>CAWUFW010001261.1:0-1200000 GCA_963921515.1 Calotriton arnoldi | reverse complement strand
AATGGCGGCCGCTGCGCGTGAGGAGAGCGACCCTTGACCTTGCCAGGTAGGTCGCTCCCCCACCACACAGCTCCGCCTGTGTTGTCTGCCCGCTGCTTCTGCAGGTAAGATCGCCCTCCGCTTGTGGCCCCGGTGCCCGTTTTTTTCTGCTTGTCTCCCCTTTTCCTTTCTGTGCCCCTCGCTGCCCCATTGTCGTTGTGCCCGTGATTCTGTCTGCTTTCTCCCCTGTTTTCCTTTTTGTGCCCCTCGCTGCCCCATTGTCGCTGTGCCCGTGATTTTGTCTGCTCTCTCCCCTTTTCCTTTCTGTGCCCCTCGCTGCCCCATTGTCGTTGTGCCCGTGATTCTGTCTGCTTTCTCCCCTGTTTTCCTTTTTGTGCCCCTCGCTGCCCCATTGTCGCTGTGCCCGTGATTTTGTCTGCTCTCTCCCCTGTTTTCCTTTTTGTGCCCCTCGCTGCCCCATTGTCGCTGTGCCCGTGATCTTGTCTGCTCCCCTGTTTTCCTTTTTGTGCCCCTCGCTGCCCCATTGTCGCTGTGCCCGTGATTTTGTCTGCTTTCTCCCCTGTTTTCCTTTTTGTGCCCCTCGCTGCCCCATTGTCGCTGTGCCCGTGATTTTGTCTGCTTTCTCCCCTGTTTTCCTTTTTGTGCCCCTCGCTGCCCCATTGTCGCTGTGCCCGTGATTCTGTCTGCTTTCTCCCCTGTTTTCCTTTTTGTGCCCCTCGCTGCCCCATTGTCGCTGTGCCCGTGATTTTGTCTGCTTTCTCCCCTGTTTTCCTTTTTGTGCCCCTCGCTGCCCCATTGTCGCTGTGCCCGTGATTTTGTCTGCTCTCTCCCCTTTTCCTTTCTGTGCCCCTCGCTGCCCCATTGTCGTTGTGCCCGTGATTCTGTCTGCTTTCTCCCCTGTTTTCCTTTTTGTGCCCCTCGCTGCCCCATTGTCGCTGTGCCCGTGATTTTGTCTGCTCTCTCCCCTGTTTTCCTTTTTGTGCCCCTCGCTGCCCCATTGTCGCTGTGCCCGTGATTTTGTCTGCTCTCTCCCCTGTTTTCCTTTTTGTGCCCCTCGCTGCCCCATTGTCGCTGTGCCCGTGATTTTGTCTGCTTTCTCCCCTGTTTTCCTTTTTGTGCCCCTCGCTGCCCCATTGTCGCTGTGCCCGTGATTTTGTCTGCTTTCTCCCCTGTTTTCCTTTTTGTGCCCCTCGCTGCCCCATTGTCGCTGTGCCCGTGATTTTGTCTGCTTTCTCCCCTGTTTTCCTTTTTGTGCCCCTCGCTGCCCCATTGTCGCTGTGCCCGTGATTCTGTCTGCTTTCTCCCCTGTTTTCCTTTTTGTGCCCCTCGCTGCCCCATTGTCGCTGTGCCCGTGATTCTGTCTGCTTTCTCCCCTGTTTTCCTTTTTGTGCCCCTCGCTGTCCCATTGTCGCTGTGCCCGTGATTCTGTCTGCTTTCTCCCCTGTTTTCCTTTTTGTGCCCCTCGCTGCCCCATTGTCGTTGTGCCCGTGATTCTGTCTGCTTTCTCCCCTGTTTTCCTTTCTGTGCCCCCGCTGCCTCTCGCCATTCCCGCCGCTGCGTCCTGCGGCCCCGCCCCCTGACCGCCCATTCGCTGCCCCTGCCTCCCGCCTCCCAGCTGCTCCTCCCTCCCACCTCCCCATAAATGGCGGCCGCTGCGCGTGAGGAGAGCGACCCTTGACCTTGCCAGGTAGGTCGGCTCCCCCACCACACAGCTCCGCCTGTGTTGTCTGCCCGCTGCTTCTGCAGGTAAGATCGCCCTCCGCTTGTGGCCCCGGTGCCCGTTTTTCTGCTTGTCTCCCCTTTTCCTTTCTGTGCCCCTCGCTGCCCCATTGTCGTTGTGCCCGTGATTCTGTCTGCTTTCTCCCCTGTTTTCCTTTTTGTGCCCCTCGCTGCCCCATTGTCGCTGTGCCCGTGATTTTGTCTGCTCTCTCCCCTTTTCCTTTCTGTGCCCCTCGCTGCCCCATTGTCGTTGTGCCCGTGATTCTGTCTGCTTTCTCCCCTGTTTTCCTTTTTGTGCCCCTCGCTGCCCCATTGTCGCTGTGCCCGTGATTTTGTCTGCTCTCTCCCCTGTTTTCCTTTTTGTGCCCCTCGCTGCCCCATTGTCGCTGTGCCCGTGATTTTGTCTGCTTTCTCCCCTGTTTTCCTTTTTGTGCCCCTCGCTGCCCCATTGTCGCTGTGCCCGTGATTTTGTCTGCTCTCTCCCCTTTTCCTTTCTGTGCCCCTCGCTGCCCCATTGTCGTTGTGCCCGTGATTCTGTCTGCTTTCTCCCCTGTTTTCCTTTTTGTGCCCCTCGCTGCCCCATTGTCGCTGTGCCCGTGATTTTGTCTGCTCTCTCCCCTGTTTTCCTTTTTGTGCCCCTCGCTGCCCCATTGTCGCTGTGCCCGTGATTTTGTCTGCTCTCTCCCCTGTTTTCCTTTTTGTGCCCCTCGCTGCCCCATTGTCGCTGTGCCCGTGATTTTGTCTGCTTTCTCCCCTGTTTTCCTTTTTGTGCCCCTCGCTTCCCCATTGTCGCTGTGCCCGTGATTTTGTCTGCTTTCTCCCCTGTTTTCCTTTTTGTGCCCCTCGCTGCCCCATTGTCGCTGTGCCCGTGATTCTGTCTGCTTTCTCCCCTGTTTTCCTTTTTGTGCCCCTCGCTGCCCCATTGTCGCTGTGCCCGTGATTTTGTCTGCTTTCTCCCCTGTTTTCCTTTTTGTGCCCCTCGCTGCCCCATTGTCGCTGTGCCCGTGATTTTGTCTGCTCTCTCCCCTTTTCCTTTTTGTGCCCCTCGCTGCCCCATTGTCGTTGTGCCCGTGATTCTGTCTGCTTTCTCCCCTGTTTTCCTTTCTGTGCCCCCGCTGCCTCTCGCCATTCCCGCCGCTGCGTCTGCGGCCCCGCCCCCTGACCGCCCATTCGCTGCCCCTGCCTCCCAGCTGCTCCTCCCTCCCACCTCCCCATAAATGGCGGCCGCTGCGCGTGAGGAGAGCGACCCTTGACCTTGCCAGGTAGGTCGCTCCCCCACCACACAGCTCCGCCTGTGTTGTCTGCCCGCTGCTTCTGCAGGTAAGATCGCCCTCCGCTTGTGGCCCCGGTGCCCGTTTTTTTCTGCTTGTCTCCCCTTTTCCTTTCTGTGCCCCTCGCTGCCCCATTGTCGTTGTGCCCGTGATTCTGTCTGCTTTCTCCCCTGTTTTCCTTTTTGTGCCCCTCGCTGCCCCATTGTCGCTGTGCCCGTGATTTTGTCTGCTCTCTCCCCTTTTCCTTTCTGTGCCCCTCGCTGCCCCATTGTCGTTGTGCCCGTGATTCTGTCTGCTTTCTCCCTGTTTTCCTTTTTGTGCCCCTCGCTGCCCCATTGTCGCTGTGCCCGTGATTTTGTCTGCTCTCTCCCCTGTTTTCCTTTTTGTGCCCCTCGCTGCCCCATTGTCGCTGTGCCCGTGATTTTGTCTGCTTTCTCCCCTGTTTTCCTTTTTGTGCCCCTCGCTGCCCCATTGTCGCTGTGCCCGTGATTTTGTCTGCTCTCTCCCTGTTTCCTTTCTGTGCCCCTCGCTGCCCCATTGTCGTTGTGCCCGTGATTCTGTCTGCTTTCTCCCCTGTTTTCCTTTTTGTGCCCCTCGCTGCCCCATTGTCGCTGTGCCCGTGATTTTGTCTGCTCTCTCCCCTTTTCCTTTCTGTGCCCCTCGCTGCCCCATTGTCGTTGTGCCCGTGATTCTGTCTGCTTTCTCCCCTGTTTTCCTTTTTGTGCCCCTCGCTGCCCCATTGTCGCTGTGCCCGTGATTTTGTCTGCTCTCTCCCCTGTTTTCCTTTTTGTGCCCCTCGCTGCCCCATTGTCGCTGTGCCCGTGATTTTGTCTGCTTTCTCCCCTGTTTTCCTTTTGTGCCCCTCGCTGCCCCATTGTCGCTGTGCCCGTGATTTTGTCTGCTTTCTCCCCTGTTTTCCTTTTTGTGCCCCTCGCTGCCCCATTGTCGTTGTGCCCGTGATTCTGTCTGCTTTCTCCCCTGTTTTCCTTTCTGTGCCCCCGCTGCCTCTCGCCATTCCCGCCGCTGCGTCCCTGCGGCCCCGCCCCCTGACCGCCCATTCGCTGCCCCTGCCTCCCGCCTCCCAGCTGCTCCTCCCTCCCACCTCCCCATAAATGGCGGCCGCTGCGCGTCCGCCGCTGGCGCGCCAAGGCGCGCCTAAGGCAAGCCCGTCTGCGCCCGTCCGCGACTGGACCGCACCCAGCGCCAGAACCCCTGGATCCCACCGATGCATCACCACCCGACGGACCTACGACGCCGCCACACTCACCGCACTCAATGCCGGCTGGAACCCTGCCTGCTACCGAGCCTCACCGAGACGCACCCACGGACCCTTCACCTGCCAAACCTGCCGATTCACCTGCCCCCGGACGTGCACCACCTCCGCCAAGTCGAGCACCAGCAGCAACCACCTGAAATGCATCCTGCTGAACACCCGCTCCGTCCACAGGCACGCCGTGGAACTCTGGGACCTGCTCGACGCAACAGCACCGGACATCGCCTTCCTCACCGAAACCTGGATGAACGCCTCCTCAGCGCCCGACATCGCCATAGCCATCCCGGACGGATACAAGATCACCCGGAGGGACCGCGTCAACCAGACGGGAGGAGGCATCGCCATCGTACACAAGAACACCATCCGCATCTCGACTAACTCCGGCGAGACCTTCACCGCCGCCGAACACCTACACTTCCAGATACACACTGACCCCAAGACCACCCTCCGAGGCACCCTCATCTACAGACCCCCGGGACCACGCACACTATTCAGCGAAGACATCGCAGACTTCATCAGCCCGCACGCCATGCCCTCTGCCGACTACATCCTCCTAGGAGACCTCAACTTCCACCTTGAGAACAACAACGACAGAAACACCACCGCCCTGCTGGACAACCTCGCCAACCTCGGACTCAAGCAACTGGTGAACACGCCCACCCACTACGCCGGCCACACGCTTGACCCCGTCTTCTCGTCCAGCAAGCACATCTCCTTCAGCCACGCCACCGGACTCCACTGGACCGACCACAGCTGCGTCCACTTCAGCTTCAGAAAGACTACGACCCACCACCACCCGCAACAGGCTCCCCGCCGGAGCTGGAGCAAGATCACCGCCGAGCAGCTCACCGCCTCCCTCAGCCAGAACACACCCACCAACACAACGGACCCAAACGAAGCAGCCAGCAACCTCGCCAAGTGGCTGACCGCCTGCGCCCGACGACCTCGCACCACTAAAAAGCCCTCCCAGCAGACCCGGAAGCAAGAAAACCCCTTGGTTCACCAACGAACTCAAGGAATCCAAGAAGAACTGCCGCACTCTCGAGAAAACCTGGCGACTCGACCAGACCACAGACAACAGGACCGCCCTCAAGCACGCCACCCGCAAACACCACCAGCTGATCCGTGCCACCAAGAAGTCGGCACTCAAAGAACGACTGGACAACAACGCCCATGACAGCAAGGAACTTTTCAGCATCGTCAAAGAGTTCTCCAACCCCAGCGCCGGGCTCAACGACATCACCCCCTCGCAAGACCTCTGCAACTCACTCTCCGCGTTCTTCCACCGCAAGATCACCGACATACATAACAGCTTCGACGCACAAACAACGCACCCTACCGCCGAACCAACGCCCACCACCACCACCCTCTGCAACTGGACCCCGATCAGCACCGAAGACACCACCCGTACGATGAACTCCATCCACTCCGGATCACCAACCGACCCCTGCCCACACCACGTCTTCAACAAAGCCGACGCCACCATCGCACCCCATCTCCGGGACATCATCAACTCCTCCTTCCACACCACCACCTTCCCGGAGAGCTGGAAGCACGCCGAGCTTACCGCCCTCCTGAAGAAACCAACGGCGGACCCCACCGACCTTAAGAACTACCGTCCCATCTCGCTCCTTCCGTTTCCGGCCAAAGTCATCGAGAAGACCGTCAACAGACAGCTTGCCGCCTTCCTCCAAGACGAATGGATCCTCGACCCCTCGCAGTCCGGGTTTCGGGCCAACCACAGCACCGAGACCGCCCTTATCGCAGCCACAGACGACATCAGAACCCTAACCGACAACGGGGAAACAGCTGCCCTCATCCTCTTGGACCTCTCCGCGGCGTTCGACACCGTCTGCCACCGCACCCTAGTGAAGCGCCTCAGCAACATCGGAATCCGAGAGAAAGCACTGGAATGGATCATCTCGTTCCTCGCCGGAAGAACCCAGAGAGTCCGCCTCCCCCGTTCAGATCCGAAGCCACCGAAGTCATCTGCGGCGTTCCACAGAGATCCTCACTCAGCCCAACCCTCTTCAACGTCTACATGAGCCCCCTCGCAGCCATCGCACGCCGACACAACCTCAACATCATCTCCCTACGCCGACGACACCCAGCTGATCCTCTCCCTCACCAACGACCCCACCACCGCCAGAGCCAACCTACACGACGGGATGAGAGGCGTCGCCGACTGGATGAGGAACAGCCGCCTTAAACTGAACTCAGACAAGACAGAAGTCCTCATCCTGGGCTCATCACCCTCCGCCTGGGACGACTCCTGGTGGCCCCCGGCCCTGGGCACCGCGCCCAAGCCAACGGACCACGCACGCAACCTGGGCTTCATCCTGGACTCCTCCCTGTCGATGACCAGACAAGTCAACGCCGTCTCATCTTCATGCTTCAACACCCTGCGCATGCTCCGCAAGATCTTCAGATGGATCCCCACTGAAACCAGGAAGACCGTCACCCAGGCACTCGTCACCAGCCGACTGGACTATGGGAACACCCTCTACGCCGGAACCACAGCCAAACTTCAAAAAGACTCCAGCGCATCCAGAACGCCTCCGCACGACTCATCCTGGACATCCCCCGACACAGCCACATCACCGGACACCTGAAAGACCTGCACTGGCTCCCCGTCAGCAAGAGAATAACGTTCAGACTCCTCACCCACGCACACAAGGCCCTCCACGACCTGGGCCCAAAGTACCTCAACGACCGCATGACCTTCTACACGCCCACATGCCAGCTACGATCAACCAGCCACGCCCTCGCCACCGTACCACGCATCCGCAGAACCACCGCCGGAGGAAGATCCTTCTCCTACCTGGCAGCCAAGACCTGGAACTCCCTCCCCACTCACCTTCGGCGAACCCAGGACCATCTCTCCTTCAGGAAGCAGCTCAAGACCTGGCTGTTCGAGCAGTAACTTACCCCCTCCCCCAGCGCCTTGAGACCCTCCCGGGTGAGTAGCGCGCTCTATAAATGCCGTGATTGATTGATTGATTGATTGATTGATTGATTGACACATCACCTGCTTTGTGGTTGTGAGATCGACGCAGGGCCTGCTTCGCTGTATCGACACAGCACATCTGGATTTTCGACGCATTCTACTTCGACACTGTCTCTCCGTCGATGTTGGCCTGCAGAAAGGAACTGAGGCCGCGTGTCTGGAGATCGACGCATCACCTCCCCTTCCAGTAAGGAACCAACGCATCACTTCCCCTACGCAGCAGTTAAGAACTGATGCATCACCTCCCCTGGCAGTAAGGAACCAACGGATCACCTCACCTGGGAGTAAGGAACCGACGCATCGATTTGTTTTTCCGGCACCTCACCTCCCCTGCGCCTTTTTTCATCTTTGGATTTTGACGCATCCCAGGTACTTTGTGCTAAAAGTGACACATCCACAGATTTCTATGGACTACATTTACTTAACCTTTTAAAAGAGATATCTTTACTTGTGTATGTTGGAGTTTTGTCGTTTTTAGTCTTGTTTTATTCAGATGAATATAGGCTATTTTTCTAAACTGGTGTGGACTCATTTTGTTGTGTTTTCACTGTGTTACTGTGTGTGTATGTACAAATGCTTTACACATTGCCTCTGAGATAAGCCTGACTGCTTGTGCCTAGCTACCATGGGGGTGAGAAAGGGTTATCTTAGTTGTGTGACTCCCTTAACCTGACTAGAGTGAGGGTCCCTACTTGGATAGGGTGCAAACCACTGCCAACTCGAGACCCCATTTCTAACAGTTTGTCACCGACTTCTACTGGCCAAACCTGTCCCAGAAAGTGAAGCAGTTTTGCAACTCCTGTGTTACCTGTCAAGCTAGTGGCAAAACATGTAGCAAACCAAAGGCCCCCTTAATTCCACTACCTAGTGGTTGGGGTTCCATTTGAAAGGGTAGGGATTTACATTGTTGGCCCCCTTGACACTCAAACAGCATCAAGAAACAGATTTATAATGGTGATAGTGGATCATACCACCAGGTGTCCTGAAGCAATACCCATTAGGACTGTCAGTGCTCCTGCAGTTGCCAGAGCCCTCTTAAGTATTTTACTGGAATGGGTTTCCCTAAGTAGGTGGGTTCCGACAGAGGTAGTAACTTTATATCTCTTTACCATACAAGCAATGTGGAGTGAATGCGGTGTGACTTACAAGTTTACTACCCCATATCACCAACAAACCAAAGGTCTAGAGAGATTCAACAAGATCAGGAAAGGTATGATCATGGGACTCCCTGAAAAACTCAGAAGGAGATGGGATGTCTTTTTGCAATGCCTGCTTTTTGCCTACAGAGAGGTGCCTCAGAAAGGAGTAGACTTTAGCTTCTGTTTGGCCATTCTGTTAGGGGGCCACAGAGTCTAGTGAGGAAAGGCTGGGTGAAGACTCTCAAAGAGCCCAAACTTGACATTGTGGATTAAGTGCTTGGCCTTCGTTCCACAGTGGCTGAGCAAATGGAAAAAGCAAATAAGAATTTGAGACAAGCCAGGAGCTCCAGAAGAAATGGTTTGACCAAAAGGCTGCACTGGTTGCATTTCAGCCAGGACAGAATGTATGGGTTTTGGAGCCTGTGGCATCTTTGGCCCTCCAGGACAAATGAAGTGGTCTCTATCCTATCCTAGAAAGAAAAGAAAAGGTCACCTACTTGTTAGACCTAGTCCTTGTGGGAGCCCCACAGGGTCATCTAAGTAAATCGCCTAAAACTGTTTCATGACTAGGCTGATGTGACCATGCTAAATGTCACTGATGAGGATCAGGAAGAAAAGAGTGAACCTCTCCCTGACCTCCTCTCACCCAACTCTAAAGACGGGTCTGTGGAGGGAGTTGTCTTGTCAGACACCCTCACCGCCCAACAGCAGACTGACTGCAGGCATGCCCTGGGGCAGTAGGCTGAGCTCTTTGACCCCATGTCAGACAACCTGGTGTACCTATGATGTGGACATTGGGGACAGCCTATCTTTCAAAACCAAAATTTGCTGGGGAGTCTGATTAAATCAAGGAAAGCATCAGACCTAAAGTAAGCAAGATGCTGGAGATAGGGGTGGTTGAACCCTCTGAGAGTCCCTGGGCCAGCCCACTAGTCTTAGTCCCCAAACCTCGTTCCAAGAGAGGTTAACCAGAACTGAGGTTTTTGTCAACTACAGGGGTCCTAATGCAGTCACTAAGACTGATGCTCACCCAATTCCAAGAGCAGATAAATTAATTGACAGGTTGGGTGCAGTCACATTTCTCAGTACTGTTGATTTGACATCAGGGTACTGGCAGATTGGTCTAACCCATGGAGAAAAATAGAAATCAGCATTCTGGACCCCAGATAGACATTAGTAGTTTACTGTAATGCCATTTGGACTAAAGAATGCCCCTTCAACCTTCCAAAAGGCTGGTGAACACAGTCCTGGCTGGGCTGGAGTCTTATAGTGCAGCATATCTTCATAGTGTTGTCTATGGCTCCATCTGGCAGGATCACTTGATCCACTTGGGAAAGGTCCTTGAGGCCTTGCAGATGGCAGGACTCACTATCAAGGCAAGCAAGTGCCAGATAGGGCAGGTCTAGGTTGTATACTTGGACCACCATTTAGGTGGAGGCCAAGTTCAACCCTTACAGCCCAAGATCCAGACTATTCTGGACTCGGTGGCTCCAACAACCCAGACTCAAGTTAGGGCATTCCTTGGCTTGACTGGGTATAACAGGAGGTTTGTGAAGGGATATGATACTATTGTGGTACCCCTCACAGAATTGACCTCCAAGAAACAACCAAAGAAAGTAAACTGGACAGTGATCTGTCAAAAGGCTTTTGACACTCTGAAGGAAGCAATGTGCATGGCACCCATTCTAAAGGCTCCAGATTATACAAAGCAGTTCTTTGTACAGACAGATGCCTCTGAGCATGGGATAGGAGCAGTCCAATCACAGACCAACTATGATGGCCAGGACCAGCCTGTTGCTTTTATAGGCTTTTATTTGCAGGAGGTTAGTCCTCAGAGAACAGCATTGGAGTGCCATTGAAGGGAAGCCTTTGCTGTGGTTTGGTCCCTGAAGAAGCCGAGACCGTACTTGTTTGGTACTCACTTCCTTGTACAAACTGACCACAGGCCTCTCAAATGGCTGGTGCAAATGAAAGGTGAAAACCCAAAATTGTCTACAGGGAATGGACTTGACAGTTGAACACAGACCTGGGACTGACCATGCCAGTACAGGTGGCCTTTCCAGGTTCTTCCACTTAGACAATGAAGACTCTCTTGGAAAAGGTTAGTTTCATCATCTTTCATTTGGGGGTGAGGAGGGGGGTTGTGTAGGAGAGTGCCCTTTTTGACATAGTCACCCCCACTTTTTTCCCTAGTACTCATGCTTTTTGAGTGAAGTGCACTGGGTCCCTGTTAACCAGGCCCCTAGCGCTCTTTCCCTTAAACCAAGGTAAATGTCTAATTGTAATTTAATTTGCAAGGATGTTAGCACCCCTGTAAGTCCCTAGTAAATGGCATGCCTTGTACCTAGGACAGGGATACTAAAGGGAGTCTCTAAGAGCTGCACAATGTATTATGCCACCCTAGGGGACCCACAAACAAACAGCATGCAGACTGCCATTGCAGGCTGTGTGAAATGGAACAAACCATTTTGAAAACACGACATGTCACACTCCCTGAGTACCATGCCCATGTACACTGCATATAGTATAAGTAAGTCACCCTCACAGCAGGCCTAAAAGCCCTATGGCATGGCACATTATATTATATGTGAGGGCACATCTGCATGAGCAGATAGGCCCCTGTGATGTCTAGTTCCATTGCTAGATGTTGCAAGTGATCAGGAACACATCTTAAGGACATGTACTGGACACTGGACAATACGAGTTACTCGGCTACATGATGGCTTCACTAAAACTAATGGTGCTTGGTATCAAACACATTGTCTTAATTAATCTGTACTAATGCTAGTACTAGATTTATTATGACTTTCACCCAGAGGGCACCTTGGAGGTGCCCCCTGAAACCTACCAGTCACATAGTGTGCTGGCTGACTGGTATCTTCGAGCCTGCCACCACAGACGAGTTTCTGACTCCTGGCTTGGGAGAGCCAATGCTCTCAGAGGTCAGAAACAATGCCTGTTCCATGGGAAGGTGATCGCACCTCCTCCAGCAGGATGGCTAGTGAATTAGCATGTCAAGGCCAGAGGCTTCAAAGCTCGGGGAACGCCATCCCCTGCCCTGGGGCCCCTTTGGCACCAGAGCAGGTAGGAAATTAGATAGTCAATAGGAGTGTTGCACTTTCAGGCTAGGCACACCCCTAAAGTGGGCCACCTGAAGTGTACAGCAGAGTAAGGGTCTCACCATCTTGGAATTGGTGAAACTAGGAACTCTGTGTCAGGATTATGCTCACTCTCCACAGGAAGTGGTTATCTAGGGGGTGTAGACACCCCAGGGGTTGGTAGCCCATTGGTTACTCCCCTTAATGCCACTAAATTCAGTATTTAGGGGTCCTCACAACACCAGAGATTCAGATTTGTCTACCTAGGAAGAGAAGAATGGCAAAGAATAGCTGTCACCGCGAGAACAGAGGACCTGCTTCGAAAATGAGCCAACGCCTGACTGGCTGCTGGTACCTTGGCGACTGCAAAGACACGACTCACCCAGAAGCAGTGCATCCTCCGGAGCTCTTGGAGGACTGTACAACACTTCAGCAACCATGTAGCATCTCCCTTGAGGTGGAGGAGCCACTCCCCTGCAGCTGCAAGCACTGATCTCACTTGCTCAGTTCTTTGTTTTGCTAGCCATCGGGCCCACCGAGGGAGCATCTCGCCAGGAGGAGGTCACTATGGTTCCAGGAGATGAGCCCCGTCAAGATGCTAATCCTCCTGGAACCTCACAGCACCAATACCCTAGGTACCCGAGCATTTGCCGCAACCAAGGCTTGTTGAGTGTCCAGCCCGGTCAACATAGCCTCCAAAACCTACCTGCTGTTGAGGGACCTCAGGACTGATGATAGCCCCACTGAGAGTGACCCTGCAGTTTTGTTTTCTTCCCTTCTCCAGGTCAACCCAAGAAAGTGAGAGCCTCTAACTCAAGCGACCCCCCGGACCAAACACCACAGCACCGAGCCACCCAACCCGCGTTCATGGAGACCGACTGTGTTCCTTTGTTCCAGAGACCCTCACATGCTGAGCCCCACTTTGGGTTCTGCCATACTTGTCCCCAAGTACCCACTTGAAGCCTTTCTTTTACAGGTAACCTTTAATTGACTGTAACATGTAGCGCTTGAGGCTACCAACGTTATCAGCACCTCTGCACCCGGACACACCAGGGCAGGTTAAACTGAACTGTTGGTGGTTTCTTGGACCTTGGCTCCTCAGTACCTTAAGTCTAGAAAGGCACCGTCAAGAAATGTTTGCAAGTATATGTATGCAGTGTACGTTTCTCCCATAGAATAACATTAGCGCATTTGAGGCTCATACCTCAAAAAAAAGTTACTTGAGCTTTTTACTGTTTATTTGTAAAATACCTAACTCCGAAAGTACTTACCTGATTCCAATGATCTTGGTGTCTAAAATTATATAACAATCTGTGTTGGTTTTCTAAATTGGTCTCAGATTTCCTTTTGAGTGTGTGTCTCATTTATTGACTCTGTGTGTGCAACACATGCTTAACACTCTCCTCTGATAAGCCTAAGCTGCCACAAATAGAGCACTTAGGATTATTAAAGTAAGTGCCTGTAAAACAGTAAGGGTCGTCTGGACTTTTTGCATGGCATACCCCTACATTGATACACTAAAGCCAGCTTCCTACACCTTCGCACTCTCTTTCTTATGTTTTACCTTGACCTTCACTTTACTGGAACACAGCTCCCTGAATGTTTCAGTCTCACACCATTCCCTAATGTTCTTAATCAATTCCCTTACATGAGTCCGTAATCCTCTCACCCTATACAATTTTCAATCCTCACCCACCACTTTTTCCATCCTCACATGTGCTTCTCTTGCCACTCTCGCAGCTTTCTTGCTCATGTAGAGCAATTCACACTCATTGTAATGCCATAGGAAGTCTATTCCTACATTTCCCTTAAAACGTCTTCGAATTCTGTTTTCAGCTGGGCGACATGAAGTCGCTGTAGGATTTGCCCTGTGCTTAGCGAGCTAACTGGTAAGGCTGCAGTAATCGTCTAACCTCCTGTCATAGTGCTAGTAAAATTCTCCCTTTGCAACAGTCCTGATGCCATTACTGAAGGTCTCGGTGCAGGGTCGTGGTGTACGCATGGGATAGGTTAACTTGGTAGAGTACTAGCAAGTGCCTCGACTGGGAAATCGATTGCAGAACCCAACAATGGCAGTGTGCTTACCGCTACGGGTGCAGGGATCTGAACAGAACATTAGACAGTAGTTTCTGTATAGCTTGGAGGTACGCAGGCTTCAATTGGGGCTCTTGCAGCTACCCAGACCTCAATTACTGCCGAGGCTGTAGCATTCGAGGCAGTTGCTGCTGCCTTATCTGGGGGTGGTCTTATGCTAAGGAGCTTGTCTATGAAGATGTACTTCTAACTTTCTGTTTCGGTCTCCTTTTTAGGTTGCTCCTTCTCTATCTCTTTGCTTTCTATCAAGGGAAAGGCTCCAACTGTCTTAGTGACTTCCTCCGTCCACTTTCTTTGTTTTTCCTCATCCTGTGCACTTCTCCATGAATGAGCCCTACTGTGGATTTTTAATTCAAATTTTTTCCTTTCCTTTTCACTTGCCATTTGCTCCCAAAGATTCAGGGCTTCACATTGTGTGGGCCTAGGCTGAGGTTTCAAATCATACATTATTTTCCTCAAGTTCTCTATTCTGGGCATATGAAAAGTACCGCTCAATGGGAATGACAATTCCCCATCTTTCGATGTGTACTTGTGTCATTGGCTAATCTACATGCATGTATATAACCCTTTGTTGGCCTCCATCTCCCTTGCTGATGTGCCTTCTGGGGAAATTTCGCTCCCTTATTTACGTCTTTCTCCTTCTTTGACAAGGGATTTCCCATACTGGCAAGCTCTCAGTCACTTTCCGTTCCAATCACTCACTCTCTACGCTTTACTTAGTTCATGATCAGCCTGCATATACCAGGACATCTCTGTCTAAGGTCACCCTATCATAGCACGGCTACGGCGACCTCCAGCCAATCCCTGCCAGCACCTTGATGACACAACGCCTGAATAATGTTAAAATGTCCTCAACCCTTTCTCACAAAATGTTTTGTTTGCCTGCTTCAGCTAAACAGAAATCTTAATGATAGCAAGAATACTACCTACTTTCACCCAACAGTAGACCCTTGACCTGTGGAGCTCAGTATACTCAGTGCATTCAATGCCGTGCACTAAGGAAAGAACCGCCACCGAGTTCAGTTAGTACAGTTGTGCATGAGAAAGTTACATCCCTATTTTGGTGTGACTGATAGTGTTTCACAGTACACCCCACCTTAGCAGACAAGTTAAACAGTTCAATATTGTAACCTGAAGTACCTCTCTTAATTTCTACATGTAACAATCTGTACATTTGTTGTTTTCAGACGTCAACAAATATCATCAAGAACACAATAACTATTGTTCCACCAATCCAAAAGCTGAAACCACATAACAGTTTTTCTCAAAATCTGTCCACTTTATTCCACCTCAATGCACCCACTACAACTCCCAGCATACACTGTTTCACAATTAATTTGCTTCCCTTGTGCACATGCAAATCCCTATTGATACTCATGTTGTCCTTCTTCGGCCACTTCATCTCTTGGAACCAGGATTGGGTCGGCGCTGGGTCAGTTTGAATCTCGGGGCAAGGCGAACTGTCTGGACCATTAAGGTGCAGTTATCGCTTCTCTAGCCAATTGGGTTTATCAATTACCAGTCGGATCCAATCGTAACCTTAGGGGGGTTCTTGTGTTGGCCAATCAACTGCCCTCAAACATTCTGCCCACAAGTCCTTTGAGATCACCACCTCAAATAACACATCCAAATGTTCCCACAAGCCCTTTGGAATGGTCACAATCTGTTCCATATGTGTATACTACTTATCAGGATTGTCTCTGAGCTATGGAAGGGAGTTTGTAAAGTGGAAAAGATCTGATTGTGACCAAAGGACATGTACATACACTCCTCCATGTACTTCTCTCAAAGGATACTTCTTCACCATTCCCCCTGTAGCTCCTTCTCCATCTTCCTTCGCACTCTCTTACATTTGACCTTGACCATCTCCTTGCTGGACCACAGCTCCCTGAATTTTTCAGTCTTACTCCATTCCCTAATGTTCTCAATCAATTCCCTTACATGAGACTGTAATCCTATCAACTTCAATAATTTTAACTCCTTCTCACTCATTATCATCCTAACATTTTTCCACAACTTCTTTCGCTGAGTTATGTCCATTCCGCAGACACCCGCAACCTTTTCAATCTTCGCATGTGCCTCTTTTGCCCTCTCGCTGCTTCCTTGCTCATGTAGAGCAATTTTCTCTCTCTGTAATGCCCAAGGAAGTCCATACCCACATTTCCCTTAACCTCTTCAAATTCTGTTTTCAGTTCTACATGTAATAATCTGTACATTTGGGGCCATATGTAGGTGGGCTAATACCGGTCGGTAACGGCCGAAAATCGGTAAATTTCCCGTTACCGACCGGTATTTAGCCCTTTGCGATGTAGGAGGCCGGATTTAAGGAGTCGGTAATTTACCGATTCGTTATTTTAAGGAATCAGTAAATTACCGATTCCTTAAATCCTATGTAGGGAGCACTCAAGTGAGTGCATTTTTGGTTTAAGGATTCGTTATTTACCACCAACTACAAGTTGGTGGTAAATACAATACCTTTAAAAAAGCAATTTTGTGCTTTTTTAAAAAGTGCCATGTGGCAGACATACATGCCCTTAGGGCATGTATGTGCGCCACATGTGCACACATGCACGATTCAGGGTGCAACAGGGTGTCAATTTGACACCCTGCCACCCTTGAATATGCTCCCTATTACCGATTCGGTATTTACCGAATCGGTAATAGTGAATGGCTTCCCATTCATTCCTATGGGCCTCCAGGCCCATAGGAATGAATGGGAAGTTATTCCTTATTACCGATTCGGTAAATACCGATTCGGTAATAACGAATATTACCAAATCGGTAAAATTTACCGAATGTTTACCTACATTCTATTTACCGATTCTCAAATACCGAATCGGTAAAATTCGGTATTTAGGAATCGGTAAATGGAAATTACCTACATATGGCCCCTGATGTTTTAAAAAATCAAAGAATATCATCAAGAACACAATAACTATCATTCCCACAATCCAGAAGCTAAAGCCACATAATAATTGTTCTCAAAAGCCGTCCAATGCATTCCACCTCCATGCACCCACAACAACTCCCATCATACACTGTTTCACAATTCATTTGCTTCCCTTGCGTGCATGCAAATCCCTACTGATACTCGTGTCGTCGTTCTTTGGCCACTTCGTCTCTTGAAACCAGGATAGGGTCAGGACCATGAAACTGCAGTAGTAGGTTCTATAGCCAAATGTGTTTGTCAGTTACCAGTCGGATCCAATCGGAGCCATCACCTCTGCTACCAGGTCTGTCAGTGTGTCAATCTGTCTTTAATCATGCCAAAGTGCGCATACAGCTAGGACCGGGAGAGGTGTAGTCCTGATACGGACTTTGGTGCTCCCCTACTGGACCTATCACTAATACACTTGAGATCAAGTTCAATAATCAATACTGAAACATTCTAACTGAGAATGACAGACACAGGTTATGGTTTGAAAATTTATATAAGGAATTAATAGGCAAAATACATGAAATATATCATCAATCCGTTTAGCAGCAAAGCGTACAATTCATAAGTACAAAGAACTCAGTAAAGTTCTTTAAGAAATCCGGCATGAATTTGCCTTCTAAAGGTGGAAAGTAGGCATTCCGGGGTAGAGACAAAAGGCACGTCCTTTTTCAGGACTTTAGACAAAGACTTTCATACATTTCTTTACAAGTGCATGGTTCTTAGGAAATGCACCAATGAGGAACAAGCAAGAGGAGACATTTTACTGCCAATACATTTGAGGATTCTCTCGTAGTAGTATTACATCGGATTTAGTCATTCTCACAGCATGCTAGTTGATACATAGTACATGGAAAGCCTGGGACGGTTTGAATGTCCTTGGTATGGTGCTGAGAGAAGTCTCTGGGAACGCTCCTTATTTATTAGTGTAAACTTGCAATTCTTTATTTAGAACAAAAAACTACAGTACTAATCATCACATGGTATATTACGACAGATGGAGGGCAGTGTAAACAGTTTATATTAGTGTAAGTACTATTTCTAATGCATTTAAAGCGAGTCAAAGGTAAACAGCTCTCACAATGGGATTTGTTAATTGTAAGTCAAGAGATCTAGTAAAGTGCAGTGCCCTGGATTATACCAGTAGCAAGTAGTGCTTCATTCTGAAATCTCGTGCTTAGTGGGCTCAAGTCAATTGGATCCTGCCCAATGTATAAACTATTCTGAATACTTTTTCAATTAATTTGACACCATAACATGTCAGGCCTATAATTTTCAACGTAATTTCACTTTTTTGAAATTTAAATATATACATGTGTATGGGTATGTATATTCTTGTCACTTGGCTCACACACCAGAGAGCCCCAACTATTACCCTTTTTTAGATTTACCATAAGCCAAGACCTTTTGATTTTACTAATAAAACTATATGTATTTATATACTTATTTATGGGGAACTCTGGGGGTCAATCCATCCATTGGTCTGTTATTTTGTCATTTACATGCTTCTTCTGCTCACTACAGTGTAAAGCAAGAGGCAGTGGGTCAGCATAGTTCAGCCACTGGCTAACTTCACAGTGAGTGACTGCATCCTGGCCTTTCTCAATCAAGGAGCACATTTGCACTCAAAGTAGTTCACTTCTGTGTGGGAGAATACTAAGACAATGTGTGCTTTTTGAACCCAAAAATAATGTTTGCTATTAACCAATTTTGTTATAGAATGACAAGGTCCAGACAGCTTAACCGACTATAAATGTTTGCAAAAACCAAGATAAGACAAGCATTCACAAAGCCAAAACCAAGACAGCAAATGCTAGATGTTTTGGCTTTCCTTGTAAGTGCACTTGGCAAAACGAAGGCCTTAAATTGGATAAACAGAAGAGGGTCTAACAGAGGGAGTCTCGCTTTCCCATGTAGGGGGTTATCGGCAACCTAAATCATTTTTGTAGGACAGATTAGAGGTGCCAGATCGACTGATTACTAGTTTTACACCATTAGTTGTCTTTCTCTTCCCTTTGGTAACCATGGTAGCCTTCCTAAGTAACTCTTATTTAGCTCAAGTGCCTCCACTTTACCTACCTCTTCAGGTTTGAGGACGGGCGAAGATATTCCGTCTTTGTCACAGGAGCTTTGTTCACCTTGTAAGAAACTATGTCCACGCAGGATTTGCATGCATAATATTCCATATCCTTTAACACACACATATGTACATAAACCATAGTTAGAAAATTCAGCCTGGAATCTGTCTCCTCTACCCATCACCTGTGCCAAAGTCAGTTGTCCCTCTCACGCCCAAGAACTTGGGGGCTCATTGATAGCCTTGCATTGCCTCAAAGATACTCTTCTGAGTGTGACGTTCCTAACCCTTGTATGAACATAACCTTCATCCATTGTGATCTCATCTTGCCACACTATGGCTTCTGAATTGAGGCTAACACTTTGACTATAACTAAGTGCTCTCTCTTCCCTGAGACCGTACATGCTATCCTGTTGTCTCCTTTGCCTTTTTGACACCTTGTGCTTTGACTGCTCCTCTGAAATTCTCCTCTCACGATTTTTGACCCTGCGGCGTCTACGATATCGTGAATCTCTAATGATTTAGCTCGTTTCTAAGTTTTGGACTCCAATTGTCCCTAGTTTTATTCTAGGTGCTATTACGCTTTACTTATTAAGGGAGTTATTTTAGCATAGTCTTCACCCACCCAAGAGGTGAGAATGCTTCTTGCTGTTGACAGAGGGCAGGCAGTTTTTGTGAGCCTTCCCATTAGAACCTGATATTGTGGCATACTTGGATGCCCAGGACTATTCACTCTCTACTAACTGATTATTTGTCAGTCCTACCTTGATCCGTTAATAAAGTCAGGGAATTCCTTAAAGTAGATGCTCTTATTAAGGTCCTTGCAGCTCCCATCAAAAGTCTAGGCTTTTAGGGTCTACCTCTCGGGATGAGCAATTTGCCATTTCCAAGGGAGACATAATGGGTCACAGAATACTATAGTATCTGTGATCCCTCCCTCAGTAAGTATGTGAGGGGGCCTGGACAGAGCTTTAAGCAAGTACTTCCCTAGTCTCATTTTTCTGAAAAAAGATCTTCCTAAATATTTCCCACAGTACAGCTCCACCAATCATCCTCTTCCCTCTGGTTTTTAGGACTCCTTCTCCCCTTGGCCTGTCAGACCAACCAATTCTAACCAGCCCGACCATTTTATGCACTCATGCATTCACAAAGCATGCTATCATAATAAAATAAACATGCATTGGCAAAGCCAGTAGGTTTGACTTACATTTTGAGTCCTGACTTAAATATCAAAAATGCCTGCTGCAGTGAAAAAAAAACACAATTGTTTTCTGTTTATAAAGCATCTTTGAAATAAAAGAAAATCGAATGTGTCGGGATTGAGAATATGTTCAAGATCTAAAATGGTCTCTAATGCATTGCAATACAGGCACTCCTTAGGGGTTGTCATTGTACAGAAAACAGCAAATCACATGACTCGAGAGAGAAATATGCTCTTCTTGGCAGAGCCAAAGTCCACTCAATGTCTGTTTTAAATAGTTGGTAACAGTAGTCCTTGCAGACAGATATGATGTCAAGCCAAACCTAAAATGGTGAGCACAGCCCATCTGTTATGTATCAATGTAATTCCAAAGGGGTCTAATTCCATGACTAGATATGCAGAAAATAAGCATGTCACTTTCACAAAAGCTGTATTTTTGTCTTGAAATACCAGATCATAATTTTTAAATAACTCCATAATTGGCCTCCAACATCACCTTCTCTTTTATCCCATGTACTGCAGTTCAACGTGGCAGATTCTGTTTTTCGTACTTCTTTTTAATCATCATCAAATGATGATGAGCATAGATTTATAAAGCGCACAGACTCTCCAAGGAGTGTCAGGCCTTAAGTCTGAGCAAAAAGCCAGGTTTTCAGCTTCTTCTTAAAGATCTGATCAGACCTTACAAGACAAAGTTCATGGAGAAGTTTATTCCAGGTAGAGGGCCACAGAAAGGAGAAGGAGGGCCACCTATCCTGGAACAACTGATCCGCGGTACCAATGCAAAGGCCAGATTAGAGGAACGAATATCCCTAGAGGGAGAGTAAAAATGAATTATTGCTGCAAGATATCAAGGTAATTTATACTTGGGAGGACGAGGAAAATTCCGGTCTAATATACACTCTCCTCTAATCTAGTGCAGTGTAAACAGGGGTATACTGTTCCGCACTGACTCAACAGACTCACTATAGGGGACTGTGTGTAGTCACTGGGAGCATGTGCTCTTAGGAGCAAGTGCCCTCACCCACCTGAAGTTGGCATGATTAATCATTAGGCTTGCTCCTCCTTGTGCTGGTGCTGCAATACCCCATTGACCCCGCAAGAGGGCACTTTACTGGAGATCTTTTTAATTGTCAATGGAAGACTGGAGAAGTGAGTGTGTTCCAATCGGTGAGTGAGAAGATTGGAAAAAATGTGAATTAAAATCAACAATAGACCTGGTGGGGCTATTTATTTAATTGGGATCCAGGTATATGTTGAGTTAAAAACAGTGTGAGAGACGTCTGGACATAATGATCCTCGTCTCTCAGATGCAAAGGTATACTATATGATGGAAGATCAAGTAAGTGTGCACAGATCTTAGCTACTGGTCGACAAGTTTCATGTCTTAATATGTCATGATACGATCAAGTGGTATTTCTTCAGGACCTACGTGGTTGCATACCTAATCTTCTTACAAGCTTGGAACCTAAGACGTATCTGGGTTTCCTCACCCCTGTGGATGGTGTGATAATCCAACCAAAACGCAAAAGAAAGTAAACTCGTAATGACCTATATGCTCACATAAAAACAGTGATCTACATTTTGAGCAGGAGATAAAACATGCAAGATATATGTTAAAATAACGTAACAGCACAATACAGGAAAGAAACTTAACTGTACTCTATGCACCCGTACATAAATCAAACATGATCAGTGGGAACTCACTGCAAAGAAGGTCGCAAACATAAACATGCGTGCGGTGTGAATAACACATGTTGCTATCTCAATGGCAGTTGCCCAAATGCATATGATAATCTTGGCTGTCTCACCCTCCAAATTGTAGGTAACGAGGACGTAACTCGCGCTATGCCGGCATCAAAGATACAGGAATGCATATTCAGTAGCTGCTGTAGGGGGGCAAACAGTTAAATAAACTGAAAATGAAGGAATAAACCCAGAGGGAGTGAAGCTCCTGCTAACACATACTTGCGCTTGGTGTGTCATTGGTATACTAACCTACCCCCGTCCTCGCATCGGAAGGTGGAGGGAAGGTGAAGCAGAGTCCTATAGAAGGCCCCAGGGAGGTGGAAAAAAGATTCTTTGTCGGGCGATAGCCCGGAAGTGAACAGGAAATGAAGCGTCCTCGTAGAATGCCACAAGGACGCATTGGTTACGCTGGTCTTTGCTCAGCAACCCCGTGGAGTGGAGTAGGAATGCGCATGTTTAGCTGTCGTTCTCAGATCTCCTGACGCATCACTGAGATTGAGAACGGATCAGCTGACAGGAGTGTTGCTTAGTAACCTCCTGATGATTCATAGCGACGCTCATTGTTTCTGATTCCTTGTATCTTAAATCATGTGTCCAAAAAAAATAAATTCTCAGCTCAGTGGAAACTTACTGTAGTAATAGTGAGCCGAAGAGACTAGGCAATAATTAAAGAAACTAAGTGAATCACTATTATGTACACCGCTGGCAAGGGAAAATATTACGTGATCTCTGGAAGGTGTCAGAGGTACGCATGAACATATTGTTTTTGGCTCTTTTTACCATGTCTACCAAAGACGGCGGATGGGAAATTATGCCGTTAGTCAGTCCCTGCATGTGTGTGAAATACAGAGTGGTTCCTGGAAATCCAGAATTAATGCGACATCCATAGCATCCAGAGAGAACCCACAAGACATTGCTTTGTGGGAGGAAGGAGCACACTGTGTATACGGGGAATTATCTGTAAGCATGTAGCGATAGGCATAGATAAATGTGTTCCAGTACCTCTGAAGGGATTCCAGACGGGTGTCACAACTTAAGTGCTAGAGTCCGGAAATGGACAGCAGTGTGAAAGGGCTTATCAATGTGGATGCGAACCCCCAGGGGCTTATTTATAAAAGAAGGATGTAGTATTCTCTATCTGTTCTTAGATTTTTATTTCAGACCATGGGATCTCATCCTTAAGTCCAATGGTGTTTGTCTTAAGCTTGAAGACTCACCGTTGTTCTTTTCGAAAAGCCGTGTGGGAATGTTCTCCCCTTGTATGGTCTCTAGGATGATCCTTCTCATTTCTGCAGGAGTGTGGTTGACTGCGATGAAATGTGTACTCAGTTTTGTCTTGAGGCAACGGCACCTGATGTTGCTGCGGCGTTCGATAATTCTTGTTTTGATAGGTCTGGTGGTCATTCCTAAGTACCTTAGACCGCATGGGCATGAGATGTGGTAGATGCAGTTCTTGGTTTGGCAGTTGGTTTATTCCTGGTTCACTTCCTTTGTCGGGCAATGGCCCGGATCTTTTTTTCCCCCTCCCTGGTGCCTTTATATAGGACTCACTTCACCTTCCCTCCACCTTTGGATGCAAGGACGGGGGTAGGTTAGTATCCCAACGACTCACCAAGCGCAAGTATGTGTTAGCAGAAACTTCGCTCCCTGGGGGTTTATTCCTTCATTTTCAGTTTATTTAACTGTTTTTCCCCCTACAGCAGCCACTGAATACGCATTCCTGTATCTTTCATGCCTGCATAGCGTGAGTTATGTTCTCGTTACCCAAAGTGGCCTTACCTACAATTTGGAGGGTGAGACAGCCAAGCTTATCATATGCATTTGGGCAACTGCCATTGAGATAGCAACATGTATTATTTACACCGCACACATGTTTATGTTTGCGACCTTGTTTGCAGTGAGTTCCCATTGATCAAGTTTGATTTATGTACGGGTGCATAGAGTACAGTTAAGTTTTTTTACTGTATTGTGCTGGTACGTTATTTTAACGTATATGTTGTATGTTTTATCTCCTGCTCATAATGTAGATCGCTGTTTTTATGTGAGCGTATAGGTAATTACGTGTTTACTTTCTTTTGCATGTTGGTTGGATTATCACACCATCCACAGTGGTGAGGAAACCCAAATATTTCTTAGGTTTCCCGCTTATAAGAAGATTAGTTATGCAACCACGTAGGTCCTGAAGAAATGCCACTTGATCGTATCACAACATATTAAGTCATGAAACATGTCGACCAGTAGCTAAGATGTATGCACAATCACTTCATCTTAAATCATACAGTATACCCTCGCATCTGAGAGATGTGGATCATTATGTCCAGCTGTCTCTCACACTATTTATAAATCAACATATATCTGGATCTCTATTAAATAGATAGCCCTACCAGGTCTGTAGTTGATTTTAATTCACATGTTTCTCCAATCTTCTCACTCAACGACTGGAACACAGTCGTTTCTCCAGTCTTCCATTGGCGATTAAAAAGATCTCCAGTAAAGTGCCCTCTTGCGAGGCCTGTTAGGCATTGCAGCACCAGCCCAACAAGGAGCAAGTCCAATGATGAAGCATGTCTCCTTCAGGTGAGTGAGGGCACTTGCTTGTAAGAGCACATGCTCCCAGTGACTACAGACAGTCCGCTATTGTGTGTCTGTTGAGTCAGTGCGGAGCTAGATATCGAGGGCCTACAAGATGTAAGGCTCTCAATGTAAGTACCAGTGTCGTCAACAAAATCTGTTTCTTCACTAGAAGCCAGTGCAGAAAATGAAAATGTGGGGAGACCCTATTTCTCAAAGGGAGATTAAGAAGCAGCTCCGCCGCCGCATTTTGTACAACCTGGAGGCTATTAAATAAGTAATCTGGCAAGCCCAAGAATAGAATATTGGTATAATCCAGTCTTGAGGTGATTAAGGCCTAAATCACAGTTTTCCATGCCGGTAAGGAGAGGAAATGCAGAAATTGTTCCCCAGCAGTGCCGAGACTTGAGGCTGAAAAGAGAGCTGGTTGTCAAACTTAACCCCAAAGTTAACCGCTCAGATTGAGGGAGCAGAGGGGGGCATTTTAAGGCAAGCAAGCAGACCAATCAAAAGGAGAGTAAAGGCCAAAGAGGAGCACTTCAGTCTTATCAGCATTGCACAACAGTTGATTCTGATGCATCTAGGAGAAAACTGCAGCCAGATATGGCTTAATAAGGTCAGGAGCAATTCCTTTGCCTTTATTAAAGGATAAGAGAAGCTGTGTATTGTCAGCATAAAAGATTATCTTTGCTCTGAAGGATTCTACAATGTAATAAAAGGTTTAGATGTTAAACAGTGTGGGACTTAGAGCAGAGCCTTGTGGCACCTCTACTGTTAAGGCCTTGGTACCCGATGAAAAAGTATCTCTGTTCCCCAAAAAGGAATCCAACCATCTCAACGGTAGGCCCTCTTACCCATTGCCCTGTAAACGGCAGAGGAGCATAGAATGTGGAACCGTATTGAAGGCCGCTAAAAGATCTAACAGTATCAACTCAGCCTTGCCGCCTTTATCTAGGGTGCATTTGATGTACTTGGTACCCTCTAGAGTCGCTGTCTCTTTACTCAAAAGCGGACAAGGAACATTCTGCATCCTCTGTTACTTCATCAAAAGGAGTTAAGATCATGTAATTCAGAGAAGCCGTGCAAAATGAGCTTGTATTTTGAGAATCGTGTCATGAAAAAAGTAGCTAGTTTTTCCCACCATTCTAAGGAAGTTGGCAAACCTCTGACACAAGCAGCAGGTGCAAGAATTGTTTTACAATCTTAAACACTCCTCACGACTTGTTTCCTGCTGCCTCAATTCTGTCCTCAAAGAAGTCTTTCTTGGCAATCTTAACTGAAGCATGATATTTCCTTAAGGGCGCCCAGTAGAAAGCTTTATCCTCCTCATTGTAGTGCATGCGCCAACGTCTCTCAGCCCTTTTACAGAGTTTTTTTTTCCAGCTGTAAGAGTTTCCGTAAACCAGAATGCTGAAGGTCTGCTTGTGCAGGATTTTCGTTCAGTGGTTGTAGCTAACTTGGTCACAGCTCGGGAAAGCCAGCTATCTACAGTACTGGCATCTAACTCAACGTTTCCTGATAGCATTGGATCAGTAGCACTCAAAGGGTCAAGAAGCTCGCTAGGCCTGACCTTACTATACGGCCTAATCAAGTTTGGACGTTCCCCTGCATGATCTGCATTAGGCAATGTAGCAGACCATCTAAACTTCACTAAAAACTGATCTGTCCAAAGTAGGGGGATGGGGCCCAACATATCTAGCATGACATTAGAAAAAATGTAATCGATTTTGTGTCCTGCCAAGTGGGTGGACATAGTGACAAATTGGGTCAAATTACATGATGACATTTTATCCATCAAACTGACTATCTCTATCTCTCTGCCAGACAGTCCACATGAGTATTTAAATCACCTAGTACTATAAAATGTGAGTACCTCAGCGACAGGTGGGATATAGCTTCATCCAAAGAGTTTAAAAAGTCCCCTGCCAACTCAGGGAGCCTGTAAATAAAGATGCCGGCTAACAACGGCTGAGGTGACAGTGAGAGACAGAAACCAGATGTTTCTGCTCCCACCAGATCAACAGTCCTAAAAGTCGTGCAGCTGTATACTTGCTTGTAAGCCATGCCAATTCCACCTCCCCTCCCACTAGGCCGATCACGATTATAACAAGCATTGGCATAGCCAATAGGTCTCGCATTTGGGGCCTTATAAGTGTTTAGGCAGAGCTATTGACTTTGCCAATGTGTTTAAGCTGTGCTGTAGAGAAGTGTGGCTGCTGTGCAGCATGCTGAAAAGTTGTAATAAAAAAGTGCCAGAAGCATTTTTGTTACCTTATATATGACCAAGAAGGCATTATGTCCAGCAGAACGACCATATTAAAAAATGTATGTACAATAAAAAATTTCCTCATTTTTCTTTTGTTCTTGCAATGATTGTTAAAGTTTTTTTTTGAGGGGGCATAAACAATTGGAGGTGGAAGGTTGTGAACTAGTACCTGTATTATAACACTAGCAGCGGCCAGACACTAGGGGAGAACCAACAGATGGCAGATTCCGAGAGCAGGCTGAGGTGGTGTTGAGTGATGTTGAGGTGGTAGTGGTGGTGGTGGTGGTGGTGACTGGTGCTGAGACGATGCTGAGGTGATGCTGAATGATACTTAGGTCTTGCTGAGTGATGATGATGTGGTGGTGTACTATTGCAAAGGCGATGCTGAGTGATACTGATGTGGTGTTGAGTGATGTTGTGGTGGTGCTGAGTGATGCTCTGGTGGTGCTGAGTGATGCTGTGGTGGCGCTGAGTGATATTGTTGTGGCCCTGAGTGATGCTGTGGTGGTGCTGAGTGATGCTGTGGTGGTGCTGAGTGATGCTGTGGTGGTGCTGAGTGATGCTGTGTTGGCCGTGAGTGATGCTGTGGTGTTGCTGAGTGATGCTGTGGTGGCGCTGAGTGATGCTGTGGTGGCCCTGAGTGATGCTGTGGTGGCCTTGAGTGATGCTGTGGTGGCCTTGAGTGATGCTGTGGTAGCCCTGAGTGATGCTGTGGTGGCCCTGAGTGATGCTGTGGTGGCCATGAGTGATGCTGTAGTGGCCATGAGTGATGCTGTGGTGGCGCTGAGTGATGCTGTGGTGGCGTTGAGTGATGCTGTGCTGGCCCTGAGTGATTCCGTTGCAGGCTCTGATTGATGCTGTGCTGGCCCTGAGTGATGCTGTGCTGGCCCTGAGTGATGATGTGCTGGCCCTGAGTGATGATGTGCTGGTGCTGAGTGATGCTGTGGTGGTGCTGACTGATGCTGTGGTGGTGAGTGATGCTGTGTTGGCCCTGAGTGATGCTGTGGTGTCGCTGAGTGATGCTGTGGTGGTGCTGAGTGATGCTGTGGTGGCGCTGAGTGTTGCTGTGGTGGCGCTGAGTGATGCTGTGGTGGCGCTGAGTGATGCTGTGGTGGTGCAGAGTGATGCTGTGGTGGTGCAGAGTGATGCTGTGGTGGTGCAGAGTGATGCTGTGGTGGTGCAAAGTGATGCTGTGGTGGTGCAGAGTGATGCTGTCGTGATGCTGAGTGATGCTGTGGTGGCACTGAGTGATGCTGTGGTGGCGCTGAGTGATGCTGTGGTGGCGCTGAGTGATGCTGTGGTGGCGCTGAGTGATGCTGTGGTGGCGCTGAGTGATGCTGTGGTGGCGCTGAGTGATGCTGCTGTTGCGCTGAGTGATGCTGTGGTGGTGCTGAGTGATGCTGTGGTGATGCTGTGGTGGTGCTGAGTGATGCTGCCATGACACAGTGTCTTTGCTAGTTACAGTGGGTAGAAGAGGGGTAGAGGGGTAGAAGAGGGGTAGAAAAGGGGTTGAGGGGTAGAAGAGGGGTAGAGGGGTAGAAGAGGGGTAGAAGGGGGGTAGAGGGGGGTAGAGGGGTAGAAGAGGGGTAGAGGGGTAGAAGGAGGTAGAAGGAGGTAGAAGGGGGTAGAAGAGGGATAGAGGGGTAGTAGAGGGGGTAGAGGGGTAGCGGGGTAGAAGGGGGTAGAAGGGGGTAGAAGAGGGGTAGAGGGGTAGAAGGGTAAAAGGGTAGTAGAGGAGTAGTAGAGGGGTAGAGGGGTAGAGGAGTAGAGGGGTAGAGGGGTAGTAGAGGGGAAGAGGTGTAGAAGGGGGTAGAATGGTAGAAGAGGGATAGAGGGGTAGATGGGTAGAAGAGGGGTAGAAGAGGGGTAGAAGAGGGCTAGAAGGGGGTAGAAGGGGGTAGAATAGGGGTAGAAGGGTAGTAGAGGGGTAGAAGAGGGGTAGAGGGGTAGAAGAAGGGTAGAGGGGTAGAAGGGTAGTAGAGGGGTAGAAGAGGGGTAGAAGAGTAGAGGGGTAGAGGGGTAGTAGAGGTGTAGAGGGGTAGAGAGGTAGAAGAGGGGTAGAAGAGGGGTAGAGGGGTAGAAGGGTAGTAGAGGGGTAGAAGAGGGGTAGAAGAGGGGAGTGAGAGAGTGTCTGTGAGAGTCTGTGAGAGTGTCTGAGAGTGTCTGTGAGAGTCTGTGAGAGAGTGTGAGAGTCTGTGAGAGAGTGTGAGAGATTGTGAGAGAATGTATGTGAGCGAGTGCCTGTGAGTGTCTGTGAGAGAGTGTCTGTGAGAGTCTGTGAGAGTGTCTGTGAGAGTCTGTGAGAGACTGTCTGTGAGTGTCTGTGAGAGAGTGTCTGTGAGATAGTGTCTGTGAGAGTGTGTGAGAGAGTGTCTGTGAGAGAGTGTCTGTGAGAGAGTGTCTGTGAGAGTGTCTGGGCGAGAGTCTGGGAGAGAGTCTGTGAGAGAGTGTCTGAGTGTCTGTGAGAGTCTGTGGGAGAGTGTCTGAGAGTGTCTGAGAGTCTGTGAGAGAGTGTCTGTGAGAGAGTGTCTGTGAGAGAGAGTCTGTGAGAGAGAGTCTGTGAGAGAGTGTCTGTGAGAGAGAGTCTGTGAGAGAGTCTGTGAGAGAGTGTCTGTGAGAGTGTGTCTGTGAGAGAGTGTCTGTGAGAGAGTGTCTGTGAGAGAGTGTCTGTGAGAGAGTGTCTGTGAGAGAGTGTCTGTGAGAGAGTCTGTGAGAGTCTGTGAGAGAGTGTCTGTGAGAGAGTCTGTGAGAGAATCTGTGAGAGAGTGTCTGTGAGAGAGTGTCTGTGAGAGAGTGTCTGTGAGAGTCTGTGAGAGTGTCTGTGAGAGAGTGTCTGTGAGAGGTCTGTGAGAGTCTGTGAGAGTCTGTGAGAGAGTCTGTGAGAGAGTGTCTGTGAGAGAGGGTCTGTGAGAGAGTGTCTGAGAGAGTCTGTGAGAGTCTGTGAGAGAGTGTCTGTGAGAGAGTGTCTGTGAGAGTCTGTGAGAGAGTGTCTGTGATAGAGTGTCTGTGAGAGAGTCTGTAAGAGAGTGTGAGAGAGTGTCTTTGAGACTGTGAGAGAGTGTCTGTGAGTCTGTGAGAGAGTGTCTGTGAGTCTGTGAGAGAGTGTCTGTGAGAGTCTGTGAGAGAGTGTCTGTGAGAGTCTGTGAGAGAGTGACTGTGAGTCTGTGAGAGAGTGTCTGTGAGAGAGTGTCTGTGAGAGAGTGTCTGTGAGAGAGTGTCTGTGAGAGTCTGTGAGAGAGTGTCTGTGAGAATCTGTGAGAGAGTGTCTGTGAGAGTCTCTGAGAGAGTGTCTGTGAGAGAGTGTCTGTGAGACAGTGTCTGTGAGAGAGTGTCTGTGAGAGTGTCTGTGAGAGAGTGTCTGAGAGTCTGTGAGAGAGTGTCTGAGTCTGTGAGAGAGTGTCTGTGAGAGAGTGTCTGTGAGAGAGTGTCTGTGAGAGTCTGTGAGAGAGTGTCTGTGAGAGTCTGTGAGAGAGTGTCTGTGAGAGTCTGTGAGAGAGTGTGAGTGAGTGTCTGTGAGAGAGTGTCTGTGAGAGTCTGAGAGAGTGTCTGTGAGAGAGTGTCTGTGAGAGTGTGTCTGTGAGAGTCTGTGAGAGAGTGTCTGTGAGTCTGAGAGAGTGTCTGTGAGAGTCTGTAAGAGAGTGTCTGTGAGAGTCTGTGAGAGAGTATCTGTGAGAGAGTGTCTGTGAGAGAGTGTCTGTGAGAGAGTGTCTGTGAGAGAGTGTCTGTCAGAGAGTGTCTGTGAGAGAGTGTCTGTGAGAGTGTCTGTGAGAGAGTGTCTGTGAGAGAGTATCTGTGAGAGTCTGTGAGAGAGTGTATGTGAGTGTCTGTGAGAGAGGGTCTGTGAGAGTGTCTGTGAGAGTCTGTGAGAGAGTGTCTGTGAGAGAGTGTCTGAGAGAGTCTGTGAGAGAGTGTCTGTGAGAGAGTGTCTGTGAGAGAGTGTCTGTGAGAGAGTGTCTGTGAGAGTGTCTGTGAGAGTCTGTGAGAGAGTGTCTGAATCTGTGAGAGAGTGTCTGTGAGAGAGTGTCTGTGAGAGAGTGTCTGAGAGAGTGTCTGAGAGAGTGTCTGTGAGAGAGTCTGTGAGAGTCTGTGAGAGAGTGTCTGTGAGAGAGTGTCTGTGAGAGTGTCTGTGAGAGAGTGTCTGTGAGAGAGTGTCTGTGAGAGTCTGTGAGAGAGTGTCTGTGAGAGAGTGTCTGTGAGAGTCTGTGAGAGAGTATGTGAGAGAGCGTCTGTGAGAGTCTGTGAGAGAGTGTGAGAGTGTCTGTGAGAGTGTCTGTGAGAGAGGGTCTGTGAGAGAGGGTCTGTGAGAGAGGGTCTGTGAGAGTGTCTGAGTCTGTGAGAGAGTGTCAGAGAGTCTGTGAGAGAGTCTGAGAGAGTCTGTGAGAGAGTCTGTGAGAGAGTGTCTGTGAGAGACTGTCTGTGAGAGAGTGTCTGTGAGAGTGTCTGTGAGAGTGTCTGTGAGAGTGTCTGTGAGAGAGTCTGTGAGAGAGTGTCTGTGAGAGAGTGTGAGAGACTGTCTGTGAGAGAGTGTCTGTGAGAGAGTGGGGTAGAGGTAGAGGGTTAGAAGAGAGGTAGAGGGGTAGAAGAGAGGTAGAGTAGAGGTAGAGGGGTAGAAGAGAGGTAGGGATATATAGGCAAATGAAAAGGAAGCTATCGACTTCAGGAATGTGAAAGAAAGCTCTCCTATCTTGAAAGCTGATTACAAGTGCAAAACTTTCAAACCACGGAGTCGTTTGAAAGTTTCACCGCGTTTGTCAGGAGATGCTTGTAAACACCAATAACCTGATTCATTTAATTTAACAGTTGGCTCCGCCCAGGATTGCTTAGTAGCAAATGACAAGGAAGCTATCGACTTCAGGAATGTGAAAGAAAGCTCTCGTATCTTGAAAGCTGATGACCCATGACGAGAGAGGAAAGCCATATGGCGCCTCTGCTCGTAAGCGCGCGCCCGCGCTCGTAACCGCAAGCTCTAGGCCACAGTGGTAGCATTTTCTGAAGCCCTTACTAAAAGTCTCGCCAGGTCAACGCATGCGCTGGCTCAGGCGAGACCTAAAAATTGTACCCAGGAGGATTGCCATTTCAATCGCAGGAATTAGGGACGTGTTGGAGAGTCAAGTCACAGTTATAAAGAGGACATCGGGTTGTTCCTCTCATAAGATGTCAAAAATATAAGCTGCATGCGTTTGCAGGGAACGAGCGTTGCTAAGAAAAGCTGAAAAAGACGTCTCAACCGGCATTTTCAACTGGGCCAAATTTCAGGCCTCTCTAAAGGGAGATTGCCCTTCATTAAAGTGACAGGTAGGACAAACAAGCATTTTCGATGCAACAGGTCTCGCATTTGCGACAGCTTAAGCTATTGGCATGGTAAATGACAATGCCTTTTATTCATGTGTTTTTAAAAGCAACACATATCTAAAAGGAATTGTCATTTCTAATGCTAATAGATCTAACTCTCACAAATGTGGGACCACTTTAATGGTGGCCGCTTCCCTTTCTTTAGACGCTGCTTGCCGTATTCAGGTTACAGTGAGCAGCGTCTAAAGAAAGGGGCGGGGCCAACATTAAAGTGAAAATGCAGTATGGGGCGCTTTAACCCAGAAAGAAAAAAGAAATAATTAAAGAAAGGTTCTGTGGAGCGGCTGCTAAAGTGAAAGCAGACCACGCTGTAAATTAAATAAATACATTACTAATAACAATATAAAATTGGGCGGTGTGCTGCGACATCGTGGGTGTAATAGGGGAAGATCATTAAAGAAAATTGTGCCCACTGACTACATAAAGCAAAGTAAAAAGTCCAATCCTTATGGGAGGTTACAAATGCAGACAAGGCGGTACCAGGAGGGACTACTAAGTCTATTCATGAATGAAAAGCAACGATTTTGAAAGGACAGTAAGGACAGCCTGTGCTCCCCGATGTGGTGGATAGTGTGGTAAATGTCCATCACCCGCACTAGGGCCCACAGCAGTCATCCAAAGACACCAGGGGCAACGCTCCACTCTGCTCTGATACATCAAACCCTTCAGGGCATGGATTTGCCCACAGTTGTTCTGGGTCTCGATAGGGTCTCTGGAATGACAGGCTATTTGCGGTTCCAAGGCTCTGGACATTCTTTTGGTAACTGTGTGGGGGTTTATACCTGGGATTTTTTAATGTCTGTGCATTTGCCTCATGACATCACTGTGATCCTGCAACGGGGGTTTCTTTGTTCAACTGTCCAACTGTGAGTCGGCCATCGTAAGTGAATTTTTGTGAAATGTAGTGACTCCCCACCTCCCCATCAAATCAACGCAGGAGAGAACTATCCATTGCTGCAGGGGCAGAGCACCAGCCTAAATTTATTGACCCCCCCACCTCCCCATCAAATCAACGCAGGAGAGAACTATCCATTGCTGCAGGGGCAGAGCACCAGCCTGTTGCATATGTTTTATGCTTGAAATGTATAGTAAATGGAATGGGTGCCAAAACACGCAGGTAACTGAATGTGCTACAATTCTACACCATGCGCTGCACCTTCGTCACCCCAGCAACAGCAGTGTGCGTCCCTAGCAACTGCTCGGTCACAGTTTGGCACCAAAATAATAGGAGAGCGTTATACTGCTGTGGAAGTGCAATCCAAAGACAGTGCTTGTCTGCCGGGAGCTGCGCATGTGCCACGTTTGTGTAATGTCGTGGGGCCCTAGGCCCCCATGCAGTAAGAATCACGACACAGACACAGGAATATAGTTGGTAGAACTGGCCCAGGACACGTGCGCCCGGCCCCTTTTATTGTCAGGGTCACATGTCCGGTGACGCCTGTGTTGGATGGGTGAGGGGTGGAGTGTAAGCCAGCCCTCGGGAGTGGCTGGTACAAGGAAAGACTAGAACAGTGACCAGCAGGTCACTACATCCCTCCCAAACGTTATTAAAACTGGGACAACAAAGTCCAACCTGGGGAGAGAATAAAACAACAAGTAGAAAACTTCCACTGAGTCTATTCAGCTGCTTTCAGAACAGGACAATGGTACAACTGCAGCTAGGACCACCAGTTCTATTTGGCACAGTTCAGTGGTGCACTGCGGGTCCAGTCCTCCCTGGACTCAAGGCGTGAAAGTTGACACCCAAAGTCTCTATATATATAGTTCCCTGTGATGGTGCAGGTGGAGTGATCGTAAATCTGGCAGATGTTACGTTTTCACAAAATACGTCCTGGCTCCACGACCATCAAGCCTCCGACGACGGATGACATCTTGGTTGTTGTTGTTTAATCATCGCTGAGGCAACAGTGCTTCCAGCTGCTGAGTGGCGGAATAGTTACAGACATCCTTCTCTCACCAGGATGCTCCTCTACCTGGGTGTTCCCGTCTCACAGGATGTCCCGAACGCCCTCTTCACCAGGCTTCCACTGGACTGGGTGTACTTCACTGTGTCACTCCAGCGCCACCCTCTAGGTTCGTGGAGGAAGCGTTACGTGTCCCACCTTCAAGTCTCTCGCTCCACCTGGAGAGTAGTTGTTTCCGGATAGGATTTCTCCTGCCATCCAGACTCTGGTGCACCGGCATTGATAGGACAACCTTTAGAAGAACCAGCTTACTACACGAGATCTTCGTCTTCCTGGGACCTGCGGGGGAGCTGCTGTAGACTCATCTCTCGTGTCTGGACCCCACTCTCACCGGTAATCCCTGAGGCCCTTGCCCCTGGATCGCCACAGTCTAGTGTGGCGTGGTCGGATCCTCTTCTAGACCTCACATCCAAGGTCACTCAGGATGTCCGAGCAGTACCACAATCCAGGCTCCCATGCGACCCCCAAAGGTGGATGTTACCAATGGTCCAGCTTGCTCACATCTGCAGGTGCCAGGTTTGCTTGGTGTAACCAAAGACTTCTGGACAGCTAGCCTCTCATGGTGCCACCGATGTTACCAAGGTACTGGGCTCCACTCCGGATGTTCTTGCACTCAGTCATCTTCTTTATCTTCTGATGTGCCCGATGTCTAATCAAACACTCCTCTCTTTCTTTCGTTTCTCTTCTTCTTTCTCTTCTCTTCTTTCTTTGGACTCCTTCTGCAGTGGCCTTATGCCACACGATTTCCTTTTCCTTGATCTTCCACTTTGCGACGCGGTCTGGTCCCATCTTGTCTTGCTCTTCTTCTCTGACCAAGCCTCTCCATGTGACGTGTACTTCACACCAGTCTCCCTGGCCTCTGTCCTACCCTTAGGACAATGCATTCTCCTCGTCTGGTGACCAGACCTCTTGTCGTGACTTTTTTCCTTTTACGACCTCTCCTAGGTCTTCACGCTTTGACTTCAGGTCAATCTTTTCAGACCTCTCGCAAGTCATCTTCTCTGACCTCTCGCAGGTCACCTTCACAGACCTCTAGCAGGTCACCTTCTCAGACCTCTTGCAGGTCATCTTCTCTGACTTTTCGCAGGTCATCTTCTCTGACCTCTCACAGGTCATCTTCTCTGACCTCTCGCAGGTCATCTTCTCGGACCTCTCGCAGGTCATCTTCTCAGACCTCTCGCAGGTCATCTTCGCTTGAGGACGCACTCCTTGCGCCACAAGGCTACACCGTCGTGGCACTCTTCAGTCTCTACTCAGGCAGGCTTTGCATGGTCTGTCACTCCCTGTGACAACCTGGACCCTCTTCTTTTCAGGGCTCTCGCTCTCGGGCTCCAGCCCGTACTGTCAGTGTCTCGGGTACGATCTTCAGTGCACTTCTATCCTTGAGCTTTCCAACCTTCATCGCAGGGTCCTCCTACTTTGGGCGGCTTGCGCACTCACTTCTTCCACTTGCGGTGGTCTCCTTTCGCCACTGGGCGCGCATGCTGAGCACTTTCTTCAGTCCTTCGGGGTCTTGCTGACTGGGGCTATTGCCCTGTACCACACCTTCCGTCCAAGTGCAATACCCACTGGTGTCCTTACTGCTGCAGTGACCACCCATGGCCACTGGGTGTCACTACATTCCTCCTCACCAGCTTCTGCAGCCTTTTCCCTCAAGGTTCCTTTCCTGCCAGTGTCCAACTCAATTCCGCTGGGGTGGACGCAGCAGCTTTTCCTGTGCTGCAGTCCACGTCTCTATACTCTGTTTTCCATTGCTGTTGGCCCTCAGCATCCTTCCCTCTTAATGTTCCCTTCAGGGCTCACTTGCTAGCTGGGGTATAAGCAGTGGCGGGTCCTCCGCTAAGGCGGGGTAGCGTCACCCCACTGCCAGAAAGCAGCAAAAGAAAAGAAAAAATTAAATGATAATAACGGAATGATATTATCATTTTATTTTGTCCTCCTGCTGTGGAAGTGCATGAGGGGGCAGGCAGAGCTGCAGGGGAGGAGTGGTAGAACACTCCTGTGTGCAATGACTGTTTGGTCGGCTCTCTCGGGCCACCCAAAACAGTCATTACAGCCTGCATAGAGAACATGCCCACCCCACCAGCCCCTGGCTGATCGCCAGCGTTGTGATTGGCTTAGGGGTGGGAGCCCGGCTGCCTGCTTCCTGTTCCGACCTGGAGTCAGACACAGGCGAGCAGGAGAGAAGACGAGGGACCCGGCGGTGGCAAGGTAAGTGTTATTTTATTCATTTATTTTTTAATGCAGCCCGTGCCCCCCCCCCACGCTCCCGTCCTGCCACCTGCGAGCCGTGCTGGCCGCCGCTGGGTATAAGTCCTTCCTGCTCACATTGCATGACAAGGTCTTGGGGGATATCTGACACTTCAGTCAATTCCTATGCACTTTCCTCACTTTAGTCTCTTCCTATGCACTTTCTCCCCATCAGCTTTGGGCTGCAGCAGCTGTCCCTATGCTGCAGTCGTTTCTTATATCTCCTGTTGGGTGAGTGATTCAGTTAAGGGCTGTGGAGGCTGGAATCAAAATGAACTGTCAACAAAAGAGTGCCTCCCAGACCACAAATTTGCATGATTTTCTAAAATAAGAATCTACACAGTCTTCCTATTATCATCTGTAAATGGACATTTTATCTTTCGTTATTTTTTCCAAGTGGATAGTGTTGCCCCGTACTTGATTTTAATTTGAAAAAAGGATTTTTTCCAAATGTTTGCCAATTGCAAATTTATATTTTTTCTTATTCAAATTATATACACATTTTTACACATACATAGACTATTTACAAATTACACCATGACAACAGAAGACAATAGGTATTTGACAGTATTTTAATCAACATGAGAAACTTTAAGTTGCAGTAACCTATGTCTAGTGATTAGTTGAACGAATGTTACATTTACAAAAACATAAAAATGACTGACATTACAGTGCTTCATTACGTATATACAACACATATTTACAAACTCCTCACACCTCAAATACTTTGAGGATGAATCTTGTATGTCAAAAACACAGCAAATGTTATGGCCTAACTGGTGTCCTTAGGGTAATTTTTATAGGGACCTAATTCCCTTTGGTCCTCTCTGTTATTTATGTGTCAATGGTATTCTGTGGCCCTCTAGAGGTCAAAGCATTCGATATTAAACCGGGGTATTGTCCCAACTTGCGTTTCCTGTGGTGCACTGCCATTTGTGCACTGACTGTAGCAATAAATACTAGCTCTTGTCCTCAATGATGATTACGCCGACGCGTTTCGACCTTCTGGGGTGGACCTGGGTTGCTGGTAAAGGGAAGGTCTTCTTCAGGGCAAGTGTTCTCGTAGGACACGTTTTCTAGGTTGGTAAATGGGTCGGAGCCTTATTTTGTGGACTGGTCCTTACATGGAATTCTGTCTATCTTGCCATGTTCAAAGGACTGTAAGCCTTGTCAGGCGGCTTCTTGAACTTCGCTTCCTCCTTTTGGTTGAGTCGAGCTTCCTCCGTTCTCTTGCTCTTGTTATGTGGCGGCGCTCCTGTCGTTCTGCTGCTACACGCTTTTTTAATCATTTATTTTTTTAATGCAGCCAGCGCCCCCCCACCCGTCCACGCTCCCGCCCTGCCACCTGTGAGCCGTGCTGGCCACCCCTGGGTATAAGTCCTTCCTGCTCACATTGCATGACAAGGTCTTGGGGGATGTCTGATACTTCAGTCAATTCCTATGCACTTTCCTCACTTCAGTCTCTTCCTATGCACTTCCCCCCCCCATCAACTTTGGGCTGCAGCAGCTGTCCCTATGCTGCAGTCGTTTCTTTGGGCATTGTTCCTCACCAGTACTTTTATTTTTTAGGTCTCGCCTAGCGATGCAGCGCAAAGCGCTGCTCGCTATGCGAGATCTATTGTTGCCGACCTTTGCTCCGATGCGGGACAGGAGATGTGCACGCGCATGGTGCGAGCAGGAGTTGTAATAGCGCCGCAAGCCATACGCGTGCACATCAACTGTCTGCGCCGAAGCTTAACAGACAGGAGATGTGCACGCGTACGGCTCGCGGCGTTATCACAACGCCTGCTCGCACCATACGCGTGCACATCTAATGTCCAGGCAGCCGATGCGCACGCTCACGGCGTGTCTTCTTCATTCGTCTTCACGCGCGCGTGTGCAGGATGCCCCCGTGCACGGTGATCTCCATACCAGAGGGTACTATAATCCTCAAAAACACCACCTCACTTAAAAGCAGCGTATAGCAAAAGAACATGACTCGCAAATGTGAACATCTTGACACGCTCCATTCATGGTGCCTACTCCCCATCACAAACGCAAAATGCAACTCTTTCATCCATTAGGAAAAGCTTTCAAATCTGAACCTACCCTAATAGCCCTTTTCCAATGGACCGGTTTCAAAAGATATTTGCTGCTTCCCATGACTGCACCTCCCCATTCTTCTGTGCGCTGCATTCAGTCGTCACTCTCCCGATCACTACTAGGACAGGAGATGTGCACGCGCGCGCCGCCGGCGTCTCGCGTCTCTTCCGCTTTCATTTTCCCTCCCTCCCCCGTCAGCTCCAGATCATCTCGCTCGGAGATCCAGAGGCTGGGAGCTGGCAGGCAGCGTCTGGCGCGAAGGTAGGCTGGGTGCCTCTGGGTGGAAGGCTGGGGTAGTCATTATGGAGCACTTGTTAGGTCTGGCAACGGTCACCTTTAATTCTGAGACCTAGTCGTGTCATAAATAGTTGAAGAACTTGGAAGTAAAGATTGTGGGTTTTGGGTCGGCTCCCTTCAGCCTTTTGCAGGCATTGGCTTGCTGGGTTGTCCATCACATGTTGGTGCATTTTGATGAGGTTTACATTTTTGTTGTACTGTGTCAGTTTGACACGGCAGATCAACCATTGGCAATGCCATTGGGCATACAGTGTTAGCACAATGGAGGGAAACACGGGGGAGGTAAGCTAGTACACAGGACTATTGTAGGAAAGTCAGCCCTCCTGTAGTTCAGTTCAAGTACTTAAGTGGAAGAGAAAGGATACACGCAAACAGCCACTAGAATTAGGTGAGATAGGCATGCTCCAGTGGGCTGAGCCAAGACTGTAAAAAGAAAGGTTGAAAAAGACGTTTTTGATACAGGCAGATCCAAAGATTACTGTGTATATTTTTAGCATTAGATCTGTTTTACAGCTGCACAGTAAAATTCCTGACCTAAAAAAGAGTTCCTCGGAGTACTCACATTTTGTAAGATGATTGCCGTGTCAGTGTCATGACACAATGGTCATATTATCTGAGAGAATTTGACATATTGCACGCACATTCAGCACACTTGGTGGAGGCAGCGATGCTGCCGATAGGCTGCTGCTGCTGCAGACATCTTTATTGGCAGGTCCCTAGATTCTGCTATGCTACATTCAGGGAATCTAGAAGCTTCGCTGATACTGCCTCTGAGCCACTGCTGTAGTCCGAGCAAGCTGCTGCCTTAGGATCCCCTGATGCTGGTCTTGTGCACTCTGCTGCTGCTGTGCACGTGTGTAAACATCAGAACACCTGGTGGCCTGCCTTTTGTTTCCGCCCAGCAGCTCTGTTGTTTCTGGGCACTCGTGTTATGCAACATATTGCCCGGCCAGGTGATTATGTGCAAATCACAGCATCTGGTGGTTTGTCTCCTTCTCGGGCCTGGCTGATTTTCCGCGCCTCATGCCATTGTTAAACAAACATTGGCAAAGCCATTAGGCCTCACATGTGTGCGTCCTATTGGCTTTACCTATGGTTTTTAGTCACGCTGCACAGCATCATTGATGCTGTGCAGAGTGACTAAAAAAAGAACAAGCATTTGCAATCGCATTTACGCGAGTTTCAGCTATTGACATTGCAAATAACAATGCCTTTTATTTTTGTTTCCGTTTTTAAAACATAAATAAAAGGCATTGTCATTACAATGCCAATAGCTTAAACTTGTTAATTTTAGCGCTCTGTCAAGTAAACAGCAGCCCAGTGCTGCTGTTCAAAGTGGGAGCCGCATATTAACGTCAGTAGGGCTAAAAGTGAACCCGGGCCATACTTTGAGAATCCAAGTTCTATAACATGCATTCTCAAAAAATGCATAGCTAAGTCCACCTGGAGTATAGACTGCTTTTCTTTATTTCCTGGCCATTGATTGGCTGAGAAGAGCTAAACCTATTTGTGTGGCAGCCATCTTGTTCTAAAATGGTGTGTAGGGATGACCAATGAATCTCACTAGAGGACCTGAATGCATATGCCAGACATCATATACTGTATTCTTCTAGCAGTCGGGTAAAGTGCTTAGTGCAGGCTGTGGGTCACCCGGGCCCCAGGTGTATGTATGTCTGTACTGGAGTCTCGGTGTGCTCGGGAGTTAGCAGTCTGTTCGCGCCTCTCTGAGTACACGTCTGTCTGAAGTCAAGGTCTGCGTGTGCCCCCGTCTCTGTGAAGTCAAGGTGTGCCTGTGTCCCTGTCTCTATGTGAAGTCAAGGTCTGCGTGTGCCCCTGTCTCTATGTGAAGGGGAGGTCTGCGTGTGTCCCTGTCTGTCTGAAGTGGAGGTCTGCGTGTGTCCCTGTCTCTATGTGAAGTGGAAGTCTGCGTGTGTCCCTGTCTCTATGTGCACTTTTCCTGATTGATCTCGCAATTCTCTGCGTAAGCTGGGCTTGTAACCTAGTCATGTTAAAGTGTGATTAACTTGGGATGGTAGGGGTTCGCCTCCAGGTGTCTTGACAAATTCAGTCTGTGGGCAAGTATTCACGCCCGGGCACGATTGAAATATCTGAAGCTGAGGCTCAAGGCACCATGGTTTCTCACAGTGGGCCATAAGGTGTGAAGACTACATGCACATTCAATCCTTGGCCTCTCTGCAGAGCGATGCTCGTATATGTGCTAGTGTTAATTGTGTGACGGAGGTACACAACGGGCAATCTGGGAGCAGCATAGGAAACGACAATGCAGTGTGGGAGTTGTATGCGTGGGGGCAGGGCTTTAAGTGGGCCGGGTCTCACCGGTGCTGAGCACTGGCAGTAACTTTATCCTATTAGCATTACAAATACATTATATTTATTTTGCTTAACAAAACTCACATTGACACAAGCCATTAACATTTACAAAGCCAATAGCTCGCACTCATATAAATGCAATTAATAACTTTTCCATTTACAAATTTTAACAGTATTTGCATTTTACATTACAATCATTTTAATAAATTTTTACAAAACATAAACAATATAAAAAACAATGTCATTTACAAGGCCATTTACTCAAAACAATGTCATTGCGAGACCTATTGCATTGTAAATGCTTGTTGTATTTTAGCGCTGTTGTTGAATACTACCATTAGGTGGCAGTACTGCACTATTTCCAGTGCCAGTCGCTGCAGCTTTCCTGACGCAGTAGCCTCACGCAGATACCGGGGACCCTCACTTCCAGTCCCAGCTGGGTGCCTTGATGCCACACTCTTCACTCCTCCCATGGAGTGCCAGCCTGGTGGGGTTTGAGACTCCCAATGCTGCCCGACTCTGCTTCCATTCTACACGGGCTTCACGGGTGGGGGCCCTCGCGCTGCACCATGCTCTGCAGTGGCCCTACCCGCTTACTTCAGCCTCACCGGCCGCCAGGTAAGGCCGCAACGCGGCACTCCTTTATGTTGTCTGCTCACTCTGCGGGGCATCGCCTCGCATGTGCACCTGAAAAGCCCCGCCCCTTCATCGCCGGCTGCCTCACCATTACTGGCTGAGTGCCGGTCCACTCCGCCGCAGCTTCCTCATTTCTTCTGCTGGCCCCTCCTCACACACGCCGCTGGTCGCCTCTGTTCACAGGCACAAGAGCGGCAAAGCGGTTTCTTCGCCGGCTGCATTATCGGCCCTGTCAAGTACTGGGCCTCTCCACAGTAGCTTCCAGTCTCTGCTGTCCACACCGCACTCGCTACATTTCTTTGCTGTACAGTCCAGTCCGTTGGCTCGCAGCCTTTTTACCCACCGCCTTCTGCCGCATACACTCAGCGGGTTGGTGTCCCGGTCATCTCCTTCTTCAGGGTCAGCGTCCCGGCCCTGGCTCTCTGCCCATTTTCACCGGGAACGACACCGTCCCGCTGCACCTTATCCGCTCCTACTCAGGTGGCGGGTGGGTTTTGCCTCACTGCATGATACATTCAGTTTACATTCTCATGCTGCTCACACAAGTGCTACAGGTCCATGATGGTCCCAAGGTGTCCTGATCTGCGTCTCAGAGGTACAAACTATTTCCTCGTTGCTTTTTAAACGCGCCCCCTGCAAGCAGACCAGTGATGAGTCTATCCCGAACCAGAGACTAGTGACGACAACCTCTATGGATCTGACTGCTGAGGTCTGTGCCCATCGCTCAGGACACAGCTGGGGTGTAGGCTAAGTCTTGACACCCCACCACACCTTATACTCAGAACGCACAAGAGCAGAAACAGCGGCTACGAGGCCAGGCCTTTTGTGAGGGAGGGTGCTTCTGGATGTAATAGTTTTATTAAGTTGTCAAGTGTGGGGACACAAGTGTAACCTGAATGTACCACTGTCCATGCTAACCTAGCTGAGCCCTTTTTGCTCGACACCGCATCACACATCTTGTAAGCGAAGTATATTCTATTGCTCAAGGTAGACATTAAGATAAGGGTGGGTTCTGGCTACGCCCTAACGTAATATGCGAAATTCAAATGTAAACTGCCATAACCTAATTCTGCCAAGCCAAACTTAAACTGCGGCATGTCTTAAACCTGACACTTTATGTGAGCTATAAAGTGAAACGTATAATTGGCCGTGGGTGAAGTCTACTGAGACGCTAAGATGGACTTTCCAAATTGTAATCCTAAATTGGCATCAAAAGTATAACCTATCAAGCCATGACCGTAGTGTAACTTGCTTTTGTGTAACCCCTGTAGTTTTTCCCTCTCATTCCCTGTGACTCATTCCCTGTGACTATCAGTTTTTTCCCTCCAAATGTCTCCTTTGCTCTGTGCTAAGATCTGTATGTTAAGCAGTGCACCCCCAGCGACCATCTTGTGTTAACAAGTCAGTGAAACCAGCCCCCTTCCCCCTGAGACAGCAGTAATGTGCTGTAAGCTGTTTAAACTGTGTTTAATAGGGACTGTACACTTCGTTTTTTGGCCAGGAGAGGGAGTAAAGTTTTATACAAATAGTGTTGTTAGAGGACAAGTTTGTTGGGGCCTTACCTGCAGAAGTCCAAAGTGTGGATTGAGCCGGTCTGTCTCCTAGGAGATTTCTGAATAGAGAAGCAGCTTCCAACTCCCTGGCCAGCAAACCATGTCTGAGGTAGCTGGGACCTTATATAGTCTGATTGTTTGGTACATGTGTACACTGATTGGTGGTTGTATCTGATGTTTCTATTGGATTAGGGTTAGTGTCCTCATTGGTTGGGTATTTGAGGGTTCTGATTGGTTTCTGGGTCTGTGATTCAATCAATGTAGGGTTGGGACTAGGGCTAGGGTTAGTATTTCTATTGGAAGTAGGGACTAGGGCTTCCTGTGTTACTGGTTGTTGGGACTAGGGTGGGACTAGGGCTAGGGTTAGGCCTTTAATTGGAAGTAGCGATTAGGGCTTCTGGTGTTAATGGTTGCTGGACTAGGTGTGGGACTAAGAGTAGGGTTAGGCTTTCTATTGGAAGTAGGGACTAGGGCTTCCTGTCCCATTGGTTGCTTGGACTAGGGTTGGGACTACTGGTAGGGCTAGGGCCTCTATTGGACGTAGAGATCAGGGTATTTGAAACTGATTGAGTGCTTGGACTAGGGCTAAGATTGGCTGTAAGGTCCTGGTCTCCTATTGGTTCTAGATTTTTAGGGCTAGTGTTGTGATTGTATAGTGTTAGGGCTAGGGTTCCCATTGGCTGAAGGGGTCACCTGACTACTAGGGCTATAAACAGCCAAGGCTTAGGGCGTCTAAGCCTGGGTGTCGAAGCTAAGGGTGGAGAGGACAAGGGTGAGTGCCTGTTTGAGCCTGTTCAAGACTGGTCGGGACCCGGGCCTGAAATGCTGCCCATTTACCCATTCATTAATACCCACCCTATGTATTTGTCCCTCTGTACATAAGCATTGGTTTTCACTGTAGATGTGTGCCTATCTTCGTGTATTGCTTTGTATAAACATGTACAATAATTATATTGCTATAAAAAAAAAACCAAAAAAAAAAAAAAAAAACTTCTTTGGTCTACATGTACTTGCTTCCATTGGGCGTCTGTGTACCTCCATGTACTTGGATCTGTGTGTCTGTTACTTTTCTCCTGAAAAAGCATATCCAATGCACTACCCTATTTCTCATCCGCTACCTCTATCAATATCTTTAATCTGCATATACTTACCTCCTTTATGTATCTATATACTTTCAATGTACTTATGGATCTATATATTTATCACTTTCTTCTAATTTAGCATTTCCAATGCACTACCCTATTTCTCAGCCTATACTTCCCTCAATATATCTTCTAGCCCAACTTTCTGACTCATCTCAAACTTCTTTCTACTACTCTTTCCAATTCACTACCCTATCTCACCCTATACATCTATCATTATATCCTCTACACCCACTCTCTCATTTATCCCAAACGCCATACCACTACTGGACCTATCAGCCGCCTATCAGCCGCCTTCGACACGGTCTGCCACCACACACTACGAACACGCCTTCACAACGCCGGGATCCAAGAGAAGGCCCTGGACTGGACCACATCCTTCCTTTCCGGCAGAACACAAAGCGTCCGCCTCGCCCCCTTCCGATCCAAGGCCACCAAGATCATCTGCGGCGTACCCCAAGGCTCCTCCCTCAGCCCAACGCTGTTCAACATCTACATGGCACCCCTCGCCCACGTCGCCCGACAGCACAACCTCAACATCATCTCCTACGCCGACGACACCCAGCTGATCCTCTCCCTCACCAAAGACCCTCACACCGCCAAAGCCCACCTCCACGAAGGAATGAAGGCCGTCGCCGAATGGATGAGGACCAGCCGCCTGAAGCTGAACTCGGACAAGACGGAGGTCCTCATCCTTGGTTCCAACCCTTCAGCCTGGGACGACTCCTGGTGGCCAACATCACTGGGAACAGCCCCGCCACCCACCGACCACGTACGCAACCTAGGGGTCATCCTCGACCCCACCCTCTCCATGACTAAGCAGGTCAACGCCGTTTCCTCATCCTGCTTCAACATCCTCCGAATGCTCCGCAGGATCTTCAAGTGGATCCCCACCGAAACAAGAAAAACAGTCACCCAGGCCCTCGTCACCAGCAGGCTGGACTACGGAAACGCCCTCTACGCAGGAACGACGGCTAAGCTCCTGAGACGGCTGCAACACATCCAGAACGCCTCTGCACGTCTTATCCTCGACATCCCCAGACGCAGCCACATCACACCCCACCTGAGAGACCTGCACTGGCTCCCTGTCAACAAGAGGATAACCTTCAAGCTCCTCACCCATGCACACAAAGCACTCCACAACTCCGGACCAGCCTACCTCAACAGACGACTCAGCTTCTACACCCCCACCCGCCAGCTCCGCTCGACCAGCCTCGCCCTCGCCACAGTCCCCTGCATCCGGAAAACGACCACCGGCGGCAGATCCTTCTCCCACCTTGCCGCCAAGACCTGGAACACCCTCCCCACCAACCTCCGACAGACCCAAGACCTACTGGCCTTCAGAAGACTCCTCAAGACCTGGCTCTTCGATCAGTAGCAGCACCACCCCCCTCTTCCCCCAGCGCCTTGAGACCCTCGCGGGTATGTAGTGCGCTTTATAAGTGACATGATTGATTGATTGATTGATTGATTGATTGATGTTCCCCAAAATAACCCTTTCGTGACTCTCTCCTACTCTACCTCTCCTTGCATCTTCTGATACCTCCTTTACTGTACCGATCCCCCAAAACAAACCTTTCTAAACTCTTCCCTCTGACTCTTCCCCTCCAAAAACCCTTTTTACTCATCCAAAAGCCTCCTCCTACTGCTATGACCTACAAAAAGAAATCCTTCACTCTTCTATCCCTCCACTATCCTTTTCAATCAAAATAACAGACTAGCATGTTCACTTCTCTAATTCCATATTCCACTATACTAATTCACCACTAATCCTTTATGGGTTCCAGAGTAGCGTGCTACTCGCCAACAAAGCATTTCAACACCTCATCAGGGTTACAAGCGCTATATAAATGCAAACCTTTTTTCCTTTTTTACCCCTCCCTAACCCTTCTCAATCCAAATAACTGACTAACAGACTCCACCACTCAAATTACTTCATATTTCTCTATACTAATTTTCAACACATCCTTTATGGGTTCCGGAGTAGCCTGCTACTCGCCAGGAAAGCGCTTCAACACCCCATCAGGGGTAACAGGCGCTATATGAATGCAAACCTTTCTTTCCCTTCTATCCCTCCGCTATCCTTCTCACTCCAAATAACTGACTAATATCCACCACTCAAATTACTTTCATATTTCACCATACTAATTCACCACTAATCCTTTATGGGTTTCCGGAGTAGCGTGCTACTCGCCAAAAAAAGCGATTCAACACCCCATCAGGGGTTAGAAGCGCTATATAAATACAAACCTTCTTTCCTCTTCTATCCTTCTGCTATCCTTCCGAATCCAAATAACTGACTAACATATCCACCACTTAAAATTTACTTGCATGTTTCACTATACTAATTCAACACTAATCCTCTTTGGGTCCCAGAGTAGCGTGCTACTCGCCGAAAAAGCGATTCAACGCCTCGTCAGGGGTAGTAAGCGCTATACAAATGCAATTACAATACAATACAATTACAATATGCCAGAGCTGTGCTTGTATTCTCCCTTTGCCTGTGATATTTGGAAGCCCCAAAAGATCAGTCATTGGCTTAGGAGTGACTGGCACTGATTTCAGAATAGCTAGCTATTGAGTTGATAGGCGTAATAAAAGCTGTTTGAATGAGAAATCCTAGTTACTTTAGACAAAGGATCAATAAACCAGCCCCAGGACACTAAACGATAGGCAATGAGGAAACTTTTTCAGCAACAGTTTTGGGACAATGTTGCAGCATGCTAAGGCGATCTAGCACAAATAACCTCAGCTTTGTCTTTAGACATTCTGGAGGCATGTCTCCAAGTGTCTGGGAAATGTTCTTTATAGAAGTAGCACTGGAAACTGTTCATGTTGATCACTGATCTGTTCTAGCTTCAAAGCCTGGTGTAATTATTACTCTGGCCCCTTTGTTAGAGGGATGTAGTGTTAAAAGCTGCAGTGGTATTAAAACTGTGCACAGAAGCACTGTCCTCATGGACTTAGCATGTGGTCAATCTTAACTAAGTTCAGCACCTGAAGCTGGTCTCCAGCAGATACCTGGTTGGCGCAAGTGGTGCACCTCACTGTTGCATATGGCTGGTTCCTGTCTGAGGTGGCATGATGGGCAAAATAACGATCAACTGGGAGATAGCCACAAGCAATTACCAGTGGCTGAGGTTGATTCTATCCATAATGTTTTTGTTTTCCTCAGTGCGATGCCCTAAGTCCGACTGGTTTGCCCAGATGTTGGCCCCATGCATACTGTGACATAAAGTATAAAATTCAAGCTGCACCCTATTCAAGAGGCCCAAAAAGTCCAAAACCAGTTGGTTGTTACTTGTGTTCCCATTCATAGGGGACTTGGCCCGGTGCTTAAGTCTGGACTGTTCCTGTTAGAGCAGGGCCAAAGCTGAGTTACTTATAGCTGGTTCTTGTCTGAAGTGGCATGGTTGAAGAAAAAGCTATGGACTGTGATGCGGCTCTGAGTTATTACCAGTGGCTGAGATCAATTCAGTCATTCTACCCATTGCTTTATTCCCCAATGTGGTGTTATAAGTATTAGGGGTATGCCCAAACATGGGCCCTAAGCTCACTGTATTATTGGACTCAAGCTACATCCTACGAATGTGGTCCAGATAGTCAACGACTAGTCTAGGGATACCTGTGTTCCTGTTCAGAGGTAACCTTGACTGTTCTTATTGGAGCAGTATGAAGTCTGATTTACCTATAGCTGGTTCCTGTCTGAGGTGGCAAGTTGGGCTAAAAAACGACAGATGGTAATACAGCCACGAGTAACTACTAGTTTCTTGGATTAATTCAAGAATTCCACCAATTACTTTTTCTTTTACTTAAAGTAGCCTGGCACTCACCTCTCTGATCCACAACCGAGAGTGACTGAAACATCTCATCTCAACATTACTGGTTCATAGTACAACAACCAGGTTCTTGCTGAGGGAGGGATTGTTGATAATGCATGGGAATAACAGTACTGGGGGTGAATGTTTGACATTGTTCAGCATTCCGTGCATCAATTGTTCTTTTTGCAATTGTCGTCCTAAGTGGGATGGGTATGCCCAGATGTGGATCCTGTGCTCGCCATGCCACTGGAGTCAAGCTAGCCTGGCTGATGAGGGTGATACCCCGAAACCGGCCCAGGATGCTTGTTTCTGGTACAAGGAGGGCCTGGCTTGGCAGTTCGGGCTGGACTGTTCCCATGAGGAGCAGGGTCAAGACTGATTTGCATATGGCGGGGTCCAAACTGAAGTGGTATGGTGAGCAAAATAAGTATGGATTTAGTCCTAGGTCACTGTACTGGGGGTGAATGCTTGACATTGTTCAGCATTCCGTCCATCAATTGTTCTTTTTGCATTTGTCGCCCTCAGTGGGACAGGTATGCCCAGATGTGGGTCCTGTGCTTGCCATGCCACTGGAGTCAAGTTAAACCTGGCTGATTAGCGGTGATACCCAGAAACCAGTCCCAGGATGCTTGTTTCCGGTCCAGGGGGGACCTGGCTTGGCAGTTCGGGCTGAACTGTTCCCATGGGGAGCAGGGTCAACACTGATTTGCATATGGCTGGGTCCAAACTGGAGTGGTATGGTGAGCAAAAAAAACGATAGATTTAGGCCCAGGTCTCTGTACTGTGGGTGAATGTTTGACATTGTTCAGCATTCCGTCCATCAATTGTTCATTTTGCATTTGGAAATAACTAACAATCAGAAGGCATGGAAGATGCTTTCAACTCTTTCTATCTGTACACCAGCAGTGTCTTTTCTTGTCTCCACTCTGAAATGGGAACTTTAGGTTATGCCGCAAAAGTGAAATGGCAAACTTTGTAGACCCTGGTCAGAGGGCATGCAAGGTGACAATGAAGGATAGAATGCTTATGAGATAGATACCTTGTTATGTGCCATTGTGTAGTGTAGCTCCTATATCCCTAATAGGCTCTGCGCATTGGAATAATATACCCTATAGGTTTGACATAGGACTGAGGTCGGTATGTCCCTATCGAGTATATTAAACTTAATTACTTGTGCCAGCTAGCTCAGAGGCCACTAGAAACTCCTTGAATAACAAGAAGGGAGTAGTTTCTGGCAACCGCAAAACATGACCACTTTGTTTCCCTTTAGAATTGGAACATGTCCCAGAGTCGTGGAAACAATAGATAACCGTTTCATTCAGTCAATCGTGCATGCTTAGTTTCTACAGAGTTACACAGAAAGGAAAGACGGGCGTTTCAATAAAAGGTTTTATTGAACAGTCTTGTTTCTCATGTAAGTGATATGTGCTGTTACGATCACAAGACAGTATGCAAGATAAATAATGTACAGCGTAAGCAGTAGAAATAAATAATACTGCGCTAGCATTATTTTTTAGTATATATTCACACACATAAATAACATGAACTAAAAATGCGAGTACTCATACGATGCGTTCCTAAGCTAGTTCTACCCCAATGTGCCTAACCTAACCTAGGTGTAGGACAAGGTAAGAAGTAGGTGAAGTATTCCTTACTACGGTATACTAAGAGTATGTTAAGTATAGTATGCCAAGGATGCCAAGAGTCCCTCTAGGTTCTTGTCAGCTCCATACCTTGAGAATGAGAGAGGTGGGAATCTCTTTCCGGACTCGAACTCTAACACCCCGCGAAGGGAGTCAGGACACTGGAAGCTGGATTCTCTGCGTGCATGAAAGGACAGCGTCTTCTCAGTGCGTCAGTTCGGGATACGGGCTCCTCTGAAGTCGAGGTCTCCTCTAACTTGTTTGGGCAAGGGAAGGTATATTTATACCTGATAGGTGCCTAGGAATGTTAGCATTGACGTGAAGTCGGACAGAGGAAGACGTCAGGAATGAACCCTTAAGGTATAACGGTTCATACATAATAGATGAGTTCTTGGAGAAATCAATAGTCCTGTGCTAGGGGAACTCCCGAAGCTTAAGGTTCTGGTTTCTAAGAACTCGTTGTGACGTTAGGGTGGACGGATGTCGGTGACCATGCCTGTATTTGGAGTGCACGGCTAATGCCTAAATAAGGACTGGGATTCTATGCCTATATAAGGGCAATGCGAATTGTGCCTATATAAGGACATGATTCAGGAAAACCTATATACGGATACCTAAAGCGGAATACAACACCCACTCCACTTTCGTATGTACGATTATACTAAAATGCTAAACATTTAAATGCTAAAACATTAAATTGAGTACCACATGTCGCTAAAAACATTTCTAAAAGCATTGAAAAGGAGTTTTAAAATTAAAAACCGTTGAAATGTAATAGGTGCTGTACATTTAAAGCATTGTGTTCACTCGAAGCATATATTAGAAATAAAATGCAACCTGAATGAATAAACAGTAATATTTACATATGATGTAATTATTGAAAAGTTGATCAAAATCAAAGCCATTTCATTTCATGGTAATTAATTGAATTTGTAGACAGATAAGGTGACAATGTGTCCCTGGAAGTACTTTGAAGTCCGTTTTATAGAAATAGTTCTACTGTAAGCAGATTGATTTGACATTTTAGTTTTAATAAAAAGGTAAAAGAAAAAAGTTCAATTTTGGGAAGAGTTCCAAGTTTTTGAAAACATGAAGGCCAAATTCATTGCGTCTCTGGTACACTGTGAGCCGAATCAAAGTCAGTGTACGAGTCTGGTGTAAACATGAGATCATCTATTTCCGTAGACAAAATATCGTCCACCGAAGTCGGTGACATTTGGAACACCTCGTGTCAGAATGATTAATTGCACAGAGATGAGAAGCAGCGCACTTCAGCAGAAGATGCCGCAGCAATGTTCGCGTCCGTTGTTACCTGTGTGCCTGTTGATCCATCTCGTACCTCAGCAGCAGCCGGAAGCGTCTGTGAGATCTCAATGAATGCCGTCATCAGGATTGGCAGCCTCTGGGGACAACACCAAGCATGGGCCGTTATCGGGTCCAGCAGAGTATCGATATCCGTTGGCATGACTGATGGGAGTGTTAGACAGGTGTCTAGCATGCATTCTTCACCGCAAAACAGGCAGCGTAGAACAGGTAAGATGCAATCTTGCCAGATTGGTCTGAATGACAGGAACCACATTGTATTAAGTTCCCGTAGACGAGGTATGCCCAAAAGTTGTACTATTCGCTCACAGCACTTTCGTTCAAGTAGAGCTTTCTCCACTTCGCTCGGAGTGATGTCGGCGAACAGGCTGGCCATAGCGAAACAGTAGGAATAGAAATAGAATTCCTGCAACAAGTGCTAGAATTAATGGCACACCACCAAACACTGAATGTGCAAAGTTTGGGATGATTCCGAGGACCGCCTGGAAAGGTGCTAATAGTCCGGAACAGATGGTCTTAAATACATGTACAATTCCGCTTGTATCTGACATGTTAAAGATATGTCCTATCATTTCTACGAAATGTATAGGGCAGTTTGTACGTATTAAAGCCTGTATCTCAGCCGAAGTCCTTGCTACTTGCAAGATCATAGGTTTCCTTGGCCGAGGTCAAAGGCACTGTTTGTTGTATAAGCATGGCTTTCATTCTGCTTAAAGAATCAAATCTTATAAAAGAGACATTCAACGAAGGCCACAAAGGCGACTCCTGACTGTGTCTATTGGGGCAAACAATACTTGCATACAGCAAGTGACCCTGGAGTTGACCGTTACTAGATATGGGATGCCTGGCAACATGCCACAGCAACTCTGATCATTCAACATGAGGTAACTCTCATTAGAAAGTTGGCCAAACGTTGGATTAATCACAGCAGCTGGTGTACCCTGCTGATGGCAGGACAAATTTGCCACAGAACCATTACAAGCCCCGTGTAAAGAAATGTCCTGACAAATTAGTGAACCGCTTAGTGCACTTTTACAGTGTGTACCGCTCAGAAAAACTTCACGATCCCCACTCCAACATCTAAATGTGTAAGGTAAAATCCAGGATGTCTTAATGTATTCCTTACCCAACCTTTCATATTTGCCTGCTTGCATTTGTTTGAGGCAATACTGAAACTGAAAAGTAGTCACAGGTAGAGTGATTTTGCCATGAATAAGCCATTCTGTAGCTGGTTTTTCTGCCACAGTGAATGGTAATTTCTCCAGTTTCTCAATGCTCAGCACTGTATACTTTGCTCCCCTTTGTGCCAGTTCGATCTGTTTATCAGTTAGATTATATTCTGCAAACAGAGCCGACGTGTTGATAAAACGCCAAGGCACATAGCCCGCACGCAAAGATTGTAGCGTCCAGCTTAATAACACAATAGAACGTAACTGAGATTGGCCTTGTTGTAACATGGCTAAATCTTGTTCTAGTATGTCGATAGCAGAGGATACAATGTTGTCCAATGAATAAATTCTGGATGACAAAGTTGTTAACCCGTTATCAACCACAGTGAGAGTTTTCTCTAAGTTAATACGATCAAGTTCACGTATTCGTTCTGCGGCCTCTATCTGTGACACCTTCCATGCTTCATTATAAGCAGCATAGATGCCGGCATATATGAAACGTTTTGGACGCGGTTTTCTTGGTCCAAGCAAGAATTCCCTAAGGTCTGCGTCTTCTTTAAGTAAAGATAAGTGTTGTTTCAGATCCTTAAGTGTAGATTTTTGCAGCCAATCGAGGCATAATTTTCCTACACTGTATGTTGTTACTACCCCCGGATGTTGTCTTTGGACGTATCTTGGGTCTGGCCTATGAATAGTAAAGCCCTGGGTTTTATTCAGGAATCTTTCTTGACAGTTGTTTGTGTCTGTGGGCCAGATCAACCATTTTTTCCAATCAGTATTTGTTCTGTTTAGTTGTAGTATTGTGTCAACTGTAACCGCTGCCTGTGTATTGTTATCACTTGCAGGTGTTGGTACAGAAGGTGTTTTCATGTCTTTGATCTTGGCTAACCCAAGACAAGACGTTTGTTGGACAGTGTCATTCAAAAACATTATTTGCTGAGGGATGATACATGCTCTAAATAAAGCTTCTGTCCCCTGCACTTGCCATTCTTTAGTACCCCAGACAGATTTTGTGTCTATTGTGTCTTTCCATAAGTCGAATCCATGTCTAGACAGTTGGGCAATAAATGCTGCAGAGTAAATCTGTTTTGTATTTGTTAACATAATTTTCAGTCCTGTTTTGTTTACATTTTTATAGAAAAATGTTTCTGGATCAGATGTATTGTATCCTGAAAAATAAGGAAACTTTTTAGCAAATGTTTTTGAACTATCTTTTGGTGGTGTAGGACAATGTTCCCATTGGTTAAACATAAACACATTTCTAGGAGTTGCAGATTTATGCAAAAAATGATGACCATAGTGGTTATAGCAATACAGCTGTTCATAGTCTGATGAACCCTCTAAATATTCATTATTAGAAAATGCAGCAGACATTTCTAGATCAAACATTATATCATTTACAGTCTCAAAGTCCCAATCATCAGAATAGGTACTCAACTAAATAAGATCACTTAGTGAAATTTTAAATAAATGTGGAATGTTCAATTGTTCCGTAGGGCTGAATATATCAAAATCAGTTTTGTCTCACACTGTACCATCCTGTATAGGAACGGCTGTGATGTTTACTGCTGATAAGTCTCTTGCTTCACGATGGGAAGATTTGTGAGGTTTCAAAAGTAAGTTCACTTCTTTTCTTTCATTGTTCACATGGATGTATCTGCCATTTATAAGCACGCTCAGAGTCATAACCAAAGCTAGCCAAAGCAGGAAGAAAAATATTCCAGAAATAATCCATAGTTCAATCCATGGTGAAACCAGATAAGTCTTTTTCAAAATGAAGAAAGTCTTGTGCTTGCTGTTTGAAAGTTAATGATGCTGGCGTCGTTTCAGGCTCACTCAGATCCTCAGAAAACGTATCAAGGTTAATGAAATAGCCAGAAGCAGTTCTGTCAATTGTTGGAATTGCATCAGGATTTGTAGAAATCGCTGGAACCAGTTGATCACTTGTTACATTGGTGTAGACAGGTGTATTTGGACAAACTGTTACTTGAGTTTCAAGAGGGATGAGTTCCATAGCATTGTTACTTAGTCCTTCATCTGTTACTGCTGAATTCTCGATGGTTATCAGTCTTTCAGTCTGAACCTCTTGGATAGTAGCGAGAGGAGTGCGTCTTCTACTAGGTCGGAGTCCACAAGGCCTACTATTTAGTATTGGCCACATACTGTGGTTTGATGAGGTCGATTGACACAAATCTTTTCTCCTTTTTTCCAGCAAGGGGCGGCAGAAGTACTGTTCTTGTTCCTTGAACGGCTAGGACAGGTACTGGTTGTCTGTAAGAAGGTCCAAATTCCTTCTTGTCTGCAATCTTTTCTCTGACTAGATCCCCAACTTTTGGAATCCAGACAGGCCTTGCTGGGACTGCCGGTTTTTCCCCAGTGGTGGTTGGCTGCAGGAACACGTTGCTTTGTTTCGATCTTAGTTCATTTAGATCCTGTAAAACAGCCAAACGATCTTTGATATCAAAGGGTCTATTTTCCACCACTGTGCCTGTACTTTCGAGATCAGGTACCCACATTCTTGTCCCAAATAGGACCTCATATGAAGTGACCCCCTAGAGAACTTCTTGGCAAATTATTTAATGAGCGTTGGACCCCATAAAGATGTTTGACCCACCCATCACCCGAACCTAATACTCTAGCTGTTATAGATTGCTTTATGTCCCGGTTTTTCCTTTCCACAACAGAATTTCCCTCAGGATGAAACGGAGAGGAGTACCGCAATGCAACGCCCAAATTGGCCATGGCTTCTTTGTAAGCCCGAGAGCTAAACGCAGAGCCCTGGACAGAATGTAGCATGCCTATTGCGTATGTGCCGATAAAGACTCGCAAATCTTTTATAACAGTTCGAGCGTCAGCCGAGCGCTGAGGCCATATCCATAGGAACCTTGACTTAGTATTTGTGGGATTGCATTTCTCCAGAAGGACGCCTGTGCATAGATAGTCTAATGCTGTCTAATAATGGTGTCTGTCCCTGGCAGGCTACTTCGTAGCATGGTGTCTGGTGGCGTTCTGCATCCCGCTGTACCTTACAGTCTATGCAGTCATTGATGAAGATGTGAATCTGTGTATTCATTCCAGGCCACCAGTACATCTCTTTTAACCTCAAAATTGTTTTAGAGATAACCTTGATGTGACAGACCCTCCCCCAAATGTGCTTCATAAATCAAAGCTGCTCTACGTTCCATGTTTGGAATTACCCTATCCCCCACTCCAGGGATTCGAGCAAAGGAACGTTGTTCGCATCAATTACATAGGAGTACTTGAGTGGAAACTTTTTTGGTAACGCTGCACCACTGCCTTTGCTCGTAGCATTGACAGCCAACATTATCTCACTGTCTATTCTCGTTTTTGAACGAGTGATCGCAGCTACGGAAGCCGTCTGAACAGCCCCCTTTGTGGCTTCGTCAGCCAATGAATTCCCTGCAACGTGAACGCCATCACGTTGATGACTCAGTGTATGGATCATGTGAGCCTCTGGTAGTTCGTTTTTTAACTGAACTACTTGTTCCCAAAGCGTTTTATGCTTTATTGTGCCACCTTTTGCATCTTTGAACCCATTTTCAAGCCAATTTTGTATATATTCATTATACGACTGAACACAGTAAAAGGAATCACACACTATCAGTGTGGGGAATTCGCGATCTCTACTTTCAAGTGCCAGTTTGAATGCTTGTAATTCAGCTCGCTGAGCTGTACAATCTCCTAGAGATTGAGTTTTTGTGACCATTGGTCTGAAGATACCATCGCGCATGCGACCTTTAACGATTGCACACGCTGCACTGTAAGCTTGCTTACTCCCTGTTGCGGGTTGTGCAGATCCGTCAGTGTAAATTATGAATTCGTACTGATCGAGAGGCAGAATTTCAGTGGGCAGAGGATATTCATGTTCATATTGCAGGAACGCTTGTGTTTTTAAATCAGGATCAAGAACATATTCAACATCTGTTGCAGCAAGAGAATTAACCCATTGTATCCATCTAGGATGTAAAGCTTTAGCATTCGGAATGCTCGCTTTTGTGACCGCTTCTAAGGCTGGTACCGGGGTTACGACAATAATGCGTTTCCCTTGGGCTAGGGCTCTTTCTTTTGCTACAGCTGTTTGAACTGCTGTCAGAATTTTTCAGTTGAAGTGAAGCGCATTTCTGCTTGTGTATACAAATGAGATTTGTATGCAATTGGTACTTTTTCACCCTCATTAAATGTTAAGTAGGTGAATCCGCATTGACCCGAAATTATTCGGATCACTAAATTGCGTTGAATTACGCGTGTTTGTAAGTGATTTGTTGCTAACATGTTAGCTTGGAGTGAACGCAAGATTTCTGTGTGTTCTTGTGTCCAATTTTTGACTGAAAAGTCAGGTTTGATTAATGCGTAGAGAGGTTTAACCCTTTCTGCGTAATTTAGAATGTATGTTCTTCCAAAATTTAGGAAACCCAGGATGGATTGTAAGTTTTTCAGCGTTTTTGGAGGTTGGAGCAGCGCACACTTTTCTAAAAAGTTAGCTGCCAAGCTCTTGCCTTCACTTGAAAGCTCATATCCTAAAAAGAGGACATTGAGATGGGCAATTCTGGATTTTTTGAAGTTGAATTTGTAGCCCTCAGAGGCGAAGCCCAATATAATGGTATTCACCCTGTTCAAGTGCCTGTTTAGGTCATCGTCTGTCAGATAGATGTCATCGACATATGACAATGCCTCATTATCATAAATTTGTAATAACTCCATTACCCTCGCTGAGAATAACCCCGGGCTGTTCTTGAACCCTTGTGGGAGTCGACAAAATTGACGCTGGGTCCCCATTATTGAGAAAATTGCTAAGTACCTGCTTCCAGGTGCTATGTTTTGACAAAAGAAACCATTTGAGATGTCTAATGTGGTTTTATATTTTTTACGCACAATGTTATTCATTAATGCTGTGCTATGTGCATTTTGCACTGCAAATGTTTTAGAACAAGTGTTTAAGTGTCTGTAATCCAAAACTAGACGATATGTATGGTCTGGTTTGGAGACAGGAAACAAAGGATTGTTCATTGAGGAGGTGCATGTTTCAATCACCCTTTGGTATTCAAGTTGATCTAAGATCTCCCTGACCTGTTTTTAGCTTCTTGCTTTATTGGGTACTGCCTTTGTGCAGTAGGTTCATGTTTCAGATGTATTTTATGGTGAGGTGAGTCCTCATCCCATCCTACATGATTTTTATATAATGCTGGGGCCTGAGCTACTGCCCATTTCCTGGCATATGTATATTTTAGGTGAATTGGAATATGGTTGGAGAAGGCAGGCATAATAATGTCCTCGCCATGTGGGCACTCCCTGACAAATTGTGGTGGCCAGTCTTTTCTGCTAGAAGTATGTCATAGCCCCTTGAAAGTTTTTCCCAAAAGAGTATTTTCACCTGTCTTGGTATATCTCCCTCCATTCGGAGTGTTATTTCATATAACTTTTGTGGAGTACTAATCCTGGTGTCTACAGTTTCTACTGTGATATACTCATTCAAGTCCACTATCTCCAGAAGTTCCTTCAGGTTCTGGCGAGCTATTGTGACTTCTGCTGCACTGTCCAGCATTGTCTGAGCCCATTCTCCGTTCTTGAGTTGTGTTCTCAGTATCCTCGGCATGTCTGATCTTCAGACCTGCTACTTTCTTTTTGGAGAATTGAGGTTTTGATTTATTTTTCTGAACGTGTTTGTCGTCTTTGGATTTCACGCGTTCTTCTTTATGTTCTGACCGTCCTCTTCTTTCCGATGTCTGTGACGAGATCTGAAAGGAACGAGAGGAACGTGTATCAGTATCTTGATACCTGTCAGGTTTTTTCAAATTATCCCTATTCCTGAGGTTATACCTCCTTCCAGAGGGCTCCTTTTGAGGAGACCTACCTCGGGATTGAGAACGTTTCTTGTTTGAATTTTGTTTATTAGTTTCCCACTTCTTTTAGAAGATGTAGGAGTTTGTTTAAGAGAGTCCTTCTCAGGACTTTCAGATAGTTTTGGCTTCAATGGTCTTCCACCCAAACTATCTCTGCCTAATTCTGCATAAGATTGTTCTATTATTCTGAGTAGTTCTGTTTGATGTTCTGTAACATCGAATTCTCTTAATCGTTGGCGGATCGCCACTGCTGCTGCCTCCCCTTTAATATTAGATAATATTATTGTTGAGACCTGGTTGAAATTTTTCAGTAATTTCATAGCTAAATTTAGAGCAGGTTCTGCCCCGTATTCGTTTTGAATTTGTTTCAGGACATCTGGTATTACTGCAATTGATGGAACACCATGTGTTTTAGTATAGATGACAGCAAAGACTGAGCCCCAAGTGGTGCAGTCTTCCAGTTGTGGTGTGATCCCCATTGGTAAACAGATTGTTAGAATTCTGTGTTTCTCATAAGGGCTAGTATTAGGAAATACTGCTTCTATTTGAGTAATTGTTTGAGCTATCCAGAATGGAATTTGCTCCCGTTTTGTGGGCATTTTACCCATGACTGCGTATAAAGTCTGTTTTGTAATTTTTAGTGTATTCCCCTGGTGAGGGGTTTGATTTGGAATGGTCAATGGTGGTTGGACTGTGAAAGTCCGCATGACATATTGGACAAATTGTCTGTAAATTTTTATTAACTCTGTAAGTTGAGTAAGTAATTCCTCATCTGTCATTATATCGAGTTCAGGATGAGGAGTGTAGCCTGCTAGAATCGGCCATGTTGCTCCTGGTCTACCTAGTGGACCGAGCCTGGTAATGTTTCTGTGATGTTTTAGGGCGCCTTTAAACCAGAGCTGATGCTCCTGGTATGTTAGTGGAATTTCAATATCCTCGAAAGGAATATATTCCTCTGGTGGTTCATCTTCTTTGTAGAAGTGAAACAGTTTTGTTACTGAATTTGATTCAGGGAATATTATCCATGAATAGAATACCTCTGTCTGAAAGGATTCGTGTGCCTCTATCACGAAAACTGCTCTACCGCCTCTTGGTGGTAGGCCGTGTTTTATAAGTTTTAGGGTGATGGCTCTTCTTAAGTTTGGATGGATGTCTATAACACCCTCCTCGGTTCCATCTAAACCTGTAATGTTAAAAGCTGTTACGACTGGTTGAGCCGCAGCTCCACCGGTTTCGGTGTCATTCATTGTTTTTTTTAAAAATGTAGAACAAGTTTCAAGGAAACAAAAGATAAGGTGCACAATATTTTGGAACACTGTATCCTTCAACGTTGAACAAACCAAACAACTAATATATAGGGTTTTTGTCCTATTTAGTTATGGCGGATATTTAACCCTACCCACTCCAGACGTCTTATGGAGTATGTGAGTAGGGGTCTCTGAGAAAAAGCACGACTGAGTTACTCAGTATCTAGCGTTAAATTACCGCCTTACCAAACCGTTGGGCGCCATGTAGTGTAGCTCCTATTTCCCTAATAGGCTCTGCGCATTGGAATAATATACCCTATAGGTTTGACATAGGACTGAGATCGGTATGTCCCTATCGAGTATATTAAACTTAATTACTTGTGCCAGCTAGCTCAGAGGCCACTAGAAACTCCTTGAATAACAAGAAGGGAGTAGTTTCTGGCAACCGCAAAACATGACCACTTTGTTTCCCTTTAGAATCGGAACATGTCCCAGAGTCGTGGAAACAATAGATAACCGTTTCACTCAGTCAATCGTGCATGCTTAGTTTCTACAGAGTTACACAGAAAGGAAAGACGGGCGTTTCAATAAAAAGTTTTTATTGAACAGTCTTGTTTCTCGTGTAAGTGATATGTGCTGTTACGATCACAAGACAGTATGCAAGATAAATAATGTACAGCGTAAGCAGTAGAAATAAATAATACTGCGCTAGCATTATTTTTTAGTATATATTCACACACATAAATAACATGAACTAAAAATGCGAGTACTCATACGATGCGTTCCTAAGCTAGTTCTACCCCAATGTGCCTAACCTAACCTAGGTGTAGGACAAGGTAAGAAGTAGGTGAAGTATTCCTTACTACGGTATACTAAGAGTATGTTAAGTATAGTATGCCAAGGATGCCAAGAGTCCCTCTAGGTTCTTGTCTGCTCCATACCTTGAGAATGAGAGAGGTGGGAATCTCTTTCCGGACTCTAACTCTAACACCCCGCGAAGGGAGTCAGGACACTGGAAGCTGGATTCTCTGCGTGCATGAAAGGACAGCGTCTTCTCAGTGCGTCAGTTCGGGATACGGGCTCCTCTGAAGTCGAGGTCTCCTCTAACTTGTTTGGGCAGAGGAAGGTATATTTATACCTGATAGGTGCCTAGGAATGTTAGCATTGACGTGAAGTCGGACAGAGGAAGACGTCAGGAATGAACCCTTAAGGTATAACGGTTCATACATAATAGATGAGTTCTTGGAGAAATCAATAGTCCTGTGCTAGGGGAACTCCCGAAGCTTAAGGGTCTGGTTTCTAAGAACTCGTTGTGACGTTAGGGTGGACGGATGTCGGTGACCATGCCTGTATTTGGAGTGCACGGCTAATGCCTAAATAAGGACTGGGATTCTATGCCTATATAAGGGCAATGCGAATTGTGCCTATATAAGGACATGATTCAGGAAAACCTATATACGGATACCTAAAGCGGAATACAACAATTGATTATAAGCTGAAGTGTGAATCTTTCCAGCTTTGTGACAGAGGACCATGATTGGGTTTGAAAATGGTTCATGCTGCTGGAGCTGAGGAAAAATGCTGTCTTTGCTGTGTTAAGCTTCACTGGACATCCTAATCTGGGTGAATGAGGTGTAGTATTTGCTGTGTTGCAGGAGGCTGGCTGGTGGAATTTTCTCATGCAAATCAGTGCAACCAGTTTACTGGAGTCGGTTTATTCTGTGAACGGCCCGAAGAGATGATAGAGGATCAGTGTAGAGGTTAAAGAAATGATGGACCCTTGTATGATCAACTCACATCTTGTGTTATCTAGTATCTCACATTTCAATTAATAGGTCCCTTTTGCTATGGTAGAATGTTAACCATGACACATATTATTTGCAGTATTTATAATGGATTGTTAGTGTACGACCTGCGATTATTGCCTGGAAACTGATTAAATTCTAGTCCCATAACCCTGCCCAAGGACCCCCATGTTTTTGATTTTTTCCCCCCTTTTTTGTTGTGCATTTAGTGATGTTAAAGATGGCCACCACAGAGTACATAAGTAGATCAGCTGTAACACAGCTGTTAATCTCAATTATTTTTTCTATATGCCCACCCAGATTCCCCATGCATCGCAGATAGGATTAAAGTACAAAACATCGTTTTACTGTAGCCCACATAGTGGAAATTCGCACTTAAATGTTCTATAAAATATCTGTTAACAGACATAGTATAGGAAACTTCTTGTTTTACTTTTTTAAGATCACACAAAAGACTGGACACTGGACGATGGAACAGGCTGGCTCTCATGATCTCAAGGTACAGAAAGTAATATAGGTAAAACTGTATCAATGTGTGATATGTCTGAATCCACTGTGGTGGATGACTCGCATGAATAGTTTCAATCCTAGATGCAGTTTCTGGAGTTGGGGGCTGGGAGGCAGAACTAAAAACTGTGAATACTATTGTGCATCACTATTTAAACAAAACAGTGCAGAATTGTTTCTGATGTTTTCATAATAACATATATCAAATATTGAGGTGTATTATTGACTGGCTGCACCCAAGTTAAACTACTAAATTAATTGCAAAAGAAAGTAGAGCAACGTGGTTCTGACCTTATTGCTTATCTAATTACCATTTCTGCTTTAGGATTAATTGCACCATTTCCCTATTTCAGGTAGAGCCTCAGCTAGATGAAGCAGTTTGGCCTATGCAGTACACTTCAGCAGAGGAATCACTCAGGCTATTCAGAAGTCACCATTAAGTTCATCTGTGGATCAGAACAATACTGATTGCAGCCTGTGCCATATATGTGTTTCCACCCACTCAAGCAAACATTATTGTCATGAACTGGGGGGAGGACATGGGAACCTCTATGTCAACAGCCCCCTCCCTGGAGGATCAGGAAATTATTACAGTGGCAGAAGAGATGCATAGTGCAGCCTCGGGCATCCAATCTCAAACAGAATTAGAGTCTCAAGTCAACACTGCGCTTTATCCAACAAGGTTAAACAAATGCAATTTGCTTTGGAAGGCTGTTGTAGAAGGGAAGTCTGGCAAAGTCTGCCTCCTGCTGGAACAAGGTGCTGATATCAATTCAAAAGTCAAACATGGATGGACCCCGTTACTTCAAGCAATGCACCTGGGATGGGATGAGATTGTTAATCTTTTGTTGGAAAGGGGGGCAGACCCATTAGTCAAAAAGGATAATGGTGGTACTCCATTCATTATTGCTGGGATGCTGGGAAATGAAGAATACCTCAAACTTTTTCTTTCCAAAGGGGCAAATATCAACGAGCAAGATAACAATGGCTTCACAGCTTTAATGGAATCTGCCTTACATGGTCATGAGCAAGCAACCAAGTTCCTCTTGAGTGCAGGAGCAGATGTAAATGTGGTGCGGAGTGCAACTGATAAAGGAAAGTCCAGGAGTACTGGTGGACAGACAGCTCTTATGGATGCAGCAAAGAATGGTCATGGAAGCATAGTCAGGATGCTGCTTGCTAAAGGAGCTGATGTGAATCACCAAGACCTTCATGGACGAAGTGCATTGCATCATGCCCTGAATAGTTCAGACCCCACTGTCATCGGCGTTCTGCTAGATTCTGGTGCAGAGATTAACATGAGAGACAGAGAGGGCAAAACAGCTTTTTTCATGGCAGTGGAGAAGAAAAGACCTAGTATGGTAGAGGCTTTATTGAGCAAGTGTGGCGATCAAGCTGATGTACAGGATAACACCGGAAGGTCCGCATTGCAGGTAGCCGTCATTAACAGTGATTATCAAACAGTCAAACTCTTGTTGGAAAATGGGGCTGACACAAAAAATAGGCATTTAATCCAGGAAGCCCTGACCAAGTATAATCCATTGTTGGTTAAGCTGCTTCTCAAGTATGGTGCAACTGTGGAGCCATATGACGTATCAACAAACTGGACCGCAGTCAGCAAATGCTGGGGGCAGAAACTAAAGGAACTCCATGATCTGAAGCGTCCACTCAAAGGGAAACTGGAGATCTTTATCAATGACAACTACAAGATTAAAAGTACTTCTGGAGTAGGCGTCTATCTAGGCATCTATGATGATCATGAAGTAGCTGTGAAGATAACCCTGAAAGAAGGTGGGAATGAGAGATTCCTACAGGAGCAGCGGTGTCTGAATTATTTCCAAGGCAGAAGCCATACTATGAAGCTACAAGGAGCAGAAGACGATGATTACCTCCATTACTTGTGCCTTATGTTATGTGAAAATAGCATTGAGGGACATACAAGCATGTGTCCACTGAAAGCCAAAAACATCCTGAAGGATGTATTCCAAGCTCTTGAAGACTTACACCAATCAAACTTTGCCCACCAAGATGTATGTCCTTCCAACATTTTGATAGGTGAGTACTGTCTTCTCACTCTTGCAATGAGTAAATGTGGTCTAGTGGGTTAGGTATTTCAGTTGGAACCACGGGTTATGACTATCAGCCTTAGTTGCCAGCAGATACAGTTCAACATTGGGTAAATTGCTTTTTGCAGTCTTGCTGCAAACAGTATTGTAACCAATAATATAACATATACTAAAAAGTGGTCTTTGTGACTGCCCCTTGCTTATGCCCCTTGCTTATGATTGGATGACCTTCTTGTCTATTTTAGCTCTCTGTGCCTGACTTTTTGACTTTGGCTTTCCTCTCTATTCTTGTACTTATCCCTCCCAGAGGAGCATACCAAGGTTGACTTGTATACTTCAACTACTGACTTCAGGGGACTATTGTTCCTTTGTTATGCTTCTGCTGCATTTGAGTTTTTGCACATCAAAAATGTATGGACCCTTCTCTTTTTTGCCTTTCATTGTTGGCTCCCTGCTCTCCTTTTCTCTCTGTGCATTACTTGCCCCTACTCCCTCTGCTTTGCTATGCCTCCGTTCACCTTCCCTCCCACTTGCCTCCATCCTGTTTCTGAGTTTGCAGCTTGAGCCTACTTATCGGAGTTCTCCCGACCTTCCTTCTTTTCTCAAGCTGTGCTATAACCAGCATAGTGCGGGGAATTGGTTGCTGCCTACCAGTGTATAGGGGAGCTGATTCATATGGATGGATTATATTGAGTTGAAGTTTTTGCTCCTACCTCCTCTTCATTACTATGTAAGGGTTGGTTCTCTTTCAAATGTCGTTCCCATGCTGCTTGCCAGACACAGCCTTTGTGTAAAGTGATGCTTCTCACAGCAGGTAGCACTGGGACTGCCTTTGAGCAGGAGTACCCACAAGGACACAATGAAGCCTCACCTCACCTCACAATCATCAGCCTTCCTGAAGCAGCAATAAGGGTCAGACAAAAGGGCAGTCCTGGCCTAGAAAGTCCCTTATTTTGAATATCAAAAACAGCAGTCTCACCCCTACAATACATCAAATGACAGTGCACAGGAAGAACCTGCCAGCATCCCTTGCTTACAGTCTCCATTAAATTTTTAATGGTAGCCTTGTATCCACCCTTCTCACTTCAGTCTACACTCCAGGCACAGGAATGCAGGCAATAAACTTCCACTATCTGGTAAACTATCGTCAGGACCCATGTTGTGCCATGCTAAATTAGGGGCATCCAGTATGGATCCCAATGGCTTTGGTACTCCCTCTCTCACACAGACACACAAACAGAGTCCTAATACCATACATGGGTTGCATGTTTACTGTACGCGCACAACCACTTGACACACACACAAATAATATAGTGCCTGGTTCTGCGTTTCTGATGACAGTGGAAATTTATATGAGAGGGATCAGCAGACAGCACCATCTCTGACACATTTGTCTTTTTTTAATCCCGGAAATGTAGAGGTTGCCTAGCAGCAGACAGACCATTCGCCAGTTTCTAGTGCCTATCAAAAGTGCCTAGTAGAAAACTATTTCATAGGCTAATAATGTTGTTTCTTTCTACAGTTGTGCGTACTCATAATGCCTGCCACCTTAAAATGCCCTCTCTATATTCCTAAAACCCTGCATGAAAAATTGACCGACTTAAAACTTCCGACTGTTACCTCTCCATGTTTTCTTTCGAATTACTCTTGCCTTACTGTCCATCCTCTGCATGTCTGAGAGTACAGCCTACTCCTGTTGCATGCATGTTTGCCTTATTCTCTATTATTGTATTTCCCCAATGTCCCTGCATGTAATTTCACCACAACTTCTCTTTCATGAAACCATACCTCGACAATTTAACAATACCTAATTTCCTCTTGCCTGCATGTTAATCTCACCATTCATTTACATTAACGCATATAGCCTCCAATAGTGATCACCTAAAACCCTATCAATTTAATCTACTACAAAGACACTGGAGCAAATGCATGAAATGGTCTCCTCAAGAGCACAAGACTAATCCCAATAACCACTGGATTAACCACTAAGCTTGGGTTCCAGGGCAGCGTGTTGCCCAACTAAAAATGCTTCAGCGCCTTATCTGGGGTAGTAAGCACTATATAAAATTCAATTACAATATAAATTAAATTACAATACTATACAATATAACAAATTACACAAAATGATGTGATTTTTAGTTATCATTGAAAGAATTGTTGTCAAATACCATATAGTCAATATATCTATGTATAATAAATTGGTAAAATAGTGCAGTATTGCGTTTAGTATTAGTATATGTAAAATGAAGTGAGGAGTGCTCAGTATAGTCCATGATCACACAGTGAGTAGTATAACATCAAGACAGAAATGTAGTCACAGTAAAATAATAACAACAAGCTGACCCAGATCAATTAAGGTAGCATAAAATATCTGAAACCCAATCAACAGTCAGATTTATGGTACACTAATATTCATGGTCTCAGTAGTCAGGATCTGATGTTTCGACCTATACATTAGTACAGGGTCATCATCAGGACGAAAGAGTGCTGCAGCAAGAGCAATTAGAGATCGAGTACGAGCGATAAGTTAGAGGCTCAATCGATCTTGAACATTAATACTGGCCTTAATTAGTCACTACGCATCTCAAATTAGATGTAAGATGTAGGCAAGTTAATGTGAGCAACGAAGGAATATAATTTTACATAGTTCTTTAAGAGTGTACGATTTACTCTAAATGTTCAGAGGGGAAAGACAAATGGAATGAGAAGTGGGCAATCTAATCAGTCTCAAAATCGTGTCTCCAAAGAAAGCACATGGGGCCAGGTGAGTAATCATTTTAACAGTCGCAAACGTTTCAATTCAGTGTTAAAATGCTTTTTAAAAATTTATTAAAGTCATTTTAGGAGTCGTTAGCAGAAACGTTTACCAACTCCTAAAATGGTTTTTGCAAATTTTGCAATTTGGAAGGGATGTGTTGTATCCGTGTTTAACGACAAAAATCAAGTTGCAAAACATTGAAAAATTACCAACTTCTGCGTTGTGGTGGTATTGCATTCGCAAAAAAGGGAAGGGGTTTTCTTTGGGTGATGGCCAATTGATAAACAAAAAACGTTCTGCTCCCAAAAGTATTGGTTGTGTATTGTGACTCTGCTGTGTAAAGTCTGTGATTCTGATATCGCTGTAGACCCTATCTAATTGCCCAACTAAAATATTTGTAAATGGAGTTTTAGGCAGTGTCTTTGTAACTTTTTGCTATTCTTGATTTTCTTTTAAACTTTGTACAGCAGACCTTGCAGTGTTGGAATATTTAGTGTTAATATTAAGTGCCTGTTACACAGGATTGTTTTCCTTTCAAAATGCTGATGTAAAATGCACTATTTGGCTTCCTTTTCCTTGGTTTTCTTGGGCGGATAACCCTTTTTAAAGATACAGGCTATCTTTTTTTGCTGGCTTTGTGGAGTTACACCTCAGATTTACACCCCAACCACTTCAAACTTTATCGGCCACCACTAGATCAAGTATAGCAATTTGTGCGCTCATTTTGTCACTAGTATGGCCAGTGCAATAGCAAAGGTGCATTTTTTAGGTTTCACCTCCACATCTGTTGCGCTGTGCTTTTGAAATTTATTATATTTAATATAAATCTTAAAAGGGACTTGCATCAAGCCCTTGGCCTTCCTTGCTTTTCATTGAGTTCCTGTGCTTGCCATAGTTTTCCTCTGTTTCTATTGACTGTAGCATACTGTTTCCTGTTCTTCCTCGTGAGTTTGCTCTTATCAGTTTCCCATGGACCAAGTACTGTATTAATTCGCATTTGTGGAACTTTTTAAAAATGTTTTGGCTATTCCACGAGGCTTGAAACACATTGTTCTCCAACCCTTGCTTTTCAGGGACACGGAAGACATAAGCTTGTTTAAATACCATCTTGTGCCTCCCGCTTTGGGTGAGCACATCATGCGTATGTGACATGGTAGTCCTGCTTGGAATGCATTTTGTTTCAAGCCTCGTATTCACTAGAAGTGGCTTCATGCTTACTGTTGTGTATCTTCAACGAACCACACACCAACATGCATAGATAAGGTAAGTTTATTTGTACACAAAGAATTAAAGGTACAACAGCTCCACCCAGGTTTCTCTCAGCTGCTCCAACTGTACTTCTCCGAATACCTTACCGCACACCGAACCCAACAGAATAATGTTCTATACTCCGTTTCCGCATGTGCCCATCTTTCACTTGCAATCAATCACAGTGAGGGGCCTTATGCAAGACGCAGTTCATCTACAAGCTCTAGTTCTTTTCTATTTTTTTATTGTTGACAATCACAATAAAGCACGGCAAATGATGGCAGCACCAGTGGACAAGCAGCTATCTGACTCCTACAATGCCAAAGCGGTGTCTTTGCTGTATGCTTGACAACGATAATATGAATATTTACCATAGCAAAACCAAAACGGCAAAACGAAGGCATGCACTGGAAGGAAAGATGCGGAGTAAACCAGCTTTGTTGATATAATGAATAAACAAGCATTTACACAGGAGAAAGACACAATGCAATTCTAATTCAGGGTACCGATGACACGTTTTCACAGCAAAGTTCCAAGCAGCATATGTTTGAACAAAACTCACTTACATACCGTACTTTAAGCACAACAGTTCAAAAATAGAAAACAATTTTGCAAACAAGTAAATGAAATTTTGCACCCCTACTGATGCACTCCCCCTGCCACACCCCCACCTGCCGTCGGATTTCAGTCGTACTGGATTTTCTTGAATGTGCCCTCTCTGTGTCTTCATTTGCGTTAACCCGCCCTCTGTTGCAGTGTTGCCAGATTTTGATACCCGTCCCAAGCCCAATGCTGTCCAAGTTCAAGCCCAAATTCAGCCAAACACAGACCAGTTTCAGTCCAAAAACCAGCCCAAAGTTGCCGCCCTCAATTTACGCAAAATCTGCCTTCAGGAAACATTTTACGCATAATCCTAATTTCCATTCAATGTGCTTATATTGGGAGAAGGTTCAATGGGCACCTCTGCTCTTCTGCAATTATGACCCAATTCGATTAGTAACTACTGATTTTGAAGATCAGTCCCATTAGGACCTGTTACTTTGTTCACCACAAATCCAAACCTGAACCTGGCATTGATGAACTTTACAAGAGCAGACTGTAACCCATTTTAGTGAAGTCCAAATGCTGAAAAGTTGAAACTCAATGTCGTGTAGCTCCTCAAATGGGGCATTTAATGCATTTCATGGATCTCACAGGATTAACACCACACAATGATGAACATATAAAGTAACCACCTTGCCATTAGAGTAATTTCAGCACCACTTGTTTGGCAAGCTGCGATTAGAGGCCCACTCCCTCCAGTTAAAATGTACAAAGGATAAATAGGAGAGTCACTTACTCTGATTACTGCCTGCCCTCCACTTCAAAGTTTTTCACCATGACCATCTACTGTGACATTGAAAGTTAAACAGAACCTACGTCATTGCCTTCATGTTTCAGCAAAGGCTAGACTAAAGGGCCCAGTCTTGGCAAGAAGCAGATGGGTTTGTGTGGGGTCCAAATGAAATCAACTGGAGCAGACAGAAAACAGACTTCTTTCCCAAAACCTTAGGTAATACCCTCCCCCAACATCTCAACACTAAGTCGGATGACACTGTCATCACTCCACTTGTCCCATTCAGTTCCATTCCCCTTCATCATTTGCACTGTCTGTCTCTCATATCACCATTGATTAGTGATATCTTATTAGGCTAGGCAACTCCTTTAAACCTATGGGAGGGGGAGAGGGGTGGGGGGAGGTGTGTGTGTCTGTGTGTTAGATATGTTGCCAGCTTCCACATGAGTTCTCTCACAGCAGAGGTACCATCTAGTACGTATGGAATCTCATACATTATTGCACTTTATACATCATCATGCATTCATTCGAAATGTATGATATTAAACTTTCTCCAGTGAATTTTCAACACCCTACCCTTTGTCAGACACAGTCCCACCTTCTTTGCATGTGCTGTCCTACCACGCTTAGTCTCTTCAACAAACACGGTTCCTCAAAAGCAGATCAGAATTAAAGGCTGTATAACATAGTGTGCCTAATAGGGAATCTTGTGTGAAACATACCTCATGAGCAACAAACATCTTATCTAACAGCCAGAATGTGCAAAGGCATGAATGGTCGCTTTACAAATGCAGACGTTACAGTCCACATTGACTCCATTAATCACTGCTCCTAAAGCAAAACTTTCCACATTTTCAAAATCCATCACACACATACAGAGACAATGAATCACATGTTTGTGAATCAGTGTATAGAAAATGTTACATAAGGCAAAGGAGAACAAAATGTGTAAAATTCACATGCCACCACTGTTCCCTGTAAGGTGCGCGCACACCTCTGTCCCCCCGAGTGCGCAGTGCTGTGTGTGAAGTGTGCACAAACGGCACATCCGGGAGAACGTTCGCGCCGCCGCTTTTAAAATGCGAGCGGCACGAGAAACGGCTATTTCCTGGTTGTGGGAGGCGTGGATTGAGACGAGACCACCGTGCAAGAGGATAACACGAGGGAGTGGCAGGTAAGTGTTCTTCTTAGGGCAGCCTGTCGGGTTAAGGAGCTTTCGACCAGGAGCAACTGGCTCCTGCTAAATTTCTTTTCTAAATAGAGCGCGGCTGCGGGCCGATTGTGGGCCTTTTGAAAGTATTTATGTTAAATGCAGCCCATGACGGGCGCTGTGATTAACATAAATACTTTCAAAAGGCAAACAATCAGCCCCGCAGCCGCGCTGTAAGAAAAGAAATGCATCAAGTTTAAAAGCAGGACGTGTGCTTTCAGTTGATCCTGAAAGCACACGTTGTGTTTGTAGACATGCTGCATTTCTTTGTCCATGTGTAGCCATAGTTTGTCTGAGGCCTTAAGGGACCATTCCCCCAATACCCGTAGTTGAGCAGCTCTGTAATACAAAAGATAATCGGGGAGGGAAAGACCACCCTCCATGCGTGGTCTTGTCAAGAGTCGCTGGGAAATGCGAGCCCTCTGGCCTTGCCAAATGAATTTTGTGGTCATCCTCTGGAGCTCTATGAATAGGTCTTTGTCTATTGTGATTGGGAGGCCCTGGAAGAGGTAAAGAAGCCGGGGTAGGACGTTCATTTTAATAGCATTTATTCAGCCTATCCACGTTATGTAGGCAGAGCTCAACCTTTTAAAGTCGGCTTTGAGTTGTCGCAGCAGAGGGGGGAAATTAGCTTTGTAGAGGTCTGCCAGTTTGGGGGTGATGTTAATGCCCAGATATGTAATTTCTTTGTGTGCACAACGAAAGGGGGAAGTGCCCTCAATGTCCCTCTTCATTTCTGGGGGCATTGTCAAATTAAGTAAGAAGGACTTAGAGAGATTACCCTTAAACCCTGACACTTGTTCAAAATGAGTGAGTTCGGCTTGTATAGCCAGCAGGGAAGCACTGGGATTAGTAATAGGTAACAGGACATCGTCCGCGAAGAGCCAGATTTTGTGCTCGTCTGAGCCAAAGCTAATGCCACTAATCCCCGGGTTGGATCTTATCCTCGCCGCAAACGGTTCAATACTTAGGGCGAAAAGCATGGGGGACAAGGTGTAGCCCTGTCTGAAGCCTCGAGCAAGGCTAAAGAAGTCCGAAGCTACTCCATTCATCTCGGGGACCCATAGTTAGCTTTCACCATTCCCAAGAAGGCCTCACTAAACCCAAAGCGGCGTAGGGTGCGCAATAAGAAGCACCAATCGACACGGTCGAAGGCCTTCTCTGCGTCCAAGGAAAGAAGGGCCACCGGGATGTGTTTTTTCTGGACTTTATCAATTAGGTGGAATCTCTGCGGAGGTTGTCATGGGTCTGGTGACCTTGGATGAAGCCCGATTGGTCGGTATGAATGAGAGTAGGTGAGACATCCTCCAGTCTGCTGGCCAAGATTTTAGATTATAGTTTAGCATCTAAATTTAGCAGGGCTATGGGTCTGTATGAAGCACATGATTGGGGGTCTTTTCCTGCCTTGGGGATTATCGTGATTAAAGCTTCCCCCATGGATGGAGACACTCGCTGGCTCAGTGCCACTGCATTAAAGAGGTCTGTGAGGTGGAGAGTTAGCTTGGCTGCAAACGTTCGATAGAACTGGGCAGTTAGTCCATCAGTACCTGAAGCTTTCAGGAGCTTGAGACCGTCTATTGCCTTCTGTACCTCCTCCTGTGGTATGGGACGACTAAGCTCGTCGTTGGTGGCTGGAGAGACCTGTGAAAGCACCAGTGAGTCCAGGTAACGGGACTTGTCTTGTTCTAGTGGGGGATCTGCCGTGTAGAGCGCACGATAGAAGTCGCAGAAGGCCTCTGCCTTTCCCTCCTCACTGTCTTACTGTCAACTATCTGTTTAACATATTCTTTTTCTTGTTACGTTCTGAGCTGTCGAGCCAACAGTGTGCCTATTTTATCATTGCCCCCATATCCCCAGGCTTGAAGGCGCAAAATAGTTTTCTCTGCTCTGTTGGTATAAATTGCCTGCAGCTTTCCTTTTAGTGCTGTGACTTTCCGCAGGGAGAGAATGGACGGGGAGTCTTTGTGTGACCTCTCTGCTTCTCGTAATTCCCCCTCCAGTAATAATCTTTCCTCCGACTGGAGCTTTTTCAAGGAGGTAGTCAATGCGATGCATTGTCCCCGTATGACTACCTTAAAGGTGTCCAAATTGTTCAGGTGAGAGGTGTCTGCGGGGACATTAGTGAAGTCCTTGATAGACTTCCGTAGGTCATCCCGGAGGAGCCTGTCTCGACATAGAATATTGGGAAAGTGCCAAATAGCAAGTTTGGAGCATGGAGCCGGCCAGTTTAGTAGGATTGCTAGCGGGGAGTGGTCGGAGGGGCTTATCGGGTGTAGATTGGCACTATTGATTAAATGGAAGAGTGATTGGCTGGCAAACATATAGTCAATCCTGGAGTACGATCTGTGGGAATGGGAGAAGAAAGAGTAGTCGCGCATTGAGGGATTAAGGACCCTCCAGACATCCAGCAGACCCATTTGTTGCAGAGATGATTTTAGTGTTTTACTAAAGACCCCCCCCCCCCGAGTGCGAGTGTGTAGTGTCTATTGTAGGATCCCAAATAAGATTAAAGTCTCCCATTAACATTGGTAGCATGGACCGTGGCTATGGTGCAGGGTCGTCCCATCAGCACCCCTCTGACCATCAAGAACCGCACCTCCTTGTCTGTTTTGGTGTTGTGAGGTTGAAAGATAATCGTAGAGTGAAACAGCAAGGCTACCCGGTTCTGCTTCACCACGTTAGATGAGGGAAAAATTAGTGGGTAATTTTTATGTTTCAAGCGGTGGTCTTCCCCTTTTCTAAGATGGGTTTCTTGTAAGGCAACCACGTGTACCTGATGATCCCCCAGGAATTTCCACAAACGTTGCCGCTTGTTAGGGGAGTTGAGGCCCCTTACATTCCATGACATAAAATTAACTGCCATTTAAATAAAGTTGTGTATCTTCCCCTTAGGGACACGAGATCTGTAACGTCCACCCGGCCACCAGCACCCCCGAGCCCCCCTACCCCCCCCCAGCGATTCATTCAAAAGCCACACATGTTAGGCACCTCTTTAAAAACACTAACAAGAAACTAAAACAGTAACTGTTGTTTAGGAAGTCCACAAAGCCACCAAAAGGCTCCATGTTCTGGTGACTTCTGGGGCTAGACCATTCCCACTCCCAGAGCCCCGTGAATATTCGATTTTGGACACTTGTGTCTACAGAGCCAATATTTGCAAGCTGGGACGAGTCAAAGAGAGAGAGCCGGAGAGAGGTACCAGTGCACAGAGAGAGAAGCTCTCCCTTCTCTTTGATCCCGGGATCTGGGATCTTTGGCGCCTGGCGCCTCTGTCACAATGTCACCTCCTTCTCATGGTGGAGTCTTTACTCGGGCAGCGGCTGAGAGGCGATCGCTCTACCTGGTGTCGGGACGTGGGTGAATGCTTCTTGTCAACGTTTTGCGACTTACCCACCCTCTTGGGCGTCCGCCAAGGACCAGACGCATGTCGCTCCGTCGGCTGCTCTGCACGTGTACTCCCTGTGACTGCCTCCTGCTGCTGAGGTGATTTCTCAAGGACGAGGAGAGCCACCGCCTCCTCCACCAGTGAAGTGATGTTGTTTGTTGCAGAAGGAGAATGTTATCCTGAAGGGGTATGTCCATCGTTTTTTTTTCTGGCAATCTCGGAGGGCAGCTGTAATCAGATGGAACTGTTGTGGACGAGCCAGTGTGGCCTGGGCCACGTCCTGAAAGAATGAGCGCGTCGCGCCCTGAAAGGTAACTGAGTCACTGCTTCTGGCTTTCCTGAGGACCAGTTCCTTGAAATTTGGCCAGTATATCCCTTGGGCGTCTATTCTCTCCTTGTTGTAGTGGGCCCACCCTATGTACTCACTCCAGTCGCACCTCTGAGATGTCGTCGTCTAAGACGCTAGAGAAGAGGCCCACCATGAATGAGTCCAGGTCCCATCCTTCACTTCCTTCTGCTAGGCCTCTCACCCTTATATTGTCTCTTCGGGAGCGATTTTCTAAGTCCTCGCATTTTAGCAGGGCGGTGTACAGCTGAGTGGCGATACATTCCGCGCCTTCTTCCAAGGGCTTGAGTCGGCCTTCGAGCTCCTGGCACTCCACCTCTACATCCAGGGTGCGGGTGCCAACTGAGTCCACGTCTGCCTGCAGCGTGATTAGTTTTGTTCCCATCTCTGCTCTGAAGGCTTCAAACGAGGCACCAATGTCAGCCTTGATGTCCTCTCTGAGTTCTCTCTTGAACTCCTTTAAGGTCGCCAGCAGGTCCTCCCAGGTTAGTGCCATCCCTTCAGCCGTTGGGTTCTCCTCCTCCTTCCCCACACCAGGCCTAACCAAAATAACTGGAGACCTTATTGGGCTGAGATTTTTTCAGTGGCATAGGGGCGTGCGCCTCGGTCCGCGCAGTGCCGCCCCGATCAGTACGTGCTGTTGGTCCGGGCGTGAGAGCTGGGGGCGAAGGGGGGTGCTTCTCTGTAAGCTCAAGATGTCTGTGGATCCAGAGTACTGTCTTTGCGCTTGTGGATGCGATCTGTATGGCAATGGGGAACTACGAGTATTCATCCATCAGCACTATAATATATTTATTTGCCCCATTGCAATTGGCTGAAAATGTTAATGGCGATATTTCACCAGATGCCCACCAGTACTGGAGGCATTTGTAGGGGCAGTGCCTTGTATCTCTCGCTGACCCACTGGCATTTATGACAGTCCCTTGGTGTCTCTTCCACCATTACTTGTTCCCTGAAGGCTTGCTTGGTAGCAATGATACCTCAGTATTCTTTATTGGCCAGATCGACCACTTTTCTTCGGAGTGTCATTGGAATCACTATTCGAAGTGTCCCTTAACAAGATTCTTTGGGTGGTGAGGTTAGTTTGTCATGAATTTGTCATGTCTCTTTCTGCTTTACTCCCTCACTGAGTGTGAATTCATCCATGTGATGCCATTCTCCTTGCCATGTTATTCTTTTGACCTTTGACAGGGCGAGAGCTATCTTTGCACTTTCCTCAATGAGAAGAAATTACATTGATTGCAGCACTGCCTAGCTCATGACGAAGTTGAGGTACCCTTCTGCTGGGGACGTGGTCTATCTTCGTGAGGTTCTAGGATGCCTTTACATATAGTCACCAGGTTTGTTGTCCTTTCCCAGCTTATGAGTGATGGTATATGAGTATTTTTGCAGTTGAATTCCCCATCTTTTGACTGCGGTGGCATCTTAGCTCTGGGATCCCCAAAGATGGTCAGTAGCACTTGGTGGTATGTCACGATATATTGAAATGTGTTCCATAGTTGAAGATATGATAGTGCTCGCACTCCCACACCACCAGCAGGCTCTCTTTGTCAGCTTGTGAGTATAATGTCTCGAAGTCTGAAAGGCTGTAACTGGTGTAAGATACAATTTCTCGCGTTTCATCCCCTCTACATTGTTGCACCATGATGGCTTCCAGTCCAACTGGGTTAGCTTTTACTGTGAGTTCCATGCACTGTGATGAGTCAAAGTAGGACATGTTGGTGGCATTAGTGACTCTTCTTTTTGAGCCTGAAAGGCTTGTTCTCATGTGGGGTGTTAGAAATGGGATTCCTGGTTGGCTGAGGTATGCACCAAGGCCATTCAGGAACCACCACTCTAGTCAGAGTAAGCTAAGTACACATTAAATGATTTAGCCTGTGCTCACCCTCTGGTAGCTTGGCACAGAGCAGTCAGGCTTATTTATGGAGGCAATGTGTAAAGAATGTGTGCAACACAAACACAGCAACACAATGAATACACCACAAAAAGACTCCACACAGGCTTATATAAATAGATTATTATATTAACCCCTTCGCTGCTAGGCCTTTTCCCCCCCTGTGCTAGCCTTTTTTGGGCTATTTGGGGTAGTGCGCGCTTAGGCCCCTGTAACTTTTTGACCACATAAGGTATCCACGCCAAATTTGCGTCCTTTTCTTCCAACATCATGGGGATTGTAAAGGTACCCAGGGTTTGTGGATTCCCCTGGAGGGGTCCCAGAAATTAGCCAAAATACAGCTAAATTTTGTTTTTTTTGGGAAAAATGGGGAAAAAGGGCTGCAAATGAAAGCGTCTGGGTTTTGTCCCTGCAAATGGTATCAAAAAAGGGTTTGTGGGGCTGAAATCACCATTTTCCCAGCTTTTAGGGAATGACAGACTTTTGTCAGAAAACCAACATTTTTACACAGTTTTGGCATTTTTCTGGGACATAGCCTATTTTTGCTAGTTTTTGTGCTTTCAACCTCCTTCCAGTTAATGGGAGAAATGGGTATGAAAGCAATAATGGATCCTGGAAAGCTATACATTTTAGAAACTTAGACAAAATTCTGAATTCAGCAAGGGGTCATTTGTGTATATCCATCAATGTTTCTTTATAGAAACTAACAGTTAAATATAGGAAAAATTGAAAATTAGTTGAAAAAAACAGCCTTTTGTGTCAACGTTTTCACTTGTAACTTCTTCTAATTATGACAGCTCTTTGAAAGCAATATACCGTTACATCCGCTGGACCTTTCTGGTTGTGGGGATATATAGTACTTGTAGGTTCACCAGGAACCCGATGAACCCAGAGTCAAAAACTGAGCAGCAATTTGCAATGGCTTTTTATTATGTACCGGGTATATATCAATTATTGTGAGAAAATGTATACATGGAAAAATCGGTATGAAAGACACCGATGTATTTCTGAAATGGGAACAAATTATAGAGTTTAGAAACAGTAGATATTTGCACATTTTCGAAATTGGGAATACTCATACTAGCATGAGAATTATTGGTCATTTTTCAAAATGACTTCTTTTTACACAATGTCTTTCATTTGGAAGGCAGAAATGCATCGAAAGTCAATAGGTAATAACAGTTGCTTTACAAATCTGAATTACCCTAAGTCTCCCGATAAAAATGGTACCTCACTTGTGTGGGTCGACCTAGTGCCCGCGACAGGAAACGGAGCAAAACGCAACGTGGTCACACCTCAATTTCGCAGTGAAAAATGACCCTTTTTTGGCAAAGTGCCTAGCTGTAGTTTTTGAACCATAGCTCTGCCGGCACCTAGGGAAACCTAGCAAACCTATACATTTTTGAAGACTAGACACCCAGGGTAATCCAGGATGGGGTGACTTGACTGCCTCCCACCAGGTTCTGTTACCCAGAATCCCTTGCAAACCTAAAAAATTGGCAAAAAAACACATTTTCCCCACATTTCTGTGGTGGAAAGTTCTGGAATCGATGTGGATCCACAAATTTCCACCCACCCTGTGTCCCCCAAAGTCTTCCGAGAAAAATGGTACCTCACTTGTGTGGGTCGGCCTAGTGCCCGCGACAGAAAACAGCGCAAAACGCAACATGGTCACACCTCAATTTCGCAGTGAAAAATGACCCTTTTTTGGCAAAGTGCCTAGCTGTAGTTTTTGAACCCTAGCTCTGCTGACACCCAGGGAAATCTAGCAAACCTATACATTTTTGAAAACTAGACACCCGGGGTAATCCAGGATGGGGTGACTTTACTGCCTCCCACCAGGTTTTGTTACCCAGAATCCCTTGCAAACCTAAAACATTGGCAAAAAAAACACATTTTCTCCACATTTCTGTGGAGGAAAGTTCTGGAATCTGTGTGGATCCACAAATTTCCACCCACCCTGCGTCCCCAAAGTCTTCCGAGAAAAATGGTACCTCACTTGTGTGGGTCGGCCTAGTGCCCGCGACAGGAAACGGCGCAAAACGCAACGTGGTCACACCTCAATTTCGCAGTGAAAAATGACCCTTTTTTGGCAACGTGCCTAGCTGTAGTTTTTGAACCCTAGCTCTGCTGATACCTAGGGAAACCTAGCAAACCTATACGTTTTTGAAAACTAGACACCCAGGGGAATCCAGGATGGGGTGACTGGACTGCCTCCCACCAGGTTCTGTTACCCAGAATCCCTTGAAAACCTAACAAATTGGCAAAAAACCCACATTTTCCCCACATTTCTGTGGTGGAAAGTTCTGGAATCTGTGTGGATCCACAAATTTCCACCCACCCCGCGTTCCCCAAAGCCTTCCAAGAAAAATGGTACCTCACTTGTGTGGGTCGGCCTAGTGCCCGCGACAGGAAACGGCACAAAACGCAACGTGGACACACCTCAGTTTCGCAGTGAAAAATGACCCTTTTATGGCAAAGTGCCTAGCTGTGGTTTTGAACCATAGCTCTGCCGGCACCTAGGGAAACCTAGAAAACCTATACATTTTTGAAAACTAGACACCCAGGGGAATCCAGGATGGGGTGACTTGACTGCCTCCCACCAGGTTCTGTTGCCCAGAATCCCTTGCAAACCTAAAAAATTGTCAAAAAAACCCATTTCCCCCCATTTCTGTGGTGGAAAGTTCTGGAATCCGCGGGATCCACAAATTTCCACCCACCCCGCGTTCCCCAAAGTCTTCCGAGAAAAATGGTACCTCACTTGTGTGGGTCGGCCTAGTGCCCGCGACAGGAAACGGCACAAACCGCAACGTGGACACACCTCAGTTTCGCAGTGAAAAATGACCCTTTTTTGGCAAAGTGCCAAGCTGTGGTTTTGAACCATAGCTCTGCCGACACCTAGGGAAACCTAGCAAACCTATACATTTTTGAAAACTAGACACCCATGGGAATCCAGGATAGGGTGACTTGACTGCCTCCCACCAGGTTCTGTTACCCAGAATCCCTTGCAAACCTTAAAAATTGTCAAAAAAACCACATTTCCCCCACATGTCTGTGATGGAAAGTTCTGGAATCTGCGTGGATCCACCAATTTCCACCCACCCTGCGTTCCCCAAAGTCTTCAGAGAAAAATGGTACCTCACTTGTGAGGGTCAGCCTAGTGCCTGCGACAGGAAACGGCGCAAAACGCAACGTGGACACACCTCAGTTTCGCAGTGAAAAATGACCCTTTTTTGGCAAAGTGCCTGGCTGTGGTTATTGAACCATAGCTCTGCCGCCACCTAGGGAAACCTAGCAAACCTATACATTTTTGAAAACTAGACACCCAGGGGAATCCAGGATGGGGTGACTTGACTGCCTACCACCAGGTTCTGTTACCCAGAATCCCTTGCAAACCTTAAAAATTGTCAAACAAACCACATTTTCCCCACATGTCTGTGGTGGAAAGTTCTGGAATCCGCGTGGATCCACCAATTTCCACCCACCCCGCGTTCCCCAAAGTCTTCCGAGAAAAATGGTACCTAACTTGTGAGGGTCGGCCTAGTGCCCGCGACAGGAAACGGCGCAAAACGCAACGTGGACACACCTCAGTTTCGCAGTGAAAAATGACCCTTTTTTGGCAAAGTGCCTAGCTGTAGTTTATGAACCATAGCTCTGCCGGCATGCTAGGGAAACCTAGCAAACCTATACATTTCTGAAAACTAGACACCCAGGGGAATCCAGGGATGGGATGGCTTGACGTGCCTCCCACCAGGTTCTGTTACCCAGAATCCCTTGCAAACCTCAAAATTTGGCTGAAAAAACAACATTTTCTCACACATTTCTGTGGTGGAAAGATCTGGCATCATGCGTGGATGCCACAAAGTTCCTACTCACCCAGCGTTCCCCAAAGTCTTCCGATAAAAACGGTGCCTCACTCGTGTGGGTAGGCCTAAGTGCCCGCGACAGGAAACGGCGCAAAACGTAGCGTGGCACACATCTAAATTGCGCTAGTGACAAAACGACCTGGTTTTGGCAAGGGTGTACTAGCTGTGGTTTTTGGACCAGTAGCTCTGGCGGACACCTAGGGAAACCTAGCAAACCTACACATTTCTGAACACTAGACACCCGAGGGAATCCAGGATAGGTGTGGCTTGACGTGCCTCCCACCAGCGTTTCTGTTACCCAGAAACCCTTGCAAACCAAAACAATTGTAGCTGAAAAAATCACATTTTCCCCACATTTCTGTGGTGGAAAGTTCTGGCATCCTGGGCTGGATCCACAAATTTCCTACCCACCCTGCGTTCCCCAAGGTCTTCCTGAGAAAAATGGTGCCTCACTTGTGTGGGTCGGCCCAGCTACCCGCGACAGGAAACGGCGCAAAACGCAGCGTGGTCGACACCTCAATTGCGCTAGTGACAAAATGACCCTGGTTTTGGCAAGGAGTGCCTAGTTGTGGTTTTTGGACCCGTAGCTCTGCCGGCCACCTAGGGAAACCTAGCAAACCTATACATTTCTGAAAACTAGACACCCAGGGGATTCCAGGATGGGATGACTTGACTGCCTCCCACCAGGTTCTGTTACCCAGAATCCCTTGCAAACCTCAAATTTAGCTGTCAAAAAAATCACATTTTTCCACACATTTCTGTGGTGGAAAGTTCTGGAATCCACGTGGGTCTGACAGACATTTCCAACCACCCTGCGTTCCCCAAGGTCTTCCGATGAAAACATGGTGCCTCACTCGTGTGGGTCGGCCTAAGTGCCCGCGACAGGCAAGCGGCGCAAAACGGCGCGAAACACAACGTGGACACACCTCAGTTTCGCAGTGAAAAATGACCCTGGTTTTGGCAAAGGGCCTAGCTCTGGATTTATGGACCGATAGCTCTGCCGGCCACCTAGGGAAACCTACCAAACCCACACATTTCTGAAAACTAGTCACCCAGGGGATTCCAGGGAGGTATGGCTTGCGTGGATCCCCCAACGTTTCCTTACCCAGAATCCCCTGCAAACCTCAATTTTAGCTGAAAAATGCACTTTTTTCACACATTTTTGTGTGGGATAGTTGTGGCATCACCGGGCTGACACAAATTTCCTACCACCCAGCGTTCCCGGGTCTCCCGATAAAAATGGTGCCTCACATCGTGTGGGAGACCCAACTACCTGCGACAGGCAAGGGCCCAAAACGTAGTGAGGCGACATCAAAATTGCCTATCACAAAACAACCTGGTTTTGCAAGGGGGTACACCTGGGTTTTTGGCCCCGTGCTCGGCGGCCACCTAGGGAAACCTACCAAGCCCACACATTTCTGAAAACTAGACACCCGGGGGATTCCAGGGAGGTATGGCTTGGGTGGATCCCCCAAGGTTTCCTTACCCAGAATCCCCTGCAAACCTCCATTTTAGCTGAAATAATCACTTTTTTCACACATTTTTGTGTGGGAAAGTTGTGGCATCACTGGGCTGACACAAATTTCCTACCACCCAGCATTCCCCCGGGTCTCCCAATAAAAACGGTACCTCACTTGTGTGGGAGGCCCAAGTACCCGCAACAGGCAAGGGCCCACCCCCACGCATAAAAAAAGCCTGCGTACTCGCTGGCGCCTAGTGGGCTTTCTGCCCCCCCAGGGGGCAGATCAGGGGCCACTGCCACCATCTTCCCTCCCGGGGGGCAGAAAGACTGGAATTTCTCTGGGGGTGGGGTGGGGGTATTGTCATGCCCATTTTGGGCAGCCCCTACCCCTACACTAATAAAACAAAAAAATCCATGGTTTCTAGTGGGCTTTCTGCGCCCCCCGGGGGGCCAGATTGGGGGCTACAGCTCCCATCTGCCTCCTGGGGGCAGAAAGACTGTCATTTTTGTGGGGGTGGGGGCATTGGGGTGCCCATTTCGGGCAGCCCCCACCCTAAAAACAAATGCGCAAAAAAAATCCCTGCCGTCAAGTGGGCTTTCTGCCCTCCCCCGGGACAGATTGGGGGCTACTGTCCCCATCTGCCCCCCAGGGGGGGCAGAAAGGCTGTAATGGTGGCGGGGGGTGGGGGCATTGGCATGCCCATTTTGGGCAGCCCCCACCCTTAAAAAAAATGGTGCGAAAAAAAATCCCTGGCGTCAAGTGGGCTTTCTGCCCTCCCGGGGGGGCAGAAAGGCTGTAATGGTGGCGGGGGTGTGGGGGCATTGGCGTGCCCGTTTCGGGCAGCCCCCACCCTAAAAAAATGGTGCAATTAAAAATCACTGGCGTTTAGTGGGCTTTCTGCCCCCCCGGGGGGGCAGAAAGGCTGTAATGGTGGCGGGGGGTGGGGGCATTGGCGTGCCCGTTTCGGGCAGCCCCCACCCTAAAAAAAACTTCAAAAAATGAATCCCTGGTGTTTAGTGGGCTTTTTGCCCCCCGAAGGGGCAGATTAGGGGCCAATGCCCCATCTGCCCCCCAGGGGGGGCAGAAAGACTGTAATGATTGCGGGGGGTGGGGGCATGGGCATGCCCGTTTTGGGCAGCCCCCACCCTTATTTTTACTTTCTAAAAAAATCCCTGGTGTCTAGTGGGCTTTCCGCCCCCCCGAAGGGTCAGATTAGGGGCCAATGCCCCATCTGCCCCCAGGGGGGGGGCAGAAAGACTGTAATGGTGGCGGGTGGGTGGGGGCATTGGCGTGCCCGTTTCGGGCAGCCCCCACCCTAAAAAAAACGTCAAAAAACAAATCCCTGGGGTTTAGTGGGCTTTCTGCCCCCCCGAAGGGGCAGATTAGGGGCCAATGCCCCATCTGCCCCCCAGGGGGGCAGAAAGACTGTAATGATTGTGGGGGGTGGGGGCATGTGCATGCCCGTTTTGGGCAGGCCCCCAGGGGGGCAAAAAGACTAAATTTTGCCAAATTAAATTGGGGGGAGCAAAGGCCCTTGCCCAAGGGGCCGCTCCCCCCTCCCTGGTGTCTAGTGGGTGGATCCCTGCTTGGGGATCGCCCTCCTGTGGCGATCCCCAAGCAGGGATCCACTGGGAAGGGTACCATTGGAAAGGGAGATTCTCCCCTTTCCAACGATACCTCTCCCGTCTTTCTACGTGCTCAGGGGCTAGATAGCCCCCTGAGCACGTAGAAAGGAAACTGAAATGAGCCTCTTGGCTCATTTCAGTTTCGGTTTCACTGAAATGACGCTCAGCGCGACGTGCGCGCCGATCGTCATTTCAGGAAACCAGGGAGGCCTCGGGAGCTGGGAAGCTCTTCCCCAGCTCCTGAGGCTCTTTTGGCATAAAGGGAATCCCTCTGGTGCCCGCACCAGAGGGATTTCCCAGGCGATGTTTCATGACGAGCTGGACTCGTCATGAGCACACGACCACTGTGTGCCATGACGAGTCCAGCTCGTCATGAGCATGGAAGGGGTTAAACAACACAAGACCAAAACAACAAAAATCCAATATATAGAACTTGAGATACTGATTTTTAAAAGAATAAATGCAGTAAAGCGCTTAGAAGCAAGTATCGCTAAAATGGTTACTTTAGGTCTCGCTGAATTGGGGTAAAGTCAAAATTCGGGCCGACCTCGTGGAAGTGTAGGCTGGCTACAGGAGCCAAGCAGGCCCCAGTGAACAAAGTACCTCTCCTGGTCGCAAGCAACGAGAAGCGTCGATCTTCTCCACACAGTGAAGGCGGTGTGCCGTATTCTGCCACACAGTGGAGGGGATGTGTCGATCTCACCAAGCTGCAGCGGCGATACACTGTCTGATGTGTCAATCTCTGGAGGCAAATCGCTGGTTCTGATGCAATGCGATGCTTCAGTTTTACTCCCGCAACTGGTTGATGCATCGAAAACCGTGTTACAAGTATCTGGGCCACTTCCAGTGAACAAGGCAGAGAAGCAAGGGTAGAGACTTTGATATCCCTGACTCTGAAGCAACAGGAGGCAAGCCAACAAGCCCTTGAAGATCACTTGGAAGAAGGCCGAGTTCAGCTTTCCTTCAGCAGAGTCAGAGAGCAGCAGGCAGCGGGGCAACAAACAGAAAAGCAGGCCTTCCAGATCAGCAGTCCAGTTGAGTCCTTTAGGCAGCACAGCAGTTCTTCTGGCAGAGCTTCAGCTACAAGTCCAGTAGTGTCTGAAGTTAGGGGGTCAGGGCCCTAGTACTTATACTCAAAAGTGCCTTTGAAGTGGGGGTGAATTCAAATGATAGGCTTTAAAGTGCACCAGTGTCCTTTCAACCCAGTCCTGTGTGCCAGCCTATCTGTGGGGGGCAAATCAGTGCTTTGTGCAAGGACAGGACACTACCTATTGAAGTGTAAGTGCCAACTCCTCCCTTCCCTCCTGCCCAGGCAGACCCATCCATATCCAAAATGCAGATGCCCTTAAGTTTCCTGTGCTTGTGGATGTCTAGAGGGAGTGCTCAAAGTGTAGCTGTCAATCACCCCAGACCTGTATTGGAGACAGGCTGCAAGGCACACAAAGAGCCAAGAGTAGAGAAATGTCCACTTTCTAAAAGTTGCATTTCTAAACTAGTAACGTCAAATCCAACTTTACCAGTAAAGAGGATTTGCCAGTACCAATCCAAAGATATAAAACATAAATCAGCTACCACTTTATGATCAGGAATTATAGTTTAAAAGTATTTTAAGGAATATCCAATGTTAACCTACGAGAGGAGTAGGTCTCACTGTAGTGAAAAACGAATGTAGCTGTTTATCACTACCAGGACATGCAAAACATAAAGGTGCGTGTCCCACCTTTCACTTACATAGCACCCTGCCCTTTTGGCTACCTAGGGCTTACCATAGGGGTGACATATGTAATAAAAGGGGAGTTTTAAGGCTTGGCAAGTAGTTTTAAATGTCATGTCGAAATGGCAGTAAACTGCACACACAGCCCCTGCACTGGCAAGATTGAGACATTTTGAAAGTCTACTTGGGTGGGTGGCACAATCAGTGCTGCAGGCCCACTAGTAGCATTTATACTACAGGCCCTGGGTATATGGTATACCACTTTGCAAGAGACTTATAAGTAAACTAAATATGCCAATCATGTATACACCAATTACACACATGTTTAGGGAAGAAGCACATGCATTTTAGAACTGGTCAGCAGTGGTAGTGTTCAGAGTCCTAAGGCCAACAAAAAAATTCAGCAAAAAGTGAATGAAAAAAGCGAAATGTTTGGGGGAAGACCAAACTAAGGATGCCAGGTCTAACACGTGTCCCTCGGGGGGGGGGGTGTGGCCAAGATGGCGACTGAGTGAGACGTGTCTTGGTCTCTCCGTCTCTGGTGCTGCCCGGCTTCCCCACTGGCCCCTATCTGGTGTGGCGGGGACAAAGAGCGGGGACGGCAGAGCTGCAGTGTTGACGAGGGGGCCTCTCTTGGAGCTTGGCTGCCCCGGAGTGCGGACAGAGGCGAGAGCGAGGCAGACGTGGCCTGAGTCCAAGGCCGCAAGGCGCGGCTGAGAGGAGCTTATCGGGAGCGGTGCCCCTGAGCAGAGTGGGCTCTGCTCCCTTGAGATGATTGTGGCTGGAGCAGATGGATGGGAGCACTAGCTAGTCCCCTGTTGCCTGGGGGTGGAGGAGGCTCCTGTTTGCTGGCGAGACAGAGCAAGCTGAGACAGCGAGCAGCGAGGGGTGTGACCGACTCCTGGCAAGAAGAGGCCCGAGGTGGAGCTGAGGCCTGGGCGGCCCCCTGCTGCTGCAGTGACAGTCCTGGGAGGAAGGCGCCCGCAGAGTGGAACGAAGATTGCAGCAGGACTGTGCAGCTGCCCGTGCGGACTAGGGGCACTTTGTGTTCTCCAGAGGCCTGGCAGTGTTGGCTCAAAACGACCCCTGAGAGTAGCAGTGAGGCGTGCCAGCCTCGGAGGGTTGTGCTGGGAACCTGCCAGAGGGGATCCTGATGGGCACGCGGGGGTGCAACCCCGAAATCAACTGAGGCCCCTGGCGGGGGAGATAGTGCCAGTGGTAGGCATGTTCGGCTGGGCCTGCTGGGCCAAGCAGCCCGTGTACGAGTGACATTGGAGAGCAGCAGCCAAGCGGAAGGAGGTGAGCGGTGGTGGGCCCGGAGGCGGAGAGAGTCTGCGAGTCAGCCCCCCCGAGCAGTAAAGTTGGCCTAGCATCATGGGACACAGTGGAGAGAGTATACGGGGGCCTGGACTGTGTAGAGCGGAGGGCTCTGTGGTGCACAGCAGTACCCGGTGGGGTGGCCGACTGGACTGCTGAATGTGAGGAGGGCCCTCCAGTGGGGTCCCGCATAGGGCAGGAGCTGCGAGGAGCACCATGGTGAAACAGGAGCGGGGCTCTCGTCCCCCGGTGAGGTGGTTTATACTCGACTGAAGCTAGAGGGGCACCTGGGACAGTGCTGTGAGCATCTTCGCCTCTTTGCAGTGAGCTCAGTGGGGCCGGCTAGACGACATCAGCACATGTGAAGAAAGAAGGCACCCTTAAAGATATGTTTACGAAACCCGCAGGCCCCCAGGAGAGAGAGACACAGAGGGCAGCTGGCAGAGCGGCCTCTCCGTCCAGGGAGGAATTGGAGGCCCCGGTCACACGCTCTTACATGGAGACTTTGTTCTCATCCTTGAGAGACGACCTGCTGGTAGTCAAGAGAGACCTAACCTAGTGAATTGCAGGCGATGAGGAAGGAAGTGACGGATATTGGTGTTCGAGTGGACGCCATGGAGGGCCATGAGACCTCCCGAGATGAGGAAATAGAGCACCTGCAGCAGGAGATCATCCGTCTCACAGATCAGCAACTAGACCTGTAGGCTCATGCGGAAGTCCTCGAAAACCGCTCCAGGTGGAAGAATATTCACATACGGGGGCCCTATGGAAGATAGAGGAAGATAATGTTGAAGCCTACGTGGCGGCACTGTTTGCCCAGATATTAGGGGAATGCCGGCAACCAAGAGTTGCTTGGATAGAATCCATAGGGTGGGCCACTGGAGTGCTGAAGCTTCGTGGACTGTGTACATTTTGACCTGTGTGCACAACTTCCCCTTGAAAGAGCGGATCCTCCGGGTGGCCCGCGCATCGCCACCTATTGTGATCCGGGGGCATACCCTGCATTTGTTTCAGGACCTTGCAGTCTCCACTCTTCTGAAGAGATGGGAATTCCGCCCCGTTACAGCTTTTCTGCAAGACAAGAAGATCCCCTATTCTTGGGGCCACCCCTTTAGATTAATATTCCGCTGGCAGGACCAACTCCATTAATTTCACTCCTTGGTAGAGGTGTGCAAACTGCTGCAGATCGAGGCGCAGGAGATGGAAAGACCAGGAATGGAGAAGAGAGCTCGCAGAGCATGTGGGTGCCAGAGGTGGAAGCGGGTCCCTGCCGGGTGAGGGGGGGATCAGGCCGGACTCTGCGGTCATTGCGTCAGAGAGGAATGCTCTGCTTGACAAGCTCTCAGAGGACTCTGCAGCTAAGGATCCCGCCTGAGGACAAGCAGTTTGATTTTTGGGGCTGATGCAGAGGGTTGCTGGGTGGTCGGGTGCGGGGAGGCCGAGTGAGAATTTGAGGAGATGGCCACAGTCCCTTCCTCTGTTTTTTTTGCTGGACTGAGGCTGGATTTTCCTACCCCTTCCTCGTTCCAGGGACAATGGTTGTTCACTGTTTTTTTGTGGGGTTTGTTTTCGGGTGCTCTTCACAAAGTCACATAATAGGTAGCTTTTTATGCACGGGTCAGAGGGGGTATCACTGGCGTTGGACGGGTGGGGGAGGATCGGAGGAGCTGAGAATTAGTGGCCCGCGTGAGCGCTGTTTCTTATGGCATCAACAGGGAAGGGCCCCAGGGTCTTGACCCTCAATGTTAAAGGGCTTAATAATCCAGTTAAGAGGCGGGCAATCCAATTTTACTTGGAACACTCCCAAGCCGACATTTGCTTATTGCAGGAGTCACATCTTCAGGCTAGTGACTGGCACAGACTTAAATCTAGAGCTTTCCCCAGGCAGTTCTTCTCTTCCTTACTTCGCAAGGCGGCGGGGGAAGGGCTGCTATTCTCACGCTCTTTCCAAGGGAAGATGGGGATAAAAACAGCTGAAATTAAAGGTCGTCTGCTAGGGTATCAAATTCATTTTGTATGCACTCCCTGATCATAGGCTCAGTGTATGCTCCCAACGAAGGTCAGGAACAGTTTCTGGACAGGGTGGTTAGGGACACTATGTCAACACAGGATCGATAGGTGGTCCTTGGGGGGGATCTCAATCTGGTCTTTCACAGTGAGTTGGACCGCTCAACCCAGAGGCAGGGAGCGGCGGGATCTATTACCGCAGGGGGGGCCTTTTGGTTGCTGGAGATGGGTGTACTGGATATTTGGCGAGAAAGACACCCAGCAACGTGGGACTACACCTTCTGCTCCCACGCACATAAATCTTATGCCAGACTCGATCATTTCTTATGCTCCAGGGAGGTACAGGCAGCGACTACTTCAGTAGAGATAAAGCCCCACGCGCTGTCCGACCACTCTGCGGTCTTGTTAGACCCTTCCCTCCCACGTGGTGATGCTCCTGCTTGTAATTGTCGACTGCTTGAGACTCTCCTCTGTAGGCCGGAAGTTGTTAGCCAGAAAGAAAAAGTGATAGGGGACTACATGGGGGCCAATGATACCCCGGACATGCCGATCTCGATGGTTTGGTATGCTATGAAAGCGGTGTTAAGGAGTGAATTTATCGCTATCTCGGCAGCGGATAATAAGGTCAGGAGGGATAAGCACACACAACTACAGCAGCAAATACGGGAGCTTGAGTATATACACCACCGAACGGGGGCGCCTAGAGTATGGAGACAGCTGGAGACCACTAGAAAACAGCTCGCTGGGTTGGATCTAGATTGTACAGAGTATGCGATCTTGCTTCTCAAACACTCCTTCTATGTGGGGGGAATAGAAGCGGGAGACTACTAGCGAATAAACTCAAGGGGCAGCGGCAGGCCACTGTAGTAGATGCCTTGCTGACCGAGGATGGGGTTCTGGTCGATGGAGACGAACAGGTGATGGCGAGATTCGGGTCCTTTTATAGTGACCTGTACTCTGCGCAGGATCTTCCCCCCTAAAGGCATTCTGGCTTATCTGGAAGGAGCTAAGGGGACTCACTTAACGGATGAACAGGCAGCCAGTTTAGACTGTCCGATCAGGATAGAGGAGGTAATCTCTGCGATCTAGAGGCTGAAGCCCAATAAGTCGCCCGGCCCGGACCGCTTCCCGGTGAGCTTTTATAAAGCTTTTTCAACGTCCGTAGCCCCTCTCCTCACTAGGGTCTTTAACTCCATTACAAGCTCAGCGACTCTTCCCCCCTCGATGGCAGAGGCCTCCATAACAGTTATAGCTAAACCTGGTAAAGATAAGAGACAGTGTGGGTCCTACCAGCCCATCTCCCTCTTAAATGTTGATGTGAAGCTGTTCATAGGAATCCTTGCGGCTCGCCTCACACCCTTAATGCTGGGGCTAGTGGATCCCGATCAGTACAGGTTTCTTCCTAATAGACATTGTGCGGACAACACCAAATGGATTCTGCACCTGATAGACAAGGCTACCCGCTCACACCGCAAGGCCATGCTGTTCTCAATCGACGCAAAGAAAGCGTTTGTCCCCGTCCATTGGCCTTACCTGGCCGAGACATCACATTTTGGCCTGGGTGAGCGATTTAGAGTTTGGGTGCTTAGTGGCTATGGGGCACTGATGACTTCCGTTAAAGGTAATGGTAGAAATTCTGATTGCTTCCCTATCTGTCGGGGCATGCGGCAGGGATGCTCCTTGCCCCCCTTGTTATTTGCGCTCTACATGGAGCCATTCACCCAGAGGGTTAGGGATAACCCGAGGATCACAGGGGTGCCCTTTGGGGGAGAGGAACACCTCATCACACTATACGCAGATGATTTTCTTGTTTCTCTGGATGATGTGAGGGAGGCACTCCTGAGCTTTCTTGAGGAAGTGCGGCTATTCGGTGCGGTCTCAGATTTCCATATAAATCTTGCCAATTCACAGGCATTATACCCTACAGTCTCTCCCGTCACCGGGGGACATTTGACCCAGGCATTTTCAATTCAGTGGGCCCCGAAATCCATCTCTTATTTGGGCATCCGACTAGCCCCGACTATTCCTGGAGCGATCACTCTGAACTACTGTGATCTCCTTGGGAGGGTGAAGGCGGATTTAGCACGCTGGCAGCTGTATCCTCTCTCATGGGTGGGGCGGATCGCTGCTCTCAAGATGACGATCTTACCTAACATTTTGTATTTGTTTCAGACGCTTCCCCTACAACCCCCTGCGGGGATGCTTCGGACTTTACAGGGCACTTTACAGAACTTGGTGTGGGCAGGTAGATGCTCCCGGATGAGCCGTGAGCGTAGTTGGCGCACACCATTGGAGGGTGGCCTGGGAATCCTGTGCTTATTGCGTTACTTTCATGTTTTGCAGCTTAGATACCTGGTCTAAGGGTCTCGCCCTAAGTCTGAAAAGGAACGGTTATTTATGGACAGGACACTGGCGGGAACGGCTTTGTGGAAGGTCCCGTTTCTGGCCCGCACACATTGCCCTGTGAATCTATATATGTCTTTGATCACTGCGTCCACCTTGAAGGTCTGCGACACAGTTGCGACTCGAAGGGGCCTCACATGGTTTCCCTCCCCCCTCACTCCATTGGTGGGGAACGGAGACTTTACTCCGGGCTTGGACGACACCTCGTTTGGTGTTTGGCAGCAGTCGGGTTTCCTGTCTGTATGTCATTTCTTTGACGAGAAGGGTCCCATCCCGTTCGAGGTCTTGCGTGCTGAGTTTTTGATTTCGGAGGGAAAACGATACCAGTACACCCAGATAAGGCACTGGTTGATGCAGCTGGCAGTAAGAGAGGCGGCACAACGACACCTGACAAGACTCGAGAGGTGGCTTCTGAGCAAGGACTCAGATTGGCATCTTATTACTGAACTGTATGGGTTGCTTCGAGATGGCGAGCCTGAGTCAAAAATTCCTGCACAGCTTTAGTGGGAGCTGGAGTTGGGTAGACAACTGTCCCCAGGTGAATGACAGGACATCTATTACTGGGCATGCCATATAGCCTCTAACACCTCAAGTATTGAGACGGCGATGAAAATCGACACGTATTGATACTTAACTCTTGTCCGTCTGCATAAGGGGAACCCAGAACGCAGTGACAGGTGCTGGAGACATTGTGATTCCCCGGGGACGCTGGTAGACATATTATTGTAATGACCTAAACTGAAGCAGTTCTGGCACGAGATCTTATCAGATATTGATGCACATTTTGACACTCAGTTAACCAGATTTCCCTCTTATATTGTGCTGGGTCTCCCCAACCAACTCACATTCCCACTCAAAACCACAAAACCAGGACGACAAAGAGCTCTGGCACTGGGGGCAGCACATCAATCCATTCTGGCTCTCTGGGGGACGGATAGGGTGCAGTCTCGGTAGCACTGGTTACATCGGATCTGGCATCTTTTGGGGATGGAGAGGCTCTTTTTAACACTTGCACAACAAGGGGACTCATACCGAGAGATGTGACAGCCTTTTCTCATGTTCCTCTCCCAGGAGTTTACAGAACTCACCTGTCCCAGGTATTTGAGACTGCTGTGCCCGACCGCACCCCTGGAATGACCACATTAGGCGTTCCTCTATGGGGGAGGCCCCTACTATATGACTCTCTTAGGAATAAGAGACAGTATGAGCACCCGGGGGTGTGGGGGTTTCGGGAAGGTGGGGGAGTTGAATGAAAAGTTGCCAAGAGGCTGGACGTTAACGTATTCCGGCACTGATATGGCATAATGTACAAATTGGTCTGTGTGCTTCTTGTTACAACAATAAAAACAAATGTAAACATAACACGTGTCCTTCCAGCTGAAAGTGGGAAGATCTACCCACCCTCTAGGGAGTTTTCATCACTAAGGCGGAAAAACCAGGATAGACCATCAGCATTGGAGTGGTCTACCCCTGATCTGTGTTCCACCGGGAAGTCCATACCCTGTAGGGAAATGGACCACCTCAACAGTTTGTGATTTTCACCCCTCATTTGCATGAGCCACCTGAGGGGCCTGTGGTCAGTCTGAATCAGGAAGTGAGTGCCAAACAGGTATGGCCTCAACTTCTTCAGTGCCCTGACCACAGCAAAAGATTCTCTTTTGATAGCATTCCACCTTTGTTCCCTGGGGCGTTACCTCCTGGAGATAAAGGCTACAGGTTGGCCTAGGACCTCCTCATTAAGTTGAGATAGGACTGCCCCTATGTCATGCTCTGAAGCATCTGTCTGAAGATAAAATCCTTGGAGAAGTCAGGAGCCCTGAGCACAGGAGCTGTGCACATGGCTTGCTTCAGGGAATCAAATGCAAGTTGGCAGACCTCTGTCCAATTTACATTCCTGGGCTGCTTATTGGAAGTGAGCTCAGTCAAGGGGGCAACAATGGTTCCATAGCCCTTGACAAACCTCGTATAGTACCCAGTGAGGCCCAAGAGTGCTCTGACCTCAGTCTGGGTTTGGTGGGCAACAAGGCCATGATGGTTTGTATCTTGGCCTGAAGGTGTTGCACCTTCTCCCTGCCTACCAGGTGTCCTAGGCACAACACAGACCCATCAGCCCGCGAATGGGGTGAGCATCTGTCCTAGTCACTAAATCCAGCCCTCTATAATCCACACAGAACCTCAGTTCAGGTGTGGTGCTTGCAGGGGCAGCTTTTGGTACCCGAACCACAGGACTGGACCAGGGGCTACTGGAGGGTTCTATCACCCTCAACTCCAGCATTTTGGACACTTAAGCCTTAATGCTGGACCTCACCTTATCTGACAACCTGTAAGATTTATATAGATATATAGGGAGGTTGTCCCCTGTGTCCATATCATGGGTGCACAGGTGTGTAGTAGCAGAGGTAAGGGAGAGCAGATAGGATTACTGCCCCAACACTCCTTGGCAGCCTCTCTGTTGTTCAGGAGATAGAGTTGAGGAAAGGATGACTCCTTCCACAGACCCATCTTTCTCCTTACAGGCTAAGAGGTCAGGGAGAGGTTCACTTTCTTTCCGGTTTCGGGGTAACACCCCTCATCAGCCAGGCTAGCTTGAATCCAATTGACACTGGATTCAAGCTAGCCTGGCTGAGGGGGGCTGTTACCCCAAAACCGGTCCTAGGATGCTTGTTTCTGGTCCAGGGAACACCTGGCTTGGCAGTTCGGTCTGGACTGTTCCCAAGATGCACAGGGTCAAGACTGATTTGCATATAGCTGGGTCTGAACTGGGGTGGCGAAGTGAGCTAAAGAATGATGATGGATTCAACCCAGATCTGTGACTGGGGGTGAGTGCCTGAAAAGTTTCAGCACTCCGTCCATTATCTCTTTATGTAGCTCACTACATCCTGGGGAGTTTTCCTGGGAGATTGCTCCCAGCCTTACTTGACCAAACTCAGGGGTCCTATAACAGGGTGCCTAAGCAGAAGCTCGAAGGGGCTCTAGACCACACCCTTCTGTGGTACCTCCCTGTAGGCAAACAATAGGCATGTTAAGAGGATGTCTCACTTATTCCTCAAGGCCTCAGGTAGACCTCCAATCATGCCTTTAAGGGTCTTGTTGAGTCTCTCGACAAGCCCATTGGTGTGTGGATGGAAAGGGGTGGAGAACTTGTAGGTTACCCCACACTCCTTCCACATTGACTGCATATATGCAGACATGAAGTGTGTGCCCCTGTCAGACACAACTTCCTTGGAGAAACTCACTCAGGTAAAAATACCTATTGGGGCCTGTTAGAAGGTGGTTCTGACCATCTGAGCCGCCCGGATTTTTCGCTTTTTGAACACCTATGTGTTGAGCTTTTACTGTGGGAGAGCCTCATAAGTTGGGACTCACCCACAGTGAACTCATGATGAAAGGGACTGCATGTGTATTTTACCGGTGTCCCCCTGGCGCGAGTAGGCCACGGCGCTGCAGCCAGAGCAAGGGGCACCGGACTGGTTACATGCAGACACGTGTGTACATGCATGTGCACAAGTGTAAGGGCTGCGCAGGGGAGATTTCTGGCGTGCGCAGCCCAAGAGCAGCTACAAAGTGAATGGTGTGGCAGGACTTATGCAGAACTGGGTGGTGACATGGAATAGTCTTTCTACAATGGGAAGAAACATTTGAGGGAAAGTCAGTGTGCTTTACTGTTTTTATTCCATTATTCTCCTATGAGGATGGGAAGCACATGGGCTAGTTTTACTTTCCCAGGGCCTACAAATTGCAGACACGCACCAAAGTCCACTGTAACTTATGTGAGAAGAAGTATTCTGCAGAGTCCAAAGTCATATTTGTACTGCTTTTGGGTCATACAGAAATGTCATATTTCTCTGAGTCAGCTCATAACCAGGGCCTGGCTGGGGCTGACCCTGCCAGGCTGAATTAATGACCTATCTCCCCAAGCTGTATCATCCGAGGCCCAACCCTGCACAACAAGCATTCCAAGGGCGAAAGCCTCCACTCCAAGAAGAGAAGATGGGTGGAGCTACAGGTTCATCCATCAGCAGTTGTCACCTGGTGCCAGGCACCAAGCTGCTCTGGAGAGAAGGCAGCGAGGGGGGAAGAGGCTCTCAGAGACCATGTGGCATAAGACCCCTGGACGACGCCATTTTGAACAAACCCAGAGGCCTGGGCAGGAAGGAGGGAGCAGGGGCAGAGAGGTGAGGTGTCGCTGTCTGATATGGCAAGAAGAGACTTCCTGCCAGCCCCCTCCAAATTCTTTTAAAAGGTCTTGCACAAGAAGAGAAGCTCTCTCTGGGGTGTGGTCTGCTGAGGCAGAGGGTGCTGGAGCCTGGCGCCATGGGCAGTTGGAAGGAGGAACCCCCTGACTGTCCCAGGATCCTGAATAGCACCAGGAGAGGAGTCCAGGACCAGTGAGCAGGAGCCGGGGCCTCTGTGCAAGGAGAAGAGAGGCCCAGGAGGAGAGCCAGGTGAAAGGTTGGTGCAGGGAGCCAGTGAAAACAGCTCCCTGCTGAAGTTCACCCTCTTGGAGGCGAGGAGGGCGGCGAAAAGTGCTCCAGATGGGTAGAGCTGGCCATCAGGAGCGAGAGGAGGCCAGAATGGTGCAGATCGGACCCCTGGGGGCTGAGATATGCCCCCCAGAAGGTAGGCAACCTTTGACCCCTGGCTGGACCGACGACGAAGCGTGTGGGGCTCCGCCGCCGGTCTCCAAGATGCCCCCGGGGTGGGTCAGGTCCCGGGGGCTGCCCCCACTCGAAGCAAAGTCGGGGAGCACTGTCGTGCTCCCCGTGAAGTGTCCCCAAAGGGGTGCCAGGAGCCCACCCTGGCCCCCGGCGGAAGCGGTTCCAAGGGGGGGGCCCAGGATCCCCAACTCCGGGCCCCCGTGTGGTGAAGAGGCGGGGAACGCCGTTGCGCCCCCGCGAAGAAGACTCGGGGGCCTGGGACCCCAACTCCGGGCCCCGCCGAAAAGTGAAGCCGGGGAGTGCCGTCACGCTCCCCGTGAAGATTGCCCAAGCGGGGGGGCCAGGAGCCCAAGCTGGCCCTCGGAGGAGAAGCTAAGCCGGGGAGCGCCTTCGCGCTCCCCGTGAAGATGGCCCAGGGGCCCGGGACCCCATCCCTGGGCCCCGAAGAGTGGAGGAGGAGGGGGGAGTGCCGCCGCACTCCCCCGCAGTAGCGGGAAGGCTGGGGGAGTGCCGTCGCATTCCCCTGAAGACCCGCTGCCAAGGAGACCGCCTCGACCTGCCTTGGAGTGCTGGCTCCCGCGGCAGCACACAAGGGTGCTGGCAAGGCGGAGAGCCGGCGTGGGCAGCAGGGGGTGGGCTCCCCGGGCTGCCCTCCAACAAATTGGCAATGCGGGGGCCCGGGTGGGATCGGGCCCCCGCGAGAAGAAGAGCGGCCGGGGGTGGGCTCCCCAAGCCGCAGGAAACACTCACCGCGGCAGGAGCAGCTGGGGGTGGGCTCCCTGAGCTGCGATACCTCCCCTGGGGGTCTGGGTGGGACCGGGCCCCCCCCACGATGAGCTGGATGCGGCGAAGCCGCCGGCGGTGCGATCGCGGCTCTCCCCGAAGCAGCGGGGGAGCCGCTACTATAATATTCAAGGAAGACAAGGAAGCGCCCCATAATGCCTTGCAGGCCCGGACCGGCCTGCAAGGGCAAACAGCTTTTTCTTAGTCTGTGGTGGCCCAAGGAGGACGGGGTCACCACCAAGTGAGTGCAAAGGTGCAGGGGGAGCTGCAGGAGCAACGCAGTCTCCCCCAGCACGAAGATGTTAAGTCCCTCCATAAGTCTCTGGGGGACTTTCAAGAAATAACCCCTCAAGGGCTCAGCCATTCATCAACAGCAGCTTGTGGCTGGAACTTTTGTTCTTCAGGTGTGGGTGCTTAGGGACTGCACCCAGGCGTGGAAGGCTGTGCTGGGGATGTCTGGAGAGGGCATCCCCTAGAGGTGAAGAGGTGTAATTGCACCAGAAATGCATTTACTAAGGTTATTTCTTTTAGAGGGACTGGAAGTCACATGTGTTATGTGAAGTACCTGTGTAAGGTGATGTCATAAGCAAAGTGGGGTTATGTTGCCAGACATACCTGCTAGGGTGTCTGGCTGTAAATGCTTAATCCTGTGATTTTACCTATGATGCCTTTTAGAGGCTGTGATTGCAATGCATTACAACTGTTATCAGCTATGATAAGTAACTCATTTAAAGTGATGCCCAAACATGTATTCTTGCTACTGCGTTAGGGGAGGAACAACCCAGACGGTTAGCTACTAAGATGTAGAGGTGCATACTGTATGGTCAGTATACAATGCTCAGTCAGGGTTATGTGTCCCCAGGGCAGGTGTACCTATTTTTAATGCTTGTTGAGATGATGGGGTGGGTCGCCACTGGGATGGTGCCAGTTGGCAAGGCCCTCGCTCCAGGTTGTGTCAACCCACTGCATTAGGGGGCAAGATTATGTGCATACATGGGAGTGGTGGTACTAGACCCCACCCCCCCTCTGGGAGGGGTGGAGACGTTATGCAATGTCACAAAGTAATTACAACAGCTTATGTATATTTGTAAATTGGTGCATAGTATTAAGTAGTGTGTGTGTTTAATAAATGTACTCTTACTTTTATAAAGCAAAGTACAGACTGGTCAATCAATTATTGAGTGTTATTTCTGCGCACCTGTAATGGCGATTACTAGCCCACACCACCTCCCTTGAGTAAGCCTTAGACTGCTCTGCAACGCTACCCTCTGAGAGTCAGGCGCTACACTAGGGTGTTTGGTTTCCAGTGAAGGACAAATGTGACATGTTATTTGTGCAGGCCTCACAGATACTGCTTCGTTTTCCAACAGGGCCTTTGCCAGTGCAGATGCAGACGTGGTTCTCAGAGGGATTGCCTCTGGATACCGCGTGGCATGATCCACAAGAACCAGGGTGAACCTCTTGCCTGAAGCAGTCTGGAGATCCATAGGCCTTACAATGTTGATGACAAGCCTCTCAAAGGGTGTGCCAACAAGGGGCAGTGGGTTAAAGTGTGCTTTAAGCATTAGCTCTGTCGTCTTTTCACTAGCCTGGCAGGTCACACAAGTCCTACAGAATGTATCTGAGGAAGTCTTGAGCCTGGGCCAATAAAAGTGTTGGACAAGCCTTGCAAAAGTCTTGTCTTGGCCCAGGTGTCATGCCAGGGGAATTTCGTGAGCCAACTCCAGTAGGAAGGCTTTGTAGCATTAGGTGACCACCAGAGCCCTTGTTGTCCCATGCACAGGAAACTTAGGCTCACTATACAGTAGGTTGTCCTCCAAGTAAATGTGGTGCTTACCGGAGGTATCACCTGCTGCTTGGGCCTCGTCTATTGCCTCATGCCCACAAGGATTGGGCACTTCCTTTGTGCCATACAGAACTCTTCCCTGATGGGTCCTCCTTCCACATGCCATCCAGCAAGCTCAGGCAGTTCACCAAGGGAAGCAATGTCCTCCTCAGTGGACTCAGAGGCGACCACCGCAGGTGCCCTATCCATCCCACTGGAGGTAAATTTAGGGGCTGGTATTCCATGCCCTCTGCCTCTCCCCTTCCTAGCAGCTGGCTGGGCCGCTGTTCCAGGCTCTGGCCCCTTTTTGCATCACATCCTGGGCAGCCATGATCCTTGTGGTAGTACAGATGCAATCAGGTAATTCTAACTTCTCCACATGAGCCTTGAGCTCCACTTCCTTCAAGGTAGTGTGCTCAAGGTCATTACCCAACAAACAGTACACAGGCATGGCAGGCCTCACTGCAACTTTCAGGAGACCTAACTGCCCCCCCTCAAATGGAACCAGGGCCACTGGATAGTGACCCTCTGTGTTGTCAGTCACCACAACCTGGTGGAATGCATTTGCAATTACCTGCTGTAGGGAAACCAGCTGACTCCTTACCATAGTCATACTGGCTCCTGTATCCCTCAGAGCCTTCACACCTTGCCCATTGATGGCGACGCATAGCCTATACTTTGTAGTGTTGGAGGGTACTTAGGAACCATTTCACTGTCACCCAGACACTAGGGTAACCCCACTCCCCCCCCCCATTAACGGGGACAAACTCCTCCCCCAGCACTATACTAGCCACCCTTGAAATTGTTTCTCCAGCAGTAGGTGGTGCTCTTTTTGGACATTTTAGGATCCCCTTTGTAGTGTCCATACCTTTTTTGTTTTTTTTGTTTCATAAAAACTTTTATTGGGTTTTAACAGCCACAAGGTGGCTAACAGAAATAGGCGCATGTAGAATAGTTAGCATCACATAAACAAAGTACAACCAGCGAATCAGTGCATCTACATAAATAAGCGAGTCTGCACTCTGTGGGCCTCCCTGGAGTTGGGACATGGAGATGGCAAGTCACAGGTGCAATCACTTCCCCCACACACAGCCATGCTTCCGGGGACAGCCCCTTGCCTCGATCACTACACTCTCTTGCTGGGCACACCAGTATACTCCACGGCACCACTTTGCGATAGTCGGGGGAATGAGATTCATCCACCGTGCCGAGATGAGGCGCTTGGCGGCAAGGAAGGCCGTACCTAGGAAGGCCTTCTCAGCCCTGGTGACCCCCTCACCCTCCATTATACCCAAAAGGAACAAGTTGGGCGAGAGGGGTTTTGTCCACCCCAGTTCCTCTGACAGTTCGCTTGTTACAGCGGCCCAGTATGTTTGCATTGAAGCACAGGACCAAACCATGTGGAAGAAATTTGCAGGTGTAGCAGTGCATCTTGGGCAGGAGGCGTCAGGGCAGAGACCGGCACTGTGCAGACGTGCAGGGGTTAGATATGCCACATGAAAATAGTAGGTTTGTATTAGCCTCAGTTTGGAGGAGATAGTGAGCTCACTGGGGGCCATCAGTGCGTCGCGCCAAACCATTTCATCTAGGGGGCCCACCCAACCCTCCCACCGGGTCTGTTGATGATGGAGGGAACCAGTTGAATTAATGACGAGGGTGTGATAGATTTGCGAAACGCTGCTGTGTCACATGTTGCCCATTAGGACTTTGGCTTTGAGGGAGTTAAACTCGGGAAGGGGTTCTGCGTCGCGCATGGGGGCATGGAGGATGTGTCTGATCTGGAGATATTTGTAAAACTGGGTACGGGAAAGGGCGTGTGACTCATAGAGATTGGCAAAGGAGCGTATGTGTGTTCCTCACCACACGTCTTCAAGTTGAGAGATCCTAATGATATCCCATGCTCTGAAGCCTGTAAGCATCATCACCTCCTTCAGCCAGGTGCCGTGCCATAGCGGGGTTAGTTGTGTGAGCTTACTATCCCAATGCACATGGCGTAGGGCAGCTCGCCAGGCTAGGGGTACCACTGGTGTGACCGTGGGTAAGTGGGAGGGGATCGGGCACGGTATAGCATTGCCTGTAGAGCAGGGAAACCGAGCCGCGCAAGTTCAAGCTTTTAGGCCGGGTCCGACCACCCCCGTTATACCAATCATGCCCGACAAGGAAATGGGACGCGAGATGATAGAGGTACAGGTTAGACATGCCCAGTCCGCCATCGTATGAGCCTCAATGACAGTGGGCTAGCGTGAGATGTGGCTTGGTGCCCCGCCGTAGGAAGGTACATGCGTCACTCTCCAGCTTGCAGAACCATGACCTCGGGATCTGAATGGGGATGTTAAGAAGACCATAAATAAAGCGGGGCAAGATCATCATTTTGTATAAGGCAATCCGGCCCATCACATTAAGAGGGAGGCTCTGCCATTTAGTCAGGTCTGCTCTTGTCTTCTGGGTCAGTGGCTGTATGTTCAGGGCCCAGGTGAGTTCAGGGTGTAGCGCCACCCTTATGCCCAAGTATATAAAGAATCTATGGAAGAGAATGTTCAACTCCCAGTTGAAACAGTCCCTTGACTGGGCCAGGGGGACCAGCACTGATTTGGCTGGGTTGATCTTCAACACAGGGGCCCGTCCGAAAGCCTCAAGGAGGTGCAGACAGCAGGGGCCGCTCTGTGCTGGATCTGCCAAGTACAAAAGGACGTCATCTGCGTAGAGGGCGATGCGGTGATTGGTGTCTCACCTCCAACCCTCACAGTTTGGGTCATTGCAAATGAGCCGTGCCAGGGGCTCCATCCTTAACATGAGGAGAAGGGGTGACAGCCCTGCTTCGTGCCGCGTCTAGTAGGGAAGTGGTGCGAAAGGACCCCATTTACGTGTACTCGAGCCGAAGGATGAGAGTAGAGCACATCAACCATAGCACGAAGCGCGGGCCGAGGCCGGTACCAACCAGCTCCTTGCCTAGGTATTCCCAGTCCACCCTATCAAACACCTTCTTAAAGTCGACCAGGAGTAAGGCTAGGTCGTGTGTCAAGGAGTGATGGTGGGCTAAGACCACGTTGAGCGTCGAATACAGTGTTGTGTGCTTCTTTCCGGCATGAAGCCGCATTGGTCCGGGTGGATGAGCGCTGGCAGCACCTTTCTCAGCCTGTTTGCCAGGACGGTGGCAAAAACGTTGACTTCGCAGTTGAGTAAGGTGATGGGGCGGTAATGTGTGCATGAGGTGAGGGGTGCTACATTTTGGGGATCACCACTATAGTGGCAGAGTCCAGGTCCTCGGGGAAGGAGCCAATGTGGCACGCCTCTTTAAAAAGGGCGAGGAGCCTGGGGTCTTCCCTGGGTGTAGCCCTGAGAGGGCTTCTCCGACCTCCTCTATCATGATGGGGTCATCCAGGAGTTGGGCTTCCTCCTAGGGGAGGGGTAAAAGGTCAACCATGCCCAAAAGACGGTCACTGGCCTCCCAGTCTCTGCCGCTCGGCACCGAGTACAGTTCCTCGTAGTAACGAGCAAAGGTCCGTGCAATGTCTGGCAGAGCCTGGTGCACCTCGCCAGTTTCGTCCCTGATCTATGGGACTATTCTAGCAGCCTGTTGATGAGAGGCCATCCAGTACAGCATTTTCCCATTTTTATTTCCCCATCCATAGACATTGGCCGTTGTTGCGCACCAGAGTAGTTTGGCTGCTTCTAGAGAGTGCAGGCGTATATCCTCCCGGACGAGGCACAGCTGGCGGGAAGTAGCTTCCCTTGGGTCAGAGAGAAAGCGCCACTCCAGGTGGGTGACTTGGGCATCCAATTGTGTAATAAGGGAGAGATGCTCACGCTCCTTAGTCTGAACCAAGTGTTTTGCGAATCCACGAATGGTTCCCTTACTGGCGGACCAGAGGGTGCTCACATGGGCCACAGATCCAGAGTTGTGGAGACAGTAGGATTGAAGCTCGGTTCTTAGCCCTTGGAGAAAGGTTGAGTCTTGGAAATACCAGGCGTTAATGCGCCACATGGGTCGAGGTGTTGCGGGGCATTGCCCCAGTTTCAGGAGCACAGGAGAGTGGTCTGAGACCCCTCTGGGCAGTATTTCGACATCACTCGGGGATTGGCAGTCAGGGGCTGGCAGTAGGATTAGGTCGATCCGTGAGTGTGTGTGATGGGAAGCCAAGGTGTGTGTGTACTGCCGGAGTGACGGATGCCATGTTCTCCAAGTGTCACAGAGGCCCCAGGAGGAGAGCCAATCAGTAAAGAGCTTGGTCCCGGGGCCCCTGGAGGCAGTGGGTCCGGTGCAGTCGAATGTCGGTCTAGGTACAGCGTTAAAGTCGTCACCCAGTACGGTAAGGCCCTGAGGGAGACGGGAGAGGAGTGACGACAAGGCTTGCAGACAGCCCCTCAGGGCGGCCGGGGGGGGTTTAAATGGACAAAAGGACTATCACCCAGCCCTCCAGAGTGCCCTCAAGTGCTATGAACCGCCCTTGGAGGTCACAAGAGATTCAAGAAACCACAAGGGGGAAGGAACGGTGCAGGAGAATGGCAAACCCCCTTGCTCCCCACGCGAACCCTGCGTGGAAGACCCTATTATATCCTTTGGGGGACAGGAAGGGGAAGCACTCGCCTTGTAGGTGGGTTTCTTGCAGGAGGAGGACGTCTTGCAAGTGATGGTGGGCAAAAGCGAAGTCCGCCAAGCGCTTGATCCGGTCCAGAAGACCGTTAACATTCCACAATGGCACCTTGAATGTGGTGAGTACAGGTGTGTGGGGGTCGGAGGCAGGCAGCAAGCCGGGCCAGGGGTTGCGGGGGGGCCAGCGTGCTGATGGGGCGGGTCTGAGGGAGGCCCCAGGAAATGCCTAATGTTGCGTGATCTCAGTTGCCAGAAGGAATACTGAATGTGCCTGTACCTAGGGAAAGGAAGAGTATCTTGAACAGTCAACAAACAGGCGTAAACAAAACCCCACCCCCCAACTCCCACCCCTCCCCATACTTCTACCCCAGAAGCGTCTGTTGCCCTAGAAAAACGAAACAAGAGAGTCAACATAAGCTTATTTTGAGGAGTCCACAATACGGGTGGGGTGAGACAATGCCGGGTTCGGAAAATTATCGCCGGCTGCAGCTGTCAACTTGGTTAGTGCTCCGACTGAGCAGCAAGTCAAGGGGTCGATTGTGTACCGGTGGGCGCCAGAGGCCTGCGGGCCCATGTCAGGCGTCGAGCTCCTGGTCCGAGGTCAGTCTAAGTATTGGACTGCAGGACAAGTCTGAATCTGGCTGAGGGGCCGAGGAGGTTTTCAGGGAGGAAGGCGGGAGGTACATGTCCACTTTGTGGTTGTCCTGGTCGCCTGTCAACTGCTTTGTAGGTGGAGATCTTTCAAAACTGTGAGCTGGTGGGGGGGGGAGTCTGGTGGAGAGGCTGAGCGAGTTCCACCACGCCACCTCCGAGAGCGGTGGCGTGGTCCTCTGGTCTGGGTCTGGGAACGAGTGACAAGGCCCGATGCCCGCCTGTGGGTGCCAGTGGGGAGGGAGGGGCGATCCCGCAGCGGCCTTTCTTCTGTTAGCCACTGCCAGGCTCCATCGGGTGTGTAGAAGAAAATGGACTTATTTTGGAAGATAACCCAGAGTCTGGCTGGGAAAAGGAGGCGATATTGCAGACCCATGTTCCGTAGCTTCGGCTTGATGTCTTGGAAGGATCGCCTTCGTTGCTGGACCTCTTTGGTGTAGTCTGGGAATATTAGGACCTTTTGGATCGTATTGGAGGTCCGATCCGGAGTGCGCCTCACCCAGGACTGCATCCCGGTCTCGGAAATTCAGGATGTGGGTGATGATCGGTCTTCGGACGGGGCCAGGAGGTGGCCTCGGCATCAGTGAGCGGTGTGCTCTCTCCTCAGCAAACCAGGGGGACAAGCCACTTTTCAATGGGGTCCGCCATTTGCTGCGGGGACGTATTTCCGATGGACTCTGGAACCCCCACGATGCAGACGTTGCGCGGCGAGCGGTTCTCTGCATCTTTGGCTCGCACGTGCAGTTCCCGCTGTGCGTGACAGGAGGGATGATACCTGGGATTTGAGAGGTGAAACTTCATCTTCGACCGTGGTGATCCGTGACTAAGTCTCCGTGATCCTGGTTTATGGGGTTGCGGAGGTCCTGATGGAGCAAAGCGACGTCCATCTTCACTTCTCCGACTCTCGCCTCCACCACTGCCTGGGAGGTTTGATCACTTGTAGATGACTGAGAGATCATTGCCCGGGGCCGCGGCTTTGTCCGAGTCCATAGGGCCCGAGGGAGGACCTCCAGAGCGGGTGGTGTAGTGGTCAATCGGCATCTGCGTGGAAGCGGCAGACACGTGCGGCTCTGTCTTTCCCCATGGCTTCGCCGCCCCTGGGCCTCAGCTAAACCCGATCCTGGCTCCAGGTCACATAGTCTGGCTGGGACGCCACTCCACGAAGAGGGGGGTCGGTTAGGGGCCCTCACGTGCAGCGGGGGCAACTTCTATTGGTAGCGTTCTCTCCCGCCTTGGGTGCCAGGGAGGAGACGAGGGGGATGACAGGCGGCGGGCACCTCTTGTAGCCGCGAGCCCCGCGTCAGGTTGTGCAGCACAAAGGGCTTTGAGCCTGTGGAAAGAAACTGGTGTTAGGCCACGGGACCACCCGTTAGTTAGCAGGGATGTGGGGCCTCAGCACCTCCGAGGCAGGGGCTGCATCTTCAGATGAGCACTGATAAGTGTGATGAAGGCCGGGAGGATCAGTTATCCGGTGAGGCGAGAGGGCCTGAGTAGGTGGGTCAACTGCCGGATAGGCTCAGAGTCCATGCAGAGGGGGGGATCTCCCCAGTTCCCAGGCCTTTGGTCAGTTCTTTCTTCTCTTGGCGGCCTGCTTTTTGGGGTCTGGTGAGCCGGCCCGGGCACTGACCATGCACCGATCCGTGCAGCGGATCAAAGGTGGCAGTTTCTAGTTGGGGGCCCAAGGCGCCCGTGCCCCCAGTCACCACTCCCACGTTTCAGGCCAGGCGGGTCTTGCCCGCCCGCCCGCCCCAGGCACCACAGTGGGCCCACCAGCACAGCCCCGCAGGCCCCTAGGGAGGCATCCCAAGTCAGCGGTGGGGAGGCGGGACCGGGCAGTGCATCAAGCTGGGCCCAGTATTAAGCCCCACAGGTGGGATGGTATTTCAGTCACCAGCCCTGCACCAATCTATGCAGTGAGGCCCGATACAGCGCCTCTTGGGGAGGGGGGGGCACACCAATAGCAGACTCAGGAGGGGTCTAGAACCGGCCTGCGACCGGGCCTGACTCCCACTCCTCCACCCCGAATCTCCTCACCGTCTGTGCAAGGGGGAGAGAAAGCCGCTGCCAGCAGTCTCACGTGGGTGGGCCCCTTGGGCAGTCTCAGGCGTCAGGGCTGCCCAGTCATCACGGCCGTCATTGCGTGGGCCCACCAGGGCAGTGGGCAGCCCTACCCGCAGGCAGGCCCCCGGCAGGATCAGCAGCGGTCCAGCTCACTTCCGGGGGGGTCCGATGACGCCCCGACACATTCTTTCTCGGCTCCACGGCCCTGATATGGGTGGCAGCAGCCTAGTCGATTGCAGCGGGCCTTCCACTGCGTCCCGGCTCTCGCCTCTCACCCTTACAGTTGCCAGGATCACGGGACGCCAGAAGTCTCCGGGGGTGCTCCCTGTGAGGGCCCGCTAGGGTAGGCGAGAGAGGAGCAGCCGACTTATCGGATGCACGGAGGATCGGGTTGGCTCACAGCAGAGCTCGCGATTCAGGCGACCATCATGCTGGCCAACCTGGCCACGCCCTGCGTATTGTCTATACTTACCACACTCATAGCAACTGGAAGTTCTGGGCTGCTGATGTTTGTCAGGGTAGCTTTTCTTCTGGTGGCCAGATTGGGAATGAGAAGCAGACCATTTCCCCTGGGAGTTGTTTTGGGAGCCCTTCGAGAACTCTGTCTTTATATCTTCCACCTCCTTCTTCTTGTGTGACCACTCTTTTGGGAGTCCCCCCCCATATACCTTTCATGAACACTCTGGTGCTGACCCAGAGGTCTGCCTCCTCAGCAAGTTTCCTGGAGTCAGTAAGCTTGTTATCAGTGAGGTGTTGGTGCAGCTCTGGAAAACATGTATAAAGAATATGCTCCATTAAAAACAAGTTGTACAACCCTTCATAATCATTAACTTTGCTGCCCCTCACCCAGCCCTTCAGTGCCTTTCCAGCACAGTCCAAGAAATCTACCTATGTTTGTGTAGAGAGTTTGTGACTGACCCTGAACGGTTGTCTGTACTTCTCAGGGGTCAGCCCAAACCGGCTGACAAAAATGGTCTTCATGGCAGTGTAGCTGGTCTGGTCCCCCACCTCTAATGTAAGGAGTGTGTCCCTCCCCACTGTGGGCAGGTACCGCCAAAGACTACCCCCCAAAACTCCTCTGCGACCCTGTGCACTTTCAAAGTCACTTCATAGGCTGCCAACCACTTATCTGTGTCATCCCCCACATTATAACTGGGCACCATATCTTTTGGGATGTGAAATCTGGACTCATGTGAAGACACTGTAGGTATGCTGCCACCAATATTGTTGTTGCTGGACCCCACTTGTAGAGCTCTGATATCTAGCTCTCCAAGGCTAAGCTCACGGGCCATCTTCCTTTGCTACATGGCCAGCCTCTTTTCTTCTAAAGCTTGCTCTATCTCCAATCTAGCAAGGGTCTGTGAGAAAGTGCCCTCTTTCTGCATGGTATGCCCCCACTTTTTGCTGAATTGCTGATGTTCTTTGACTGAGTGTGCCCTGGGCTCCTGCTAATCAGGTACCCAGGGCCTATGTTCCTTCCCTAAAATTGCATTGAAGCCTAAACCCAATTGGCATCCCTGGCCACAGGTAGGCCCCTGGTAAATGGTACCACAGGTACCCAGGGTACTGTGACCAGGGAAGGCCCCCTAAGGGCTGCAGCACTTATTGTGCCACCCCATAGAGGCCCTGCACCTTTTCACTCACACACTGCCTGTGCAGGCTGCGTGTCTTGGTGCAGAACACAAGTGAAGAGTCGACATGGCACACATCCCTGTGTGCCATGCCTACAACCCACTACCTTGGCCTAGATCTGCCACCCCTCCAGCTGGGTGCACTATGCCAGTGGTGAGGGTACAGGTGCATGAGCCCTGTACCCCTACTGTGCCCAAGTCCATTCTTGGGCATTGTAAGTGCAGTGCTGCCATTAAGAGTATATGGTGCTGGGAGTTTGTCATTACAAACTCCACAGCACCATAATGGCTACACTGAAAACTGGGAAGTTTGGTATCAAACTTCTCAGCACATTAAACCCATACTGATGCCAGTGTAGGATTTAATGTAAAATGCACGAAATAGGGCATCTTTGAGATGCCCCCTGAAACTCGACCAACTTCTAGTGTCCCGACTGAGTGGCTGCTTAGGCTGCTATCAACAGACATGTTTCTGGACCCCTGGGTCGAGAGCCTGCTGCTCTCGGGGCCTGAAACAATGCACATCCTGGGACGAGGTGCCAAGCCTCCTCCCCAGGATGGGCAGGGTTCACGAAGGGAAGCTTCAAAGGCATGCCGCCTTTGTGAGCCTCCCCAGACCACTTGCTGCTTTCAGCAACTGGTCCCCACTGGTTCTGCCCCCCACTTTGGGCGGGAGAACCGGCAGGAAAAACAAGTGAGGGAGAGAGGTGTGCCCACCTCTGCCAACTCCACCCCTCAGGTGGGGGAGGCGAGGTGAAGCACAACTCCGAGTCCCCGCCATCTTGAGAATGGGGGGACCCAACCAACCAGGGACAGGCTCCTGCCCCCCTCCCACTGCAGGGTGGCACAATAGGGGGTGTACCCACCCCAGGGAAGGGACCCATTGGTCCCTGCCCTCTACCTACCTGTAACGCCCCTAAATCTAGTATTTAGGGGGCACCCTGAACCTTGCTTCCTCAGATCCAGCCTGACAACAAGAAGAAAAGAAGAAGGACCGAACAGCCGTGCAGCCAGCTAACAAGAGGAAGACGCTCACTGACTTGGCCCCAGCCCTACCGGCCTGTCTCCCCTCGAACCTGCTCCTGCGGAATCCGGGTGTGTCCTGCAGCCAGCAACCTCAAAAACCCCGGAGGACCTGCCTGCCTTCACTTCCAAAGACTGCTTCTCCCGTGAACACTGGATTTGTTCAACTGCAACCTCTGGCAGCAGCTGGAGACCACGAATCCGCCCCACTCTGCACCTGCCGTCCACGGCCCGAGCTCGAGTGGGCAAACACCACGAGGAGGTCACCCTGGCGATCCTGAACCGAGATCTGGCGACCGCAGACCTGCCTCAAGCCGCCAGCCGACGCCCGCAGCCTAAATCCAGAAGGCCCCCCTAACCGCGACCCGGAGCTGGTAAGAAGATGCGACCCCAAAAGGCACCCCTGCACCCGACGCCCCACGGCCTTGTGTGCCCAAACCGACGGTGCCTAACCAACCCCTAACTTCCCAACTTACCTCTCGAAGTGGTGCTCGCACCCAGAAGTCCTTAGTCTCCCTGCCTGCAGTGCTTTTGCAAACCGGAGGTTCTCCATTGAAAACAACAGGGCACCCGACCTCGAAGCAGCACCCTCAACCCGGCCGCCCTAGTGCTGCTGAGGGTGCACCTTTGGTGCTACTTTGTTTCCCCATTTGCCCTGAGCTAAAGTCCAGGAGCTTTGCTCCCACAACCCAGTGGCCTGCTTGCCAGCAGCCACCAACCGGAGGCCCCTTATTCCCCATTGGATAACATTGGGCGTCAACACTGCACCCGGCCGCCCTAATGCCGCTGAGGGTGTAACAAGAGTGCATCACTGACCCTGGGGGAACCCTGAGTCTAACCCCAGAACCTTAACTCCCACAGTCGATAACTTACCTTTGAACCGATAACCTGTTTTTCCTCCATAGGATAACATTGACAATTTTCTTCCAAAAAGTTTCGAAGTGTGGAGTTTTGAAATCTAAAAATATTCTTTAAAAATCGCACGAATAACCAAAACGTATTTACTTACCTGTTTGCAGGAAATGTCCCAGTGCTGAATCTAGGTATCCAGCACTGAGTTAGAAAAGTAACGTAAAAAGTAACTTACCTGTAATTTACTGAAAAAGCCTATTCATTTCAATGTACTGTATTTGCTAAGTATTGCAACCTACTGCATCCCTGTAAATCAAACAAAGTACAATTCCTATTGCATTTTTAAACTGTTTTACAATCAGCAACTTATTACTGTAAAGTATTTAATGCTTACCTGTGCCAGGCTTGCTTGGTTCTAAAAATAAAACAACAGTATATTTTTTATACAAAAACAATTGGTCTAGAGTTCAGTCCTTGAGTGTGTGAATTCATTTGCTGACTGAGTGTGTACATCAAATGCTTAACACTGTCCTCTGATACTGCCTTACTGCTCGACCACTCTACCACAAATAGAAGTAAGGTTCTATCTAACTTTAACCTCTGCCTACCTCTGGGGTCACCTGGACTCTATACAGACTGTACCTCATTTTGGTGTAGTATATATAGAGCCAGTTTCCTACAGGGTCAGATCCTTCTCTAGGTTAGCAAGAGCTTTCTCCTTCTCTAACTTGGCAAGAACCCGTTCCTGCTCTGTGTCACTCTTGGCATTCTCAATTTTGGCAAGCTCTAGTTTTAGTTTTCTCCCCTCCCCAGACGTGTATTGGAAGCAACCTGCACAGCCCACACAGAGCTAAGAGCAGAGAAAGGTCCACTTTGTAAAAGTGGCATTTCTAAACTAGTAGTGTCAAATTCAGCTTTACCAGTAAAGAGGATTTGTCAGGACCGATCCAAAGATATAAAACATAAATCAGATACTCCTTTCTGATCAGGAATTACAGCTTTAAAGTATTTTAAGGTTTCCCCAATGTGAACCTATGAGAGAATAGGCCTCACAGTAGGAAAAAACAAATGTAGCTGTTTGTCACTACCAGGACATGCAAAACGTAAAGGTACATGACCTACCTTTTACTTACATAGCATCCTTCCCTATGGGCTACCTAGGGATTACCTTAGGGGTGACTAATATGTAATAAAAGGAGAGTTTACGGCTTAGAAAGTAGTTTTAAATGCCAAGTTGAAGTGGCTGTAAACTGTACACACAGGCCCTGCAATGGCAGGCCTGAGACATTTTTGAAAGGTTACTTGGGTGGGTGGCACAATCAGTGCTGCAGGCCCTCTTATAGCATTTAGATTACAGGCCCTGGGTATATGGTATGCCACTTTACAAGGGACTTATAAGTATACTAAATATGCCAATCATGTATACACCAATTACACACATTTAGGGAAGAAGCTCATGCACTTTAGCACTGGCCAGCAGTGATAAAGTGCACAGAGTCCTAAGGCCAACAAGAGATTCGGCGAAACGTGGAGGTGAAAAGCAAAAAGTTTGAGGGAAGACCACCCTAAGGATGCCAGGTCTAACATAGGGGTACACTCAAAATGGCGCCCTTGCATGGTGAGCTGTTGCAGCGCATTGTTAAAGGTGGCATTGTTTTATACATCTGGTGCAGTAGTTAGCTTTTTCTAAGAAACACTTGATGTCACTGACATCTTTGGGGGCACGGGTGTCTTTGAGAGCTTTGGCTTTGTCCAGCTCGGGTTTCATTCCTTTGTCTGATAGACTTGTCAATAGAAAGTTGTGTTTTGTGAAACTCACATTTGGTCACATTCAGTGTTAGGTTTGCTCTAGTTAGTGCTTTGCACACCTAATCTAGGGCGCGATCTTGTTCCTCTGAGGTGGCTCCAAATACTTTATGTTGTCACTGTAGTTCAGTCCATTTACAACTAAGCTGATGACCCTACGAATAGCTTCTTGGAATATCCTGTGGCTGAAGATATCCCAAAGCTAACATAATTGTAGCGAAATAGACCCAAGTGTGAGGTGAATAGTGTGATTTATTGATGTTTTTATGAAGTTCCAGCTGGTGATATCCTTTGTTGAGGTCCACCTTCAAGAATATGTTCGACCATTCAGGACTGTAATCACGTCCGCTAGGTGTGGTCCTTAGTGTTCATGCTGGATGATTGTGTTTGGCAGGCTCATATCAACGCAGATTCATTCCTTCCCTTTGGTGGTGCGATTGTGTACCAGTACGAGAAGAAATACCCATGAGGTTGGACCTTGCGATTTTTCAATGATGTCTACCATCAGAAGCTCCTCCAGGTCTTTATCAGTGGCTTTTGGAGGTGCAATGGTGTCTTCCTGTGATGGTGTTATATTGGTTTGACACTTTCATTTATGCGCAATTGAACAGTGAAGTCTCTCATCTTTCCTAGTCCAGTAAAGAGCTTCAGGTGTTTGTGTTCGATGGGTGGCATGTCTTCCGCCATGTAGAGGACAGCTGTGAGTCTCAGTTGCTCTGCTGTTGGCAGACTGACAAAGCAGTCCATCAAAATTGCTCCTTCCATCACATATATTTCAGCATCAACTGTGTTGTCTTTGTAGCTCATTTGTGTTGTGAATTTGCCAATACTTGAAAGGGGTTTCTGGGCCATCCATGTGAAGACTTCAACTTTGTCCTGCGATAGTTTGGGCTTCATCTTTGAAGAATGTAGAGGTAGTTCAACGATGCACTGCTGTCTAGCACGAAACAAGTGGGGTGCTTTTCCAGAGTATTTCTCTCTTCCCTTGTCGTCAAGGGTGACACTGAGCAGGTATTTGTCACTCTCTTGCTTTTAGGAGGACTCTGAGTGGCTGGTTGAGCTGCAGGATGATATCTCCTTGTCTTTGTGTGTGAGGTCACTTGTGAACATGATAAGCTGCTGATCTTTTTGACTGACAGCTCTCACATGATGTCTCCTGGACTGTTCCTTTGGATTAATTGGTGCCCCATATCGGGTTCCTTTACATAATTTTTGTGTTTGCTGTTGTGGCCCTTCTGCCCCATGGCTGGACCTGCCCATTTGTGCGGATATGTTTTTTCAGAGCCATAGAATACTCTCTTCTTGTGTGGGCTGTGATACATTTTTTGTTGCCTGTGTTGGTCTTTGGATCTGGATCGTCATAGGCAGTTTTTGGTTGATCTCTTGTGTTTGTTATCCTGAAGCCAGAAGGCTTGTTCTTGTTTTTCCCCCTTCCCTGCCTCAATTTTCTGGCAATGGATTTCTGCTTGATCATTCATGCGTGCATTTCTTCAATGTCTTCTAGGCTGTAGCTCTTTCTCAGCCAACAACGTCTTAGAGATTAAGATTGACATCACTCTATGATCCTCATCCGGATGGCTTCTTCATCTGAGAATTTGTTGAATTTGCAGTGCTTGAAGAGGTGATGTAGTCTTGTGATAAAATTGCTAATGGGCTCTTGTTTTTCCTGGGAAGCTGAGCTGCACATATAGCAATCCTAATAGACCACCTTTTTAGGTAGACATTTGGCATTAAGGGTTTCTTGTACCTTTTGGTGTGTGGTTAGTTGGCCAGTATTGGCTCATTTATGATTTTACTCACTTCTTTACCAATGGGGTTCTTCATTGTTGATAGGGTTTGTTTTCTTATCTTTCCCCAGATGCTTTGATGAAGTTCTTGAAATACTTCAGCCATTCTAGCCATTTCAGTCCCATGTAATTTCCTGATTTTAGAATCAACTGATAAGGGGGCGTGCGACATGGGGCTGATCCTCTTCCTGGTTTTGTCTCTGTTGACATGATGGCAGTTGCCATTCGCCATTTGCTGCCACTTGTTTCATCCTTGGGATGTCACCCACGTTCGAAAACTGTCCTCGAAGTCTTCTTTTGAGGGAGCCTGCACTTAAGATGACATCTTGCTTCCTCTGAATGGGCTGACTGTTCTCAAGCTGGCTACCTTATTGTCATCCATTGGTTATGCCTGACCTCAAGATGGTCCTCGACTTTGTACTTCCTTGTTGCTCGAGTGGGGCGCCTGACTTCAAAATAGCATTTGGCCTGCTTCATTAGGTGTTTATTTCTACTGTTTTGTTTTCTTTTAGATTGCTGCTATGCCCTGGGCTTGGGCGATGTGACCCTGCTTTGCTCTCCATTTATGTTTCTGGACTGGAGCGTCGGGTGGGGCGACAGTTCTTTTGTTGTATGGCGATTTGGCTCTCTGTCTTCCTAGGTGCGCGTGTCGCGTGGTGCTCAGAGGTCTGTTTCTGCCCTTCGTTTGCGTCATTTTGGAGCAGGTGCTCTGCTGCATCACTTGGTGTGCGTGTAACATGATGCTCTTGTGAGCCACTTCCACCCTTTCATCTTCTTTGCTTGCATGGTGCTGCTTTCTTGTGCATTTCTGATGCAAGAGTGTCAAGACCCCTCCCCCCCACCTTTGTTGCCTGTTGTCACTTTGCTGCAGGAAAAAGGGGCACAGGCAGGGTGTTCAATGCTTTTCTTTACCAGGGAAAATCCCTGTATCTTACACATTGCTACTCACGTAGGAGCTTGTATCCCACACTTCTTGCCCATCCTTCTGCAATACCCATATACCTCTCGTGGAGAGGAGAGCATGTTGTGATCGTCTGGACTGCTGACCTCTCAATTCTGATGTTGCATGACGGCAACATGACACCTATTCCCCCTCTCTATTTAGAGTCTGAGGAAGTGCCATATTTCTGACAGCAGAAGTTCTGCTGGGGCAAACCTTTTACTGATTACCTTTGGTCAATATACATCAGACCCTCTACCCCATATCAGGGTGTATGTTCCGATATACATATTTTCCTGTTTCAGATTGACAGTGAAAACATGTCAGTCCCAAACATGAAAGTAAAGAAAAGGCTCCTGTGTACTGAGAAAAAACGGTGCTTCACCGGAGCCACCGTGGCCACAGCTTCACTGATGGCACAGAGATTACCCTCCTGCCTCCGAGGTTTTTCTTAATATCGTGAACGGTCTTTTACCAGGGAATAGAAGACATCCCTCCTCGGACCTGGCAGGCTAGTGGGGCTGCCTGTCATTCTCCAAATAGGCCTCTTAGGTCCTCATTAAACGATAGGGGCTAAATGTTGATCTCTGTGCAAACAAAGGTTTGCACTGGTAAATGTCTGTGTATTTTAAGTAAATTGCAATAGTTTGTAAATGAGCCCTGTTAAATACAATTTATTTTCATTTTGTGGCAATCCACGTGAAACATGCTAGTATATGAAAATTATATTTATTCATCATAAATGCTGTGGAACCTACCACACTAAGACTTTAGACTGCATTCGGGGATGCTTCATATTATATAAATTACAATATTGTGTTAAGGGAATATCTTCACTGTGCCATAAAATGTGCTCTCTATGAGGTGAGTATGAGTCAGGACTGACATGAAGTGCTCAACTTATTGCACGAGCTTTGAAATGCAGAAACCAGTTATGTTGAACTTAAATGTAATGCTACGGATATGCTGGTTTTATTTAATGTATTTTATGGACTTTTTTGTGATTTAACGGTGACCTGCAGGATCTGATTCAACAGATATATACTGACCGCTGTGAGCAAAAGTAACCATGACCATCCCCATATTAAAAAAATATTGCATTGCATCCTTTTTTTTAAAAAACCGGCCTCCATCCTAACGGAAATAAGAATGCTCTAAAATCCCCTAGTATACCTCAAAGCAAGAATGACCTGGCTGTACCAAGCTGCCTTTTGACTCCCACCTCACCGTTGTCAGTGATGAGGAAGTAACACCCTGATAATGTAAGAATGCCCCAGAAAGCGATGCTCCGCCCTCAAGCTATCCTGACATGAAATTGTATATGCTGATATATATATATATATATATATAGACAAACGGGCACTCATGGGGTCCGTACTTTTGTCTAGCACACGTGTTTCAGCAGTCATGTCTTTCTCAATGCTGGGTGAAATCGAGATTCCTTAGGTTAGAGAGTTAGAGGGACGTTATAGTGAGTCTGACATTTCACTCCTACAAAACCAGAGAACTTCAGCCATTATAGATAGCTGAGCTAACTGTAACTCGTGCCCCCGCAATGCACTGATGATGACGTCACATATTACATCACTCATGACATGGTCAGTGACATCCCTGATGACATCACTGATGACATCACTGATGACATCATCCAGTGACTGTGAGTGTTTCTAAAAAAGTTTAAGAATTTTATATATATATATTAATTACCTACTGGCAGTCGCCAGTAGGTAGTTATAGTTAGGACCTATTATCCATAGGAAAAGCGTTTTTTGATTTGCCAATATCTTTGGCGCCGGTTGACGAATCTTCGCGAATTTTTCAAAACTAATGGGGCGCTCCGGTCAGCTCCTGTCTTGAAAGTTTCGGAGTGATTCGTCAAGCGGGGGCCGAGAAAAAAGGGGGGTCCCAAAACGCATTTTCTCCATGTTAACTTCCATAGGAAACTTTAGACAAAGCTACAGCCCGAACTGCTGAACGGAATTACACCAAATTTGGCAAACAGGTAGGTCTTGGTCTAGAAAGCGTGCTTTTTAAAAAAATGGTGTAAATCTGTTCAGTAGTTGCTGAGAAATTCAAAAAACAAAAATATCGATATCTGAGCATCGAGGAGGAGTCGCAACTCCTCCCGAGCACGAGCTGACTTCTGATTGGCTGCCAACACTCCAAACCAGAATGTGTTGGCAGCCATCTTGTGACTCGGTAACCGAGTCACAAGAAAACAGTACAAAAAAAGGTGAAAAACAAGAAAAGGGGGCAGGGTAGAAACACCCTGACCTCTTAGGCCTGCTCAGCGGGTCCCACAAGGACCCCCAGGGCCAAAAAAAGCATAAAAAAAAAAAAAAAGAATCAGCCAAATTCGCACTGGGTGCACGAATCCGGCCGAGAACATTTTTAAAAAACGAAGCGCGGGCTCCTGCGCTTCGTTGTACTTAAGCCCCCGGGTGGGCCAGGTCCCGGGGACAATGCCATATTATGTAGCGGGGGACCGCCACCTCCCCGGGGCTTCATTCATGATTTGCGGGGGGCACGCAGCCCCGGGGACCACCACCTCACGGCCTTATTTACATATATAAAATGCGTGGGGGGGTTCCTGCCCCCCCCCACGCTGCCCCGGGGACGCCACCTCCCCGGGGCTTTGACTATTAAATGTGGGTGGCACGCGCCCCCCCCCGCAGCCCCGGGGACCGCCACCTCCCAGGGGCTCTGATTTTTAATTAAAAAAAGGTGTGGGGGGGCTCGAGCCCCCCCACACGCCCCGGGGACCACTACCTCCCCGGGGCACTAATTGTTTACATACGGGGTTCCGTTGTGGACCCCAGGGCCCCGGGGACCACCACCTCCCCGGGGCTTTGCATACGTTGGGAGGGGGGGCCGCGCAGCCCCCCTCCTGGAGCCCTTGATGGCCCTGGGGACCACCACCCCCCAGGGCCGACTCCTGCAATGTCCCGGGCTGCCCACCCCCGGGACATTCCCATTTGCTATGCCTGCCATAGCAAACACTGCTTTGCTTTGTTGAAGCGAGAGCAGGAAGACTGCTCTCGCTTCAACGAAGCAAAGCAGAATGCTTTTGGGCAAGGGGAGCTGCATGTTAGCAGCTCCCCTTGCCCAAAAGCAATGCCGGCTCCTGCAGGAGGCGGGGAGCCGGCTGGGACCGTGGGGGCATTGGGACTCCCCCCACGGTCCCCAACGCTAAGGGCTGGGCGTGGCGCACTGCTGGTGGGGCGATGAGGTCCTCTTGTGTCCTGAGGACCTCAGGACTAAAGTGGACTTCATCCCCCAAATAGCAGTGCGCCAGGAGGCGTGTTTGCAGAGTGGTGTAAAAAGGGGGTGTGGCCTCGGACCACTCTCAGCAATCCAGCTGTGTGGGATTACTGGAGGTACCTGGTGGGCTAGCTGGCCCCCAGGGACCCTCAGTATTAAAGGGGACTTAATCCCTCAACTTAGAAGGCGCCAGGAGGGGCGTTTCCAGAGTGGTGGAGAAAGGGGGCGTGACCTGTGTCCAGCTTTCAGCAATCCCACTATCTGGGACATACTGGAGGTATCAGGTAGGCTAGTTGGCCCCTAAGGTCCCCCAGCAGCGAAGGGGACTTTAATCCCCATCCAAGAGCGCGCCAGGAAGTGCGTTTGCAGAGTGGTGGGGAAAGGGGGTGTGGCCTGCTATGACAACTTAGCAATCCTGCTGTGTGGGACTTACTGGAGGTAATAGGAGGAGTAGTTGGCCCCCAAGGATGTCCTTGGGGGCCAACTACCCCTCTTGTTACCTCCAGTAAGTCCCACACAGTGAGATTGCTAAGACGTCTGCGGAGGCCATGCCCCCTTTCTCCACCACTCTGCAAATGCGCCTCCTGGCAGACTATGGGATGGGGGATGAAGTCCAATTTACTCCTGAGGGACTTTGGGGGCCAAGAAGCCCTCCTGGTACCTCCTGTAAGTCCTACGCAGTGGAATTCCTGAGCGCTGGTCGGAGGCCCAGCACCATTTCTCCACCACTCTGCAAACGCGACTACTAGTTAAAGAAGTGTTTGCAATGTAATAGGTTTCGCATTTGCGAGAGTTAGAGCTATTGGCGATGTAAATGTAAACATTTTTAATAATGTTTTTCGGAGTGGAGTGGATGTACGTTGTGTGTAGTGGAATTATGTGGTAAGTTGTGCAGTGAAATTTTGTGGATAGAAAGTATGTGGTATTTATTTTATAGGAATTATGTAGAGTGGGATTATGTGTTATGGAGAGTAATTATGTGGTATGGTAGTCTGTGTTGTGGAGTGGTAACCTCAGGTTTAGTCTTCCTCGTTTCCATAGAAGCTAAACTATGAAGTCAATGAGACAAAAAAAAGAGGGAATCACTGAAGAGCACTTCTGGACCTAGTCAGAGGTATGAGCAGGGCCACTGGAATTATGTGACTGTTTGGCTGCACTAATTTTTGCACAATTATACATTTTCCGCATTAGCCACTTAATTCATCATCTGCTGCCTAATCTGCAGATTTGAACAAAAAAAGCCTTGTTTCTAGCTCAAACGGATCAAACGTTACCAAAAATGCAGCGATAAGTGTTACAGCGTGTTGGTAGGTCCTTTGTAAACCTAGAATGGTCACCTGTTACTTATTGCTAAATGTGGGTGTTAAATTGGTACTAATGGTGTACAAGCCACTCTTGCTTCTTTCTGCGCCTCTCTTGCCTCTTTCTGCATTTCTGTTGCTTCTTTCTGCACCTTTCTTTCTTTTTCTGCACTTCTCTTGCCTCTTTCTGCACATCTCTTCTACTTTCTGCACCCCTCTTGTCTCTTTCTCCACCCCTCTTTCCCCTTTCTGTATGTCTGTTGCTTCTTTCTGCACTACTCTTGCCTCTTTCTCCACCCCTCTTCCCTCTTTCTTCATCTCTGTTGCTTCTTTCTGCACTTATCTTGCGTCTTTCTGTACCTTTCTTGCTTCTTTCTGCACCCCTTGTGCCTCTTTCTGCACCCCTCTTCTCTTTCTGCACTCCTCTTGCCTCTTTCTCCATCCCTATTCCCTCTTTCTGCATCTCTGTTGCTTCTTTCTGCACTTCTTTTGTTACTTTCTGCACCTCTCTTGCTTCTTTCTGCACCCCTCTTGCCTCTTTCTCCATCCCTATTCCCTCTTTCTGCACATCTGTTGCTTCTTTCTCGCCTCTCTTGTTTCTTTCTCCACCCCTCTTCCCTCATTCTGCACCTCTGTTGCTTCTTTCTGCACCTTTCTTGCTTCTTTCTGCACCCCTCTTGCCTCTTTCTGTACCCCTCTTCCTTCTTTGTGCAACTCTCTTGCCTCTTTCTACACCTCTCTTCCCTCTTTCTGCACCTCTGTTGGTTCTTTCTGCACTGCTCTTGCTTCTATCTGCTACTCTCTTGCACATTTCTGCACCCCTCTTACCTCTTTCTGCACCTCTGTTGCCTCTTTCTGCACCTCACTTGCCTCTTTCTGCACTTCTCTTGCGTCTTTCTGCACCTCTGTTGCCTCTTTCTGTACCTCACTTGCTTCTTTCTGCACGCCTCTTTCTGCACCCCTCTTTTCTCTTTCTGCACATCTCTTGCCGCACCCCTGTTCCCTCTTTTTGCACCTTCCCTGCCTGTTTCTGCACCTCTCTTGCCTCTTTCTGTACCTCTGTTGCTTCTTTCTGCACTTCTCTTCCTTCTTTCTGCACCCCTCCTGCCTCTTTCTGTACCTCTCTTGCCTCTTTGTGCACCACTCCTACCTTTTTCTGTACCCCTCTTGCCTCTTTTTGCTCCTCTGTTGGTTCTTTCTGCACTGCTCTTGCTTCTTCCTGCACCTCACTTGCCTCTCTCTGCACTTCTCTTGCTTCCTTCTACACCTCTGTTGCTTCTTTCAGCAATTCTCTTGCCTCTTTCTGCACTTCTCTTCCTTCTTTCTGCACCCCTCCTGCCTCTTTCTGTACCGCTCTTGCCTCTTTGTGTACCTCTCCTACCTCTTTCTGCACCCCTCTTGCCTCTTTTTGCACCTCTGTTAGTTCTTTCTGCACTGCTCTTGCTTCTTTCTGCACCTCTTTTGTAAATTTCTGTATCCCTCTTGCCTCTTTCTGCACCCTCTTCCCTATTTCTCCACCTCTCTTGCTTCTTTCTGCACTTCTCTTGCTTATTTCTGCACTGCTCATGCTTCTTTCTGTACCTCTCTTGCAAATTTCTGTATCCCTCTTACCTCTTTCTGCAACCCTGTTCCCTCTTTCTGTACCTTTCTTGCCTGTTTCTGCACCTCTCTTGCCTCTTTCAGCACCTCTTTTGTTTCTTTCTGCACTTCTCTTGCCTCTTTCGGCACCTCTGTTGCTTCTTTCTGCACTTCTCTTGCCTCTTTCTGCACCTCTGACTTAGAGGTAGTTTTAATCCCCGTGCCCTATTATGTACTAGGGCCTTACAGGGGAGGTCATGCCAATCACAGGGGTACCCCAACCAATGTTCCCTCTAATTTTTTTCCTCTGTGTGCGGTAGTGTAAGGTCTATGTGTGCTGCAACCAAGGCTATGTGCGCCAGTAACCAGACCGCGCGTGTGGGTGCAGCGCCAAATATCACTCCAAACTTTTGCTTAAAAAAGTGAAAAGACGGTGCATTTCCTCACATACAGATCCACGTGAACGGTGTTAAGGCAGGTTTGAAAACGTCCCACATAGCAATTTGAAACCTTGGCAGCTCTGTTGCTGCATTTCTTTTCTTAATAGAGCTGGGCTGCGGGGTGATTGTGTGCATTTGTTCAAGTTTTCATGTTAATTTCAGCTCATGATGGGCGCTGCGATTAACATGAAAACTTTAACAAATGCAGGAAAAATAAAATTATAATAAAGTTATTATAATTTTACTTTTCGCAGTTTCAGTGCTGGGTTAGGGTAGGGCCGCATCAGGCTTTCGACTAATGCATTTTAATGCTAGTGTCCGCATCACCGCATTAAAATGCATTAGTCACGTATTCTAGCGCCCCTCTGACAATACTGCAATTGAGGCACACTGCCAATGAGGCAGCACCAGCACGCTAAAATTGTCTAACATATATGAGCATGCAACTGCGCCTTCAAATTTAAAATGCTATGCGTCAGAGATAGAATATTCATGAATAGCGCTGAGCAGGCATGCCAGAATTTAACAGATCAATTAGCCATGCCCCGATCAGCCTTCCTGTGAGTCTACTCTGGGGGTACCAGCCATCACGTGGGTGATCCATGGAGCGGGTCTTGCCTGCTGTTTTCCCACAATCACACCACCCTTTTGGTGACCAGAAGCACACACATGCTTCGAAGATTGGACACACCGGCGAGTGGTAGCTTTGTTTTTCCTTCCCGCACCCCCAGCAGAGAAGTCACATTACCTGAGCCTCTTGCGCAGGATGTTATAGTTTTACAGCCTGCTGGGCCCATTCCCTCCTAAGCCCCCGTATCAGCCTGGACAGAGATTGTTGACAAAACAGTCAACTTATCAGCCCCTGCCGTGCCCTCTGAACATGTGTACTTTCGTGAACCGGAGGAACAGTATTGGTCTTGTCACTTGATCCCGGGACATTATTGTCGTCAGAGCGGCACACAAGTGCGACCGGCAGAGGTAGGAGGCGTTTTTAAAAACCAGCTTATAATCCATATTTTCAGACATTCTGTTTGTATGATCTGGGTTTAAAGCAATAATCGCTTATATACTTCAAAACACTTAGTTTTAGAAATAATCTGCTTCGCCACACTTTTCGAATCATCGTCGTTTAACTAGTCTCACCGTCAATGAACCTTGCTTTACCTCGCAAAAAGACAAAGGAGCTTATTTATGGGCCCTTGTGTCACTTTTGGACCGCCGGTACGTCACTTTTTGTGACCCGCCAGCAGCGTAAAAAATGCGCCATGTTGCGTCATATTTACAAAGTGACGCATCTAGGTAGATGCGTCACTTTGTAAACCCCTGCGCCACATTATACCTGCGCCAGGTATAATGTATGCAGGGTGGGCGTTCTGACGCAAGTAAGCCTCGTAGAAGTGACGCAGTGAAATCTATGAGATTTCACTGCGCCACTTCTAGGACGCAAATGCGTCAATATCTTATGCCTGCCTCACAGCAGGCGTAAGACTGACGCAGGCACATTGAAATGGGACTTGCCCATGTTAAATGACCCATTGCTGAAGTTGCGTCACTTTTGTGACACACTCCAGCAATGCGTCATTTTTGCGCCTACAGATATGTCAGTAATACTGATGTATCTGTAACTGTTTGCGACTTGATGCGTCATATTGTAAATATGACGCATCCAGCATGTCGCAAGGAGGGCGCAATGAAAAGTGACGCATCGCTGTTTTTATGCAGCGATGCGTCACTTTTCATAAATGAGGCCCAAATTGTTTTCTTGGAAAATGGACTTTGGGAGATTCAGGTCGTTACCCAATCCTTACCTCAGCTACCACCTTCTCCACAAGGATGGGGCTCCGCAGTCTTACTGCTTTGTCACACGGTAGCTGCTGCTGAGGGCACATCATTTCAGGGGCCAGAGAAGACAAGGACAGTGTCCACTTCTGCTGTGCCACTGGCAAAAGCACTCACTGATTTCTGAATAATTAATGTAAAAGCGTTAAGGTAACCATGTTGTTCCTGCTTACATTTCACATGCTTTACTTAAACTTGCATTCCCTATGAGTGTTTGCTTTTTCCATGATTTTGTTACTTTTTTTCTTAGGCAGCATATTACTCGCGTTTAATGTGTAATTTGAATTGTGTCGCATCCAGGAGTTTATAGCGGGGCACAATTGGGTTGTAGCTGAAGGCAGCGCAAATTACTCTCAATGGGGCGGTATGGTGTTCAGTGGAGGAGAGGATGTGGCACTATGGTCAGAGCTGCCAAATTTGGAACTGGGGAACCAGGTTCAGCCTTCATGACCAGTCCACTAGACCACTCTCCTGAGGGAGCACATTCCCTTGCTAGAACTTAGAAGCCCTGGTGTCTTAGCACCAGCATGTGGACCCTAACGGTGGCAAATGTGGGTTAACCTTAAAGGCCTGTCAACCACAATCCATACTGAAGTTCACCTCCAGTCTTGCGGGCAGGCCTATGAAGCAGCACACCCTAGCGCGACAGTCACCGAGGTCACAGGACCCTTGAGCAAGGTGGCTCTAGGGCGGTGCGATCGCACCGGGCGCTGACTTCGGGTGGGGTGACATGCTTGCAAGTATATTATGTTTAGGCTATCTGGTTTTAGGTTTAAACCTATAATAACTGATAAAACCCCACCGAAAGGAAAATAGTCATCACCGGTGTAAACATATAAACACTGAAAAAACACCTTTGCAACCACAAACTAAGCGCCATTCAAAGAAAGGAAAAGATGAGTGAAAGAGTAATTTTTATTTCTTCCTGAAGGGACCAATGCAATGTAACTTTGTTATACAAGGTAGCATCAAGAAAGACTGGATTAACATTATTCTGCTTGAGGTTTGTTGTTTAGGGATGTCACTAAAATATTGTCTCTTCTTCCTTCTGCTTTTTTCAGTTTTGTGGTCTTTGGTCTAAAGATGCAGATTTTAGAAGCATGTTTTGGGTCTTATTTAGTTATTTTATAAACTGTAGAGAATCGGGAAATATCAAAATCCTATTTGATATTTTGGCTACATTAATTTCACTGATAGGTAAAATGGCTGGTTTCATAAGAATCTTTCCTAATATGTACCATCACATTTACCCACAGACAGAGAATGGGTGAAATCCTTTGATACATCAGCCCCCTTTTCTAGTGAGTCAGTATTGATTGTAAGTGAATTGCCAAACACGCCAGGCTTTAAACATTCAATGCAAAATGAAGTGACAGGTATATGTGAAAAGAATGTTGTCACCAAGCATCTGAGATAGTGGTGAAAACATGACACCAGTCGTTTGGTAAACATGGAACGCAGTGTCACTTGGAATGCTGCTGAAAAAAGTTCCTACCAAGTTCAATAAAGATTGGAGTGATATTGTTTGTATTTGCAGTAATTCAGCTATGTATATGAAAAAGTTGTATGATGGCCTGTCAAAATCGATACCTGAGCTGAAGTGCTTCCCTGTAAGAGATCCTTGTCACTTGCTAGATGGTATGCTGAAACCATCTTTACAATCTTCAGAGTTAATGAAGAATGCTATTGACTTTGTAGTTTATTCTGGTGCAGTAAAATGTATTTGGACCTCATATACCCTGTGCACATGCCATCTAGACACATGCACTATCAGTGCAGAAAGCAAGCAATAATTAAAATTAAATTAAAATTCCATAAACACCGGAAAAACACTGTTTCTGTTGTTTTTAATGGCGCGAAAATGTGTAACCACTGATAACCACTGTTTTTTTAAGGTATTGAAAAAACTGAAAAAACCCCATCAGAATTTACCAAAAATAGAAACTGAAAATAGGACAGCCTAATTATGTTTCTAAAAGCACTTGCTGCCTCCTTCCTGGCCTCCAGCAATTTTAGGCAACAATAAAAAATGTCATGATAACTCCGGTGATTAATGTCCTAGAGAGAGATGGAGTTTTGTCAAGTTGAAGTTTTGACTAATGGAAAGGTAGCGCAGAAGGCTAATTTGCCTGCTGCAAAGAACATGTACCATCCAGATCACAAAGTGCACATAATGTAAATGGGTCAGTGGGTTACTGCTTTTGTCAGTGAGATCCTTTTGGTACTTGCAGTTTATAAGTCAAAATCCTAACATAGAACAGTGAGCTATTAACTGTGATCTAAGAGCTGCATGTTTTTCCCCAGTCTGATTATCCTAATGTTGCAAAAAGGGTTCATTTGAATAGAAATCTATTCTGGTTATTAAAGAGAACCCCCAATCATGGTATTATGTTCTAAATTCAGTGTGTTTCTCCAGACCAATCACTATTAAACTATACTGCCTACTAGTATGGATGTCATGTGACTCCTATACCTTGTAGTCCTTTGTCTTATGAAACATTTCCTATACAGAGATTTACACACACATGATTAATTGTCTCTGTGTAATGAGTGTGATGAAAGTGCTCTGACACCCTACACTGGTATCAGTGGTGCTGTAAATCAAGTTAAATTCATCTGAGCGAGAGTATGGTTATGGAGACTTGAGGAGCACTGTTAAAGGGTGGTAGTGAGGGAATCAGTGGCGGAAGGAGTCATTGGGGGGGCACCAACAAACATTGTCGCACAGGGCTCCACCAGCGCTAAAGCTGACCCTGCCCTTGAGGCCAGGCCGCCTCACCCATTGGTCCCTCCGTTGGCCTTGTTTCAGCAGGAGTAGCTGTAACTTACCAGGGGTCGGCAATGCAGGATTTTCAAGCACACCAAACTAAGTTCGCAAACTTCAGTCTCTCTGCTTCATGCACAAGCACTTTTAACATGTGCTGCCTGCTTTGGGGCCACAGGAATTATGCAGCAATGGAGGACAAAATTATGCCGCAGTGTTGACTAAATTATGCAGCAAAAAAAAGGCTGCAGCGTAATGCAGTATAATTTCTGATATTTTATTATTTTTACATTTTTACAGATGCTAACAGTCTCTGGAAAAATGTTGCCTTATTAGTACCAGTGTAACATACAAATCCAGCAGTGACAAAGGTGATCAGTCAACCTTTGCAAAGGGCCATCCACTTCGCAGAAACACTAGTCAAATTTTTTAGTAACATTTGATCTGTTTGAGCTACAAACTACTTTTTAGTTAAAATCGTCAAATTATGCCGCAGATGATGCATTATGCGGTAAATATTGCAGAACCAGGATTATATAGAAAACATTTGCAAGGTAGGATATTTTGCCATTCATGCTTGAACTGCTCTTGTTGAAAAAGGGAGGAGAAGTGCTGATGACAGAAGCTGCATGGCTCGGAGACAAATGGTTTGTGCTTCCACTTTTAAGCTTATGTCACCTGGACAGAGATGTTTTAAGGCATGGGCAAAGTGGGCTCTGGCCCAGGGCCCCAGCCTTTTAGAGGGGCCCCCTGATAGAGCCAGCTCTGTTCTTCAAGGCTTGCCCTGATGACCTTGAATAATGCATCAACAGATTGTTTTAAATACTGTTTCTCTTTAATTTAGTTTTGATGTGAGTGGTGCGTGAAAGTCTATTACAAAGATTTTGCAGCAAAATGTTGTTTCATGCAACATCCATAAATAAAGTTTCATTTAGATCAAAACAGGACTTCATATATGAGAAGTGGGCGGGTGTCACAAACAGGGCCGGACTGGGAACCAAAACCGGCCCTGGCAAATTGCTCGGCGCCCCCTCCTCCCCCCGGGTGTTGGGGGGACGGCAGAGCTGTTTGCCAGGGCCGGTTTCGGCCGATTTTGTTATAGGGCCGAAAAACGTCCTTGTAACAAAAACGGCCCCCCGGGGGCCCAAAACGGGCCCCTACCCTGGCGGCCCACCGGGGAAACACCGGGTGCCCGCTACAGTCAGTCCGGCCCTGGTCACAAAGATTATTTGCAGTAATGTAAGTGAGCTGCTGCTGTGCTACAATATTGAAAACACTCACCACTATCCATGAACATTAGATGTAACAACTTTAAAATTGGACGAGTGTGCCTGCGCACTGTCAGTGACCTGGCTTAAAAGGGCATGAAAAAGCTGAAACTGTATCATAATTCAAAACGGTTCTGAACAGGGGCCCCCTAAAAACTATCGCCCCTGGGCCCCCAAAATCCTTAAGATGTCCCTGCACCTGGAAGCAAATGCCGCGTTTGTAGGCTTGCTGCATTTCTTCTCTTAATAGAGCGCAGCTGTGGGTGATTGTGTGCCTTTGTTAACGTTTTCATGTTAATGGCAGCGCCCTTCATGAGCTGCAATTAACATGAAAACTTTAAAAAAGGCACACAATCACCCCGCAGCCCAGCTCTATTAAGAGAAGAAATGCAGCAAGTCTACAAACACAGCGTGTGCTTTTAGGTGATTCTAAAAGCACACGCTGTGTTTGGTGCTGCATTTCTTTCGTTTTCTAGAGTGTGGCTGCGGGCAGATTGTGTGCTTTTGTTTAAAGCATTCATGTTAATCACAGCTCCTGACGGGCTCTGCAATTAACACGAATACTTAAACAAAAGCACACAATGAGCCCCACAGTTGCACTGTATAAAACAAAAGAAATTTAGCAAGTGCTCCCTCCTTGGGAGGGAGCACTTGCTAAATTCCTCTTCCCCTGCAAGTTTGAAATGCCTGTTTTTCGCGCTGCAGCGGCGGCGCCAATGCTCTCGGGGATGTGTGTGCGTGCCACACACACAGCACTGCGCGCTCGGGGGCACTGAGGTGCACGCGCGCTCAGGCGCGCACCTTCGAGGGAACACTGACCCCAACCCATAGTGTACCCTAGTGTATGGAGGTGTTTTCACTGTATTGTAAGTGTTTTTCAGCATAGCACTGGTTCCGGTCCTGGTTAGTCAGAGTCAGTTACCACGAGTACCAGTCAGCAAAAAGTTGGGGGCACAGGATGACTTTGCAACAAGGCCTCTTTCTGCCCCTCTGTTGGCTCTTTCTGCATATCTCTTGCTTCTTTCTGCACCTTTCTTCGTCTTTCTGGACTTCTGTTGCCTCTTTCTGCATTTCTCTTGCTTCTTTCTGTGCTTTTCTTCCTCTTTCTGCACATGTCCTACCTCTGTAGGCATAGTTAGAAATTAGCATTTAAAAAACCTTTGAAATTCACTGAAAAAACCACAGGTTTCAAGGACGTTATAATTAGAAATTAGATTACATGAAGGTTCACGAGGATTTATTTGCAAAACTGAAGACTCTGTTTACAAAAAATAAGAAACCAATTAGGCACTTTACAAAAAAACCAGCCAACTGGTATAATGAGGCTTGCGGAGTTGCATTTAAGCATCTTTCTAAAGCAATCAAGAAAGGGATTCCCCAAGAGGTTAAATTAGCAAGGGTAAATTATAAAAAAGTACAAATAAGGGCGAAGAAGGATTTTGATGAGGATAGATGGGTGAGCTTAACTAATGCCAGTAACAGGAAGAATTGGTCAAAATGTTGGCAATTAGTTAAATGGGGTAGTGGTGCAATAGGGCCCACACCAGTGAACAATGTACCTCCTGAACTCTGGGTGGAATACTATCAAGCCCAATTTGCTTCCTCACCGAGTATTATTATTGACTACCCTGTGGCTAACACTGATGCTGTTCTAATGTTTGACAAAGGTGAGATAGAAAGGGTCTTGGATGGGGTTCCAGCAGGGAGGGCACCTGGCCCGGATTGTATCCCGGCTGATATCTACAAAAAAGATAGGAAGAACTGGACTGAATATATTTTCATCATCATAAATGCTATTGCTAGAGGTGCGCCGATTCCGTATACTTGGCGCGGGGCCGAAATCATTCCCATATATAAAAAGGGTGACCGTGCAAGACCTGGCAACTATAGGCCGATAAGCCTAATTGACACTCTACAGAAAATAGCTGCCAGACTTGTGCTAGGTAGAGTAAATGAATGGATACTAGATCAGAATGTGTTATCTATCTATCAAGCGGGTTTCCGACCCCATGTCAGTACCATCGACCAAGTTTTTAGATTTATGATGACGTATTGGAGTACAGTGATCTTAGCAGGGGGAACTTTATATGCAGCATTTGTTGACTTAAAATCAGCATTTGATTTAGTCCCCCGCCACAAGCTGTGGGATACATTAAAGGAGGCCGGGATGCCCCTAGAAATCTTAAATTTTATCATCAAACTGCATGAGGCAAATTATGCTCAGGTTAGGTGGGGGCAGCAGGGCGAATTAACAGATCGTTTCCCAGTTAACAAGGGAGTGCGGCAAGGGTGTGTCCTTGCTCCTACCCTATTTTCTTTGTTTATAAATAGGGTTATCTCGTATTACACCAATTTCCCTACAGATGCTCCAACTCTTGCCGGCTCAAGGGTTCCGCTTTTAATGTTTGCAGACGATACGCTAATTTTATCTAAAACACAATGTGGTCTGCAACGTGCCCTTGATAGAGTTTTGCAACGACCATGAACTTGTAGTAAACATTGACAAAACCAAGTTCATGGTGCTGCATAAACATAAATTCATTAAAGGGAGAGTTGAAATGAATAAAGCACCTTTGGAACAAACTGATACCTTTACTTATTTAGGAGTGATTATGGGCAGGAAGATGAACTGGACACCTCAGTTAGATGTTTTAGTTCTTAGGCACAATCAGTTAGTAGGAGCCCTACTTAAAGAACATCGACTTTCACATACCAAACCGGTGGGGCCTGTACTATCGATTTATAACGGGAAGATTAGAGCCTCCCTAATATATGGTGCAGAACTCTGGGGGTTTGAAAATTTATCATCTTTTGTTCTTGCTCAAAATAAGTTTTTGAGAACATTGACCGCCCTCCCTCAATCAACCCCCATCAAGCCCCTGATGTTAGATTTGGGATGCACCTCTTTTGATGAGGTTGCTGGATTTAGACCCCTAGCTTACTGGAGGAGGCTTTGGACTACCCCTGAACTGACGTCTTACGCCAATGCACTAATGTATATTAGGAATGCCGATTTGTCATCTAAAATTAAATGGCTCCAGAAGATTAAGGGTAATTTGTCTGACATGGGGCTTCGTCATTTGTGGGAAGATCCTGTAGGGAATTCATTTCCCAATAAAAATGAGTATAAAGAACTTTATTGGGTGATGATTACTAAAAAGTCACTGTCAGGGGTGAGCAGTAGCTCGCTCACAGGTATCTTTCTGGCGCATAAGCTTGCAATGGAAGCAGAAGCCTACTGGAATTTGATTACAAAACCTGGTGATAGGAAACTATATCACCAATTCAGGGTGGGCACTCTCCCTTTAAGATCTTTTACTGCAAAATGGAATAAGGCTAATGATACCAATTGTCCTTCGTGTCCATCCCTGGTTGAGTCGATAACCCATGTATTGTTTGTGTGCCCGGCCTATAATGGCCCCCGTCGAAGGTGGCTTAAGCCACTGTGTTCCAATCTAGGTACCAGATCGTGTTTGACAGCTTTGCGTATTTTGGTATCGAACACAAGTCCAGGCATTGTGATTGCGATGGTGAAATTTCTTAGTTGGTTCTGGGCTTTGAGAAGGAAAAAATTGGAGGCCGGTCTGGGAATTGCACATATTGCTTGATTTTGTTAAAGGTAGTAGGTAGCCTTATGGACTAATTGTGTAGCATATGGTCTTATGGATGTATTAATATATTTATATTTTAGTCAATGGTGATAGGAAATTCGATATAGTTGTCTTTTAGTTTTTTTAATGATGTATTTTTTTATTTTTTTTTAGGGTGTTATTGCTCATATGATATTTTAATGACACTTTTATGTTTGTATGTGTCTTTTATGATTGTAAATTATCGAATAAAGACTAAATGATGAAATTAGAAATTAGCATTTAAAAAACCTCAGAAATTCACTGAAAAAACCACAGGTTTCAGGGATGTTATAGTTAATTGGACATTTCACTCGTACAAAACCAGAGAAATTCGGCCGTTATAATTAGTTGAGCTAACTATAACTCGCGCCCCCGCAATGCACTGCTGATGACGTCACATATTACATCATTCATGACATGGTCAGTGACATCACTGATGACATCTCAAATGACATCACTGATGACATCATCCAGTGACTGTGTTTCTGTAAAGTTTAAATATGTTTTATATATATATACGCCAAGGTGTATTGAAGAATGAGTAGGTGTATAAGTGTCTGAATGGATGATTTAGTAGGTGCCTGACTGACTGTATAAGTGAGTGATTAAATGTGTCTTACTGAATGCATGGGTTAGTGACTAAACTGAGTGAATGTCTGTATCAGTCTGTCAGTTGGTGTGTAAGCGGATGCATGGGTTGGCGAGTAGCTACATGAGTGTCTATATGGGTTATTGATTGGTTGCCTGAGTATCTGTATGGGTGCCTGAGTATCTGGGTGGGTGGGGGGTGTGCGACTGTGCATAGATGTGCGAGTGGGTGATTCACTGGGTGTATGGGTTCAAGAGTGCATCTGTGAAGGGTGTATGGGTGGGTGAGTGTGTGTATGGGTGTGTTGGTGAGTGAATGGATGTCTCAGTGGTACATGTGTGAGTAACTACATATGTAAAAGGCGTTAGATCGTGAACAAGGTATTGGAGAATACCGAAACACGTTAATCTTTGTGCCTGTGTTCCCCCCAATAAAAGGGAGAAAATAAAACAAAAAACTGCAAAACTCGACGCGAGTGCGACCCATTTTTCCTTTCCATCTGGGAAGGACAGCGTGAGAAATATATATATATATATATATATATATATATATATATATATATATATATATATATATATATATTCACTGAAAAAACCATAGGTTTTAGGGACAGTTATAGTTAGTTGGACATTGCACTCGTACAAAACCCGTGAAATTCCCCTGTTATAGTTAGTTCAGCTAACTATAACTCGCGCCCCACAATGCACTGCTGATGACGTCACATATTACATCACTCATCACATGGTCAGTGACATCACTGATGACATCACTGATGACATCTCAAATGACATCACTGATGACATCATCCAGTGACTGTGTGTTTCTGTAAAGTTTAAATATGTTTAATATATATAGGGAAAGGCGTATTGAAGAATGAGTGGGTGTATAAGTGTCTGAATGGATGATTTAGTACGTGAGTGACTGACTCTACAAGTGAGTGATTAAACGTATCTTACTGAATGCATGGGTTAGTGACTAAACTGTGTGAATGTCTGTATCCGTCTGTTTGTTGGTGTGTAAGTGGATGCATGGATTTGCGAATAGCTACATGAGTGTCTATATGGGTTATTGATTGGTTCTCTGAGTGTCTGTATGGCTGCCTGAGTGTTTGTGTGGGTGGGGTGTGTGTGACTCTATACATAGATGTGTGAGTGGGTGATTCACTGGGTGCATGATTTCAAGAGTGCATCTGTGATGGACTGCTTGGGTGGGTGAGTGTGTGTATGGGTGTGTTAGTGAGTGAATGTATATCTCAGTGGTACATGTGCGAGTAACTACATATGTAAAAGGCAGTATATATGTGTGTTAGAGTATTTAAATGGCTATAAGTGAGAGTGTGTTATTGTGAGAGTGGCTGTATGGATGCGTGTGTGCTTGTATCAGTTATTGTATAAGAGCGTAAGAATGTGCTAGTATTTGTATGAGTAAGTGAGCTGGTGTGTGTATAACTGTATAGGTGAGTAAATGGGTGTGTGATTAATTTTTTGCATGACTGACTAGGTGTGTGAGTACCTCTATGGATGAGTGGCGGTGTGTGAGTGTTTATATAGGTGTATGAGTGCATATGATAGTCCTGTACTGAGTGACTTTAAGTATGAGTGACTGTACAGGTGAGTGAGTGGATGTGTGTGTAGACCTAAGAATCAGTGAGTGGGTATGTAGTTTTTGGTGTTGGAGTGTCTATGGTTTTGAGAATGGCAGTCTGTAATTTAGAGTGGGTGTATCAAAAGTTATATTAGGGTGTGAGAAAATGCATGAAATTATCACATGGATGATGTCATCAGTGATGTCATTTGAGATGTCATCAGTGATGTCATCAGTGATGTCACTGACCATGTGATGAGTGATGTAATATGTGACGTCATCAGCAGTGCATTGCGGGGCGCGAGTTATAGTTAGCTGAACTAACTATAACAGGGGAATTTCACGGGTTTTGTACGAGTGCAATGTCCAACTAACTATAACTGTCCCTAAAACCTATGGTTTTTTCAGTGAATTTCAAAGGTTTTTTAAATGCTAATTTCTAACTATAACGTGTCTGAAACCTATGGTTTTTTCAGTGAATTTCAAATGTTTTTTAAATGCTAATTTCTAGCTATAACGTGCCTGAAACCTATGTTTTTTTCAGTGAATTTCAAAGGTTTTTTAAATGCTAATTTCTAACTATAACGGGCCTGAAACCTATGGTTTTTCAGTGAATTTCAAAGGTTTTTTAAATGCTAGTTTCTAACTATGCCAACAGAGGTAGGACATGTGAAGAAAGAAGAAAAACGCACAGAAAGAAGCAAAAGATGTGCAGAAAGAACCAACAGAGGAGCAGAAAGAGGCCTTGTTGCAAAATCATCCTGTGCCCACAACTTTTTCAGACGGGTACTGGTGGTAACTGACTCTGACTAACCAGAGCCAGTGCGCGTTTGCACAGTGGTGAAGGGAGGGGGCCTGAGGTGACATGTGTGCAAACGCGCCCGTGGCGCGTTTTAAGTTGCGGGATTAAGTCCCCTTGAATCCTGAGGGTCCCTGGGGCCCAACTAGCCCCCAGGTACCTACAGTTAGGACCACAGAGCTGAGTTGCAGAGAGGCGTTCCGAGGCCACGCACCTTTTTTCACCTCTCTGCAACGCAACTCTGTTGTGCTTACTGAAGGTACCTGGTGGGCTAGTTGGCCCCCAGGATTCAAAGGAATTAACTCCCCAACTTAAAACGCACCACAGGGCGTGTTTGCGCACATGTCACCTGAGGCCCCGCCCCTCCCTTCACCACTGTGCAAACGCGCCCCGTGGCGCGTTTTAAGTTGGGGGAGTAGGTCACCTTGAATCCTGAGAGTCCCTGGGGCCCAACTAGCCCACCAGGTACTTCAAGTAAGCACCACAGGCCTGCGTTGCACAGCCTGTAACAAATTGTGCAGTTGTGTTTAGGTAGTGAAGAGGGTCATGCTGGGGGTAGTGTTTTAGGGTTTAGGGTAGTGCAGTGGTGTTTGTGTAGTGTAGGTGGTCATTCTGGGGGTAGATTTAGGGTTTAGGGTAGTGCAGTGGTGTTTGGGTAGTGTAGGGAGTCGTGCTGGGGAGAGTGTTTTAGGGTTTAGGGTAGTACAGTGGTGTTTGGGTAGTGTAGGGGGTCGTGCTGGGGTTAGTGTTTTAGGGTTTTAGGGTTTAGGGTAGTGCAGTGGTGTTTGGGTAGTGTAGGGGATACTGCTGGGGGTAGTGTTTTAGGGTTTAGGGTAGTGCAATGGTGTTTGGGTAGTGTAGGGGGTACTGCTGGGGGTAGTGTTTTAGGGTTTAGGGTAGTGCAGTGGTGTTTGGGTAGAGTAGGGGTACTGCTGGGGGTAGTGTTTTATGGTTTAGGGTAGTGCAGTGGTGTTTGGGTAGTGTAGGGGTTCGTGCTGGGGGTAGTTTTTAGGGTTTAGGGTAGTGCAGTGGTGTTTGTGTAGTGTAGGAGGTCGTGTTTTAGGGTTTAGGGTAGTGCAGTGGTCTTTGGGTAGTGTAGGGGTTGTGCGGGGGTTAGTGTTTTAGGGATTAGGGTAGTGCATTGGTATTTGGGTAGTGTAGGGGGTCATGCGGGGGGTAGTGTTTTAGGGTTTAGGGCAGTGCAGTGGTGTTTAGGTAGTGTAGGGGGTCGTGCTTGGGGGAGTGTTTTAGGGTTTAGGGCAGTGCAGTGGTGTTCGGGTAGTGTAGGGGGTCGTGCTGCGGGGAGTGTTTTAGGGTTTAGGGCAGTGCAGTCGTGTTCAGGTAGTGTAGGGGGTCGTGCTGGGGGAGTATTTTAGGGTTTAGGGTAGTGCAGTGGTGTTCGGGTAGTGTAGGGGGTCATGCTGGGGGTAGTGTTCTAGGGTTTAGGGCAGTGCAGTGGTGTTCGGGCAGTGTAGAGGGTCGTGCTGGGGGTGGTGTTTTAGGGTTTAGGGCAGTGCAGTGGTGTTCGGGCAGTGTAGGGGGTCGTGCTGGGGGTGGTGTTTCAGGGTTTAGGGCAGTGCAGTGGTGTTCGGGCAGTGTAGGGGGTCGTGCAGGGGATGGTGTTTCAGGGTTTAGGGCAGTGCAGTGGTGTTCGGGCACTGTAGGGGGTCGTGCAGGGGTGGTGTTTCTGGGTTTAGGGCAGTGGTGTTCGGGCAGTGTAGGGGGTCATGCTGGGGGTGGTGTTTCAGGGTTTGGGGCAGTGCAGTGGTGTTCGAGCAGTAAAGGGGGTCATGCTGGGGGTGGTGTTTCAGGGTTTAGGGCAGTGCAGTGGTGTTCGGGCAGTGTAGGGGGTGGTGCAGAGGGTGGTGTTTCAGGGTTTAGGGCAGTGCAGTGGTGTTCGGGCAGTGTAGGGGGTCGTGCAGGGGGTGGTGTTTCAGGGTTTAGGGCAGTGCAGTGGTGTTCGGGCAGTGTAGGGGGTGGTGCAGGGGGTGGTGTTTCAGGGTTTAGGGCAGTACAGTGGTGTTCGGGCATTGTAGGGGGTGGTGCTGGGGCTGGTGTTTCAGGGTTTAGGGCAGTGCAGTGGTGTTCGGGCAGTGTAGGGGGTCGTGCTGGGGCTGGTGTTTCAGGGTTTAGGGCAGTGCAGTGGTGTTCGGGCAGTGTAGGGGGTCGTGCTGGGGCTGGTGTTTCAGGGTTTAGGGCAGTGCAGTGGTGTTCGGGCAGTGTAGGGGTCTTGCTGGGGCTGGTGTTTCAGGGTTTAGGGCAGTGCAGTGGTGTTCGGGCAGTGTAGGGGGTCTTGCTGGGGCTGGTGTTTCAGAGTCTAGGGCAATGCAGTGGTGTTCGGGCAGTGTAGGGGGTCTTGCTGGGGCTGGTGTTTCAGGGTTTAGGGCAGTGCAGTGCAGTGGTGTTCGGGCAGTGTAGGGGGTCTTGCTGGGGCTGGTGTTTCAGAGTCTAGGGCAATGCAGTGGTGTTCGGGCAGTGTAGGGGGTCTTGCTGGGGCTGGTGTTTCAGGGTTTAGGGCAGTGCAGTGGTGTTCGGGCAGTGTAGGGGGTCGTGCTGGGGCTAGTGTTTCAGGGTTTAGGGCAGAGCAATGGTGCTCAGGCAGTGTAGGGGGTTGTGCTGGGGGTGATGTTTCAGGGTTTAGGGCAGTGCAGTGGTGTTAGGGCAGTGTAGGGGGTCGTGCTGGGGGTGGTGTTTCAGGGTTTAGGGCAGTGCAGTGGTGTTCCGGCAGTGTAGGGGGTCGTGCAGGGGGTGGTGTTTCAGGGTTTAGTGCAGTGGTGTTCGGGCAGTGTAGGGGGTCGTGCTGGGGTGGTGTTTCAGGGTTTAGGGCAGTGTAGTGGTGTTCGGGCAGTGTAGGGTGTCGTGCTGAGGGGTGGTGTTTCAGGGTTTAGGGCAGTGCAGTAGTGTTTGGGCAGTGTAGGGGGTCGTGCAGGGGGTGGTGTTTCAGGGTTTAGGGCAGTGCAGTGGTGTTCGGCCAGTGTAGGTAGTCTTGCTGGGGTTGGTGTTTCAGGGTTTAGGGCAGTGCAGTAGTTTTCGGGCAGTGTAGGCGGTCGTGCCGGGGCTGGTGTTTCAGGGTATAGGGCAGTGCAGTGGTGTTTGGGCAGTGTACGGGGTTGTGCTGGGGCTGGTGTTTAAGGGTTTAGGGCAGTGCAGTGGTGTGCGGGCAGTGTACGGGGTCGTGCTGGGGTGGTGTTTCAGGGTTTAGGGCAGTGTAGTGGTGTTCGGGCAGTGTAGGGTGTCGTGCTGAGGGGTGGTGTTTCAGGGTTTAGGGCAGTGCAGTGGTGTTTGGGCAGTGTAGGGGGTCGTGCAGGGGGTGGTGTTTCAGGGTTTAGGGCAGTGCAGTGGTGTTCGGCCAGTGTAGGTAGTCTTGCTGGGGTTGGTGTTTCAGGGTTTAGGGCAGTGCAGTAGTTTTCGGGCAGTGTAGGCGGTCGTGCCGGGGCTGGTGTTTCAGGGTATAGGGCAGTGCAGTGGTGTTTGGGCAGTGTACGGGGTACTGCTGGGGGTAGTGTTTTAGGGTTTAGGGTAGTGCAGTGGTGTTTGGGTAGAGTAAGGGGTACTGCTGGGGGTAGTGTTTTATGGTTTAGGGTAGTGCAGTGGTGTTTGGGTAGTGTAGGGGTTCGTGCTGGGGGTAGTTTTTTAGGGTTTAGGGTAGTGCAGTGGTGTTTGTGTAGTGTAGGAGGTCGTGTTTTAGGGTTTAGGGTAGTGCAGTGGTCTTTGGGTAGTGTAGGGAGTCGTGCGGGGTATTGTGTTAGAGTTTAGGGTAGTGCAGTGGTCTTTGGGTAGTGTAGGGGTTGTGCGGGGGGTAGTGTTTTAGGGATTAGGGTAGTGCATTGGTATTTGGGTAGTGTAGGGGTCATGCGGGGGTAGTGTTTTAGGGTTTAGGGCAGTGCAGTGGTGTTTAGGTAGTGTAGGGGGTCGTGCTTGGGGGAGTGTTTTAGGGTTTAGGGCAGTGCAGTGGTGTTCGGGTAGTGTAGGGGGTCGTGCTGCGGGGAGTGTTTTAGGGTTTAGGGCAGTGCAGTCGTGTTCAGGTAGTGTAGGGGGTCGTGCTGGGGGAGTATTTTAGGGTTTAGGGTAGTGCAGTGGTGTTCGGGTAGTGTAGGGGGTCATGCTGGGGGTAGTGTTCTAGGGTTTAGGGCAGTGCAGTGGTGTTCGGGCAGTGTAGAGGGTCGTGCTGGGGGTGGTGTTTTAGGGTTTAGGGCAGTGCAGTGGTGTTCGGGCAGTGTAGGGGGTCGTGCTGGGGGTGGTGTTTCAGGGTTTAGGGCAGTGCAGTGGTGTTCGGGCAGTGTAGGGGGTCGTGCAGGGGGTGGTGTTTCAGGGTTTAGGGCAGTGCAGTGGTGTTTGGGCACTGTAGGGGGTCGTGCAGGGGTGGTGTTTCTGGGTTTAGGGCAGTGGTGTTCGGGCAGTGTAGGGGGTCATGCTGGGGGTGGTGTTTCAGGGTTTAGGGCAGTGCAGTGGTGTTCGGGCAGTGTAGGGGCGGTGCAGGGGGTGGTGTTTCAGGGTTTAGGGCAGTACAGTGGTGTTCGGGCATTGTAGGGGGTGGTGCTGGGGCTGGTGTTTCAGGGTTTAGGGCAGTGTAGTGGTGTTCGGGCAGTGTAGGGGGTCGTGCTGGGGCTGGTGTTTCAGGGTTTAGGGCAGTGCAGTGGTGTTCGGGCAGTGTAGGGGGTCGTGCTGGGGCTGGTGTTTCAGGGTTTAGGGCAGTGCAGTGGTGTTCGGGCAGTGTAGGGGGTCATGCTGGGGCTGGTGTTTCAGGGTTTAGGGCAGTGCAGTGGTGTTCGGGCAGTGTAGGGGGTCTTGCTGGGGCTGGTGTTTCAGAGTCTAGGGCAATGCAGTGGTGTTCGGGCAGTGTAGGGGGTCTTGCTGGGGCTGGTGTTTCAGGGTTTAGGGCAGTGCAGTGGTGTTCGGGCAGTGTAGGGGGTCGTGCTGGGGCTAGTGTTTCAGGGTTTAGGGCAGAGCAATGGTGCTCAGGCAGTGTAGGGGGTTGTGCTGGGGGTGATGTTTCAGGGTTTAGGGCAGTGCAGTGGTGTTAGGGCAGTGTAGGGGGTCGTGCTGGGGGTGGTGTTTCAGGGTTTAGGGCAGTGCAGTGGTGTTCCGGCAGTGTAGGGGGTCGTGCAGGGGGTGGTGTTTCAGGGTTTAGTGCAGTGGTGTTCGGGCAGTGTAGGGGGTCGTGCTGGGGTGGTGTTTCAGGGTTTAGGGCAGTGTAGTGGTGTTCGGGCAGTGTAGGGTGTCGTGCTGAGGGGTGGTGTTTCAGGGTTTAGGGCAGTGCAGTAGTGTTTGGGCAGTGTAGGGGGTCGTGCAGGGGGTGGTGTTTCAGGGTTTAGGGCAGTGCAGTGGTGTTCGGCCAGTGTAGGTAGTCTTGCTGGGGTTGGTGTTTCAGGGTTTAGGGCAGTGCAGTAGTTTTCGGGCAGTGTAGGCGGTCGTGCCGGGGCTGGTGTTTCAGGGTATAGGGCAGTGCAGTGGTGTTTGGGCAGTGTACGGGGTTGTGCTGGGGCTGGTGTTTAAGGGTTTAGGGCAGTGCAGTGGTGTGCGGGCAGTGTACGGGGTTGTGCTGGGGCTGGTGTTTCAGGGTCTAGGGCAGTGCAGTGGTGTTCGGGCAGTGTAGGGGGTCGTGCTGGGGGTGGTGTTTCAGGGTTTAGGGCAGTGCAGTGGTGTTCGGGCAGTGTAGGGGGTCGTGCTGGGGCTGGTGTTTCAGGGTTTAGGGCAGTGCACTGGTGTTCGGGCAGTGTAGGGGGTCGTGCTGGGGCTGGTGTTTCAGGGTTTTGGGCAGAGCAGTGGTGTTCGGGCAGTATAGGGGGTCGTGCTGGGGGTGGTGTTTCAGGGTTTAGGGCAGTGCATTGGTGTTCGGGCAGTGTAGGGGGTCTTGCTGGGGTGGTGTTTCAGGGTTTAGGGCAGTGCAGTGGTGTTCGGGCAGTGTAGGGGGTCTTGCTGGGGGTGGTGTTTCAGGGTTTAGGGCAGTGGTGTTCGGGCAGTGTAGGGGGTCTTGCTGGGGGTGATGTTTCAGGGTTTAGGGCAGTGCAGTGGTGTTCGGGCAGTGTAGGGGGTCTTGCTGGGGGTAGTGTTTCATGGTTTAGGGTGGTGCAGTGGTGTTCGTGCAGTGTAGGGGGTCGTGCTGGGGGTGGTGTTTCAGGGTTTAGGGCAGTGCAGTAGTGTTCGGGCAGTGTAGGGGGTCGTGCAGGGGGTGGTGTTTCAGGGTTTAGGGCAGTGCAGTGGTGTTCTGGCAGTGTAGGGGGTCGTGCTGGGGCTGGTGTTTCAGGGTTTAGGGCAGTGCAGTGGTGTTCGGGCAGTGTAGGGGGTCTTGCTGGGGGTGGTATTTCAGGGTTTAGGGCAGTGGTGTTCGGGCAGTGTAGGGGGTCTTGCTGGGGGTGATGTTTCAGGGTTTAGGGCAGTGCAGTGGTGTTCGGGCAGTGTAGGGGTCTTGCTGGGGGTAGTGTTTCAGGGTTTAGGGCAGTGCAGTGGTGTTCGTGCAGTATAGGGGGTCCTGCTGGGGATGGTGTTTCTGGGTTTAGGGCAGTGCAGTAGTGTTCGAGCAGTGTAGGGGGTTGTGCAGGGGGTGGTGTTTCAGGGTTTAGGGCAGTGCAGTGGTGTTCGGGCAGTGTAGGGGGTCGCGCTGGGGGTGGTGTTTCAGGGTTTAGGGCAGTGCAGTGGTGTTTGGGCAGTGTAGGGGGTCATGCACGGGGTGGTGTTTCAGGGTTTAGGGCAGTGAAGTGGTGTTCGGGCAGTGTAGGGTGTTGTGCTGGGGCTGGTGTTTCAGGGTTCAGGGCAGTGCAGTGGTGTTCAGGCAGTGTAGGGGGTCGTGCTGAGGCTGGTGTTTCACGGTTTAGGACAGTGCAGTGGTGTTCGGGCATTGTAGGGGGTCGTGCTGGGGCTGGTGTTTCAGGGTTTAGGGCAGTGCAGTGGTGTTCGGGCAGTGTAGGCGGTCGTGCTGGGGCTGGTGTTTCAGGGTTTAGGGCAGTGCAGTGGTGTTCGGGCAGTGTAGGGGGTCGTGCTGGGGCTGGTGTTTCAGGGTTTAGGGCAGTGCAGTGGTGCTCGGGCAGTGTAGGGGGTCGTGCTGGGGGTGATGTTTCAGGGTTTAGGGTAGTGCAGTGGTGTTCGGGCAGTGTAGGGGGTCGTGCAGGGGCTGGTGTTTCAAGGTTTAGGGCAGTGCAGTGGTGTTCGGGCAGTGTAGGGGGTCGTGCTGGGGCTGGTGTTTCAGGGTTTTGGGCAGAGCAGTGGTGTTCGGGCAGTGTAGGGGGTCATGCTGGGGGTAGTGTTTCAGGGTTTAGGGCAGTGCAGTGGTGTTCGGGCAGTGTAGGGGGTCATGCTGGGGGTGGTGTTTCAGGGTTTAGGTCAGTGGTGTTCGGGCAGTGTAGGGGGTCTTGCTGGGGGTGATGTTTCAGTGTTTAGGGCAGTGCAGTGGTGTTCGGGCAGTGTAGGGGGTCTTGCTGGGGGTAGTGTTTCAGGGTTTATGGCAGTGCAGTGGTGTTCGGGCAGTGTAGGGGGTCATGCTGGGGGTGGAATTTCAGGGTTTAGGGCAGTGCAGTGGTGTTCGGGCAGTGTTGGGGGTCGTGAAGGGGTGGTGTTTCAGGGTTTAGGGCAGTGCAGTGGTGTTCGGGAAGTGTAGGGGGTCGTGCTAGGGGTGGTGTTTCAGGGTTTAGGGCAGTGCAGTGGTGTTCGGGCAGTGTAGGGGGTCATGCAGTGGCTGGTGTTTCAGGGTTTAGGGCAGTGCAGTGGTGTTCGGGCAGTGTAGGGGGTCGTGCTGGGGGTAGGGTTTTAGGGTTTAGGGTAGTGCAGTGGTGCTTGTGTAGTGTAGGGGGTCATGCTGGGGGTAGTGTTTTAGGGTTTAGGGTAGTGCAGTGGTGTTTGTGTAGTGTAGGGGGTCATGTTTTAGGGTAGTGCAGTGGTGTTTTGGTAGTGTAGGGGGTCGTGCTGGGGGTAGTGTTTTAGGATTTAGGTTAGTGCAGTGGTGTTTGGGTAGTGTAGGGGGTCGTGCTGGGGGTAGTGTTTTAGGGTTTATGGTAGTGCAGGGTGTTTGTGTAGTGTAGGGGGTCGTGCTGGGGGTAGTGTTTTAGGGTTTAGGGTAGTGCAGTGGTGCTTGTGTAGTGTAGGGGGTCGTGCTGGGGGTAGTGTTTAAGGGTTTAGGGTAGTGCAGTGGTGTTTGTGTAGTATAGGGGGTCATGTTTTAGGGTAGTGCAGTGGTGTTTGGGTAGTGTAGGGGTCGTGCTGGGGGTAGTGTTTTAGGGTTTAGGATAGTGCAGTGGTGCTTGTGTAGTGTAGGGGGTCGTGCTGGGGGTAGTGTTTTAGGGTTTAAGGTAGTGCAGTGGTGTTTTTGTAGTGTAGGGGGGTCATGTTTTAAGATGCAATGCTCCAATACCTGACCAGTCTGCACTACATAAAACTGCAAAAAAACTAAAAATAAAAAGTGTTTTGCACACTTTTGTCATTGGGCTATATGTGGGCTACATCTGGGTAATATTTGTGCTACATTTGGGCTCTTTTTTCACTGGTGGCCATCTTGGAAGACTTCTTTGTTATGAAGTTTCCTAATTTCTTCATTTACTGCAGTCTCCTCAGTAGGAAATGCTTTCAGTTTTTTACTTTGATTCCATCAAGAAGGCATTCAGATGTGTCTCACATCTGCCATAAATTCATAATGTTAGCACTCTAGTTGCTCATTAGATCACTGTAGTAAAGCTACTGCTCACCAGGGAGTTAACTGGTAGTCTGCTGCTGGTATTGAAAGTGATTGTTTCAGTCTGCATGTCAGAATTTTCTAATGAAATAGAAGAGTATTTGAGATCTCACTTAAAACATGCCCTAATTTTTCTTTCTGCAGCACTAACCATAATTTCTATTTCAAAAAGAACCCCTCATTTTGTTCCTTTTTAAATTAAATGTTTTAAGTGTTACCGGTTTATTCCAATCAAGATGGCTTCAGGTGTGCCATACTTTTGTCATAAGTAAGGCTGTTAGCACTCTAGTTGTTCTTTAGAACACTCTGGGAAGCTGCAGTAGAACACAAAGGCATCAACTGGCAGGCTGCTCCTGTTGAAATATAACAGGAAGATATTTGAGATCACACTTGAAACATGTCCTAATTTTTCTTTCTACAGCACTAACCATAATTACTATGACAAAATGAACCCCATCATTTTGTTCCTTTTTAAATTAAATGTTTTAAGTGTTACCAGTTTATTCCAATCAAGATGGCTTCAGGTGTGCCATACTTTTGTCATAAGTAAGGCTGTTAGCACTCTAGTTGTTCTTTAGAACACTCTGGGAAGCTGCAGTAGAACACAAAGGAATCAACTGACAGTCTCTGCCCTTGTTGGATGTACATGTTTTACTGAGAATGTCAGACTTCATTCTCACATGAGTGAGAAAGATAATGTGAATTTACAGAAAATATGCTCTCATTTTAGCTTCTGGAGCACCTTCCAAACCTCCATGGGACAAGCATGAGAAAATAGTGTTCTCTCAAACATGATTCATGATATCCCAGCAGAAGGTTTTTCACATGGTAAAATCACCTTAGAATACACCACAATTCCTAAAATTAGTATGGTACCATCAACAAATAAATTCTAATGTAACTAAAGCCTGTTATCACCCTTTATAGTTCTCCTTTTGGTGACCCTCAAAATCTTCTATTCACTACAATGCATTTCAATGAGGTACTATCATTTATATTGGTCCCAAGATGGCTGCCAGCAATTCCAGGATGAAGTGCTGACAGCCAATCAGATCTCACGATGACATGTGTGGTTAGGCTCCGCCCAGATATATATGTGACTTTACTTTTGATTTTCTCAGGAACTACTGAACGGATTTACACCATTTAAGCAAAAGGCACGACACTGAACCAAGGGCTACCTCTTTGCCAAATTTGGTGTAATTCCGTTCAGCAGTTCGGGCTGTAGCTGCGACTAAAGGTTCCTATGGAAAAATGAATGGGAAAACGCGTTTTGGGACCCCCTTTTTCTCGGCCCCCGCTTGACGTATCACCCCGAGACTTTCAGGATAGGAGCGGACCGGAGCGCCCCAACAAGTTGGAAACTTTCGCGAAGATTCGTCAACCGGCGCCAACGTTATTTCAAATAGAATGTCGCGGATTTCCTATGGATAATAGGTTTTAACTATAACTATCTACTGGCGACCGCCAGTAGATAATATATATATATATATACGCCAAGGTGTATTGAAGAATGAGTGAGTGTATGAGTGTCTGTATGGCTGATTCACTGGGGCCGTGGCTGACTGTATAAGTGAGTGATTATACATGTCTCAGTGCATGTATGGGTGAGTGAATAATCTTTGTGAATGTCTGTATCAGTCTATCAGTTGGTGTGTAAGTGGCTGCATAGGTTGGTGAGTAGCTACATGAGTGTCTATATGGGTTATTGATTAGTTGTCTGAGTACCTGTATGGGTGCCTGACTGTGTGGGTGGGTGAGGGGGTGTTTGACTCCCTGCATGGATGTGAGTGGGTGAATCATTGGTGTATGGGTTCATGAGTATGTGTGCGAGGGGCTGTATGGGTGAGTGAGTATGCGTATGGCTGTGTCGGTGAGTGAATAGATGTCTCAGTGGTATATGGGTGAGTAACTGTATATTGGAGAGGAAGTATATGTCAGTGTTGGAGTACATAAGTGACTGTATGTGTGAGTGAGTGATTGTGAGAGTGGCTGTATAGGTGAGTGTGTGCTTGTGTCAGTGACTGTATAGGAGAGTAAGTATGTGTAAGTATCTGTATGAATAAGTGAGGTGGTGTGTGTATAACTGTATGGGTGAGTAAGTGGTAGTGTGATTGATTCTTTGGGGGAGTGTCTAGGTGTGTGAGTAGCTCTATGGGTGACTGACAGTGTGTGAGTGTCTGTATGGGTGTATGAGTGGATATATCAGTGCTGTATTGGTGAGTGACTGGGTGTATGAGTGGTTGTATGGGTGAGTGAGTGGATGTGTGTGTAGACCTATGAATCAGTGAGTGGGTATGTACCTACTGGTATTGGTGTGTAAATGGTTTCGAGAATGGTAGTCTGAAATTCGGAGTGGGTGTATGAAAGGTTATATTGGGGTGGGAGTAGGTGCATCAGAGATTATGTGGATGATGTAATCAGTGATATGATTTGAGATGTCATCAGTGATGTTATCAGTGATGTCACTGACCGTGTCATGAGTGAGGTAATATGTGACATCATCAGCAGTGCATTGCGTGGGCGCGATTTATAGTTAACTCAACTAACTATAACGGCTGAATTTCACAGGTTTTGTACAAGTGAAATGTCAGCCTAACTATAACGTTCCTGTAACCTGTGTATTTTCTGTGAATATATGTATATATATGTATATGTATATTTGTATACATATGAATATATATGTATACATATATATACATCTCATTAACAATTGAGACATGGATCATACTATAAACAGTGCCAACCATGCCTTCTCAGAATCCTGCCACCACCATAACAAGGACCACCAGATGCGGTCACACCAATGGAAGAAGCAGACAAAACAGAAGCTATAATACACTACGCTACACTATGCTGGTGAAACCACCCACCCTCAAAACTATGTAGCTGCATTCCCGTACATAGTGAGTGCCTGTAAAATGGATTGTGATCCTCTGCTGTCTTTTTATGCAGAATTTGAAAAGATTGGGTGCCTGGAATCATATTATGCAATGTGTCCCGGGGTGGAATGGGCATGTGCATCCACTATGTGCACCCTAGAGGCACTTTGGTATTACAGAAAGGGCCTCAGATGCTTATGCGGCCCCTTCTGTAAAACTGACAGCGGTTGTGCACATGTAGCACCAGCTCTATCGTGAGAGGGCATTCCCCAATTGCATGGCGGCATGGCCCATACAAACAAAGAAATCATTTTTCCTGTATGCCCTCGCCCTATTACAGATGTGGGCGCAGAGGCAAACAGGCCATTAGGAGGAGCACTGATTGTGTACCACAAAGAGGTGGCACACTGTTAATGCACCGTGAGGCCAGCCCTCTCAAGGGGGTCCCATAGACCATACCCAGGCAAACCCCTGCAGGTGGGTGCTGTGGCTCACTGCACCAACCTACTGGAGGGCCTCTGTCCTCTCTTTAAAGTGAAACATGGGGCAGCTTGGAAGCATCCACTCCAGATTTCACTGAATGTGCGGCCTTCAGGTTAACTCCGAGTTTGCGGCTGCCCTGGGGGCAGCACATTCATTCATAATAGGGTGCCCTTGCCCCGTCTGCACCAGGCGCACCTTCTGTGGCACAAACAGGGAAAGTGTACCCTATGTATAATACGGACTGTGGTCTGTACTCTGGCTAAAAGATATCCGAATGTATGATTCTCTCCCTCAAGTGGTGGATTGAGGAGCCTTGAATATTCTGGTCTAGAGGTTCCCTCTAGTGGACCTACCTTCTGGGATCACGAGGTGTGAAGAGATGCCAGTGTGGAGCAAGTGTTTCATTATAAGGTGACTGGAGGGAGGAGCTAAAGCACAGAAGGTGTCCTAAACAACGCCGTTTTAGAAACACATTTTTACCTTAGAGATGGTAATAAGAAAAAAAGAGAAACTTGCCATGAAGTAGCTCTGAACCAGCAGGAGAGTTACTATAAAACTTTAATGCTGCCCTCCCCAACTGGAATTTGTTCCTGTTACTGAGGCACAACACATGGGTATAGGGAGGGATTGAAGTTCTCCCTCCCTGTGGTGTATTGCTTTATCCCAGGTCGCTGGTTTATTTCCTGGATCACTCATGATGAGTTACCCTGAGCAGTACCCCTGGGGCAAGGAGGATTATCACTCTGGGCAACTATAAGCTCCCTGTGTTTTTGGACCTGGCAGTGTTTAGTCCGAAAACGCTGGACTCTGAGCAGGGGTTGCAGGCAGAGACTCAGCTTGGGCTGACCCACTCATCGTCTGCACCACTGCAAGAATATTCCCTATTCCAGGGAAACAACCTGTAGTGCACATTATTTTGTGCCTGAAAACCAGCTGGGATCAGAGATTCTAGTTCCCCGTAACCCCTGCATCAACTAACAGGCTACTCTTAATGAGGCACTTAATATGTTTTAGCTGCCAGGTACAGAAACATGACTGGACACTAAATATCATATTATGGTATTTTTCATCAGGCAATGAAATGCCAGACGAGGATCTGTTTCAGTTCTAAAGATGTCCTCAAACGAAATGCTCTAATACTCATTTCCTTCATTCCCGTTGGCCATGGCATGCTGGCGTCAAGTTCTCTTCTTGTGTTTGGCCTTACCCTAGAGCATGGACCAAGCACCTGTGTCCATACCTTGCTCCCGTTTTTGACCTACCTTTTTTTGTGTTCAAGCACTCCATATGACTGCTTGTGTTTTCAGTTTGCGTCCCATATCCCCGTCCATGTAGCTTCTATTCCCTCCTAGCTGTCCCCTTCCATGTTGCTTGTTTTCTCTCCAACCCCTCTACCCTGCACTCTATGCCACTGCACTCTATGCCACTTCACCCTATGCCTCTACACCATACTCTGCACCACTTCACTCTATGCCACTGCACTCTACTCTGCACTACTGTACTCTGTGCCGCTGCACTCTATGCTACTCGACGAAACCCTATTCTATGCCACTGCACTCTACGCCACTCTGCTCTTCTCTGCAACACTCTACTCTATGCCTCTGTACTCTGCCCCACAGCATTCTACGCCACTCTGCAGCACTCTTAAACACTGCACTTTATCCATCCCACTCTACTCTGCAACACTCTACTCTAGGTTATTGCACTTAACCCCACTCCTCTCTGCTCCACTGCTCTCTGTACCATTGCACTCCACTGTGCACCACTCTAGACCACTGCACTCTATGCCACTGCACTCTACGCCACTCCATGTCATTGTATTTCACTGTATTTTATTCCAGTGCACTCTACAATACTCTACTCTATACCACTGCACTCTGACACTGCACTCTATGCCACTGTAGTCTGCAGTGCTCTATGCCACTGCACTCTACCCTACGCCACTCCACGCTATGCCACTGCACTCTAGGCTGCTCTACTCTACGCCATTGCAGTCTACGGGACTCTGCTCCGCACCACTCTACTCTACTTCACTGCAAATTATGCCACTGCACTCTACACCACTCTACTTTATGCCACTACACTCTACACCACTGCTCTCTATGCCACTGCACTCTATACAACTGCTCTGTCCGCCTCTGTACTCTACTGTGCATCACTCTACTCTATGCCACTTCACTCTACGCCACTGCACTCTACTCTATGACACTGCACTCTACACAACTGCACTCTACTCTATGCCACTGCACTACACACTCTACACAACTGCACTCTACACCACCGTACTCTACTCTGCACCACTCTACTGATCTTATTTATTTGTCAGTTTGAATATATTAAATTAATCGACAATACAGTACATAAGAAGTATAAAAACACAATAAACAAGAATAATCAGATAAAAACAAAAGAATATATAACACTTGTATCCAGCGCTCAATTGTAGGTTCCTGTGAATATTAAGTAAAATCTAACAACCTAATTAAACAAACAAACAGCGGCTTCTATAGATGTTAATATGAAAAGTGCAAATCAGTCACAGTGTTAGACAGTTTAGATCATATAAATGAAGCCACTTGAAAGAATTTGGACACAGCATACACAACCATAAGCTTAGTCTATGTTTTACAAACCCTTAATGCTTCCCAAAAGTGCATAATTCTCAGGTCTAAACATAGTGGTTTAATCCACTTTAACCTGGGTTGTTCATATACAGGACAAAAGAATAGTACATGCTCGTCATTTTCTTAGCTGGTGTTACATGCAGGGCACATACCACCTCTACTCTACTGCACTCTACTCTACATCACTCTACTCTATGCCACTGCACGAAATGCCACTCTACTGTACACCACTCCATACTGCTGTACTTTACACCACTGCAGTTTACAACACTCCTACTCTGCACCACTCTACACCACTGCACTCTACTCTGTGCCAATGCACTCTACACCACTCTAATCCATGCTGCACCACCCTACTCTATTTCACTGCATTCTATGCCACTCTACTCTGCACCATTCTAGTCAACGCCACTGCACTCTATTCTGCACCACTCTACACCACTGCACTCTACTCTACTCCACTGCACTCTACGCCACTGCACCCTACTATGCACCACTACATGCCACTGCACTCTGCACCACTCTACTCTGCACCGCTTCTATGCCAATGCACTCTACACCACTTAACTCTGCACCACTTCATTATATTCTACGCCACTCCAAGCTACTTTCCTCTACTCCACTCCACTCTACGGCACTCTGCCCCACTCCACGTTGCTGTACACATGGCTAAAACACATGCCCAAAGCCAATAGCTCTTGCATAGGCAAAACCTATTGGCTTTGCCAATGCTTGTTTGATTCTGTATGCCTTCGCCAGGCAAAATTAAAGTATTATCTTGTCTCATTGGCTTAGTACTCGGGTATCCGTACACCATTTTGTGAGGTGGGAGAGACCTGTGCAGCTGCACTTCGCACCTTCATTTGGTCCCATGTCAGCACTCTACTGCCTTGTTAGGTTTCACCTGCTTGTGAAATCTATTATATTTAATATAAATGTTAAAAGGGGTTTACATCCCCCCTTACTTTTCATTGGTTCATGTGCTTGCCCTTTACTTTTCCTCCGTTTCTATTGGTTGTAGAATGCTGTTTCCTGTTGCTCCTTATGTGTTAGTCTCATCAGTGTTCCATGGCCCAAGTACTCCTTTTCATCCATGTTGGTGGGTGGAACTTCTTTTATTCGGTTTCGTTTGCACCACATTGTCTACCTAATCTCTCCCTGACTGCGTGCATTTGAAGCGTGCTAGTCGTCTGCATGTTTTTTTGTTTGTCCGATGTCTTTGATTTATCCTTGTGTTGTCATGCATTTCAAGAGTGCTTGTACAGATGTTTAGCTGATGCCGAAACTCGAACCCGGCTCCCCAGCTCCAAGGTCGGTAGTTCTGGATGTTATGCCACATCCTCTGTTCTGCCCCTTCGCTTCTATTTTCTGTACTCTTGTTAGTATAGAGTATTACACACAGAAGAACCACACTTAGGACACATGCATACAGAAATGCACGTGCATAGAGAGCAACCTGCACTCACACACACCGACACACATGCAGATATCCATGCCCACACAGCAACACAGATACTTGTGTCTGTGTACACTGATCAACTGACAATCAGTGTATAAAAAGGTGCATCGACCGCGATGAGTAATGGTCAGGCATGTGTAGACAGACTGACTGAGGTTGATGGATGGATGGATGCAAATCCTACATCTGGGGCTTATGATGTTTACAATTTGCCCTATTTTTGTTTAGCTGCATTTAAAAGTTTTAATGTGTTTACCAAGCTGACATGTAGTTAGTTTGAGTTTTTATAACATTACAAACTACAGGTAAACAATCCCTTTCTTTTTCAATCTCTCTGCTGTTGTGAGAAATGGTAGTAGCAAAAAATATACTAATCGTTGGTATGTGAGAGGATCGATAACAGTTTTAAAAGTCAATGATTTCATTGTAATGCAACAAAACCCCTTCTCAGGAAACATTTCCTGTGCTTTCAGAACAGAAACACATCCCTCCCTTCTTTAAGCCAGTCGGGCATGCTGTAAGATGCCTATATGCAATTATAGCACGTGCCTGCCCCCTTGTGGCCACTGTGAGAGCACAGCAATTTATATAATTTTTTAATTACTGCACTGTTACAATCTTGCGACATTCCTAAAGCTAAGCACAGGCTACACTTCTGGGCTGTTCCAGACCCCGAATCTCTTGTTATTATACTTCGAAATCATTTGACGTGAAAGGAAAAAAACACTGTTAAAGCCAACCCAAAAAATCCTCCTTTTGAAATTTAAATGTTTAAAACAAGGCAGACCAAATGCAAATCCTGAACAAAGAAGAGGCACTAAAACTTTATTTATTAGTTCTTGGCTTACATGTATAGTGTATGTGTCTATTAAGCCTGTTAAAAGAAATCTTCCAGGGAGTCTTGGAACAAGAATTCTCCAGAGGTGTGTCAAAAACGTTGGCACCAACTTTGATGCAGGGATGTAGAGCAGGAAACTGATATCAAGTTGCTGAATTATTTGAACTATTGTTTATTGGATGTATTGAACTGGACATTCCAGCACTCTACCGCACATTCTATCCAGCTTAACACCAGTAGCTGTATCTATTCTAGCCCACGTTGAACAAGCATTGGCAAAGCCAATGGGTCGTTCGTTGCCAGCATTTTGGCTTTTTTCAATGTTTCTCAATATTTGTCCTGTAGTTTTCAATAACGCTCTGATATTCTCACACAGCTCTTCTCTGGAGCAAAGACCAGTGGTGAGGCGAGCCGGCTACAAGTTTTTTTTTCTTTGCCCTCCGTCCTTTACCTAATCTCCCCCCATTATATTACCACCAGTTACTGCACATTATAGTGGCTTTCTCAATAAACAAGTCATAACACTTTTATGGAGTTTCAGTAACTAATATTGCACAACTGCTCACCAAGCTAAAACTTACAACAACAAAAAAATATATATTAACAACCACATCGGCAAAACCTATTGCATTTACCAGTGCTTGTTGCCTAGGTTTGCACTAAACAGGTACCATTTACATAGATCAGAGGGCAAAGCTTTAGGACAACATAAATCAGCCTACAAGAGGCAGTATTCCAATATGTTGGGCCCATGAAATTGGGACACAGTTGTGACCTTCCTGCTTTAAGATTTTTTTTTAACTTTTATAGGATTTTGTTTTATGTTCAGCTTTCTTTTGCTTATGTTGTGAGCTTTTTGATTTATTTTTTGTTCAACATCTTCAGGCATGGTCCTTTCTGGCATTTACTGCTCATTGTGTGTGAATAACTAATTCCAGAACATCTATCAGATAAATAAGCACTTTCATCCCCATGTTTTAGTATTTAAATGAAATTTAAGAAATTAAGAATGTCAGTGGAAACCTGGGCATATATATATATATATATATATATATATAAAGAAGTAAGCAAGTAAAACTCACTTTAAATAACCAATATGATGTGACAGCAGTTTCCCAGCATTCTTTAATAATATGGTTTACTGGCTAAATACAATGAAAGAAGGAATAAAGCAAATTAAACACTTTTAGAAGAATGGTAAGTTTATAGGATATCATGGTGTTAGCGACAAAGGGATAACAGATTTCCAACAAACACAATTGGTATCAGAAAGAAGTAACAAAAGAAGCAACAAAGTAGAAGGTGTATGGTGGGAGTACCCAATAACTATGAACTACTCGTAGTAAATACTATAATGCGCCAGTAGATGCCAATGAGAGAAGAAAAAGTAATACGGGAGAAAAGAGAAATTAGCTTTGTACCATTGAAACTAGGCAACATTATTTAATATTTAAAGATTCCTGGTGTCTGTTAGAAGAGTTGTTTCGACTTCTAAAGTAATTATAATATTTAGTCTGTGATGTAGTAAACAATGACTTTCTCGAGCTAATTTCAGGCTTCTGGGTTTATTAGTACAGTTGCTCTAAATAACAATTTGAGTTATTGGGCCACATTGATTATCTCTGCCATGGCATGTATAAAATATAAATATATATATTATACGCTGTGAAAGTGTATCCGGCTTTACAGGCATCACCGAACAAGGCAGAGGTCCCGTTCTGAACGTGACGCCATTTCACACGTTTGTGACGGCAGGTACGTGTCCTCGGTTCCTAGAACCAGCACGCTCATGACATTTGGGACATAAACATTGTATTTGAGAACACATTGCCCAGGGATTTTTCACGACTACTACGGTTTGCCTGAAATAAGGGGGCTATCACATAAGGAGCACGCAGCGATGTGCGAGGCAATACGCAAGCGACTAGGCGTCGCCAAAGACCTCTTCAATGAGGAGGAGGACGTCAGAGGACCGAATGTTACCGCAGATGCAGCAGGCATACACAACGATAGTGCGACCCTAAAGCAAACACTAGGTGCCTATGAAAAGCTGCGCAAAAAGGAGATCAATCGCAGTTGGGAGGTGATTTCATTATAAATAACAACAAAGACCTAATCTGATCGGGCCAACGAATCCTGTTCACTTCCTGAGAGGGAATGGAAGTTTATTTTCTTCCTTGACAGCAACCCTTCATATTTTATAGGTATTGTCCCAACTCAAATTCGCCCTATATTTAATTATAAAAGAACCAACCCATGGGTCAACAGTCACTGCGTTCACATTAACATACCCTGTACTTTAACAGGTATACATGACACATAAATGTGAGAAAATGTGAAAATGCGAGGTAGCACCTCACGAGCGCACCACCAAAGGAGCTTACTGGTTAATTATCACCAGTCATGCCCACGTTTCTCATCATTGGTTGCTACCTCGCAAACAAAGATAAACAAACTCGGTGTCCAGAAACCCAGTGAAAACCAGTGAATATGTGTATACAATAACACAAATCAACCCTGTGTGAGTAAAATTGAAATAAGCCAACTCAATCTCCAGGGAGCCACTTTTATTCTCAACTCGAGGGCTTATTCAAATTAAAAACATACTGCATGTTTGCAGACCATATAATGTTGGGCCGACATGTTTCATTAGACAACTACATAGAAGTCGGGCGAGTCCCACGAGGACTCCGCATCCTGATCACACCCACATACCAGGACCCATACCCCAGGCTGTTGGAAGAGTGGTCAGCCCTGGTGGCTTCCACATGTAAACAGATGCTGGGCCTTCTCTCAAAATATGCAGCCATGGAGTTGGAACAGGTGATAGTGGATCTAAAAAGTATGCAGGATATTCTTGACAAACATCCTCAGCAAGAGGAGATACAGACTTTTTACAAAGAGACGGAGGGCAGACTCATCAAATATGAGGAAGAAATAAAAACAAAAAAGAAATGGAAATTTACACGAGACAAGAATGACTATGCCTCAGGTCGAATTCTGACTTTCGGAGGGAAATATGATCGTGCAAGGAAGGAGTTCAGACGCACATATGCCCTGAGAAAACAAGAGGCAGCAACCTCAGAATCCAGCTCGGATATTTCAGACCTGGACGAGAGGCAACATATTTTGGCAGTGGTATCGCTCCTTTCACAACGCTGGAGGAATACCGTTTTTAATGGCAGAGCCAGGGACCAAGGCGGAAACCACCAAAAGAAAAAGGAGAAATCAACGCCAAAGGAAAATCCGGAGGGGTGGAGGAGGTAAAGGAAATCGAGAAACCGCGTGGGAAGGGAGTCCGGTTCAGCAAGAGAAACAAGTAATGGGTGAGGCAACCTTCACAGTTATCAATCTTTCCTCCCATACCCTTACTCCTGAAGAACAGTCTCTCTTGGAATTAGGCCTCTCTTCTGCCCCACGAATAACTTTGACTACCCCTGTACCCGCATAGATATTTTCTTGTTTGCCAGAAAACTAAAACTTCTCAAAATCCATACTCTCAAAGGCTCAAGGGTGGTGCGAGATGGAACGATGACGAATAGGGACCCTGCCGCTTTGAACACACCCTCCAATCTCCTTTCCATTGGGGATATTGGAGGCCTGGCTTCTTTAAGGGAACTGGAGAACTCTTGGATGTCCTGGACCTGGAAACTGGCAGGAGAAGTCGGAGCAATTTCAAACCAAAGTCCTGATTTAATCCCAATACCCCCATAGTGATTCCTTCCATGAGGCAGTGGTACGGGACATGCTTAAACTTAAAACTGGGAGCAACTATGGGGCTATGACTAACTTAACCAAAGGCCAACAAGTGGCACTGGAGTCCCTGAAGCAAGCTACCACCTTTGTCATCAAGCCTTCTGACAAAGGGGGAAATGTGGTGCTATGGGATGTTAAAAAGTACATGGCCGAAGTCAAGAGACAGCTAGATGTCTCTGGCAGCTACACTAAAACCACTGCTGGCCGATATGTTTCCACTATTGATTGTTTCCACAATATGCTTTCCAAATGGCACACCCTTGGGCTTTTTGAGCAATGATGAGCTTTTGTTTTTAACAGTGAAAAAACCTGTCTCTCCATGCTTTTATATGTTACCAAAAGTCCATAAACACAGCACCAACCCACCAGGCAGGCCTATCATCTCGGCCAATGACAGTCTCTTAGAGAACACCTCCATTTTTCTAGATCACTTTTTATTCCCCTATGTATGTAGCCTGCCTTTGTACTGTCGTGACAGTATGGATTTTATATCCAAGGTCACGGACATCCCATGGCAATTGAGCTACATCATGGCCACAGTGGATGTAGTATCACTGTACACTTGTATCCATCATGACCTTGGCATCACTGCGTGCAGACACTTTTTCAGGGATAGACCCATAGCCACCTATGACCACACCAACATGTGGCTCGATATGCTCCAGTTTTGTCTGGAAAACAACTACTTCTTACATGGCAAGCAGTGGTACAGGCAGCTGTCCGGGACTGCCATGGGCAGTTGCTTCGCGCCGAGCTACGCCTGTATTTTTATGGGGTGGTGGGAATTTGAATGTGTCTGGGCTGAGAGCCTTGCAGAATACACCAATTATCTGGTCCATTGGACCAGATATATTGAGGACATCGTCCTAATTTGGGATGGTCCTCAGTCTGGCTTGGATGAGTTCATATTGGCTATTTCTGACAATGAGTTAAACCTGACGTTCAACAGTGCCACCAGTAAGAACAGGGTGGACTTCCTGGATGTCGCAGTGGAAGCACTTAATGACACAGTACAGACAAGCTTGCACAAGAAGGAGACAGCGGGAAACAGTCTCCTCCATGCCAAAAGCCACCATCCTCCCAAACTTAAGAATAGTATCCCCTACGGGGAACTTCTCAGGAGCTAGGAGAAATTGTAGCACATATGAAGCTTACACACGAGAGGAAGGCAGAATGTAGGAAGATTCCTACAAAGAGGGTACACACGTAAGGTAGTGGAGGAGGCCAGACAAAAAGTGAGTGGGGTGAAGAGGGAAACCTTGCTTAAACCTAGGCCTAGGAAGGACACCAAACCAGAGATCAGACTCATTACCACATACAATTCCGATGCACTAGGGTACAGGCGGTTATCAGGAAACATTGGCATTTGGTCAAACTGGACCCCATTATTGGCAAACTAGTCACGTCTAGCGCCAATATCACATACCGCAGGAGCAACTCACTGAGAGATATGTTGGTCCATAGCCTGACAGAACCCACCCAGATACATAGCAGCACATGGTTGAGGGAACTTCCAGGATTCCACAAGTGTGGAAAATGCAAGGCGTGCACCCATAGTACTAATGTTAGGACAGTTCCCTTACCCAATGGCAAGCAACACAAGATCAGGCCTTTCATCAATTGCAACACTGACTTTGTTGTCTATGTGTTAATTTGTGTATGTGGTCTGAGGTATGTCGGTAGCACGATCTTTCAGGTGAAAAAGCGTGTTCTGGAGCACCTAAGGGCCATAAAGAATAATGATGTGCCATATCCCATGGCTAGGCACTGCAACACTACATGGCTCAACCAAAACTGAGGATTTAAAAATCTCATTTTTTGGAATTGACAGGGTTCTGGTGAAGAGTCGGGGTGGAGACAGGGAACGAGCACTAAGAAGACTGGAATCAAGATACATAATCAGTCTTAACAGCAAATACCCGGGAGGTCTGAACCAGGACGAGGAGCTCCATGTGCACTTAGGATAAGACCATCTCTCCTCCGGGTATTCTGCCTTCGAACTGTCTACACATTGTTACTAGGGCTTCGAGATCTGCAGTGGGGAAATGAACACCATGCTGCTATTTTTCTCGCAATTTTTCTCTCTCTTTTCCCTCCTCTGTCTTCTATGTGGCTATTTGTCTGATTGGGTTTCCTCCTCGAGATCTGGTAGATTCCACCTGAACAATGAATCCCATTTTCCATGTTCTCACCCCCGTCTTATTTATTGTACGCGGGGAATGGGATGCTTGTACTTGTCATGGGCACTTGGACTATTTTGACTCACAGTACACTTGGCACACAGTCAACACACATACATATATATACACATATGTATATTCATATCTGTATTCACACACACGTGTCGTGTTTACTCCTCCCTCTTTTCCTCTTCGTTTTCCTCCTTTTTTCCTTGGTTTGTTCCTTGGTTATTGCCCCTTTCGTTATGCTAAGATCACTGGACCATTAATTTGTATTATAATGTGTAATGTGGGACATCCTTTCTGGGCAATAGAAAAGAGTCTGTAGTAGATGTTTCTACTTGCAATTCTCTTCTTATATCATTCGTTTGATATTTTACCTTTTACGTATTTTCTCCTTTCGGGTGAGACACTCTTTATTTAATTTCTGGGATGAAAACATTTTTTTACTTTTTTTCATTTCGACTATTGTAGTCTTTTTTCCCTTTGACTGATGAGTTTGCATTTTTCAAATGCCTAAGTCTTTTTCCTATGTTGATTTATTTACTGTATGTTTTAAATACACTGTCACAATGTTTCCTCCCCAGCTTTGACAAAGACCTCTCGGTGGAAACGCGTCAGCTACAGTAAATAAACAGATTTTGGACTTACCTGGAGTGCGGGCCTTTCTTGCGGCGGCGTCAGCAAGGATCTTTAAGCATATATATATATATATATATATATATATATATATATTATATATATATATTTATTTCACCAAAGTCCAAACGAGAACGCACTCAACAGCAGTCGTGATTACTATGATCTCTTTATTCATGGGGAACCGGCATTAATCCTCCTGATATTCTGCCGCCTTACCGGTTTCGGAGACCCCGCTCCTTAATCATAGGCATGGCTGTGAATCTGCAGATATTTCCCAGCATTCTTATAACTACTTCACTCCTGCCCTCAGTGGGCTGCACAGGTGCATATTTTCACCATCGCCTTCTGGGATTTGTAGCATGTTCGGAATTCATTATATCTTCCTTAGTAGGTTCTGCAAAATAAACAGTTTATAGTCCTTTACTCTTGCCCTCAGTGGGCCACAGGGATCATAATGACACGGTTATATTTAACAAGACTGCTGTTCCATAAATCAGGCTTTCATTAGTTAAAGCCCTATGGCCCTGTATTTCGTTCACGGTGGTGCAGTTCTCCACGGCTTTGGACGGCCGTGTATATGTGATTCACCAAAGTCCAAACAAGAACAAGAACGCACTCAACAGCAGTCGTGATTCCTCCGATCTCTTTATTCATGGGGAACCGGCATTAATCCTCCTGATATTCTGCCGCCTGACCGGTTTCAGAGCCCCCCGCTCCTTAATCATAGGCGTGGCTGTGAATCTGCAGATATTTCCCAGCATTCTTATAACTACTTCACTCCTGCCCTCAGTGGGCTGCACAGGTGCATATTTTCACCATCGCCTTCTGGGATTTGTAGTATGATCGGAATTCATTATATCTTCCTTAGTAGGTTCTGCAAAATAAACAGTTTATAGTCCATTACTCTTGCCCTCAGTGGGCCACAGGGATCATAATGACACAGTTATATTTAACAAGACTGCTGTTCCATAAATCAGGCTTTCATTAGTTAAAGCCCTATGGCCCTGTATTTCGTTCACGGTGATGCAGTTCTCCATGGCTTTGGACGGCCGTGTATATGTGATTCACCAAAGTCCAAACAAGAACGAGAACGCACTCAACAGCAGTCGTGATTCCTCCGATCTCTTTATTCATGGGGAACCGGCATTAATCCTCCTGTTATTCTGCCGCCTGACCGGTTTCAGAGCCCCCCCTCCTTAATCATAGGCATGGCTGTGAATCTGCAGACATTTCCCAGCATTCTTATAACTACTTCACTCCTGCCCTCAGTGGGCTGCACAGGTGCATATTTTCACCATCGCCTTCTGGGATTTGTAGTATGATCGGAATTCATTATATCTTCCTTAGTAGGTTCTGCAAAATAAACAGTTTATAGTCCATTACTCTTGCCCTCAGTGGGCCACAGGGATCATAATGACATAGTTGTATTTAACAAGACTGCTGTTCCAAAAATCAGGCTTTCATTAGTTAAAGCCCTATGGCCCTGTATTTCGTTCTCTGTGGTGCAGTTCTCCACGGCTTTGGACGGCCGTGTATATGTGATTCACCAAAGTCCAAACGAGAACGCACTCAACAGCAGTCGTGATTCCTCCGATCTCTTTATTCATGGGGAACCGGCATTAATCCTCCTGATATTCTGCCGCCTGACCGGTTTCGGAGCCCCGCGCTCCTTAATCATAGGCATGGCTGTGAATCTGCAGATATTTCCCAGCATTCTTATAACTACTTCACTCCTGCCCTCAGTGGGCTGCACAGGTGCATATTTTCACCATCGCCTTCTGGGATTTGTAGTAAGCTCGGAATTCATGATATCTTCCTTAGTAGGTTCTGCAAAATAAACAGTTTATAGTCCATTACTCTTGCCCTCAGTGGGCCACAGGGATCATAATGACACGGTTATATTTAACAAGGAGTGAAGTAGTTATAAGAGTGCTGGGAAATATCGGCAGACCCCAATGCGGCCCACCCGAGAACCGCGCACCCTTCGCATACCGAACGCGCATCGTACACAACTTAACCAATATGGCGGCAAAATTCTTGGATTCGCGCACCCATCGTGACTGGTACACGATAGGTACGCAAATCCACTTTAAAAAAAAGATGTAAATGCATATTTTACAAAGGAGAAAACATCACATTATTTTTATAAAAGTTTAAAAATTTAGAAAAAGCATTTTTTGGACATTACAATTAGAAATTAGCATTTAAAAAACCTTTGAAATTCACTGAAAAAACCATAGGTTTCAGGGACGTTATAGTTAGAAATTAGCATTCAAAAAACCTTTGAAATTCACTGAAAAAACCATAGGTTTCAGGGACGTTATAGTTAGGAATTAGCATTTAAAAACCTTTGAAATTCACTGAAAAAACCATAGGTTTCAGGAACGTTATAGTTAGAAATTAGCATTTAAAAAACCTTAGAAATTCACTGAAAAAACCAGACGTTTCAGGGACATTATAGTTGGTTGGACATTTCACTCGTACAAAACCAGAGAAATTCGGCCGTTATAGTTAGTTGAGCTAACTATAACTCGCGCCCCCGCAATGCACTGCTGATGACATGGTCAGTGACATCACTGATGACATCATCCACGTCATAATCTGATGCACCTACTCACACCCTAATATAACCTTTGATATACCCACTCTAAATTACAGATTGACATTCTTGAAACCATAGACACACCAATACCAGTTACTACATACCCACTCACTGATTCTTAAGTCTACATACAGATCCACTCACTCACCCATACAGCCACTCATATATGCAGTCACTCATCAATACAGCCACTATCATATACACCCATACAGACACTCACACACTGCCACTCACCTATAGAGTTACTCACACAGCTACTCAGTCATGCAAAGAATCAATCACACTGCCATTTACTCACCTATACAGTTATACACACACCACGTCGGCTATTCATACAGATACTAAGACATACTTACTCTCTTATACAATCACTGACACAAGCACATGCTCATCCATACAGCCACTCTCACAATCGCTCACTCTCACATACAGTCACTTATATACTCCAATACTCACATATACTGTCTTACACATATGCAATTACTTACCCATATATCACTGAGACATCCATTCAGTCACAGACACAGCCATACGCACACTCACTCATCCATAGACTCCCTCACAGATGCACTCATAAACCCATAGACCCAGGGATTCACCCACTCATACATCCATGCAGAGAGTCACACACCCCATTACCCACCCACACAGACACTCAGGCACCTATACAGGTATTCAGACTAGTAATTAATAAACCAAATAGACACTCATGTACCTACTCACCAACCCATGCAACCACTTACACACCAACTGACAGACTGATACAAACATTCACACAGATTAGTCATTCACCCATGCATTCACTAAGACACGTTTAATCACCCACTTATACAGTCAGTCACGCACTCACTAAATCATCCATTCAGACACTCATACACCCACTAATTCTTCAATACACCTTGGCGTATATCTATATATAACATTCTTAAACTTTTTAGAAACACTCAGTCACTGGGTGATGTCATCAGTGATGTCATCAGTGATGTCATTTGAGATGTCAGTGATGTCATCAGTGATATCACTGACCATGTCATGAGTGATGTAATATGTGATGTCATCAGCAGTGCATTGCGGGGGCGCGAGTCATAGTTAGCTCAACTAACTATAATGGCCGAATTTCTCTGGTTTTGTACGAGTGAAATGTCCAACTAACTATAATGTCCCTGAAACCTCTGGTTTTTTCAGTGAATAAATATATATATATATAAATATATATATATATATATAGCCATCCGTACATCCACTTTCACAAATCAATGAAAGAAAACGCTGCACTCCAGTCTCAGGTAGGATTTTCCACTCATATTTATTAAAGCGTAGCAAACACCAGGGCTTGGCTTGCCCCCAACGCTGGCACCGACAGGAGAGTGTGTTGCAATTACTGGACCGATATATATATATATATATATATATATAAAACCAAAGGTTACAGGGACGTTATAGTTTTAAATGCTAATTTGTAACTATGGTGTCCTTCTAACCTTTGGTTTTTTCAGTGAATATATATATATATATATATATTTTTTTTTTTTTGCCAATGTCTGCCCAGAGTAAAGGATGCACTCCACAGTAGAGAGGTAACAACCATTTTATTTACAGATGAAGGCGGCGTTTCACCCCGGTTTTAATGTCCTTATGCCGACGCATTTCGAAGCTTCATGCTTCTTCTTCAAAGGCATGCGTGAGAGTGCAGCGATGTAAAGCAACCACAGTCCCCGTGTGCTAATTAATTTAAAGGCCTCTGGTGTGCCTTACTGATGGTCAGTCTTTACGATGCATTCTGGGACAAGTAGTTCATTTCTTAAATAATTTTTACCTTTCAGTAGGTTCTGCAACAGTTCACGATCATTGTGGGACCAAATAGTACACAAGCCCTCCAGTGGGCCCCAGAGCGATATTCCACCTTCTTTATTTTGGCTCTGCTGTGCCATCATTAGATTCAGAATAATTCCATATCCTGAGGCCTCGCATTCATTTTTGGAGCGGTGCAATCCTCCACAGCCGGAACCGCCGTGATTTATTGTTGCCAATGTCTGCCCAGAGTTAAGGACGCACTCCACAGTAGAGAGGTAACAACCATTTTATTTACAGATGAAGGCGGCGTTTCACCCCGGTTTTAATGTAATATATATATCCAAAGGTTAGAGGGATGTTATAGTTAGACTCACATTTCACTTGTACAAATCCAGAGAAATTCAACAGTTATAGTTAGCTGAGCTAACTCTAACTTGTGCCGCTGCAATGCACTGCTTATGACCTCACATATTACATCACTCATGACATGGTCAGTGACATCAGTGATGACATCACTGATGACATCTCAAATGGCATCGCTGATGACATCATCCAGAGAAACTCTGACACACCCACTTATACCCCCATAAAACATCATACACCCATTCCCACACAGTCACTAACAAACTCATTTACAGATCCCTTACAAAGACTCACACATCTCTTCACACATCCATACAGCCAGTAACACATGAACTCACCCATACAGCCACTAACGGAACCACTTTTTCACATATACATCGACTCATGCACCTTCTCACTTACCAATAGAGCCAATCACTGATCCAGTCAGAGACTTAGATGCACTTACACACCCACTCATACAGCTACAGACAGAGTAATCAGTTAACCATACACCTACTCACATACCCACTTACTCACCTATAGTCACTCATACAGCCACTAACTCCCCCATACAATTACTCAGACAGCCACTCAGTTACTTATACATATACTAATACACAAACTCACTCACCTATACAGTGACTGAGAGAACCATATACTTTCCCAAACAACCTCTCTCACACTCACTCACCAATACCACCACTGAAACACCCATTCGCTCACACAAACAGCCACTCATACACCCGCTCACTCACTCATACACCCACTTACACATCTATTGATGCACTGAGACAACCACTTATGCACCCTGTCATTTGCTCACACAGACAATTATGTATCTGCTCACACACCCATTCAGCTACTCATGCACTCTCTGATTTCCTATTTACAACTGCTGATACACCAACTCAGTTAACTATACAGATACACAACCACACACTTACTCATACATGCACTGATACACCCACTCACCTATACAAAAACTCCCACACCTACTATTTCATGTATACAGTCTCTTATATACCTAGTCACTCTTCTATACACCACTTACACATCCACTTACTTACCCATACAGGCACTTCCACAGTGAGCTACATTCATATATATATATGTTAAACACTCAGTAACTTTTAGAAAACACCAACAATCACTGGATGATGTCATCAGTGATGTCATTTCAGATGTCATCCGTGATGTCATTTGACATGTCATCAACGATGTCATCACTGATGTCACTGACCATACCGAGTGATGTAATATGTGAGGTCGTAAGCAGTGCATTGCGGGGGGCGCGACTTATAGTTAGCTCAGCTAACTATAACTGCTGAATTTCTCTGGTTTTGTATGAGTGAAATGTCAGTCTAACTATAACATCCCTGTAAACTTTGTTTTTTTCAGCGACTTTCTAAGGTTTTTCTAATTCTATTGCCTAACTATAACGTCCCTGTAACCTTTGGTTTTTTTCAGTGAATTTCTATGGTTTTCATTCTAACAATACACACATTACTAACTACATCACTGCTTAAAAAACTGTTTTGTATACATACATATTTTTCTAGTAAGTTTGAACCCAACTTTTTAAGAGTTGTAAAACACATATATGCACACATTTTACAGTATTTTAGACACTAGGGGTTTATTACTGCACTATTTAAAGTCATATTTTTGTATGGAGTTTGTATAAAAACAATCTTTTAAACCAATTTCCCATTTTTGCAATGATGCCGGGCGCCGCGATGATATCAGTAGTCGCGATTAGTGCGAATATGTCACGAAATGACAAAACAAAAGCTAACATTCAATTGCTACCACCACATACAAAACTTATAACTGCAAAAGGTATTATAACAACACACTAAACACATTACTTTCTAAAAGACTCTATATTAGCATGAATGACTCCCTTAATATCACTATAACACATTGTATAACTCTTTCAGTGGAACCTGTGACTGCATACATCACTGTATCAGTAAGTCTCCCATTCACTGTGTAAGTATTTCAGTGGATCTGTGAGACAGTACATCAGTCTATCAAAGGTTCTATAACAAACTGCTTGACTGTCTGAGTGCATCTATGACTGGGTGCATCAGTGTCTCACTGGATCTGTGATTGGTTGCATGAGTCTCTCAGTCGATCTGTGAGTAGGTGCACAAGTGCGTTTGTCATTTGAAACTAAGTATGACTTTCTGACTGGATCTGTGAGTCGATACATGAGTGTCTAAGTGGGTGTCTGAGAGGGTGAGTGAGTGGGTGCATGACTATCTGAGTGAGTCTCTCAGTGGTCAATGACTGAGAGCATGAGTGTCTGAATGGTCTGTGAATGGGTGCATGGTCACTCAGTGGGACCGTGAGTGGGTGCATCAGTCTCTGAGTATATCAGTGAATGGGTTCATGAGTCTCTGAGTGGGTCTGTGAGTGGGTGTGAGAGTGACTGTATGGGTGTGTGAGTGTCTGGGTCTGTGAGTGGGTATATGAGAGTCTGAGTGGATCGGTGAATGGGTGTATGAGTGTCTCAATGGGCCTGTGAGTGAGAGCAAAAGTCTCTGGGTGAGTGAATGGGTGAATGCATGAGTGTCTGAGTAGGTCTGAGACTGGGAGGGCGAGTGTCTGGGTGGGTCTGTGAGTAGATGCGTGATTGGCTTCCAACACTTTACACCAGAAAGTGTTGGCCGCCATCTTGTGACTCAGTTGAACAAAGTCACAGGAAAAAACATTTTAAAAAAAGAAAAGGGGGCAGGGTAGAAACACCCTGGCCCCTAGGCCTCTTGGGGGGGGGGGGTGTCCCACAGTGACCCTGCCAGGCCAAAAAGGAATTTAAAAAAAAAAAAATTTCAAGGGGAGTAGCGCTGGGCCAGCGGCTGCTGCCAAAATGTTTTTTCTAAATGAAGACCATGCTTAGTTTGTAATTGGCCACTGGGTGAGCCAAATCCCCAGGGCATAGTCAAATTATATTTAACGGATGGGGACCCTCAGGGGCCCCCTCCTAGGGTATTTATATGCCCCCCTGGGGTTTATTTTAGTATAGGGGGCTAGGCAGGGCCCTGGGTACACCACCTCCCTGGGCCAATTTTTAAGAAATCGAGAAGGGGCCTCACTGACCCCCCAGGCTCCCAACCACCCCCTGGGGCCTTTTTAAGTGAATTTAGGGGGCCTCATGGACCCCCTGTGCCTCAGGGCCCACCACCTATCCAGGGCTTAAATATTTGTCGTGGGGGGCCTCATGGACCCTCCCGGCCCCAGGGATGATCACCTCCCCAGGGCCAAAATACCAAAATGGGAGGGGCTCGGGTAACCAATACCTTTCCGGGGCGGCCCTTCTAAGTAAAAGGAAGGGGGCGCGCTGCCCCCATCCTGGCGGTAAGGGGTAACGGGACACCCTTGGGTGCCAACTGCCCCGCCTGTAACCTCCAGTAGGTCCCACACAGCAGGATTGCTGAGAGGTCTTCAGAGGCCATGCCCCTTTTCACCACCACTCTGAAAGTCCCCCTCCTGGTACACTATTGGTTGGGGGATGAATTTCACTTCTTCCTGAGGAACCCTGGGGGCCAAGAAGCCCTCCTGGTACCTCCTCTAAGTCCTACACAGCAGGATTCCTGTGAGCTAGTTGGAAGCCCAGCCCTCTTTGTCCACCAATCTGCAAACACGACAAGTACTTAAAAAATAAAGAAATTCACTGAAAAAAACCAAAGGTTACAGGGAAGTTATAGTTAGGAATTAGCATTTAAAAATCCTAAGAAGTTCATGAAAAAAACAAAGGTTAGAAGGACGTTATAGTTAGGCTCAGATTTCACTCGTACAAAACCAGTGAAATTCAGCAGTTATAGTTAGTGAGCTAACTATAATCTGCGCCCCCGCAATGCAATGCTTATGACCTCACATATTACATCACTCATTACATGGTCAGTGACATCACTGATGACATCTCAAATGGCATCACTGATGACATCATCCAGTGACTGTGAGTGTTTTTAAAAAGTGTATGCGTGTTAAATATATATATACCAAGGTTTATTGATGAATCAATGGGTATATGAGTGCCTGTATGGATGATTCAGTGGGTGTGTAACTGACTGTATAAGTGTTTATGTGTCTCAGTGAGTGGCTGTATGTATGAGTGGGTGTGTGAGTGCCTCTGTGGATGAGTACATGGGTATGTCAGTAGTTGTATGGGTGTTTGAGTAGGTATATGAGTGGTTGTGTGGGTGTCTGAGTCAGTGTGTGAGTGGATCTGTGGATGATGTCACCAGTGATGTCATCAGTGACATCATTTGAGATGTCATCAGTGATGTCACTGACCATGTCATGAGTGATGTATTATGTGAGGTCATAAGCAGTGCATTGTGGGTGCATGAGTTAAAGTTAGCTCAGGTCATTATACCTGATGAATTTGTATGGTTTTGTACGAGTAAAATCTGAGCCTAACTATAACGTCCCTGTAACCTTTGTTACTTTTAGTGAGTTTCCAAGGTTTTTTTTTGTTGCATTTTCTAACTATAGCGTGTTTGTAACCTTTGGTTTTTTCAGTGAATTTCTAAGGTTTTTTTAATTCAATTTCCTAACTATAACCTCCCTGTAGCGATTGTTTTTTTCAGTGAATGTCTACATTTTTAAAAATTCCATTTTCTAACTGTAATATACTTATGTTTGATTTTTTAAGTACATTTAAGATATTGTTTGAATTTTTTGTGATAACTAATATCAAAACTTTCAGTGTGGGTATGTTAGTAGTTGTGTTGGTTGCAGTCTTTCTCTTTGAGTGAATGTATTGGTTTCTGAGTGGATATCTAAGTGTTTGTGTGTGTTTCACTGTGTGTAGCGAAACTCCAATATGTTTACAGCTGAAATCCAGTTAGCTTTGCAGATATTCTAGATGGTGTATTGCTACAGGTGAACTAATCCTCTGTGCTACATTATTGCGACTACCACTAGACAAAACTGTGTTTAGTAATGTTAGTAGATTTATTTTACTTTGTAACTCACTTTGGTACGGGTAGTGGTTAGTAAAATAAAGAATTGCACAGGATAATAGTATCGTTATAGCAATATGTGGTCTCGCATTCGGTTAAAGGTGTCAAGGTGATTAAGACAGGAGAGCTGCTTATGAATTTTACTGCTGCAATACTGTGTTAGTTTTCATGAGAGGTGAGTAATATCTTTTAAAAAAAAATTTTTTTATTGGCACAGCGGTTCCTCCGTAGTACTGCAAACATAGACGGGCACTACTCTATGGTTCTCGTTCCGATCACGTGATCGTAATGGCCCTGCGGTTCCGATCTGCAGATTCGTCAACATTTCAAATACATTTTTAATGTATATAGGAGGCACTGTTTTTAAATTTACCATAAGTGTGAACACATTTGAAAGGCCAAACTACCTCCTGTATGTTTGGTTTTAATTAAAAAAAAGAAAACACTTTTACGATTTACGTAGATCCACAAATCTGCGGATCTGGTCCAGCAGTTCCGCTCAATACGAAAAGGAAACTCTCCTATTCTATTGGTTAATATTGAACCACACCTATTTTTAATTAGGACCACTCCCAAAAATGGTTCTTCTTTTTCTGGCTGTTTTGGGGGGGAACATCTTGTGTTTCATCTTCTCTGCAAGACACATTTAAACAATGGCTGAAGGTAATACTGCACCTCCACTCGCGGAACTTTCCATCATTAGAGAAGAAGAAGAGGAGTAAGAAATACCTACAACTTCCAAAAAAGAAAGTGTGGTGTGGCGATTGTTTTCAATACCTAGTAGCAAAAAAGAGGTGTCTGCGCTGTTTGTAAAATGGAAGCTATGCAGCAAGGAGTCTCCTGTGGCACTGTGAAGAAATACAGCCATGTGTAAGCCTCTCCGCCAATTCATGAGAGAGCGTATGTGCTGATGATTAGGGAGAGAGATGCTACTTCTAGAGTTGCTGCCCCTGGAACATCAGGTCCTGCAGAAATCACCATTCCATCTATAGGCCAAGAACTGGGGGGATGGTAATGCACTGCGCCACCTGCCACAAACTTTTTTTTTTCAAGTGAAGAAACACAGTTGTTATGTTTTTTTCTTTTTTCCTTTAATACATCCAGTTCTACAACACCATTGTGTTTTGAAAATGCAAATTTCGTGAATTTAGTTGTTTACAACAGTTTGAAAGTTTTTGAAGCATAAAAAACAACAAAAAAGTAAAAAACTTTAAAAAACGATCCTTTTTTGAACCACCATTTACTCAAATACAGAGCTGTGTCTGACTCATTATTTTTGTGTACTTTTCTGTGTATGTTGATAGGTGCCTGTGGGTGTGTTATTATATGTATCAGTGATTCCCATGGTGCATGATTGTATGTATGAGTGAGTATGTGTGTGTCAGTGTATGCTTCAGTAAGTCCTAAGGTACTTTACAGTATGTATGAGTAAATGTGTGAGTATGTAAGTTAATGCATCATTGTCCATCGGTGTGTCAATATATGTATTAGTGAGTCCTTTGGTGTCGCAGTTTGTGTATGAGTGAGTGGGTGAATATAATAGTGGCTATATCAGTGTGTGCATGAGTGTGTGAGTGTATGTATCAGTGAGTCCAAGGGTATCTTAGGGTATGTGTAAGTGAGTGTGTGAATGTGTTAGTGAATGGATTGACGTGTCCATGGGTGTGTCAGTGTATGTATGAGTGAATCCCAGAGTGTCTCAGTGTGTGTATGAGTGAGACGGTGATTCTGTCAGTGAATACACGAGTGTGCCCATGGTTGTACCAGTGTATGTATTAGTGAGTCCTAGGGTGTCTCAGAGTGTGTATAATTGAGTGTGTTAGTTAATGCATCAGTGTCTCCATGGGTGTGCCAGTGTATGTATTAGTGAGCCCTAGGGTGTTTCAGGGTGCGCATGAGTAACTTTGTGAGTGAATTCATGTGTGTATCCATGGGTGTGTCAGTGTATGTATCAGTCCTAGGGTGTCTCAGGGTGTATGAGTGAGTGTGTCAGTTAATGCATCAATGTTTGCTTGGGTGTCTCAGTATATGTATGTGTGTCCTGGGTATTTGAGTGTATGTATGTGGGAGTGTCTGAGTGATTCAGTGAATATATTTTTGCATGTATTTTGGCTGTGTCAGTGTATGTATGTGTGTGTCACGGGGCTGTTCAGTGTATGCATCACTTAGTGACTGAGCATGTCAGTGCATGTATCAGTGTTTACATAGGTGTGTCAGTATACGTATGATTGTATCCCAGGGTGTCTGAGTGTACATATCAGTGAGTGTCTGAGTATATCAGTGAATGTGTTAGTGTCTCTTTGGTAAGTCTGTATATGTATGATTATGTTTCAGGATGCTTCAGTGTATGTATCAGTGAGTGTATGAGTGAGATAGTGAATGCATCAGTTTATTTGTTTAGCTGTCTTACTATATGAGTGTGTCCTGAGTGTCTCGATGTATTTATCAGTGAGTGTGTAAGTGACTCAGTAACTGTGCCAGTGTGTGTATGGGTGTGTCAGTATATGCATGAGTGTGTGGCAGGGTGTATGAGTGTATGCCTGGGTATTTCAGTGTATACAACAGTGTCTACCTTGATGTATGACTTCATACATCAGTGCATGCCTGAATGTGTTACTCTATGCATCAGTGTGTGCCGGGGTGTCTTAGTGTATGAATTAGTGTGTACCTGGGTGCGCAAGTGTATGCGTGAGTGTGTTACTGGGTGTGCAAGTCTATGTTTCACTCTGTGTGGGTGAATTAGTGTATACATGTGAGGTTTAGTATATCAATACATACCTTCACTGTGCACATGGATGTTTCTGTATCAGTGTGTGCTTCAGTTTGTGACTAAAGGAAACAACGACTGCCTTCCTGTGCTGTTCAATGTATTGTAAAAAGGGAAAAATTTTACTAGTCACCTACATCGCTCCAATAAATAGTTCCATTGATCTGTGGTAAAAGACAGAAAACATAAATATAAGTTATTGCTACATGTTATAAATTTGGAAAATAAATATTTAATTTCTGCAATCAAATGTTCATGTTAATAATGATTCAAAAAAAATAGTTAGTAAAGGAAAAATGTCCTTTCTTGAGTCCCCTCACTCACCATGGTTTCCCATGGTGACATGCTTCATCATAGGGGCCATCCCAACCCGCTACGGGCTGAGGCGTGCTACGACTTGCGACACTACGTAGGAGCACTACTTGTGAGTGACTATGTGTGGTGCAGTGATGGGGGTGGAGTGGGTGAGACTAAAAATATCTAGCTAGTGGGCAAAAAGAATTTATTCAGGCTCCTAGCCGATATATTAAAAACGGGGTTGGTCGCTAGGGTGTCTGTTTTTAATTAGTCAGGGGTCCCTAGTGAACGTCAACTAGTTTCGAGCTACCCCAGTGCTCTTCTTCAGGACAAACAGGGTCCAGCCCTGTTTAGTACCACTCCAAAGTAACCTAAGGATAGGAAAAAATGCTGCAAAATACTAGCAGGCAAGAGTTAATACATACAGTACTTTGATCACGTAGTATCTGTAATAGAGAAAGGAATAAAAAGCATTATCAAGTACAGTCTATGTACTGTATAGGTAGTTATTGAAACCATGTTGATGCTGATCAATTGAATCTAAAACAGAAAACGGCATACGAGACCTATTTCATGCTATGTAGGTAAGTGAAAACGCCATGCTGCACATTAACTACATATAATCAGACACTCACTGCTGGTGTGTGTTGTTAAGAGCTCTCCCATAAGATCCTTGTGTGGTTATGAGAGCTATGGGCATCTCAATAGTCATGTTATACTATAGGGCCAGCTTAGTTTAAACACAAAAAACTAAAAACCAAAAAAGGAATACCACATGACATTACCCTTAGTGAGTAGATTGTCAGTAATCTGAGACATGCCAGGCAATTAGGTGAATGCTTATTTGCCAGGAAATAGAATGAAATGAAAGAGCATAAACCTAAAAAAACATACTAATATGTACAGACAAAACAATACGACAAAGAAAATACAGTGACATAATAAAACACATACTAATTATGGAGCAACAATGTGCTTCATGGTCTGAGAGGGGCTGGAGAGATCATCGCCACTGTAGGAGAAAGGAAAAAACAAAGCGATAATGAAAGCTTTGTAGCAAAAAAGGGGGGTTCACTGTGAGAGGCTCTGCTGTCTACCCGGTCCGGTGCTGTGGAGAGAATAACTTACTTGAGAATGAAAACTGCTCCGGCTGTTGCCTGCTTCCCTCCCGACCGCATATTAACAAGTGAGTCCCTACTGCTTGTTTTTAAAGGGTGTTTTCCCGCCGATTCATGATTAGGAGACTAGAGCGGAAACTAAAGAACAAAATGGCCGCCTTCTATGGCTCAATGTGGCTGCCATTTTGGGAAGGTAAAATACTCATTAGTGCCTATTGGGAAGGGTATAAGGTGATTAGAGGCATACAAAGGTGATGAACAAATACATACAATGTGCCTCACAATGATATACAAAAGAGGTCTAATACGCATTCCTATCATTATGGGAAGGTAAAATACTCGTTAGTGCCTATTGATAAGAGTATAAGGTGATTAGAGGCTAAACAAGGAAGACGAACAAATACATACAATGAGCCTCACGATGATATACAAAAGAGGTCTAATACGAGTGCCTATTGAGGAATCACTAAGGTGATTAAGACGTACTCATATAAAACAAACATACAGATGAATACTGTATTTACACTCCCTGAAGAAGTGTTTGATTATGAACGGAGAGTAATTGCAACTGATCGGCTGACTCTTAGCGTGTCATATATAGGGTGACTGGTATTTGCTCAGGAGTTTCCCAATAGATGTAATGCCAGAGGAGATTGATAGCTTGACCTCTGGTTAAGAGGGAATTTGATCAGATGACTTTTCTAATTGCAGGGTGACTGGTATTCTTTCAAAAAACATACCCCTTAGATGTAATGTCAGAGGAGACTGTTATTTTGAGAACTGACCCCACGGAATATTATCATTCAAGCCTTGAGTGTCTGTGCGTAATTTAAAAACCCAGCGTTGTTCTCTCTCTAGAAGTCGCTGTTCGAGGTTGTCATTACATTTGATATGTTCCAGGACCACCCACCTCATGTCGTTAGGTGTATGTTGTTTTTCGATAAAATGGGTTGACATTTTTGTTGTCTCCCGCTTGCACCTGATGTTACTACGGTGCTCCACAATCCTAGTACTGACTTTTCGTGTAGTCATGCCTACGTAGTGGAGATTACAGGTGCAGGTAATCAGATATACCACACCTGTGGTGTTACAATTAGTGAAACTGCGGAGTTCCCATGTCATTTGATTGTTAAATGTCACTCTTTTAGTTGCTGACATGAGGTGACATACGCTGCAGTTATTACACGGGTAATGTCCTGTAGGCAGAGTTTGTAGGATTCTTTGTCCATCAGATTTGGTGTTAATCTTGGGACGAGTGTGGACAAAGCCCTAGTAGCAAAAAAGAGGTGTCTGCGCTGTTTGTAAAATGGAAGCTATGCAGCAAGGAGTCTCCTGTGGCACTGTGAAGAAATACAGCCATGTGTAAGCCTCTCCGCCAATTCATGAGAGAGCGTATGTGCTGATGATTAGGGAGAGAGATGCTACTTCTAGAGTTGCTGCCCCTGGAACATCAGGTCCTGCAGAAATCACCATTCCATCTATAGGCCAAGAACTGGGGGATGGTAATGCACTGCGCCACCTGCCACAAACTTTTTTTTTCAAGTGAAGAAACACAGTTGTTATGTTTTTTTCTTTTTCCTTTAATACATCCAGTTCTACAACACCATTGTGTTTTGAAAATGCAAATTTCGTGAATTTAGTTGTTTACAACAGTTTGAAAGTTTTTGAAGCATAAAAAACAACAAAAAAGTAAAAAACTTTAAAAAACGATCCTTTTTTGAACCACCATTTACTCAAATACAGAGCTGTGTCTGACTCATTATTTTTGTGTACTTTTCTGTGTATGTTGATAGGTGCCTGTGGTTGTGTTATTATATGTATCAGTGATTCCCATGGTGCATGATTGTATGTATGAGTGAGTATGTGTGTGTCAGTGTATGCTTCAGTAAGTCCTAAGGTACTTTACAGTATGTATGAGTAAATGTGTGAGTATGTAAGTTAATGCATCATTGTCCATCGGTGTGTCAATATATGTATTAGTGAGTCCTTTGGTGTCGCAGTTTGTGTATGAGTGAGTGGGTGAATATAACAGTGGCTATATCAGTGTGTGCATGAGTGCGTGAGTGTATGTATCAGTGAGTCCAAGGGTATCTTAGGGTATGTGTAAGTGAGTGTGTGAATGTGTTAGTGAATGGATTGACGTGTCCATGGGTGTGTCAGTGTATGTATGAGTGAATCCCAGAGTGTCTCAGTGTGTGTATGAGTGAGACGGTGATTCTGTCAGTGAATACACGAGTGTGCCCATGGTTGTACCAGTGTATGTATTAGTGAGTCCTAGGGTGTCTCAGAGTGTGTATAATTGAGTGTGTTAGTTAATGCATCAGTGTCTCCATGGTTGTGCCAGTGTATGTATTAGTGAGCCCTAGGGTGTTTCAGGGTGCGCATGAGTAACTTTGTGAGTGAATTCATGTGTGTATCCATGGGTGTGTCAGTGTATGTATCAGTCCTAGGGTGTCTCAGGGTGTATGAGTGAGTGTGTCAGTTAATGCATCAATGTTTGCTTGGGTGTCTCAGTATATGTATGTGTGTCCTGGGTATTTGAGTGTATGTATGTGGGAGTGTCTGAGTGATTCAGTGAATATATTTTTGCATGTATTTTGGCTGTGTCAGTGTATGTATGTGTGTGTCATGGGGCTGTTCAGTGTATGCATCACTTAGTGACTGAGCATGTCAGTGCATGTATCAGTGTTTACATAGGTGTGTCAGTATACGTATGATTGTATCCCAGGGTGTCTGAGTGTACATATCAGTGAGTGTCTGAGTATATCAGTGAATGTGTTAGTGTCTCTTTGGTAAGTCTGTATATGTATGATTATGTTTCAGGATGCTTCAGTGTATGTATCAGTGAGTGTATGAGTGAGATAGTGAATGCATCAGTTTATTTGTTTAGCTGTCTTACTATATGAGTGTGTCCTGAGTGTCTCGATGTATTTATCAGTGAGTGTGTAAGTGACTCAGTAACTGTACCAGTGTGTGTATGGGTGTGTCAGTATATGCATGAGTGTGTGGCAGGGTGTATGAGTGTATGCCTGGGTATTTCAGTGTATACAACAGTGTCTACCTTGATGTATGACTGCATACATCAGTGCATGCCTGAATGTGTTACTCTATGCATCAGTGTGTGCCGGGGTGTCTTAGTGTATGAATTAGTGTGTACCTGGGTGCGCAAGTGTATGCGTGAGTGTGTTACTGGGTGTGCAAGTCTATGTTTCACTCTGTGTGGGTGAATTAGTGTATACATGTGAGGTTTAGTATATCAATACATACCTTCACTGTGCACATGGATGTTTCTGTATCAGTGTGTGCTTCAGTTTGTGACTAAAGGAAACAACGACTGCCTTCCTGTGCTGTTCAATGTATTGTAAAAAGGGAAAAATGTTACTAGTCACCTACATCGCTCCAATAAATAGTTCCATTGATCTGTGGTAAAAGACAGAAAACATAAATATAAGTTATTGCTACATGTTATAAATTTGGAAAATAAATATTTAATTTCTGCAATCAAATGTTCATGTTAATAATGAAATATCACACAGTGAAAACATTGCGAAGCAATTATACATTACATTTAAAGATCTAATTTTCCCTTTTTTAGCTGTTCTCAGCTTTCATACTTGTACACTGTAAACAATGTACTGCATGAAGCTTCATCCTTGAACAGCGGGGAAAAACAATCATTTAGATTGTACAACAAAATCAGAACTTCACAGTATGACACTATAAATAAGTGATATTATGCATTGTACTCACTACAAATAATTAGTAAATCATTTTAACTATAGCTACTGATCTAATTTAAACTAACATATCAATCAATCAATCAATCAATCAATCACAGAATTTGTAAAGCGCACTACTTACCCGCGAGGGTCTCAAGGCGCTAGGGAAAAAAAAGGGGGGGGGGTGCTGCTACTGGTCGAACAACCAGGTCTTGAGTAGCCTCCTGAAGGTCAGCAGGTCTTGGGTCTGTCGTAGGCTTAGTGGAAGGGTGTTCCAGGTCTTGGCGGCGAGGTGGGAGAAGGATCTGCCGCCGGTGGTAGTTCTTCGAATGCGAGGGACGGTGGCGAGGGAGAGGTCGGCGGAGCGGAGTTGGCGGTTGGGGACGTAGAAGAGGAGTCGTCTGTTGAGGTAGGCTGGGCCAGTCTTGTGGAGTGCCTTGTGTGCGTGGATGAGGAGTTTGAAGGAGATTCTCCTGTCGACGGGGAGCCAGTGCAGGTTCCTCAGGTGGGGGGTGATGTGGCTGTGGCGTGGTACATCGAGGATCAGGCGTGCGGAGGCGTTTTGTATGCGTTGCAGTCGCTTGATGAGCTTGGCCGGGGCTCCCGCGTAGAGGGCGTTCCCATAGTCAAGTCTGCTACTGACGAGGGCCTGGGTGACTGTTCTTCTTGTGTCTGTCGGGATCCACCTGTAGATCTTGCGAAGCATGCGGAGGGTGTTGAAGCAGGAGGATGAGACTGCGTTGACTTGCTTGGCCATGGAGAGCGTTGAGTCGAGGATGACTCCCAGGTTGCGTGCGTGGTCGGTGGGTGTCGGGGCTGCTCCCAGCGTCGTTGGCCACCAGGAGTCGTCCCAGGCTGAGGGGTTGGAGCCGAGGATGAGGACCTCTGTCTTCTCCGTGTTCAGTTTTAGTCGGCTGATCTTCATCCAATCGGCGACGGCCTTCATTCCTTCATGAAGGTTGGATTTGGCGGCGAGGGGGTCCTTGGTGAGGGAGAGGATCAGTTGAGTGTCGTCGGCGTAGGAGATTATGTTGAGGTCGTGCTGTCTGGCGATGCGTGCGAGCGGGGCCATGTAGATGTTGAACAGTGTTGGGCTGAGGGTCGATCCCTGGGGTACGCCGCAGATGATCTCGGAGGCTTCGGATCGGAATGGTGGGAGGCGGACTCTCTGGGTTCTGCCAGCGAGGAAGGAGGTGGCCCATTCCAGGGCCTTGTCTCGGATCCCTGCGTCGTGGAGGCGTGCGCGTAGAGTGCGGTGGCATATCAGAAAAATAGAACATGTTATCATATTGAAAGCAGTCCATTACTCGAAATAGAAGTAAAGCACACTGAAATTTTGGAGTCCGTTTTGAAGACATCACCCCTGGTAGGCTGAGTGATGCCTTAGACACTGATGACCCATGAAGAACAAACATTGCATAACACTTATTAAACAGTAATCCTCCTTAAAACTTTGGATGAAGAAAGAAGAGGTATGTATGAATTTGGAAGTTTGAAAGGCAGTTTTTGTTTCAATGTAAGCTTGCTGTCATTGCATTCAGTCCATCCACTTACACTTTTTAAATACACAGTGTAGTTTCCTGAAGTTATACGAAGTCCTTTGTGAAAGATGTTAGCCACTGTAGTGTACGTTCTTCCAGAAATTTAAATTTGTCATGCTTTGAAGTTTGTGTTTTCAGTTTCCATTTAAGAGTCATCTGCTCTGCATTGTTGTAGCATTAGTATAATGTATTTGCCAGTTCTCTGTAACTGCAATGTGGACATACAATCTGATCTACGATTTGGGCATATTTTGGCTAGCCTTTTTGATCAGCCTGACAAAAGGCACAGTTTTAGAATCTGGCAATGTTAAGTAGAGAAATCACTTAGAATTTTTTTCAGTAGTTGATGTGAAAAAACAGTCTTCACAGTCATGGTTCCAGTTATAACTCAGTCGAAATAAGTCATCAATATTTACTACTTCTTCTTCTAAAACCCCAAGGATGACCATTATAAATTAGTGTGCATCTTGTTGACTGTTGAGAGTAAATATTAGTGAGCCACTACAAATATCTGAAAGGTCTCTAATGCCTGAATCAGAAAGAATTACAGTTCTGTCACTTAGTAAATGTTGGAGCAAATGAAACAGCCCAGAACGCAACCTGTTTTCTGAGTTTTGTTCAATTTGGTTTACAAGATGTAAATGAAATAGTACATTGAGAACAACATTTGCATAGCAGTTGACACCAGAACTGTTTTCTAACTGGTATCCTACAATATGTCCTTGATTTTCCACTTTTTCCTTCATAGTGGCTTCTTATTTGTCTTCCTTTTGCTTCTTTTGAGGAACATCCATTGATTGTTTTGTAAGCTTCCACTTAGGACAGATTATCTGTTTTTCATAAATAGGATACTGTCCTAAGTGAGGAGCATAGACACTTCTTAACTGATTATACTCTCTTACATAGCTTGCATCAGCACTCACTTTCTTATCATCAAAGCCAACTAAAAAACAAACCGGTCAATGTTCTAACTCGGGATAGTGCTACGTACAACATACCTTCTTTAAATACTGTACTTCCAATATTAATAAAAGCTACACCTAAACCTTAAGATTTGTGTATGGTTACAGCATATGCTAGAGACACTGTAAACTGTTGCCGCCGCACATATAAGTCCTTTACAAGCTGAAAACATATAATACATCGGCCAATCTGCTTCAAGCTATCAATCTGATCAAACTTTATGGCTTAGTACTCAACCTTATCCCTATTTGGAAAATGAATGAAATCAATAACTTTTCCCATAGCACCATTTACTATTCCTTATTCCACATTGAAATTACGAGGCAATATTACTCAACACTTTTTCCACATGCTTAAACAATTTTCTAATCCTGCAGTCCTCGACACAGACTCCTCCAAAGAATCCAATTTAGCTTGTAGTGTCCCAGTTAGCAGTAATGTCACTCCCCGATGCTCCATTTTATCGATAGCTGTAATTTTCAAAATATCTTCTTTCTCCAGTTTCAGTAATTGTTTGTTGAAGTTGGAGCATTCTTGAAGTGTAGGCATTAGACTATGTATTTGTCTTTTTAAATGAAATTGTACATTTGCTCTGCTGCTGTGTTGTTAGATAAAAATAGTTTCTTGATAAGTTGACTTACCAAAGCACGTCTCCCCTCTTTTGTAAGAACTCCTACCCTAATGTCCTTTAGGATTTTTCTATATTCCACATCAGATGCCTGACACATATTCTTTACTAGTTCCTTGTATTTGAAGTTTAGCCAAATATTTACATTACCAATACTTCCTAAATATTTTTTTGTTTCATTATAGAGAAGTGTTTTGAAAATAGGCTTTCACGGGAGTAAGTTGCAGTAGGTCACTGAAGACAATTAAATGTTTTCCTTCAAATAGCATGTCATACTCAGTTCTTAAAATCTGCTGTATTCTCAAGTGTATGAAGGCAAGCATTAAGTTTGAAACCAAGCTCACCTCATCAATGATTAAAAGCTTCAGTTTCTTCAATACTCTTGATACCTCAAGAAAAGCTTCAGCAGATAACATCTGGTATTCCAGTTTATTCTCATGATCAACAGGTAGCATAAGTAGTTAGTGTAAAGTGATTCCTTTAATGTTGTGTCCAGCTAATCCAGTTGGTGCTGTTACTACACATGATACATTTGATTCTGTAGTCTTCTGTAGATAAGCGGTGAGAACTTTAATTAGAAAGATTTTCCCAGTGCCAGCTTGACCACTGATGTATAGCATTATTGGCTTAGATGAAGAGAATTCACATTCTTTCTTCTCATGCAGAAACCCATGCTCTATTTTATCTCTTACTTCATTATACATTTCTTTCTGTTCGTGTTTGAGTTGTGCTACTAAGTATTTAAAATCAACAGTTTTCTCTCTTACTTGTTCATTGCAGTCTCCATCTCACACATCACTATAGCTGCTTCATTTTGAATAACTGGTTGTCCAAGTGTATCTTGGCTTAATGGTCCAGAAATTTGACTGCTTTGTGAACTCTCTTTAACTACCTCAGTAGCAATGGTTTCTTCCTATTCCATCTCATCTTTCAACATTTGCAAGTATTTTGAAAAGACTAGACACTGAATGTTGTCTTTTACAGCATTGAAAAAGTAGCAGGTGTAGTCTCCAAGTAGTTCTGATTCAGCATGCCAAGGTTTGAACATTTGCAGAAGAGCCAAAGAGAAAAACTCTCTTCTGTCTGCAGTTTGGCAACTCAGTTTTCTGTAGTTAATTAGGTTGCCTTTGCTATGTCTGACCAAACAAGCGTCCCATCCAACTACTGCATATTTCCCTTCCTCTATGTTTTCCGTTACATTCCTTTGGAATCTGTAGTGTTGAAGTACTTCATATAGGCACATGATATCCTGGTGTTGACTTCTGGGATAGTACGTATCCAAAATATTTGATTTCACAATGTTTCTGCTTTTTGGATCAAACTCTGCTAGATGCTGAATATCTGGGAAAGGCTTAAATACCCTATTTTGCATACTTGCAAGGCCTAGACTTACCGAAACAATTCTCCTTGACTTTGAGAACAAACTAGCTGAGCTCAACCGGTCACAACACTCATAAGAGCCCATCTCTCTATGGGAAAACATTTTCAAGCTGAAGCTGTACAATTTCTTAGATGGAGTCTTTTCTGCTGAAATCTCCTCCCACATCTCCTTCATCTCTTTCTTCTCTAATTTTGTAATGTATGAAGTGACATACAGAGCAACAGCGATGGAGTAATCTGCAACAAATTATAGATAGATATTTAAATTCCACCTCTTCAGAATCACAGGTAGTCATTAATATACTTGGAAGCCTCTGTTCTTCTCAGGTTGCATGTGTTTTGGGGTGATTTCCTTCTTAATGTATGTCTGACTGCATACATAAAGCTCTTCACTCTCCCTTGACAAATGACAGGTCATAGGAATCCAAATAGACATCTTGTGTAAAATTTTACTTTGCATCTGTATTTTCGAAGACAGTACTTCCCACATCTATGAGTTTGAAAGCGTAGAATTTGTTCTCTCAAGCCCCTATCATCATTGTGTTTTGGGATGGCACATGTCGCATACTGGTATATGAAAGACAAGACAGACTCATCACTGTCTGTTCCAAACTTCGGGGCATCTTTTACCCATAACAGCATATGAAAATGTGGAGCACCTCTAGCTTGGTACTATTTGCTCCAAAAGAAATCAGTTACTTTGATGAGAGGAGGATTAGTTTTGGTGCAGATCAAAGCCATAATCACTTGAAACCTGTGGTTAAAATATCTGCAAACATTTGCAGGGTCCAATGAGCAAAGTTCTCCTGGTGCCTTCAGATTAATATCTTTTATGTTCGAGTTTCCTTCTCATAAGAATTCAAGCAGGTCTTCCCATGCATACTCAGCACAACTAAGTGTTAGAAACCAAGTAGGTGCTTCTAGATTCCTCGACATGCATTTCAACTCACAGTCGCGACGATAGCAATACTTGTTGGTGCCACGTTGGCAAGCCATCAGATTAATCAAGGTGTACTCCTAGTTTTCGTCGTGCCCATGAACTTTATCCATAAATTCCCTTGCAGACAGATTTTGAAGATTAACTCCTGTCTTCAGGATATGGTTAACAGCGTATGAAAGACCAGACTAGTCACTCTCAAAGAGAAGATGAAAAATTTATGGAATGCACTGGTGAAAGCTTGGATCCCCTGAATATAATCGTGTTGACCGGTATTCAGCAGCTAGTATCTATAGAGGATGCTCATCATAGCGGCCACCGGCTCCAGTTGGAAACAGTTGGGGGAAAACAGCGGGCCTCTAATGTTTCTTCCCACACACTCATGGGAACTCCTTTTGCTTCTTTCATTTGGAAGAGATCAATAGAATCATCGACAATTTCTTTAGAATGCAGAGGATGGATGATATAGTGTTCATAAATTTGTTCTGATCTCAATTGATCCACCTTTTCAATCTGACCACTTGATGGTAATGTTTCTTCCTCTATATGTGTTATATCTTGAACATCAGCATTTGTATAATAGATATTATTTTCTAACAGATATAATGTTGCTTTTTTCTACTTTCATAACGTCCACTAACTCTTGTCATAATTTTTTCTCTTAGGAGGGACACCATTTACTAGAATAAAAAGTGGATCAGCAAAATCTCTCTGTACCCCTATAGTTTCAATATTTTTTTTGAAATCTAATGGCAAGTACACAACTCTACCTTTAAGACCTTTTAGAAGCTTTGGAGGTAATCGACCAGTTTTAGGCTCCATAACGCACAATAGCTTCAAAACGATGTATATATTGTATAACAACAGATTCGTAAACATTCAAACCTCAAAATTCTTGTGGAATAGAAGCTAATTCTAAATTTCTATGTACAGCTCGAGCTGGACTTTTATTACTCTCCAACTTATCAAAGCAGTACTTACATATAATTTGCTGTGTCCTCAAATCAAATCTGTCTTCTACAAATAAATGTACAGCAAACTCTTGGCACTTATCTCTGTTCTCCTGTTCAGTTTTTGAGTACACAACTACATTGCGAGTTTGGCTTTTGTAGTGAGTGCTTCGACAACAAAAACAAACACGGTTTGGTTTTTCATAACAAACTGTGTTAAACTTTGCAATCTCTTGTGCAAAGTCTCCTGTACTAATACCTGTATCCTGTTCCTGTACACCTCCAGTAATCAACTCTCGTTTTCTCTAGAGTCATTCTCAGGACCAAAAAAACAAAATTGAATTTCTTCACAGACTTTTTCTAGCTCTGCTACTGTAACATGTAGTAGAGTTCTATTCATCTCTCTAAACATAAAGCACGGATCTTTACATAGTATAGTCTCCTAACTAAAATTCGTATTTTGGAGTGGTGAACAGCTAACATCTTAAATGATGAAAGCTGCTTTGGCACACTTGATTTGATAAACATGCCAGTGGATGTCCCTGTAATTTACTATACTTGCATGGATCCTATCCTTGCAAAATTCACATTTTCTGTTTCAGACTTCTGCATGGAAAATCACGTATAAAAGTTCTAAATAAATAAAGTGATTCCTGACGAACACTGAAAATACTACTACCGTTCCATTTGTATACTGGGGCCTGTCTACGCCTTCTTTGAAAGTCTTCAGCTATTACTTCCTCTACATTCCTAGGAACCATCTCCTCTTTTGAAACAGGAGTACCATATTTTACCTCATAACAATGACCAGTTAAATCAACTGCATGCACTAATGTGTTCTCTTGTAAATAGCTTTCCTAACTAAAATAAGGTTCATACTAGAGGTTTAAAAATCTTTCAAAAATTAGTTCTGTTAAGCTTTTTCTAAGGGTTTTTTCTTCATACACTGTACAGTTTTATCTAGTGTCCTCATTCTATTCAATATTAAGATAAATAGTTTCCTCTTCAAAACAAATGCTTTCTCAACAACACTCTCAATATGTTGCTTTTGCTTAAATGCAGCACTACTCTTCTTATATTTTTTCATTCTTTGTTGCAAATTCTGTATTACTCTAGCCCAAAATATTTTAGCTTGTAACTCTTTAAACTGTTTCTATCGCCTTGACAAACTCCCTGTTTTTTTAGAACCTTTCCTACTGTCAGAAACATGTACTCCTTTCTTGACATATTTTTTTCAGAAACTGCTTACTACTCTTACCAGCTTCTCTTTTCGTCCTGTATACATTCTCCTCCTTATTTTTATTTTTTTATTTTTTTCTGTTTATCAATGGTAGTTAATTTCCAAAGGAGAGACCCACAAGCAAAGGCTCCACTGCTGCGGTGGAGGGTCAAGCCGAGACTCATCAAACCTTCCACTCAAAGATTCTACCCCAGAATACAGAACACTCAGGTTACAACAAAAACACTATAAATTAAAGTGGTATAAGTAAAGCATTAGGATACATGCAATTAAGCACACCACATCATCTCCCCCATAAAAGAAAACTTAGGATAAATCATAATCTTGAAAACGAATTGGCAACTTTGAGATTCTCCTAGTGGAAGAACTTTGTTCTGGCGTGGATACAGAAACTTCAGTACCTGTCGCATCATCACTCAGATCACAGGCTCGAAGATCATTAGCACCAATCATGGAATCATGAATAGCAGAATCTGTAAAAGGTGAACATTTTATTGAGTCAGTACAATAATTTGAACTACCAGACACGTGTACAATGGAGTCTTGATCATCAAACTGTAAACATGTGCTATTGTAGATCTGAACCTGTGCATCAGAGATGGGAACCAACCTGCTCTTATTCCACCAGCCCTTTACCCGTAGCAAGATAGCATTATTTCCCACACACTCAATTTTACAAGGAGCAGAAAAAATAGACTCTTCTTTCCTGATTTTCACAGGTTTTCTTTTCAGAACCCAAGCACCTACAGAAAATTCCCTGTCATTAACATGTCTAGTAATATCATAAAACATCTTCTGTTTCTTCTGTTTCAAAAGTACTTTGTTTTGCAAAGAAGATACAGATGTCATTTTTTTGTTTCCGTGATTGGTCTGCACTTCTAACCAACATGGTAAGATTTTAGATCTGCTCTCCCTCCCTCTTAACAATTAGAAAAGAGTGAAACCAGTGATCGAATGCGGAGTAGTGTGGTAAGCATTAATTTTCTCCTCAAGAAATTGGTTAACATCAAGACCAGAGGACAGGGCTGACTGGATACCTTCTTTAAGGAAACGGTTGTCCCTTACCACCAGTCCATTAGCTGATGGACTATATAAGGCAACTTGAAGATGCTTCACATCAAAATCCAAAAGAAACTTTTTCAGAGAGGAAAAAACAAAATGAGTGCCATTGTCTGTTATGAGTTCCTTTGGAGTGCCTTCAAGGGAAAAAAACATCTTGAAGAAAACCTAATACCGACTGAGTGGAAGCCGAATCGACAAAGGAAAAGTTGATCTATTTTGAATAATAGTCAACAAGTACAATCAAGAACCTATTAAAAGCAGGTAATAGATTGAAGGGTCCTGCAAAATCTAAAGCAACTTTCATCCATGGTCCATCAGATAATGGAACAGGGTGAAGTGGTTTCTGTACTGTTTTCCAATGTTTATCAGGGTGCATACAGGGTTGTGCACACTAGACATGAAATACGGTCACATTTGTGAAATTTAGGGTTATAACAGTGTGGGTGCTGTGTCTCGTCTGAGGTCCACTGCCCTTTTCTGTATTGTATTCTACAACCTTCTTCAAAATGTCATCCTGAGAGATAGCTTCCAACCAGTCTTTCTCCGAAATGACCCCATTGCTCGACGATACTGCATTAATAGTGCCACTACACACTCACAGTCTTTTTTGACATCATCATTGGTAGGCAAAGGTAACAGTGAAAGGCAATCTGCTCGGAAATTCTTTTATTTTTTATTTTTTATTTCTTTATTTGTCAAGCTTTTACAGAACATACAAAAAGCAATTCGGAACATCACAACCGCTAAAAAAAGGCGTGCACATGGTGTACATTTAGATGCATTCAGATATAGTACCATCAGATCAAGTACCTTTCGGCATATCTATATAAGAGAAGTACAGTGTAGCATACTGTTGTCCGTGGTGGCGTCTTTCACCGTCCCTCCTAAACCAAGCCATAGAGACCAACATAGAGGTACTACCCCAACTCTGCGGTCCGTGTGCCCACCCGATGATGTCACGGGAGTGATCAAGCAACAGACGGCGTGCAGGCCTGGAGCCGCATGTCACCGTCAGTCCCCGACCCCCCCGGTCCTCTGTTAGATATATATGTCATGTAAAGTCCCCAGAAGTTTTTTGGGCGACTTCTAGGGGGAAGTAATTCGCTAAAATTCTCCGACTGTGTGCAGCAAAAAAGCATATCTTGGGACCACTGCGCCACCGTAGGGGTAGGGCCGCGAAGCCAGTTAATAGCTACTCTATGTTTCGCTAGAAGAAGCCCCATATCTATCAGTCTGCGCCTCCCTGGTGGGATCTTTTTAGAATAACCTAACAGGGCTAAGGCCGGGTCCAAGGGGAGTTCCGATTCCGTTATTCTCGCCAGCTCACCAAATACCAATCCCCAAAAGTTGTGTACCCCTGGGCAAGACCAGGCTAAGTGCATAAAATCGGCCGTGGGTTCCGCACATCTTTCGCAGGTAGCCGCCTCTCTCAACCCGTATCTACACAATCTCTCGGGGGTGTAGTACGTCCTATTGAGGTACTTAAAATGGATCAGTCTGTGCCTGCCGTTAAGAGAGATACGACGTGTACTGGTGCAACAATATGCCCACATCGCATCATCGATCGGGTGCAGTAGGTCTCGTTGCCAGTCTAACCTGGCCTTAGAGTACTGATTGGCCCTGTGGGACATGGCGATCTCTTGGAGACAATCCCACAGGGCGACTGAGCCTTAATAACATAGGTTAACTCAACAACCTTAGGCGGCTCTATGAGGTCCTCCCCCAATATATCACGTAAAGCATGTCTCGTCCTGTGGAACTGAAACTGCTGCAGCAGGGTGTGAGGAGGATCCCCTCCCGCCAGAGCCTCCCAGTGCTTAACCGCCCCGTTATGGAAGAGGTCTCCAGCCGTCCGAATATGCAGAGAGTTCAATGCTCGAATCACCCCTCGGTCACGGCAGGGAGGCAACCAACGAACCCAGTTAAGGGGCATAACTGGGGAATATAGCAGGGCTCCAGCTTGGAGCTGCAATAGAAAATGCCAAGCATGTCGAGTAGCATTAATGGAGTCAAGTATACCCATCCTGCGGTCAGCATCTTCAAATATTAAGGCCGGGAGTGGTAACGGATCAGCAACTAACGTCTCAAGGCGAAGATGCGGAGCGTCTGAAGGACCATGTATCCAGTGGTAGGCATGAGCACACTGTGCAGCCCTATAATATAAGTTTAAATCCGGAGCTCCCAGCCCTCCCATGTGGTACGGCAGAGTTAGTGTTCGCCACTTGACCCTGGCCTGTTTGCCCGCCCAGGCTAATTTTATCAGTAGCGACGTGACCAGGCAAAAAAAGGAGCTTGGTAAAACCATGGGAATATTCGTAAACAAAAACAGGAACCACGGCAGCACCAGCATCTTCATAATTGAGACTCTGCCTAACAGGGACAGAGGAAGCCGTATCCAGGCTTCCACGTCATCTTCCAGTCTACTGACAGCCGTGCCATAGTTTTCCCTGAATACGATCTCAGAGTCTGGATGCACCCGTATTCCCAGGTACCTAATCGCTTCCGTGGACCACTGCAGTGGGTATTCTGGCTCATGCCACGTCGTGGCAGGCGTGAGCGGGACAACAACAGACTTGGGCCAGTTGACCCGCAGCCCCGTCAGAGCGCCAAAGTGCACCACCTCTCTCAAGACCGGTGAAAGGTTGTTTTCCGGATCGCGGACGTACAGTAAAGTGTCATCGGCGTAAGTTGACACTATTAATTCATATTTCAACAGTCTAATACCACTGCGGCTGTGGTATTCGCGCAGTGCACAGGCCAGCGGCTCAGCCACCAATGCATATAATATTGGGGACAGCGGGCATCCCTGCCTCGTCCCTCGAGTGATGTTAATGGGATCCGTCACCAGATTACCTATTTGGACTCTGGCAGAGGGATGATTATACAGCCCCCTATCAATTGTAAAAAAAACGGGCCCAGACCCATCCTCGTCAAGAGTTGGCGCATGAAGGGCCATTCGACAGAGTCAAAGGCCTTTTCCATATCGAGGAAGACCGCGACGGCCTTGATATCTTGTCGCGTATGCTGCATGGCCGAGAATACCGTACGTAAATTGTAAGTGAGGTTCCTATCCGGGATAAACCCTGCTTGTTCAGGAGCGACAAGAATCTGCGCAAGAGGAGCTATACGATTCGCTAGGATCTTAGCGTAGATTTTAGTGTCGACGTTTAACAAGGAGAGTGGGCGGTATGACCCGCATTCCTCAAGCGGCTTCCCCGGCTTGGGTATAGCGACTATCACCGCCTCCCTCATTGTAGGGGGCATCGTTCCGGTTTGGCACATGTCATCAAAGAGCGCAGACAGATGCGGCAAAAGGATATCAAGAAATGCCCTGTAAAAAGCCACGGTGAGGCCGACTACCCCAGGGGCGCCGCCTGCTCTCATTCCCGTCAGGGCCAGCACTATCTCATCTTTTTCCACCGGCCTCATCAGAAACTCACGCTGAGAGTTCGAGAGGTGCGGAAGCTTAATATAAGAGAGATAATCTGAGATTTCCTCCTCCGTACCGGAGGAGCGGGTAGTGTATAGCTCCGCATAATAACTTCGAAAACGCTCCGCTATTTCCGTATCTTCCGTGAGGATCGTTCCGTCCACCGATTTAAGTTCCGATACTAAGGCTTTACTGCGTCGCCTCCGGAGCAACTGTGCTAAAACTGCGCCCGGCCTTTCCGCCTCCCCATACACACGTGCCGTGGCGTATTTCCCTAAATGCCGGAGTTCAGCATCCGCTGTATCATGATATTCTGCTAGGAGTGACTTGAGTTCAGAGGCCACCGCGTCATCCGCACTTATCAGCTGTCGCTGTTCTAATATTCCCAGCTTCTTTTCTAGGTCGGCCAAACGCCTTCGAATGTCTCGCAGAACACCCGAGTGCTTGGACATAGCCATACCCCTAATGTAAACTTTAAACGCTTCCCAGATCGTTTGAAAACTATCCACAGATCCCACGTTAGTAGCGAAGAACGTTTCAATATCCTCCGCAAGCTCCGCCTTGAAGGCTGTGTCCAGCAGCGAATATGGTGGGAAGCGCCACGTGAACGGCGGTACGCGTGCCTTAGGGGTAGCTATCGCTATCAGCAGGGGGGAGTGATCAGATAGAGTGCGGGGGAGGACCTTACATTCCCTGATATCGTCACAGAGAGGAGTAGATGCCAGCCAATAATCTATCCTAGTGTGGAGATTATAATAAGCAGAATAGTGAGTGTACCCCCCTTTGAGCGGGAATTTCGCGCGCCAGACGTCACGTAAGTCCAGACGCAGCATAGCGGATTCCAACTCCCTCGCAGCCGCAATGGGACGTCGCTCAGGGCCCCCCGACCGATCCACACTCGGGTTCCGGACCAGATTAAGATCCCCCCCCAGAGAAACCTACAATCTTTATAGTTAGTAACGGTGGCCACCAGGGAGGCGAAAAATTTGGGGCAGTCATAATTCGGGCCATAAATATTAACTAAAACCAAGTCTATGCCCTTCCCCCGACATCTAGATATCGTATATCTACCATCCCTGTCAGTGGCAAGTGGTTCTAGGGTATAGGGAGATTTAGGATTGATCCACGTAAGTACCCCCCTGGAGTGTGTAGTAAAACCAGAGGCGTGTGTGTTGTCCCGAAGACCTCTGCTTCGTAGCAAGGGGCTGTCAAGGGGTAGGTGCGTCTCCTGTAGTAGAGCTACGTCAACAGCGTGATTTTGCATGTAGTGGAGCACCTTGCGGAGTTTCCTGGAATTGTTCAGGCCCCTAACATTCCATGTGAGCGCCCGGAACACATCAGTAACAAGATTCTCAGAAGCATTACTATGTACCACCATCCCACTTATTTTGTCTCACCCTGTGCCTTGATCTGCGTCTCTGGCCGCTATCTATCCCACCATGCATGTACTTAAAGAGAACATCTGTTTGAAATGACATCCAATTGCTTCTTAACACCCACCTACCCCCCACCCACAGCAGACCTTCCCCAACATGGTCGTGTACATTCCCCGTCCCCTCCCCAATCCCACCCCCGCCCTGTCCCTTCCTAGAACACAAAAAACATCCCCAGGTGTATTGCAAGCGAGGGCGGAAGTTGCACATTAGGCAAAGAGTACTCTCAAAACACCTGATAACCTCGCTCCTGGCACCGTCTCAGCTATCCTTTGCAACTGCTGTATATTTGTTGTTTCCCCCCCTCCCCAAGTATCACATCAGTCAAAATGCGTATACATGATTGCCCTGCAGGGCCCTGCCCTCACCCAAGGAACATCGCATCACTGATCTGAGCCCCCCCCACACAGTGTCAGCGCCCCCGTCAGGACCACAACCCCAGCATTACCCGCCCTGCCCAGGCCTTCCCACACAAATCTTCTCGCAGCACGGAGAAGCAATCAAGACACTGTAGGGGAGCACGCCCAGTGTCAGAGGGCATAAACAGTGGACCAGAAAATCCCTACTACCCCAGCATTAAACCCCCAAGAGAGCTCCTCCAACACTATGTCAGGACAAAGACTATACTTATCAGACCATAGTAGTGGGCAAAGTTCAGTCCTGGTCTTCTAACGTTCCTCCTGCAGCTTCGTCCTGCAGCTGCCTCTCAGGGCTCGGGCGATTTTCTCTTGACCAGTCTTTCAGCGCCCTCTGCAGGGCCTTCTGGTCAGTGAAGATGTGAGAACGTCCCTGCCTATTGACCCGCAACTTTGCTGGGAAAAGCATGGCATAGTCCACTCCCAGGTCGCGGAGCTGTTTTTTCATCGGGGCAAACTGTCAACGAGCCTCCTGAACTCGAAGCGTGAAATCCGGAAATAGCGATATCGTGGAGCCTTCATACCCCAGAGGTTGTTTCTCCCTGGCCAACTTCAGCGCCACATCACGGTCACGGTAGTTTAGAAGTTTAGCAATGATCGGACGGGGGGGTGCCCCCGGGGGTGGCCTGGGCCCCAAGGAACGATGCGCTCTTTCCACCACAAACATAGCTGAAAACGAGTCCTCGCCTAGCAGGGTCTTCAACAACTTCTCTGTGAATTGCTCCATATTGCCAGTATTTGTTGTCTCCGGCAGTCCCGTGATTCTGAAGTTGCAGCGCCGAGAGCGCGCCTCTAAGTCCTCGGTTTTGTCCTGCAGGACCCGCATCACTCTTCCCAGTTGTTTGTGATCAGAGTCCAGAGTGGTATGCGCCTCCTCCACCTCCGTCAGTCTTCGTTCGGACATGTTGATTCTTTCAGCGTGTTTGTCTATCCTCTCCCCCATGCGGTCCATTCTATAGGACAATGCATCCATTTTCGTGCCAAGAGCCGCTATGCCACTCTGCAGGCTTTTCTCCATAGCCACCAGCATTCCACGAATGTCCAGACGTGAGGTATCTGCTTGGTGCTCCTGCATGCTGGAGGCGTCGTCTGGGGAAGAGTCTTTAGACTTGGATCTTTTCTTCTCGAACGTCAGTCTCGACTGCGTCCTGTCGACCCTGCCCATCTTGAGTCCCCGGAAGGCCACACGGCTGGTGGATTTCCACTGTCACACGGGGAGGGCAATGCAACCAACAAAGGAAGGCGGAACCCACCCAGTAGGTCACACGTGGCAGCAGCCCAATCAGCCCCCCAGACCCAGGATGGCGTCGGGTACAGGTATTTCTCACTCCGGGGCTGAATTCAGCTGCCTACTCAAGGCGGCAGGTCCGCGGCACTGCACCCTCAATCTCTCTGGTAGTGGCAATCGAGACTTTCTAGACCGCTATGTTGAGCGCAGCATGCAGGCACTCTGCACACCCGTCTACGCCGTCTATCGTTGCTCCCGCACACAAGCTGCACTAGACACCGTGCAGGGTCCCACACCACCGCAAGTGCCACAGCAGGTCTCAGCGTCTTCTGCACACGAGGCGAGGCCACCCCCGCCGCTTAGGTCCGGCAATCCCGGCCCTGTAGGATCCAGCCAACCGGACAGGCGGGGCGCTGCTTCTCTCAAGCGAGGTTGGGGCACAAGGCAGGCACGCAGTTTCACTGTAATGGGCCCCCGCTCCCAAGCTCAGCGCAGCCCCCACCTTGGTGGGACGCGGACTGCGACTCCGGGGCTCCCAGTATCCAACGATGAAGAGGGGGGGGTCGTCTCACCTCGCTCCCGTGCTCTAATCCTTCAGGCCACCGACACTCAATGCGGGGGAGGGCACCACACCAAGTAATCTGTGGTGAGTCCTGAGGCTCGGTGGAGGTCGGCTGGTTGTCGGGAGCCTCCGGCGCTGCTAGCACGCTTCAGTATCGCGCGCTCTGCCGTGGCCGGATCCGGGGCCCACAGCAGGCCCCCGCCACGATCCGTGCCGTGTCCCGCGTCGGCCCAAAGCAGGGAGGGTCGCTCACCCAGAGGTCCCCGCCGAGGCCGCCAACCCAGCGAACACACTGCTGATGTCAATATCGGGGCCCCAAGTGCAGGCCCGGTCCCAGTACAGCAGCGGCCCCAGGCAAGCGCCGCCCACCGCAGCTACGCAAGGCCGGCGTCCGGGTCCCAGCAGGGCAGTCGGCGATCTTAACTCTCTCAGGAGAGTCGCACGGCGGTCCGGAGCGCCTCAGATCATCGCCACAGCACTCCGGGGGTCAGAGGAGACAGTCTCTGGCCTCAAATACGCTGCAGTTGTCGGATAATTAAAGGATATCGTGACGGTGTTACGGAGCACTCAGCTCAAGCGGCCATCTTGGTCGCGAGCAAGCTCCGCCCCGTCCCTTATTTTGTTTTTCTCTCTCAGTTTGAAGTTGGTAATCCTATTTCCTCTGTTTCTTTCTTCTTTCTCTTTCGACAGGCATTGTAATTCTTCTCGAAATAAAAGTAGATGCCTGTAAAAAAATAAAACAATTTAACATTTACATTAAATGACTCTACTACTAATTCACTGAGTAACTTGTTTGTTTATTGGTCTATGGTTTCTGAATAGTTATACAAGAGAAATTTTCCTGCTCTACTTTGTACAGTTGACACCTATAACTATCTATCCATCTACCTCGCTTGCACATAGGTATTAGAGATACACTGAGTATATTGCTGTAAGTATTCATATCTGCAAATGTGGCCCTTAGTCTTTTCAGAACCACCATTGAATCAAACAAACAGCTGCATCTAACTCTTTATTATTCCTGTGTGTGCATGGATGTGTGTGTGTATGTGTCAGTGTGACCTAGGGTGTCTTAGTGTGTGTATGAGTGAGTGTGAACGTGTCAGTGAATGAATCAGTGTGTCCATGGATGTGTCAGTGTATGTATCAGTGACTCCTGGGGTGTCCTAGTGTGTATATGAGTGAGTGTGTCAGTGAATGTATTGATGTGTGCATGCATGTGTCAGTGTATGTATCAGTGTGTCCTAAGGTGTCTGAGTGTCTATATGAGTGCGTGTCTGAGTGAGTCATTTAGTTTATCAGTGTGTCTATGGGTGTGTCAGTATGTTTCAATGTCTCCCATGGAGTCTGAGTGCATATATAAGTGACTATGTAAGTGTATCAGTGAATGCATACGTGTGTGTGCAGGGGTGTGTCAGTATATCTATCAGTGTGTGCCAGGATGCCTGATTCCAGCTATGAGTAAGTATCTGAGTGAGTCAGTGAGTCTATCAGTGTGTCTATGGCTGTTTCAGTGTATGTATTATTCTGTCCTGAGGGTTCCGAGTATGTGTATGAGTGAGTGTGAGAGTGAGTCACTGAGTCTATCACTATGTCCATGGGTGTGTCGGTGTATGCATCAATGTGCCACAGGGTGTCTGAGTGTATGTATAAGTGAGTATGTTAGAGTGTCAATGAATGCATCTGTGTGTCTGTGGGTTGTCTATGGTTGTACTCTATAAATAGTTATTCAAGGGATACTTTCCTTTTATTCTTTGCTCTGCTTTCTACAGTAGACAGATATAGCTCTCTATCCATCTACCTCTCTTGGACATGGGTATTAGAGATATGCTGAATATATTGCTGTAGGTATTCATGTGTCCATATGTGTATAACTACATACATTACTGTTTCAGTCAGTCTATTACTGTGTGTCTCTCTGTATGTCTGGCAACTTGAAACTCTGCATCTGCTCACATATGTAGGCATCATATACACACAATAAACACAACATCTCTTTTCAGAGCCACCCTATTTCCCAAATACTTGTTAATTTTAATTGTAAATCCTTTTTTTTACATTTCTTGAATCCACAGATCCACAAACCAAAAGCGTGCACATTTAATATTTCTAGTAGATGCTTCTGAATGTGTCTCAATGTGGGTATAAGAGTGTCGATATGGGTATAATTCTAGGTGTGTAAGTGTCTCTATGCATATCTGAGTTGGTGTAAGACTGTCTGTATAGGTATATGAGTGGGTATGAGACTCTCTGGGTATGTGAGTGGGTGTGAGAGTGACTGGGTATGTGAGTGGGTGTGAGAGTATCTGTATGGGTGTGTGAGTGGGTCTGACAGTCTGTATAGGTGTAAGTGTGAGAGTCTGTATATGATTGTGAATGGGTATGACACTATAGGTTTGTGAGTGGGTGTGAATGTGTCTGTATAGGTTTCTGAATGGGTCTAACAGTGTCTGTATGGATTTGTGAATGGGTGTGACAGTATCTGTATGGGTGTAAGAGTGGGTGTGAGAGTGTCTGCATGGGTATGCCAGTGAGTGGGAGAGTGTCCGTATGGGTATGTCAGTGGGTGTAACAGTGTCTGTATGGGTATGTGAGAGGGTATGAGAGTGTATGGGTATGTAAGTGGGTGAGAGAGTATCTGTATGGGTATGTGAGTGGGTGTGAGAGTATCTGTATAAGTGTAAGTGTGGTTGTGAGAGTGAATCGGTTTGTGAATGGGTATGACTGTATGGGTTTGTGAATGGGTATGACAGTGTCTGTATGAGCATGAGAGGGTCTGTATGGGTATGTCAGTGAGTGTGAAATTGTCTGTATGAGTGTAAGTGTAGGTGTCAGTCTCTGGGTTAGTGGATGGGTGTAACAGTGTCTGTAGGGTATGTGATTGGCTGCGACAGTGTCTGTATGGGTGTGTAAGTAGGTGTAAGATCATCTCTGTGTGTGACTGAGTGTTAGAGCGTCTGTATGAGTGTGTGAGTAGGTGTGAGAGTGTCTGTATAGGTGTGTGAGTGGGTGTGAGTGCCTCTGTAGATATGTGAGTGGGTGAGACAGTGTTTGTATGGTTCTAAGTGTGGGAGTGACTGTGTCTCTATAAGTGTAAGAGTGTGTAAAAGTATATATATATATTTTTTTGGGGGGGAGTCGTGCAGTTGTGTAGTTACCCAGGGGCAGCGCTGTGCCCTGTGATGGGTCCGCAGATCTCACGTGTAGCAAAAAAACTGGGGTTTTTCGCATTTCCGATACCAGTACACATGCTTTACCCTCTTTTCTAACACACAATGGTTAAGGAAAGCTCTCACCTGGCCCCTTCAATTACTATTCAAGCAACATTTCAGCCCAGAGGACTGTTTCCCTGAGATATAAAATGTCTGCCGTAACTTTTCTCTTAGGTTGCAGGCAGCCAATCAGAGCTCTGTTGTGGCACGTGGAGTCGTGGATCCAACACGGGTGGATCCGCGGAAGGTCCGCGCCCCATGATATACAAATTTGGATTTCAATTATTTTCTCTAAAACTACTGAATGGGTTTACACCAAATCACAAAAAGCGTGCTTTCTGGGCCAAGAGCTAGCTTTGCGCCCCCACTTCACAAATCACCCCAAAACTTTCCAGACAGCAGCTGAAGTGAGCATTGAACTTGTTTGGAAAATTTTGTGAAGATTCGTCAACTGGCACCAAAGATATAGCTAAGTCAAAAAACACTTTCCATATGGAAACTTGTTCCTAACTATAACTACCTACTGTTCCTAACTATAACTACCTACTGTAGGAAGGAAGGATGGATGGATATATATATATATTCAGTGAAAAAACCAAAGGTTACCGGGATGTTATAAGTTAGGCTGACATTTCACTCATGCAAAACCAGAGAAATTCAGCACTAATAGTTAGCTAAGCTAACTATAACTCTCGCCCCTGCAATGCACTGCTTATGACCACATATTACATCACTCATGACATAGTGAGTTCACTGATGACATCATCCACTGACTACAAGTGTTTTTTAAAACGTTTATGAGTGTTAAATATACATACCAAGGTGTATTGGTGAATCAGTGCATGTATGAGTACCTCATTGGATGATTCAGTCGATGCGTGAGTAACTGTATAAGTGAATAATTAAGTGTCTCAGTGAATGTATGGGTGAGTGACTTGTGTGAATGTCTGTATCTGTCTGTCAGTTGGTATCTAAGTGGTTGTATAGGTGTGTGAGTGGTTACTTGAGTTTCTCTATGGGTGAGTGATTGGTTGTCTGAGTACGTGTATATGTGTCTCAATGTCTGTGTGGGTGGATGAGTGGGTGTGTAACTGCCTGTATAGATGAGTGTGTGAGTGAGTTAGTGGCTCTATGGGTTAGTGAGTGTGTGTGTGTGTGTGAGGGACTGTATGTGTGAGTGAGTGTGTGCATGGCTGTGTCCGTGGGTGAATGGATGTGTCAGTGGTATATGGGTGAGTAACTGCATATGTGAAAGGCAGTGTAGGTGAGTATTGGAGTATATGAGTGACTGTATGTGTGACTGAGTGATTGCGATAATGGCTGTATGGGTCAGTGTGTGCTTGTGTCAGTGACTGTATAGATGAGTGAGTATGTGTTAGTATCTGTATGAATAAATGAGTGGGTTTGTGTAAAACTGTATAGATGAGTAAATGGCTGTGTGATGTACTCTTTAGGTGAGTGATTAGGTGTGTGAGTAGCTCTATGAGTGGCTGGCTGTGTGTAAGTGGCTGTATGGGTGTATATATGGATATGTCAGTGGCTGTATTAGTGAGTGAGTTGGTGTATGAATGGCTGTATGGGTAACTGAGTGGATGTGTGTGTAAACCAATAAATCAGTGAGTGGGTATATAAGTACTGGTATGGGTGTGTCAATGGTTTGGAGAATGCTAGTGTAGACGTTGGAGTGGGTGTATGAAAGGTTATATTGAGGTGTGAGAGGGTGTGTGAGAGATTCTGCGGATGATGTTGTCAGTGATGTCATTTGAGATGTCATCAGTGATGTCATCCGTGATGTCACTGACCATGTCATGAGTGATTTAATATGTGAGGTCCTAAGCAGTGCATTGTGGAGGTGCGAGTTATAGTTACCTCAGTTAACTATAACTGCTGAATTCCTCTGGTTTTGTATGAGTGAAATGTCAGCCTAACTATAACATCCCTGTAACCTTTGTTTTTTTCACTGAATTGCTAAGGTTTTTTTAATTCTATTTCATAACTATAATGTCCATGTAACCTATGATTTTTTATAGAATATTTAAGGTTTTTAAATTGCATTTTGTATCTAAAATGGCTCTATATGAGGTTTTTTTATAAGCTTGTATTCTCTTCAGTGGATTAATAAGCGTTTTTTTTTTTTACATATTTTTAAATTCGCGACTATGACGCGATACACGCTGTGTGTGATGTCGCAAAAGGTGCATGTTTTTTAGGAAGTCTTAAACATATATATATATATCCACACAGAATCCAGTGAAGACGTTCTTTTCATACAAGAAAACACCGGAGCCGTGGCCACAATAGCAAAACGTGTTTATTTTGCAACGTCTAGGGACCTAGACGTCTTCACTGGATTCTGTGTGGATATTGAGGGGTGGCTACCCTGCCGTGTTGCCCGCCGTGACAAGAGGCCTGGGGTCAGCCGTTTAAGGATTGTGGATATATATATATATATATATATATATATATATATATATATATATCAAATGGAGTGCACTCACGCAAGAACCTTTCCAAAGCGAATTTATTTCAAAATATCAGATTATGGGCAATATTTCCACAGCAAAAAACCAACGCGTTTCGGTCTCCCTCAGTGAATGGATGAGTGCATGGGTAGTGGCTGTGTGAATGCATGTGTGCAAAGGTGCTGCCTGGGTGATTGGATATGTGCATTGTTATTGCCTGGGTGAATGGATGAGTGCATGGGTAGTGCGTAAGTGAATGGATGAGTGCAAGGGTAGTGCCTGAGTAAATGAATGAGTGGAAGGGTAACGCCTGAGTGATTGGAAGAGTGCAAGGTAGTGCCTGGGTAATTGTATGAGTGCAAGGGTAGTGCCTGAGTGATTGGATATGTGCATGGTTATTGCCTGGGTGAATGGATAAGTGCATGGGTAGTGCGTAAGTGAATGGATCAGTGCAAGGGTAGTGCCTGAGTAAAAGAATGAGTGGAAGGGTAACGCCTGAGTGATTGGATGAGTGCAAGGTAGTACCTGGGTGATTGGGTGAGTGCATGGATAGTGCCTGCGTGATTGGGTGAATGCATGCATAGTGCCTGCGTGATTTAGTGAGTGCGTGGATAGTGCCTGGGTGATTGGATGAATGCATGGGTAGTGCCTGGATGATTGGATGAGTGCATGGGTAGTCTCTCAGTGAATGGATGAGTGCATGGGTAGTGGCTGAGTGATTGGATGTGTACATGAGTAGTGCTTGAGTGAATGGATGAGTGCATGGGTAGTGCCTGAGTGATTGTATTAGTGCAAGGGTAGTGTCTGGGTGATTGTGGGAGTGCATGGATAGTACCTGGGTGATTGGATGACTGTATGGGTAGTGCCTGAGTGATTGGATGAGTGCATGGGTACTGCCTGGGTGACTAGATAAGTGGAAGAGTAGCGTCTGGGTGATTGGATGAGTGCATGGATAGCACCTCATTGAATGGATGAGTACATGGGTAGTACCTGGGTGATTGGGTGAGTGCATGAATAGTGCCTGAGTGATTGCGTAAATGCATGGATAGTGCCTGCGTGATTGGATGAGTGTATGGGTAGTGCCTGAGTCATTGGATGAGTACATGGGTACTGCCTGGGTGATTGGATGAGCGCATGGGTAGTGCCTCAGTGAATGGATGGGTACAAGGGTAGTGCCTGAGTGATAGGATGAGATCATACAATAGTGCCTGTGTGACTGGATGAGTGCAAGAGTATTGCAAGGGTGATTGCATGAGTGCAAAGGTAGGTAGTGCCTAAGTGATTAAATTAGTGCATGCATAGTGTCTGGGTGATTGCATAGTGCATGGGTAGCGCCTGAGTGATTGCATGAGTGCAAGGGTAGTGTCTTGGTGATTGTGTGACTGCATGGATAGTACCTGGGCAATTGGATGAGTGTATGGGTAGTGCCTGAGTATTTGGATGAGTGCATGGGTTCTGCTTGGGTCACTGGATGAGTGGAAGAGTAGCGCCTGGGGGATTGGATGAGTGCATGGATAGCACCTCTTTGAATGGATGAGTGCATGGTAGTGCCTAGGTGATTGCATGACTGCATGGGTAGTGCATTGATGAGTGTATGGTTACAGCTTGGGTGCTTGGATTAGTTCATGGGTAGTGCCTGGTTGATCTTATGAGTGCGTGGGTAGCACCTGGGTGACTGGATGAGTGCAAGAGTGGCACCTTGGTGATTGGATGAGTGCATAAGTAGCGCCTCATTGAATGGATCAGTGCATGGATAGTGCCTGGGTATGTGGATGAGTGCATGTGTACTGCCTGAGCGAATGGATGAGTGCATGGGTAGTGGCTGGGTGAATGGATGAGTGCAAAGGTAGTGCCTGGGTGATTGAATATGTGCATGGTTAGTGCCTAGCTGAATGGATGAGTGCATGGGTAGTGCGTGAGTGAATGGGTCAGTGCAAGGGCAGTGCCTAAGTAAATGAATGAGTGGAAGGGTAACACCTGAGTGATTGAGTGAGTGCAAGGTTGTGCCTGGTTAATTGAATGAATGCAAGGGTAGTGCCTGGGTGATTGGGTGAGTACATAGATAGTGCCTGGGTGATTGGTTGAATGCATGGATAGTGCCTGCATGATTGGGTGAATGCATGGATAGTGCCTGGGTGATTGGATGAGTGCATGGGTAGTGCCTGGGTGATTGGATGAATAAATGGAATAGTGCAAGGGTAGTGCCTAAGTAAATGAATGAGTGGAAGGGTAACACCTGAGTGATTGGATGAGTGCAAGGTAGTGACTTGGTGATTGGGTGAATGCATGGATAGTGCCTGGGTGACTGGATGAGTGCATGGGTAGTTCCTGGGTGATTGGATGGATGCATGGGTAGTGCCTCAGTGAATGGATGAGTGCAAGGATAGTGCCTTTGTGAGTGGATGAGTGCATACATCATACCTGGGTGACTGGATGAGTGCAAGAGTAGTGCAAAGGTGATTGCATGAGTGTAAGGTTAGTGTCTAAGTGATTGGATGAGTGCCTGCATAGTGTCTGGGTGATTGCATAGTGCATGGGTAGTGCCTGAGGGATTATATGAGTGCAAGGGTAGTGCCTGGGTGATTGTGTGAGTGCATGGATAGTGCCCGGGCGATTGGATGAGTGTATGGGTAGTGCCTGAGTGATTTGTTGAGTGCATGGGTACTCCCTGGGTGACTTGATGAGTGGTAGAGTAGCACCTGGGTGATTGGATGAGTGCATGGATATTCTCTATTTCACTTTTTAAATATAAGTCAACAGTCTGCGTTTGATTCTTGTAGTGAGTGCGTCGACAGCATATACAAACATACTCTGGTTTTTCAGAACATGCTGTCTTAAATGTTGTAATCTCTTCTTCAAAACTATCAAGTGTAGTACCTGTGCCCTGTTCTGCAACTCCTCCTGTTATCAGCTCTTCAATTTCCCTACAGTCCTGTTCTGGACCAAAGAAACGAAACTGCACATCATCTCAAACCTTTTCTACGTCAGCCACAGTACCATGCAAAAGTGCCTTATTCATTTCTCCTAAACATAAAGCAGGAGTTTTCACAACATAGTACAGCCTCCTAACTAAAGTTTGCATTGTTGAGTGATGTACAGCTAACTCTTAAAATAGTGAAAGGTGCTTTGGCCCACTTTCTTTGATTAACAAGCTAGTGAGTGTCCCTGCCAATTTGTATGCTTTCTCAGATTGCAAGGATCCAAACCTTGTAAATTACTTATTTTGTGTTTTAAACTTCGCCTTGGATATATACGTAGGAATTTCCTTAATATATCAATGGATTGCTGTCTAATACTACAAACACTACTACAATTTTATTTGTATACAGGGGCCTGACTACACTCTTCCTTGTACCTCTTCTGCAACAACTTCTTCTACATTTCTAGGTACCGTCACCTGTTTTGCTATAGGACTGCCATTCTTCATTTCATAACATCGTCATCGTTCATCAATAGCATGAACTAATCTGTTATCCTGGAGATAGCTTTCTTCATTAAAGAAAGGCTCTGTACCAGAAGTATGTATCTATTCTCCACTAAAAACTGTACAAAAGTTACTTCTATTCACTAATCCTTTCTTCTGGTTTTGTTTCCGCATGCACAACACTATTGTGTCAAGAGTCTTCATTCTATTTAGAATTAAAATGAAAAGCTTCCTCTTCAAAGCAAAGGCCTTATCAACTACTCTCTCAACTCGTTCTTTCTGATTCAGTGCATCTCTCCTTATATACTTTTTTAAATTTCTCAGTAGATTTACAACCACTCTACTACAAAACATCCTGGCTCTGATTTCCTTAAACTGCTTCTGTCTCCTGGTTAGGGTGTGTCAATGTTTTTTACAATCTTTTCTGTTTTTGCAATGCACACTTTGTCCACTCTTATTGTTTCTCATAGTCATAATTTCATTGTCTTTTCTTTCACCACTTTTTCTGTATTTTGCCCCTTTTTTAACTCATTTCTGTGAACATACTGTAGTTGCTTCTGCTGCTTTTTCGTCTGAGCTTTTGTAGGCATTCTAACTGTGTGTAGTTATGTAGATATTGTTCTGTAAAAAAAAAAAAAAGTATATTTAAATTTTTACCCTAGCCAATCTACTAACTACGTTACTACTGACTTACACATAATACAAAAACAGTTTTCATGTTATGTTGCAATTTTAAATCTACAGATGAACCTAGATATATTACTACATGCACTTAATTCAATATAACAAAACCAGAGCAAAACACAAAACTTTATTAGTTACCTTTTAACATTTTAGCGTGCTGTTGTACAAAACAGCTACAGCATATCTCACTTCTCACTTATACATATTGAAAGAGCAGTTTATCCCTTCTGTAGTAAATTTTAAAATGAACATCAAGGCAAGGAGGCACATTTACAAGCCCCATGCAATTTCTGGAGCGTCACTTTCTTTGATACACTGACGTCGTAATGTGGTGCTCCATATTTACAAAGCCACGTAAAGCCACTCTGCATAGTTTTTAATGGCCTTATAAATACAGGCCCTTTTCAGGCAGCACTTTGCTTGAAAGGAGCATGCCATGGGTGTTGCTGTGGGTGTTCCCACGCAGCACCCATGGATTCTGCTGCATACCCAAATTTACAACAATTCATAAACCTGGGAATGCAAGGAGGAGAAATACTGTTCTTTCTCCTCGTTTTTTCCTGTTTCTATGCGTGCTGCATTCTGTAGCACACATACAAAGAGGCAAATACCTCTTGTGATTGTTTTTGTACAGGAAGGTGTCCCTTCCTGCACAAAAACATTCATCCTCACCACACAGGCACCCTTGCACCACCTGTGCTGTGAAAGTAATGCTGCATGGCGCAGCCAAATGACTTGCGGCTCTGCACTGCATTACTTTCTTGTAAATTTAGCCCCATGTGTACAAGAATATACAGTGTCTCAACACTGTAAATACGAAAACACAACATAAGAGCAATTGGATGCCTGTCTACCATTGTGTTAGTGGTGTATTTAGTATCTTAGTACTGTTCTACTTAAATGCATCAGATTTAAATGTTGGGAAACGGTGCATATAACAATCTGCACGTTAATCTCTATCAAAGCACATAGCTCACACATTCTTCCAACTACATGCAAAGAGTGAGTCACAGCTTGCATATATAATTCACCAGATGGTTCTAAAAGACTACATATTCCTCAGTAAAACTTGTAAAAACATGTGTTTGTAGTTGAATACATAAATACTCACTGGATGAAAGAATTGGTGCATAAGTAATACCTAGGTGATTCTTTGAGGATACAGGTAGTGCCTAGATGATTCCCTGAGTATATCAGAACTCCATAAATCGTTCCATATATGCATAGTTCCTGCCTTCATGTTTGCATGAGTATATCATTACTATCTGGGTGTTTGGATGAGTGCATGAGTAGTACCTGAATGATTAAATAAGTTCATGACTAATGGCTCAATAATTCAATACATGCATAGATAGTGGTTCGATGATTAAATTAGTGCGACTTTAGTGCATGGATGCTTGCATGAGTGCATAGATAGTATATAGGCAATTTAGAGTGCATGGATAGTTCATATATGATTGTTTAAGTACACATGCATAGGACCTAACAGATTGGGTGAGTGCATGAGTAGTGTTTCAGTGATTGCATGACTACATGGCTGCTGCCCATGTGTTTTTGATTATTCAGTGAACAGGTAGTGGCTGGGTGTTTAGATAACTATATGGGTAGTGCCTGGATAATTGAATAAGTGCATCAGTAGTGCCTGGCTGATTACATGAGTGCATGACTAGTGTCTGAGTGATTGCATGACTCCATTGTTAAACCTTGGGAGATTGGATGAAATTAAGTGTACTGCTTAGTTGATTGTATTAGTGCAAGAGTATTCCCTCATTAATTAAATGAGTGCATAGCTACTGGATGGATAACAGCTTTACTACAATGGTACTCTCTACATAATTAAATGAGTGCATGAGTAGTACCTGAGTGTTTGCATCAATTCATGCGTGTGCCTCAGTATTTCAATGACGGCATGGGTTGTAAGTGTGTGTTTAGATGACTGCATAGCTTTTGCGCAAGTGTTACAATGACTGCATAGTTACAGCCTTGTTAATTGCATAAGTAAATGGTTAATGTCTGGGTGATTAGATGAATGTATAGGTAGTGCCTCCATAGTTCAATGACTACATAATTTCTACCTGCTTGATTTGAAGAGTACATGTGTAGTGTCTAGGTAATTCAATAACTCCATGGATACTGAATCACTGATTTGATGACTGCCTCACTAGGCAGCAAATGTAATCATGTCTTTCATTTTAGACTACACTATATCCACTTGTGAATTGTTTGTATCTGTTAACCCTTTCCCTCTCTTTCAAAAAGAGATTCCTATCTATGTGTGTTTGCGATGATTGCAGAGAAATCGCGAAATAAAACGGGAGTTCAAACCTATATCTAGCTTCATTTTTCTAAAATTTAAATACTACACAACAGTTCATTACATAGTCCTGAGTTGGAAATTAAAGCTTGCCATTACTTAAATTGTGTTATCACTCCTCAACTTTAAAAAAAATGTTCTGTCTCTTTAACACCCTTCCCCCCCACCAATACACTCTTAGCTCAATGTACCTAGCAACCCAGCGGAACTAGTAGGTCACAAGTTAATAGCACATTCTAAAAGAAACATGCTGCTTCCAAATAAGATACAGCAGTTGTGCTTTACTCCACAGATTCAAAAGCATATCTACATCTGTATTGACTTTCTTTTCTTAAACAACAGCCAATAATAAGACTTCTTGCTATGGCATCCAACACACTACCTAATTTAATTAACTTTCATGCTGACAGCATTCAATGAAATATTTCTTTTTAAAAAACCCCAGAAAAAAACACCTCCATTTTAACTGCTTTTCCTTTGGAAAAGTACAACATTCAGCTCTAGCCTTCTCCCGACTACTATTGCTCCTTCACTTCAAAATGCTTGGAGTATGGATTGTGGGCCACAGCTATATCTATTGGGCTAAAGAGACTGCAAAAAAAGAGAGGTATTGACAGGGACTTGGGTTTGCCAAATATGCAGATTACTTGGTTTGGCCAGAGAGGGTTAAAGTTTCATCAGTTGCTGGCTTTGGTTAAATCCATTGTGGATTCCCAAGCTCCTCACCTCATGATTGTGCACTGTGGTGGCAATCACCTAGGCACATTGACTGGGGTAGGGCTGGAAATCCTAATGAAAGAAACCTTTGCAGAACTGATGTTGCTTTTCCCTCACACTGTCTTGGGGTACTCTTAAACATGCCAAAGACAGAAATGGAAATAGTCAAATCAATTGTGTACACAGACTGACAAAGCCAGGAAACATGTTAATAAAACTGTTTCTGCATTCCTCAGAGACCATTGAATGGGCCGTATCTATAACAACAATCTGCGTTTTGACATGCACGGAATTTATAGAAATGATGGAGGGCCGTTTACAGATGAAGGCAACAGGGTGTTTTGAAGTAACCTGAAACTCTGCATCCGGTCTTATGTATAGAAGCCATATACACACAACGGCTCTTGTCAGAGCCACCCTAGTACCAAAATATTGTGAAGTGTTTTTCTAAAAGGTTTTTTTTTCCTTTAGATTTTGGCAATCTTCGCGACGACGTCGCGATCCCCGCGGATAAGTCGCGAAAACAGAAAGCAAAAGCAGACATTCAATGACAACCAACACATCCATAAATAATATGTAAAAAATCCGTTCTGAACATTCCCCTACACATATTACTATATACATACTTCGTTCAAAGCATGTTTAAACTCATATTTTGTACTAAGTTACTTTAAAATGCATCCTTCAGACCTATTTTCGCGGTTTTTCAGGATGTCGCGATGACGTCGTTAACCACGACAATCGCACCTTTTCCATAAAGTGAAAACACATATTTGCACACATATTGCATTATTTTACACATTAAGGGTTTCTTACAGTATTCTCTAAAGTCATGTTTTCCTAGAGCGTTTCTAAAAAACCATCTCTAAAACCTAATTTCTGTTTTCGTGGTGACGCCGGAGATCAAATTACGTCAGAAATCGTGATCCCCGGGGTTACGTCGCGAAAGCAGAAAGCAAAAGCAGGAATTCAATAGCCACCACCACATTAAAAAATGATAACTATATAATTAATTCTAACCATCACAGTAGATAACTCACTATATAAATAACTAAACGTTTATCAGAATCTCAATATCTCTATAACAATGTGTATTAATGATTCACTGATAAATTATTTATGTTTCCACCAATATTTGCAACGACATCGATATTTGCGATGTCCCCGCAATGGTACATGGGGTGGCCGCACTAGTGGTCAAGGCGTCGTCAAAATCAATTTTGGACACATAACTTGTGTCACTAACACCCCCATTCCTCAAACATGGGGTCAGAGTACCTCTACTCTTACCTCTTATGTTAGCTTTTTCAGAAATTTTCAGCCACGGGAACCGTTCCCGAGCAATTAAATTTGGGCCGCAACTTTCTGTTCATACTCTGTCCATCCAATCAGAGCATTTCCGTTGGCGTTTGTTTTCACGATTAATCGCGAAACCACTGCGAAATATCCACGGCCAGAGATATCACTATAATTTTAAACTTACATTTCTCAACAACTACTGAACGTATTTACACCAAATAAGCAAAGGGCACTTCCTTGAACCAGCATATACCTCTGTACCAAATTTGGTGTACGTCCGTTCAGCCGTTCGAGCTGTAGCTGTGGCTAAAGGTTCCTATGGGAATTAACATTGCAAACGCACCCTTATTTCGTGCCCCAAATTCTCGATTCCCACTGCATGGATCACCCCCAAACTTTCCATGACAACCAGAACATACCGTGACATTTTTTGGGAAACTTTCATGAAGATTGGTCAAACGACACCAAAGTTATAGGCAAGTCAAAAATGCTTTTACTATGGAAACTAGGTCCTAACTATCACTACCCACTGGCGACCGCCAGTAGGTAATTTATATATATATATATATATATATATATATATATATATATATATATATATATATATATATATATTTTACACCAACTCCGGTTACGGGATCTGCCTGGCAAATTCACGGGCGGTCCGAGTTAGGGCTACCGGAAGCCCGATACATATATTCACTCCGTTCTGCTCCTCCAACAGACGTACTCGGACACAACACGTATGCTTGTGAAATATTTAATTGCAGGAAACAACGCGTTTCGGCTTGATCCTTGATCACGTTTCAAAGTTGCAGCAAACAGTGATTGAATTTAAACTATGCCTAACATAGATATAGGACTAACACCACATAAGTGTAGCACCCTCTAGAAAAATGGCATCCATTTTGGAAGTTGTTAATACACTCGATATATATACAATTTAAACACTTCTCACATTATTTGATGATTTCAAAAGAGAATTATACCTCACATTAATATTTCATGTAAAGACATTCAAAATTGATGTTTACAATATTTGTTTCTCAAATAATTATCGGAAAATGTTTGCATGTTTTTCACCAGTAGGTAATTATAGTTAGGACCTAGTTTCCATAGGAAAAGCATTTTTTGATTTGCCAATATCTTTGGCGCCGGTTGACGAACCTTCGCGCAATTTTCAAAACTAATGGGGCGCTCCGGTCAGCTCCTGTCTTAAAGGTTTCGGGGTGATTCATAAAGCGGGGGCCGAGAAAAAAGGGGGGTCCCAAAACGCGTTTTCCCCATTTTCATTTCCATAGGAACTTTAGACACGGCTACAGCCCAAACTGCTGAACGGAATTACACCAAATTTGGCAAAAAGGTAGCTCTTGGTTCAAAAAGCGCACTTTTTTTAAAATGGTGTAAATCCGTTCAGTAGTTCCTGAGAAATTCAAAAAATAAAAATATCGATATCTGAGCACCGAGGAGGATTCGCGAACCCTCCCCGGCTCGAGCTTCACTCTGATTGGCTGTCAACACTCCAAACCAGGAAGTGTTGGCAGCCATCTTGTGACTTGGTAACCGAGTCACAAGAAAAAGGTAAAACAAAGATAAAAAACACGTAAAGGGGGCAGGGTAGAAACACCCTGACCCCCTAGGCCTGCTCAGGGGGTCCCAAAAAATGGCCCCAGGCCCTAAAAACAGCCGAATTCGCGCTAAACAGCCGAATTCGCGCTGGGTGCGCGAATCCGGCTGAAAAACAAAAACAAAAACAAAGCGTGGGCTGCCGCGCTTCGTTTTCTATAAGCCCCCGGGTGGGCCAGGACCCGGGGCAATGCCTCATTAATTAGCGCGTGCCCCCGCAGCCCCGGGGACTGCCACCTCCCCGGGGCTTAGTTAATTGGATGCGGGGGGCACGTACCCCCCCGCAGCCCCGGGGACCGCCACCTCCCCGGGGCTTGAACAATAAATGCGTGTGGGGTTCCAGCCCCCCCCACGCTGCCCAGGGACTGCCACCTCCCTGGGGCTTTATTATAATTGAGGCAGAGGGCCTCGCGGGCTCCCCCAAGCCCCGGGGACCACCACCTCCCCGGGACTTCCTTGATTAATGAGGGAGGGGGCCTCTTGGGTCCCCCCAAGCCCCGGGGACCGCCACCTCTCCGGGGCTTTATTAAAATAGGGTGGGGGGCCTCGTGGCCCCCCCTCCACCTCCCCGGGGATTAGATAAATAATTATTTTGGGTGGGCTTGAGCCCCCCCACACTGCCCCGGGGACAACCAACTCCACGGGGCAATGAATTTGTAAATACGGGGGTCCGTTGTGGTACATAGCATTCTTCAGGACCATAAAACTAAAGGGCTCCGTCTTTATGTAAATATTGGAAATAAAGACCAACCACTATGGGGGGGGTGTGCGGAGTCACTATCCCCGTTGGAGATCGTGCATCTGTTTGGGTTCCTGTAACATACAGGAACCCAAACAGATGCACGATCTCCAACAGAACCCTTTAGTTTTATGGTCCTGAAGAATGCTATGTACCCTCCGGGGACCGCGAGCAGAAACATGTTGACCACACTCCTTACGGTGAAGGGATGATTAGTTCCCGCATCACCGGTCACTTTAATTTTAATACTATGCAGTTGCCTAACTAAATAAAAGCCTGCCTTTGAGGCAACTGTAATGGTTTTTAGATCACCTTCACTAGTCACGGGCCCCCACTTAGTTTAGAAGTGCATCCCTGTCTCCAGGTGTATGCCCGCCCTCTATCAAACCAAGTTTTTAGAGGGCGAGGACAGCCGATGATGAAGCATGACACCTGGTGGTGTGTGAGGCCAGTCCTTCACTTTTTGTGAGATGCCCCCAATGTAGTTGCATCTCTATAAACCTGTAGAAACCCTAACTAGGGACAGCCTCATTTTGTGTTTACATTATCGGGTGGAGGCTGGCTAGCCCCTAGGCCCTGTGCCTCTGGTTCCCCTCCCTGGCTAATCACTAGGGCTAGTGTGTTTGAGTATGTTTCTACTTGCACATGTATTGTGATATCTGTTATGCTTTTGGCAATAGGTACAGATAGAAGCATGCATGCTTTTAGTAATATGGTTAGAGTTATGATAGAGACATGTCATAGGTTGCTGATTTATGTTTGGCTAGGCCCGATATTTGTAGAATGGTGAAGATGCAGAATAAATGTGAGTTTTAAGACATGTTGGCAGAGGAATTACTGATTAAGCTACTTTCTATGAGTCTGAGAAAGGTACACTTGAAATACACTGCAGAAATATAGGTGTGTCTTTTAAATGTAAAGTGCAGTCCATTTGTTTATTTCTTTAATATATGATGATGATTTCAAAAGGTAGACATATATGCATACATGCTTTTAGGAATATGGTGAGATTTATAACAAACTCATATGTAGTTTTGATGCTGTATTTTGGGTACGCCCAACACCCTGGGTAGTTACAGAATTGTGAAGCTGTAGTACGAAAGTGTACACCATGTCATAGAGCTCACTTTTGTGCTGCAATTTCAGTATTCTGCTACTACTCAGGATGTTGCACCCCTCCAATCACTGAGGCACTACCATAATACTACTTGAATCACCGAGGCAGTACCCATGCTCTTATAAAATCACTCAGGCACTTCCTATGTACTCCTGTAATCCCCCAGACATTGCCCCTGCACTCATGCAATCACCAAGCATTACGCATGTACTCCTCTAATCCCCCAGACATTACCCCTGCACTCATGCAATCACCAGTACATTACCTATACACTAGTTCAATCACCCAGGCACTACTCTTGCACTCCTCCAATCACCCTGTTAGTATGTGTGCACTCCTCCAATCACTTAACCAGTATCCATGCACTTATAAAATCACTCAGGCACTACGTATGCACTTAGGGAATTACCCAGGCGGCACTATTCTAGTACTTCTCCAATCACCCAGGCACTACTCTTGTTCTTATACAATCACACAGGTACTACCCCTGCACTCATGCATTCACTCAGACACTACCCCTGCACTCATGCAATTACCCAGGCATTATCCCTGCAGTCATGGAATCACCTAGGCATTATCACTGCAGTCATACAATCAGATAGGCATTACCAAAGCACTTCTTAAATCATCAAGCTAGTACACATGCACTTATGTAATGACCCAGGCACTACCCTTGCATTCGTCAAATCACCCAGGCACTAGGCCTGTACTCTTTCAATCACCCAACCAGTATCTATGCACTTATAAAATCACCCAGGCACCATCTATGCACTCCTACAATCACTCAGGCACTACCACTACACTCATACAACCTCCCACATATTACCCCTGCACTCATGCAATCACCCACACTTTACTCATGCACTCTGCCAATCTCCCAGACATTACCCCTGCACTTATGCAATCACCCAGGCATTACCCATGCACTCTTTCAATTACTTAGGCAGTACGCATGGACTCTGCACCTCTGTTCCTTCTTTCTGCACTTTTTTTGTGTCTTTCTGCACCTGTCGCTTCTTTCGGCACCCCTTTTGCATCTTTCTGCACTCCTCTTCCCTCTTTCTGCATCCCTGTTGCCTCTTTCTGCACCTCTGTTCCTTCTTTCTGCACTTCTTTTGTTTCTTTCTGCACCTCTTTTGGTTCGTTCTATATTTCACTTACCTCTTTCTGTATCCCTCTTGCCTCTTTCTGCACCTCTGTTGGTTCTTTCTGCACTGCTCTGGCTTCTTTCTACACCTCTGTTCCAAATTTCTGCATCCCTCTTGCCTTTTTCTGCACTTGTTCCCTCTTTCTGCACCTCTTGCCTCAGTCTACCCACCTGTTCCCTCTTTCTGCACAGCTGTTGCCTCTTTCTGCACCCCTATTGCCTTTTTCTGCACCTCTGTTCCTTTTTTGTGTACTTCTTTTTTTTCTTTGTGTACATCTTTTGCTTCTTTCTGCACCCCTCTTCTGTTTCTGCACCCCTCTTCCCTCTTTTTGCTGCTGTGTTCCTTCTTTCTGCACTTCTTTTATTTCTTTCTGCACTCTTCTTCCCTTTTTTGCATCCCTCTTGCCTCTTTCTGCAGTTCTCTTGTCACTTTTTGCACCTCTCTTGCCTCTTTCTGCACCTCACTTACCTTTTTCTGCACTTCTCTTGCTTCTTTCTACACCTCTGTTGCTTCTTTCAGCAATTCTGTTGCCTCTTTCTGCACCTCACTTGCTTCTTTCTGTACCCCTCTTGCCTCTTTCTGCAACCCTCTTTCCTCTTTCAGCACTTAACTTGCCTCTTTCTGTACTTTTCTTCCCTTTTTCTGTACATCTCATGCCTCTTTCTGCACCTCTCTTGCCTCTTTCTGCACATCTCTTGTTTCTTTCTGCACTGCTCTTCCCTTTTTGTGCACCCCTGTTGCCTCTTTCTGCATCTCTTTTGCTTCTTTCTGCATTTCTTTCTCCTTTTTATGCACCCCTCTTGCCTCTTTCAGCACCTCTGTTGCTTCTTTCTGCACTTTTTCTTCTTTCTGTACCCCTTGTGCCTCTTTCTCCATCCTTTTTCCGTTTTCCTGCACGTGTATTGGTTCTTTCTGTACTGCTCTTGCCTCTTTCTGCACATCTCTTCCCTTCTTCTGTACCTCTGTTGTTTCTTACTGCACTGTTCTTGTTACTTTCTGCACCTCTGTTGCATTCCATTTCCTAACATGCCTTAAACGTCACTTTTGTCCTGCTGCTTTACCATTCTAGTAATGCTCAGAGTGTTGGGCCTAGGCAAATATAAAAAAAAGCCTATAACATGTCTCAGGTGTAAGTCTCACCATATTCCAAAAACCATATATGCATATGTTTGTACCTTTTAAATAGAAGGTGTTTCTTTAGTAATAGATAAGAATATTTGTATATAATTATTTTAATAATATTAAATCATTTTTAAAAAGTTTTTTTTCTAGATATTCTCCATTATTATTAAGAAAGATTCAGTATGAATAGAAAAGTTGAAAAGAAAAGACAACAAAAAAAACAGTACTATTTAAAGGAGAGAGAAAAGCAGAAATTAGATGAAGTACAACATGTGACATTGAAGAAAAAGTCTTCTGGTAAGAGAACTAAAGAATTTGTTAAAAGACTTTTAAGGACTGGAAAGAATTTTGAAAATGGGGAAAACAGAAAGAAAAGTTGTAGAACCAAGGAGAAGGAAATTAAAGGACAAATTAATGAAAAATCAGGTTATGGGAAAACAATCTATGTTGAAAGAAGGATTAAAGAATATAAGGACATTAGGAAACGAATGTATAAAAGTAGAGTACTACAAAATGTATTGAAAGATTGCAAAAAATATTTTTAAAATCTGCATTTTACAAGAAAAAACAACAGATTGAAAGTGTAGTCGAAAACGCTTTTGAATTGAAAAGAAGATTGTTTATATTAGTATTGAAGAGAATGAAAACATTGAATAAAACAATGCATTTTATGAAGGAGAAAAGTAAAAGAAAAGACTGGTTAATAGAACTAACTTTTGCAAAAAAAATTTGGGTGAATGGAAGCACACTTCTAGTACTGAACCTTTTTTTAATGAAGAGGCTATTTTCAACAAAATACATTAGTTCACGCAGTTGATACCAGTGGTCATTCTTATGAAGTTAAAAATGGTTGTCCAATTGAAAAAGAAAAGATGGTTGCTAGAAATGTGGAAGAAGTAATAGCTGAAGAAGTTCAAGGGAGACGTTCACAAGCTCCACTGTATAGGTGGGATTGTAGTAGTATTTGTAGTATACGACAGGTATCTATTGATATTTTACGAAATTTCTTACGAGAGTATGGTAAAAAAGTGTTAAACAGAAGATTAAGATGTTGCAAGGACTAGATCCTTGTAAAGTGAGAAAATATACTGGCTTGCAGGGTCATTCTCTGGCTTGTCTTTCTAGAAAAGTGTGTCAAAGTACTTTTCATCATTTGAGAATGTTAGCAGTACATACTCAGAAATGCGGAAGTTAGTAAGAAGATTGTACTGTGTAAAAATTCCTGCATTTTCTTTAAGTGAAATAAACACTGCTCTTTTGCATGGTTCAGTATCGGATGTAAAAAAAGTTTGTGATGATATACAGTTTCGTTTCTTTGGTCCTGAAGAGGAGTGTAGAGAAAGTGAGAGTTTCATTAAGTGTAGGTGTTGAAGAAGAGGTGGAAGATAGTACTACTGAGAAGTTTGTAGATGAAATTACAAAGTTTAAGGTAGTTTGTTGTGAAAAACCAAACTATGTTTGTATTTGTTGTCGACGTACTCACTATAGAAGTCAACTAGGAATGTTGATGAGTATTTAAAAAGTGAAAAGGAACACAATGATAAGTGGGAGCAATTTGGTGCTTATTTGTTGGTGGAAGGTCGTTTTGAGTTGGGTAGTGATCAACGTATTTGTAAATATTGTTACAACATATTAGAAGAGAACAAAATGCCAGCTAGAGCTGTACATAATAGCCTAGAGTTGGTAGGTATTCCTTCTGAACTGGTAGATTTAAATACATATGAGTCCATTCTTAGTCAATCTGTGCACCCATTTCAGGCTATTGTTCGTATGGAGCCTAAAACAGGTAAGCTGCCTCCAACAGATTTACAAAGAGGTTTAAAAGGAAGAGTTGTGTATTTACCTTTAGATTTTAAGAAAAATATTGAAACTGTTAGTGTAGAGAGAGAGGAAAGTGAACCTGTAGTTATTCTAGTTAATGGTGTACCAACAAAGAGTCGGAAAATATGGCAAGAGTTAGTAGATGTCACCAAACTTCAAAAAGCTACATTATATCTTATACAAAACAATATTTATTATAAAAATGTATATGTGGAAGAAGAAGAAATATCTTTAGAAGATGATAGAGAAATTTTAACTGGCCAAATAGAAAAAGTCGACAAGTCCAGGAGTGAAGAAATTTACGAACAATACAGTATACATCCTCTACGTTCAAAAGAAGTAATTGGAAACTCTATTGAATTATTCCAAATGAAGAAAGCGAAAGGAACTCCCATGAGTGTTTGGGAAAAAAGTTTAGAAGCTCGTTGTTTTCCACAGCTCTTCCCTACTGGAAAAGGTGGACGATATGATGAACGACCAGTACGGATTCCAGCTTCAGAATACCGTACAACAAGATTGTACTCCGAGGATCCAAGATTTCGACAGTGTGTTCCATATTTATTTCATCTTCTGTTTGAAAGTGAGTTGTCTGGACTTTCATATGCAGTGAACCACATATTAAAAACAGGAGTTCGTCTTACACATCTTTCTGCAAAGGAATTTTTGGACAAAGTTGAACAAAGAGATGAGCATTTAGAATCTCAGTTAATTAATTTGATGGCGTGTCAACGTGGTACTAATGAGTATTGGTATCATCGTCACGGAGAACTTAAACGTATGGTAAGGAACTTAGGAACCCCTACATGGTTTGTTACGCTTAGCTGTGCTGAATATGCATGGGACGATTTACTTGAATTTCTACGAGAAGCAAATTCAAATGTAAAAAACATTGAATTGAAGACAGCTGGAGAACTGTGTTCCTTGGATCCTGTAAATGTGTGCAGATATTTTAGTCATAGGTTTCAAACTATGATGTCTTTTATCTGCAATAAAAATAATCCACCTCTTGGAGAAGTTATTAATTTCTTTTGGAGAAAGGAGTACCAAGCCAGAGGTGCACCTCATATTCACATGCTGTTATGGATCAAGAATGCACCAAAATTTGGAACTGATACTGATGAAAGTGTTTTGTTTTTCATTGAAAAATATGTTACCTGTGCCATACCAAAAGAAGGAGGAGAAAACAATTTGAGACAGCAAGTTTTACGGTTTCAAAGTCATCGATGTGGGGAATATTGTCGACGAAAATACAAGTCAAAGGGAAAATTTTATACAAAATGTTGTTTTGGATTCTCACGTCCAGTAATTTCAAAAGGAAGAGTCAACAGTTTCATGTCGGCAGTAATGTTATATTCCATATAGGTACCCTATATAGGCGCAGGAAACATTGCAACCTTTTAAATATATTCTTCCCTACATTACATACATAACGGTTCTTAGGGACTGACCTTTTACCTAGATATGACACTGCATTCAGAACACGGGTTTCCCTCTAGTTCGAATCTCATACATTATGCATGATGCTTCTTGGAAGCACAGCAGGACTAACATCTCCTGTATAATATCTCTGTATAAAGTTTAGGCCCGACGTCATCCTTTAGGCCGACACAGTAACACAGCAAGGTAGGACCCCTGGGGAGACCTATGGGTATATATACATCACATCTTGCTTGGAAGGACAGAGGAGACTGAGACTTCCCGGCTGACACACTGACCAGAGACGCTGAGGTTCCTGCATGCAGACACTCCAGCTCGCAGTGGTCTAACATCCCTCGCGGGGTGTCCAACTCGAGACCAGGACAGGGTCCCATATTCTCTCATTCTCAGGTAATGGGGCTGACTAGATCCTAGAGGGATTCTTGGCATAACACCTACACAGATGCTAGGTACATTTAGGTACATCTAGTTAGGGAGGCATCGTAGGAGTACGCACCTTTTATCATGTGTTTATGTACTTGTGTATATTCATGATTTCTGCAAGATGATAGAACTATACCATCCCTTTACTTTCGTAGTACTGCTAATCATATATCTCTGCTACCGTCTAATGGTTGTTGCAGCTCATCTATTCTACACTAGAATAACAACTGTTCAATAAATACTTATTGAAAACGCCCAGCCTGTTTATTCTGTGTAACTCTCTGAGACAAACTAAGTGAGCATGAGTGACTGAGCGAAAGGTAGTATATTGTTAACACGATTCTGAGGGATCAGGGTGTCTTGTGGATTGTTACCTGCCTTGTTATGTTGGCCTAGGCCTGGCTGCAATGCTGCTTTTCTTTGCGCACGTTACACTGAGCCGGGCCCCCCTCGCCCTTTGCTCGTGCCAAGTTCTTTTGCACTGTCTGCATTTTCTGTTGTTCACCTTTTTGGGCTCCGTCTGCACAAACATGTACAAGGTCGCATAACAATGTATTTTGGTTCTTCCTGATATGGCCAGTCTCGCGCACCCAGACATAACATTAGGTGCAATTGCCATGAAGAATTTGGTATGCTTTTAATACTGTGGTTTACTAGCGCTTAACACACTTGGAGAAATCCCTTTCAGTGAGAAGAGCTATGATGTCCTGCTGATGTAATTCTGCATCTAGAGACTGAGGTATGGGGGTTCGCTAGTCAAAGCCCAGAGGTCTATTATTATTATAATAAACTATCTTACTGCACGGGGAGGGTGGTAATGTTATTTAGACATTTATCCACTGAGTTATGAAATGCTTTCCCCGTTTGTATTCTATGGAATTGTAACCATGCTGCTTATATTAGTCATATGCATTATGCTATTAGTGCTGACACGTGTACTGTACATTAGAGCACGTAAGTTGGAATAAACATTTTAACCTATCCAGTGTCTCTTCCTACGCACCTTGTGGACAAGTACGAGTGAGTGACGAAAGAGTGTTCTTGCTTCTGCGAGTCCTGAGATAAAGATACCGTGTTCTGGGTTGTCCAAACATTAGTACTTGGGTGCTAATGGGATGCTAAGCTAGTTGGGTTGGGGTTTTTGGGTGCTACGGTATATGGTGGCAAACCACTGTATTCCGGGGTCCCATTTTCCTGTGCATAGCTCTGTGTATGTGCAGAAACCTTAAGACATGGCGCGACCACCGTGGGGCTGCTTAACTGCGAGACGCTTGAGTAGTACTTGTGCCTGTCCACAAAACCCTCACGTACGCTTCCGGAGGCGTAAGTGATGGTGATACCTCCTATATTGAACGCTTTATAGGTTCTTTCAAGCTTGAAGTTATTAAAAAAGGTTACATAAATAACCCATTTTGTGCTCCCTGTTAGGTTGTCGAATATAATTGTTTAGTCATGGCTGGTGTGGCGATTGCTGCACATAGTCGAGGAGCACTCCGAGACCACTTACGGGTGTATGGAGTGCCTGATACAGGGATCGATTTGGTCTTTGTGGTTCAAGCCGATCCGGCTTACCACTTTGAGGTGTTTTACACTTGGATCACTTTTGAAGCGGTGGAGGCAGATGATAATCTGTTTCATGAATATAAACCCACCGTTATTCCTGCTGCCTATCGACCCTATACCACTCTTGAAGTACCTCTCACGGCTTGGCAGCACCGTGTTTGGTTTAATGGCGCCCTACCACAACCAACTACCGCAGTTCGTTTAGGCCCCTTGTCAATTCAGGGGGCCACTTGGCCTGTATTGGCCGGGTATACCCCGCATCCAAATTATCTGGCATTACCGCTTGCGGAACTGCGCACTATGCATACCGAATTGAGTACGAGTGCATCGAGCCCTAGTGACATACGTTACAGGTAGCCTACATGGAGCTGCTCCTGTAGTCGCAGGCCAACCAGCTATAGCCGCTGGAGTGACCATAAGTCCTGTCATGGTAAATTCTGTGATGGGCAAACGTCCACAAAATAAGGACGACTATCCTTACTGGCTTGCAGAAAAGTTCGATCAGATAGAAGCAGTGTTTCCCCATACATCCCCAGTAGATAAACATCGCATCCTCACGATAAGTTTGCCAAAAGACATAATCCCCGATTTGACATCATGTGAAAACTGGGGTAAGGTATTCGCAGCAGTTTATTCAAAATGTTTTGGAACTCCTTCCATGACGGTTCTACCCTCTGTAATTAAAAAAGTACAGGATGAACATGGCCCTGAAGCGGCTGTGGAATTAGGGATGAGACTAGTGGGAGTGTTTGATGTAGTAGCTGAGCTGATCCTTGGAAATGTCAAGGGCGATGCTATGAACTTTCAAGTAGCGAATGCTTTGGCTTTGGTCCCAGAGTTGGACAGGCCCCGCGAATTACCGAAAATTATTGCCCGGGCTTATAAAACAATTGGAAGAAATAGCCTGGGCAACAAGCCTTTTGTAAAAATGCAAACTCAATCGCAAACACAAGTTACACAAACAAAAAGTGCATCTGAGAAAGATGATAAACCGGTCTTCACTAAAAAGAGTTGGAGACAGAAAAAACAGGGTAAGCAACAAAAGAAGCCGGGGTCGAGAGGCGCTTCCCCAGTTTCGGTTTCTTCTGAACGTACTTATGATTTACGTGATAGGTCAAGGATTAAATCACCAGAAAGGTTTCAGAGCTCTGATACGCGTTCTCCTCGTTCTTCACAGGCCCAGACGTCGTCACAGGCTGGTGGAGGAGGACGGCAAGATAGAGGAAGGGGCCGAGAGGCTCCCCAGGAGCGAGACCAACCTCGACAACAATTCAGAGGGAAAGCAGAAGACTTTCATCTTCCTCGACCGCAATTTCAGAAGAAAAAAGTTGCCGCTGTCACAGCGAAATATGCCTCAGACCGTGAGAACGAGACTCCAGAATTGGACGTGGGCAGTGACCCTCCTAGACAGCGCCGCGGAAGTTACCATAGTGCGGGAGGCGCTACGTCCTCATATGGAGGCGACAGCAACTGAAACATTCGTTACTGTAGAGACAGCTGACACGAGAGTGGCACCCCCTGACAGACTATATAATATAGTCATACAAATTGAAGGTGACATACCGCGTGAAATAAAAGGGATTTTTTGGGAAAATCTGACCTCTTCATATGACATTTTGTTAGCAGAGGTGGATTGGCCACCCCCATTCGTTTTAGCTGCACATAAAGGAGAGGAGGTAATCCTTCCAAGCTTCTCACGGCATGTCCCAAAAGACAAAGCTGAAGCACTTGCAGCTGAGTGGGCTGTGTACCTGGCACCAGCGTTATACCGCAACCATGTGGGATGGGATGAAGAATCACCTCCTCATGCAATACCTTTGCGGTCACTACCGCAGCCACAACCCCAATATCCCATCAAACGGCAGGCAAAAGGCCCCGTCTCCGAAATTCTGACACAGTTGGAATATCAGGGAGTAATTGAACCATGCGTATCACCTATGAACAATCCCCGTTTCTAAACCCGATGGAACGTACCGCTTAGTTTTGGATTACCGGCATTTAAATACTCATTGTCGGAACTTTGCGGTGCAAAATACACACAGTTCTGCGCTTGTAGACAGTCTTGTTCGTAAAAAATACAAAACGACACTTGACCTTTCAAACGGTTTCTACACGCACAACCTAGCCCCGGAGAGTGGTCAATGGACCGCATTCACTTCCGGTGGTAAATTATTCCAGTTCCGGCGTTTACCCATGGGCTACAAAAATAGTCCGGGTATATTCGCCGCCCGTGTTGTTTCTTTGTTAAATGACATTGATCAAGACGCATGTTCGTACGTAGATGACATCTATCTGACGGACGACGAATTATTTCAGCATTTGTCCCGTGTGGACCGCATTATTCTTGAATTTGCGGAGCAGGGTTACAAATTTAACTTTGCTAAGTCACACATTGCTGAATTTACAGTTCTGTTCTTGGGCTATGAGCTCAACAACGAAGGCAAGGGCTTAGCCCCCCATTTCTTGGAAAAATGTGCACATTTGTGCCCCCCAAATACTCTGAAGAAACTTCAGTCTTTGCTGGGTTTCCTGAATTTCGGGCGTACTTACATTCCCGAATATGCCCAGCGTATCAAGCCTTTGTATGCTTTGATACAACCTACTTATTCAAGGTCTTGCTGGCTGCCTGAGCATACCTCAATTCTGCAGTCTTTGCAGACAGACCTTTTGGAGTCTAAATATCTTTTGACTCGTGATAACCACACAAACCTGGTGATTAGAATAATTCCGGGGCGGTGGGATTCACATACTTAACCTTTAATGAAGGTGATACAGTACCCATCGCATATAAGTCACATCTGTACACTTCCGCTGAATTGCGCTTTACCTCTGTCGAAAAAGTTCTAACTGCAGTGCAAATGGCGATTCTAAAAGAACGCGCACTGGCACAGGGAAAGCGGATTCTAGTGGTAACACCCTGTCCTGCCCTAGAGGCAGTAACAAAGGCAAGTGTACCGAACTCAAAAGCAATGCATCCCCGTTGGATACAATGGGCTACATCCTTGACGTCTTCGGACGTCACTTTTGTTTTTGATTCTTCTCTGCAGACTCAGGAGTTTTTGCAGTATGAATTCGTTCATCCTCCTCCTTTGTTTTTATTACCGCTTGAGGATTACAAATGTGTGATCTACACCGATGGTTCGGCGCAACCGGCCACTGGGTCCAAGCACGCTTATTCAGCTGCATGTGCTATTGTTGCGGGTTCCTTTGTAGATGGAAAGTTCAAATCCTCTGCAGTGCATACTCGCACACTTGGAGATAGTACCGCACAATTGGCCGAGCTGCATGCATTGCTACTTGCGCTTGAGTTCGCTTCTCAGGATGAGACCACTCTTATTGTATGTGATTCTTTTTACTGTGTACAATCTTACAATGACAATTTGTTTTTCTGGTCGAAAAACGACTACAAGGACGCAAAAGGGAGCACAATTAAGCATAAAATGCTTTGGGTTCGAGTGGCAGAATTGCAACAACGTCTGCCCCTCACACAGGTGGTTCACACCTTAGGCCATCAGCGGGTGGGCGCACACGCTATTGGTAACGATCTGGCAGATGAAGCTGCCCGTTCAGCAGTAGTCACGTGTTCAGTAGCAGCGGTTACCAGGTCCATGTCGAAAATAGACCCTGTTATATTAGCAGCTATTGCTGCAACCAAGGAAGGTAATAATTACCCTACAGGTTTCCCTTCCAAGTATTCTTACACATTAAGTCCCGATCAGGTTCCTTATGTAACTATACCTGACGTTGGAGATCGGCTGATCCCCAACGCGGACCGCAGGAGTGCCTTGATATCAGCTGCACACGAAGGCATGGCTTCGGCTCATGCAGGTGTGTCAGCTACAGTTTCCATCTTGCAGCAGCGTTATTGGTGGCGTGGATTGTATAAAGACACCCGTGCTTTTGTGCTTTCTTGCGATGTTTGTCAACAGATTAAGCCTTCCACGGTAACACGTCCACCACAAACCCCGCTCTGCATTGCTAACAGACCCTTTGGGTGTGTTTACTTGGATCACTGCGGTCCATTCTCATCAGACACTGCCTATAAATACATCTTAGTGGCAGTGGACTCGTGCACACGGTTTCTCTGGGTCTGGCCACAACGGAGTGCTGACGCCCGAAATGTAATCAGGGATTTGCGTGTCTTTGTGGGAATTTTCGCATGCGGCACCTTCCATTCGGACCAAGGTCCAGCGTTTGCCTCTAGGGCTTACAAGGATGCAATGGCTTCGCTTGGGGTGCGGGTGAAATTTTCGTCTCCGTATAGGCCTGAGGGCAACTCTATCGTTGAACGAATGAACCGTGACTTAAAGCAATACTTAACAGCTAGGGTTATAGGTACTGGCAGGAACTGGCTGGCCCATTTGTATACCGTTCAGCGTGCACTTAATAATCTCCCTAGAAGACCTCTGGGTGGGCGGACCCCATACGAAATGCTCTTTGGCATAAGAATGTTTGTGCCTGACCTTGAGGGTCCAGACATCGCGGCGCAATCCGCCAAGTTTGATGTAGATAACCATTCTGCTATGTTACAGGACTTACAAGAAGCCCGAGACAAACTTGCAACTACACATTTGCCTTCAGCCACAGATCCTGCGTTGCAGATTCCGGTAGCCGGCTGGCTTCCAAAGGTTGGAGAACTGGTTCGAGAAAAGGTTGAAAACAAAAAAGAATTCGGCCCCTCTTTTCGTGCACCGGTTCTAGTTCTGGGCTTGAAGGGAACACGTACAGTCATTTTACCACCGCTTCCTGGTCGCAAGGAGAACAGATACATCTCAGTGGAAAATGTCAAGCTACAGCGCCTGGCCGATCCTGAATAGTGTCACACCAGCGGTCTCTTGTCCTGCCATTTATCGGACATATGTTCATAGTCCATCTGCACGAACGATCGCTGATGCTGTAATTGAGATGGTTGATTTGCCTGAATCCTCTACTTTGCCTGAAACTATAATTGATCCCCAACTCTCCACCAACATCGACGAGGACGAGTATACTTATCCTGCATCTGAATCGGTGGCACATCAACCAATATCGCCACTAAGCCCGACTCGTTATTCCTTTGATTCGGATTCCACATCTTCAAAAGTTCCATCCAAGTTCAGTATTTTTATATCCTGGTTTAGAGACAATTTTTTGATTCCACCCTGGACATACATCTGGTTGGTACTTTTCTTGATATTTTTGTTCATGTCCATTGGCTTTGTCACAGTGTTTTTTCTACTAATTAATGGTCACTATTTACCTGAACGCTCTGCTGTAGACTATGTTTCTGGAACTTTGGCTCCTCATTCCTCGTCTCACATCATGAAGCGTGACCACACATTTGTGAACATTTCAGCTTTCCCAGTTGCTGATGGCATCGTATGGGATGCAGTGAACTATCAAATCCATGGTCCGACGGAAATTATTAATGTACCTAATGTCCTTCGTGTTTCAATGGGTGATGTAGTACAAAATAATATTCATTCTGATGATTGGGATGTGCATGCCGTTGAAGCATTGTTTGCCGATTTAAAATATTATGCATCTTTTAATGCTGAAGATCTATATATGAATTCTGCTAATTATGCCGATTTGTATTGTTACCAACATTGGGGTAATCATTTTCTCCATAAGCCCAGTGCCCTGCGTAGTTCTGTTAACTATACCCAATGGGAACATTGTCCAAACCCCTTGCCAGGTAGCTCTCAAACTCTTCGAAATAAGTTTAATTATTTTACTGATTTTAATCGGTCGAACCCTGCATCCTATTATTTTAGACTAAATAACACATCAACTCAGAAAATTATGTTAACACACACCAAATTGCTTTATTCAGGTTCCTTTCTAAGTGCCCTAGCTGTGGGTGGTTATGAGTACTGGGATAATACAGTGGATTTAAAATCTATTTGGGGCTCCAAGCCATGGCAGGTACAGGGAACCGAGGCATTACACCGTGCTTGCCTCATCCCTACACAAATTATGTTCCTCAATGTCTCCATCTATCAGACTACATGTTGGGGCTTAGCAACCACTAAACAATTGAATACTCCATCAATACCATCCCTGTCGAGTTTTCCCAATGAAAGCTCACGATTCAATATGTCCCTCGTGTCCCTGCAGGCTCTGTTACAAAATAATTCGTATAATGTTTCTGAGCTAGTTCAGTCATCCTGGTTGGTATGGCCTACATCATCAAATGCATGTCAAATGCGTTTTCACGACTCAGGAGCTAATTACACACAGGATAGGCCTGATCCGAGATTTACTGATTCCCGTACTGTCACTACATATTCTGTTGGTAAATTATGCAAACAATGGCTGCAACATTCGTCCCTTGATTCTGTTAAACAACATTTGTCCCTCCTTTCAGGCAATATTGATCTGTCCGACTTTGTTTTGGGACCTCGTGGTCCCCGACCTAAAAGATTCATTTATGAAACATATAATGAACTCTGGAAGCTATCACAAATGGAAGCTGCTTCCCGTCTTCGGGAAATAGATCAAGCAAATTTGGAAAAGGTGCTTGCTGTTGTTGACAATAGTATTAATACCCTGTCTTCTCGCATTTATACTTTGGAGAATATTGTGTCCTCTGTTGTTGATATTGTACAAGATGATGTTTCTGTGTTATATCATGGTCAGAATCAATTGCGTTCAGTTATGCAGTTTGCATGGACTTTACAAACGCTCAAGTTAGGTAAAGTCCCTTGGCATTTTTTGAACACCTCTGCCTTGTTTCTACCTTTTAACTTAACTGACAAACAGCAATTTATGTCCATGAAAGATGCAACTTACACTCTATTACATATCGAAAAGATGGATCCTTTGCCGTTCTCTGTTGCAGAACTCGATTCTGCTGTATGGCTAGTCCATGGGGTTATCGCTTTACCTTTTTCCTTGTTTGAATTTGACTCGTGCATGAAACATTATCCTGTGGGCCGTTACCGGCCCTTGGGCAGTGCTTTCCTGCATGAACTCTGGTCCTTGCCTTTCATGTATAAATGCCTTCGGGACGGCAAGGAAGTCTTTCTCACGGGGGAGTACTGCGACTCGATTATGGGTCATTCGCTTATTTGTAAACACATTAAATTGCATGGCTCATGTAGCGTTTCCGCTCCTAATCTTGCTTGTGTGCTGAAAGGTATTCCTGCTCCTGTTATTTCTCCTACTTTCACTCTCCTTTCCAATGGTAGTTATTTACTTTTAAATAACGAAAACTGTTGTGGCCTGCAGGCTGGCATTCCTTACATTGTAACAGTTTCGCACAGGGTTGTCTGCTGCAAAAATGTGCTTTTTCCTCCCCCTCATGGCAAGGTTGATATCTCTATTTGGCCTTCCATCCCTACCATGGAAGCAGATTTCAATAGACTGAGCAGAATAAAGGCACTATTATTAAACGAGGAAGTTATGCTCACGTCCGCCCGGGAGACATTCATTCTCCAGGTGGCGAGTACCCACAGTGAAATACAGGCCCTTTTAAACACTAATCTCCCCCAACATTTTGGGGAGTTAATACATCGTATTTTTAACGCATCTAACACTGAAGGCCTAGTACACTTTTTTAAGATCGTGGGGTCGGGCTTGGTGTCCTCCTTCCAAACTATTTTTGGTGCCATCCCGGCTTTCATACATTCTATTTTTTCCAGTGTCTTTGGCGGTTTCCCATTGATCCTCGCTTTAGCGGCTGGTGTCTTGCTCTTAATTTGCTTTCTGCGCAATGGCTGCTCCCCGATGGGACCTGCTCGATCCAGAACGCCTCCAGCTGCTCCGTGAGCGCCTTTTGGCCGGTTTTGGTGTCTTGCCATTGGCGACACTGAGTGTGTCATATACTCTTTCATTTCGCTTTGCGTATTTCACTTGCGTGCAACCTGTGATGACTTGTGTCCGCTGTCCTTTCACCTGGACTCTGGATTATTGCCTCTCCAATTCGTCATTGTCTGTTCCGGATTTTGTTCAGTTGATGGGTCCCTTAGAGGCCCATGAGCAGGACTGTTCCGTTGCTGGCTGTATGCCGCGTGCGGCTGCACTGGGGATTTTGGCGCAATGGGATATCTGGGCGGCTGCCCAGGATCTCCTACAACGAAGCTGTTTCAATTATCACGCAAGCTGTCCCGCATTGCTTCTGGATGCTCCCTTAGTTGAGGAGCATTCCTGCTCTTTTGATCTCATGGATTGGATGGCAGCTATGTTTTTTGACAATTCCAATGATGAACTCCTGGAGGGTATGGCTTTTCTCTGCACTTACACTTTCATGGATTGACCTGCCCTTCGCCGTTTGGGCGCTCCCTGTGCTCCAACGGCTGTGTTTTTCCTCTGATGGGCCTCTGTTCTGGCCGCTGGACTGACCAGGGGAGGGTGTCTTGTGGATTGTTACCTGCCTTGTTATGTTGGCCTAGGCCTGGCTGCAATGCTGCTTTTCTTTGCGCACGTTACACTGAGCCGGGCCCCCCTCGCCCTTTGCTCGTGCCAAGTTCTTTTGCACTGTCTGCATTTTCTGTTGTTCACCTTTTTGGGCTCCGTCTGCACAAACATGTACAAGGTCGCATAACAATGTATTTTGGTTCTTCCTGATATGGCCAGTCTCGCGCACCCAGACATAACATTAGGTGCAATTGCCATGAAGAATTTGGTATGCTTTTAATACTGTGGTTTACTAGCGCTTAACACACTTGGAGAAATCCCTTTCAGTGAGAAGAGCTATGATGTCCTGCTGATGTAATTCTGCATCTAGAGACTGAGGTATGGGGGTTCGCTAGTCAAAGCCCAGAGGTCTATTATTATTATTATAATAAACTATCTTACTGCACGGGGAGGGTGGTAATGTTATTTAGACATTTATCCACTGAGTTATGAAATGCTTTCCCCGTTTGTATTCTATGGAATTGTAACCATGCTGCTTATATTAGTCATATGCATTATGCTATTAGTGCTGACACGTGTACTGTACATTAGAGCACGTAAGTTGGAATAAACATTTTAACCTATCCAGTGTCCCTTCCTACGCACCTTGTGGACAAGTACGAGTGAGTGACGAAAGAGTGTTCTTGCTTCTGCGAGTCCTGAGATAAAGATACCGTGTTCTGGGTTGTCCAAACATTAGTACTTGGGTGCTAATGGGATGCTAAGCTAGTTGGGTTGGGGTTTTTGGGTGCTACGGTATATGGTGGCAAACCACTGTATTCCGGGGTCCCATTTTCCTGTGCATAGCTCTGTGTATGTGCAGAAACCTTAAGACAAGGGTTGTCATGTTCTGAGGTTGCCAGAATCTATTATCTCCTTGGTAAGAGGAGATTATAGTGGCACTGTGAGCTAGCTGATACAGACAGGCTAACGTATCCGGTGGGGGTGCACAGAATCAGTCTGCCACCAATCCCACAGTTTATGTTATCCAAACGCGCAGATCCTGTATAGGTTATATAGGAACTACACGACAGTAAGGCATACTATAACTCGAAAATCTCCAAAGAATACTTACAACATAAAAATAACTGAAAAATCAAAGTATATTAATGACTACAATCCAGTGATTTTGATGATGTGGAATGCAAATATGGATATCCAGTATATTGCAGATAATTCAATTGCTGTTGCTCGCTATGTTACATCATATATAACCAAATCTGAAAAGACGGAGTTGAAAGAAATGTGGGAAGAAATTTCACAAGAGAAGACTCTTAGTAACAAATTGTACAGCTTTAGTTTGAAGATGCTTTCCCATCGAGAGATTGGATCGTACGAATGTTCGGATCGGTTGACCTCTGCAAGTTTATATTCAAAGTCTAGAGGAATCATTTGGGTAAGTCTAGGTCTTGCTGCAAAACGAAATCGAGTATTGAAATCTGTACAAGAAATTGAATACTTAGCATTGAATGAACCAGAAAGTACTGATATTGTTAAAATGAATATGTTGGATACGTACTATCCTAGAAGAAGTCCACATCTTGAAAACATATGTTTGTATGAAGTACTGCAACATTACAGCTTTAAGAGAAATGTTTCAGCAAATATTAATAAAGAAAAATATGCAGTAATTGGATGTGAAGGATGTTTGGTAAAACATTCCAAAGGAAATCTTATTAACCACAGGAAATTCAGTTGCGAAACGTCAGATAAAGGGAATTTTTCGATTTAGCACTTCTGCAACTTTTCAAGCCTTGGCGTAGTGAAGCCAAATTACTTGGAGAGTTGGACTGCTATGAAGATTCTTTTAATGCATGTAAAGATAACATTCAATGCACAATTTTCCCTACTTATCTACAAATGTTAAATGAAGAGATTGAACAAGAAACTACTATTGCAGCTGAAATAGCTAGAGACAGTTCTCAAGATAGTCAGAGTTCTGCTCCACTAAGTCAAGATCCACTAGGACAACCAATTCTTGAAAATGAAGCAGCAATAGCCATGAGTGAAGTAGAAACAACAATGCAACAAGCACAACAGGATGTTATTGATTTGAGAAAGTTGGGAGAACAACTGAATACTGAACAAAAAGAAATATATCAGCAAGTGACACTACAGATTCAGCATGGTTTGCTACATGAAAAAAAGAATGCCAATGTACATCATTTAAACCTATCCGAATGTACATTAGTGGTGAAGCTGGAACAGGAAAACGTTTTTTAATTAAAGTTTTGACCAGTTATCTACACAAAACTACTGGATGTCATTTATCTTGTGTTGTAACAGCTCCAACTGGATTAGCAGCACACAACATTAAAGGGATTACTTTACATCGATTACTCATGCTACCAGTTGAACATGAAAATAAATTGGAATATCACAAGTTATCTGGAGAAGCTTGTTATGAAGTTTCAAGAGTACTAAAGAAAATGAAACTTCTGATCATTGATGAGGTGAGCATGGTCTCAAACTTAATGCTTGCCTTTGTACACTTGAGAATGCAACAGATTTTAAAAACAGATTATGATGTTCTATTTGGAGGAAAACATGTAATCGTATTTGGCGACCTACTACAACTTACTACTGTGAAAGGGCAACCTGTTTTTAAAACACTTGTCCATGAAGACACTAGGAAATCTTTGGGAAGTATTGGTAATGTTAACATTTGGTCTCATTTTGAATATAAAGAACTTATTAAGAATATGCGACAAGCAAATGATGAACATTATGGAAAAATTCTTCAAGCTATAAGAATTGGTGTTTTGACAAAACATGGCAAAGAAGCTTTACAAAGTCGGCTACTAACAAACTTGTTTCCAAATGAAAATATTGCACCTGATATAATGTACAAAAAAATTGGAGAAAAGAAGTCTATAGTTTGTCTAATGCCAACACTGCAAGAGTGCTCTACATTCAATCAAGAACTTTTGAAACTGGAGAAACAACCAATAGTGAAAATAGAAGCCATTGATAAAATGGAACACGAAGGAGTTACTATTCTTCTCTCAGAGAAATTACAGTTAAAATTGGATTCTTTGGAGAAATCTGTATCTAAGACTGCAGGTTTAGAAAAGACTTTATATGTATGTGTAAACTGTCGGGTAATTTTACGGCGTAATTTGAATGTAGAAAGAGGTTTAGTAAATGGAGCAATGGAAAAAGTTGTTGATTTTGTTAATTATGAGGAGAGATGGATTTCAATTTTTGAAGGTTAAATTTGATCAGATTGAAGAGGTAAAACAGATTGGACGTTGTGCTGTTTGTTTTTTGCTTGTAAAAGACTTGTATGTTCGTAGAAAACAGTTTCCTCCTTCTTTAGCATATGCAGTAACCATTCATAAATCTCAAGGTTTAAGTGTAGACAGTGCTTTGGTAAATATTGGAACTACAGTGTTTAAAAAAGGCATGGCATACGTTGTATTGTCTCGAGTAAGAACATCTGGTTTGTATTTGATTGATTTTGATGAGAAAAAGGTTAGTGCTGATGCAAATTGTGTAAGCGAGTATAATCGGTTAAGAAGACTGTATGCTCCTAACTTAGGTGAATATCCCATATATGAAAAACGTGTAGTATGTCCAAAACGAAAATATGACAAACATTCTAGTGAAGTTGGAAAAAAGAAAACAATTCAGGAGAATGATGAAACTGCAAAGAAAATGAAAATGGACACTGTTGATGATATTGTAGGATACCAGTTAGAAAATAGTTCAGGTATCAACTGCTATGCTAATGTAATTGTGAACATTGTGTTTTATCTAGAAGATCTTCATCATCAAATTATGGCAAATCGAGAAAAAAGATTCTGTTCTTTGTTACATTATATTTTTGAAAAGTTGGAAACTGATAAAACTAAAATCCATACTGTTTCTGGCATACGGCATCTTTTGGATATATGTACTGGTTCTTCACAATTTACACTTAATATACAACAAGATGCACAATAATTTCTTATGTTTATGCTTGCAGTATTGGAAGATGAAGGAATAGAAATTGAAAATTTGTTTGGACTAGGTTACAGATGGGATCATAAATGTGAAGAGTGTTAATTTTCTTCTACCACTGAAATAGACACTGAACTATTAATTTATTTGACAATACCAGATTGCAAAACAGTGTCTTTTAACAAATTAGTAAAAACAGCTAATCAAGATATGAAATGTTCTCATTGCAAATCAGAAATGTTGTCAACATTATTTATAGAAAGATTTGGTCAATATGTCATTTTAATGCTACAACGTTGTACAGCAGATAGAAGAAAATTGGAAACCAAAATTAAAAAGTTTGTGGCAAGTCAAGTATCTATTTCAGGAAGAACTTTTAAAGCAGTGGCTATTATTTTTCATCATGGACCTACTACAACATCTGGACACTATACTGTGTATTTAAAGTGCAATAAAGGATGGACATATTGCAATGATGCACATTTGCAATTCAAATGTAGGTTGCCTTACGAATTACCAAATTCTTATCTGATATCTTTGATACCAAAATTTTGAAAACATCATTCGGCCGATTGGGAAGATGTGAACACGAATTAACGAGTTTATTTTTGGATATTTTCAAAGCAAATGGAATTGGAAACATTATTCAGCCTATTGGGAAGATGTGAACAATTTCTGTTTGGATTATTGTTTGTGCTATTTATTATTGCATTTGCAAAATTGTGTTTGAAGGAACTAGTTGATATATTTGATCTTTATATTATACGCGATGTAAATGAGAGTGTATACTTTAGAAGATGTACTTTAGAGAAATAAATGATTTAATGTAGTTGAAGAATGTAATTTACAAACTGTAGATAGGTAAACATATAGTTGAATTTGTTCTAAATATTTTCGACACAGATTTGTTTTTTTACAATCTCATTGATTGTATTTTTTTCCCTGCTATTATATGATGATCTACATTGAAATCACTGTGTATAGTGAAATTCAATAGAATCTGAGAACAGCAAAAAGGGAAACTGAATATGTTATCTAATTGTAAAATTATGTTGTGTTCTTAAAACCATAATATTATATGTAATAACAGTTTTTCTTCTTTTTATTACAGAAAATAATAGTAAACCTTGAAAAGATTTTAAAATCAGTTTTGAACAAAACAACTATAAAATAGTTTCACTGAGTTTGGTTTGTACTTTGAAAAAGAAGGTAAGATGAAATAATGTAATAAGCAAAATAATATGAAGTTATGTTTACAGTCACTTTTATTGCACTCGTCCATTTTTTCAAATACTACCCATGCACTGATGTATATAATTAGGCACTATTCTCACACTCTTGCCATCACCCAAGCACTATCCAAGCATTTGTTGATTCACCTAGCCTGAATTCATATACTTATAATATCACCCAGACACTACATATGTACTCTTCCAATCCCCCAGGCACTACTGAGGCACTCCTCGATCCACCTAGGCATTAGCTATGCACTCCTGAAATCAGCCATATACTATCCATGTAGTCTTTTAATCAGCCAGTCACTACCCTTGCAGTGTTCTAATAATCAAGGCACTACTGCTTTATTCATATAATTACCTAGGCAGTATTCTTACACTTATAAAAACATGCAGACACTACCTATGCACTCATGCAATCACCCAAGCACTATCCATGCAGTCTTCCAATCATCCACGTACTACTCCTGCACTCATGCAATCACCCTCCTACTACTTATGCACTGCTTGAATCACGCAGGCACTACCCTTGCACTCCTGCAGTCATCCTGTCATTATCCATCCACTCCTCCAATCACCCATCCACTACCTATGCACTTATAAAATCACCAAGGCACTACCTATATACTCATCTAATCACTCAGGCACTAGCCATGCACTCCTCCATTCACCCAGATATTACCCCTGCATTCATACAATCACCCAGGCATTGCCCATGCGCTCCTTCAATAACTCACGCAGTGCCCATACAGTCATACATGCACTTCTGTGGCACTCATGCAATCACCAAAGCACTATCCATGCAGTATTCCAATCATTCAGGCACTACTGCTGCACTCATGCAATCACCCTGCTACTACTCATGCACTCCTCCAATCACCCAGGAACTACACATGCAGTATTCCAATCATCCAGGCACTACTGCTGCACTCATGCAATCACTGTGCTACTACTCATGCACTCCTCCAATCACCCAGGCACTACCCATGCAGTCTTCCATGCACTCAGGGATTACCCATGCACTCCTTCAATTTCCCAGATATTATCCTTGCACACATACAATCACACAGGCATTAGCCATGCACTCCTTCAATCACTCCGGCACTAACCCTGCAATGAGGCAAGCACCCAGGCACTACTTATACACTCATGGAATAACCTAGGCACTACCCTTGCACTCCTCCAGTCATCCTGGCACTATCCATGCACTCCTGCAATCACCCAGACACTATCCATGCACTTATAAAATCACCAAGGCACTACCTATACACTTGTCTAATCACTCAGGCACTACCTATGCACTCCTCCATTCACCTAGACATTACCCCTGCATTCATGCAATCACTTACGCATTATCCATGTACTCCTTCAATAACTGAGGCAGTGCCCATGTAGTCATACAATCACTCAGGCACTACCTATGCACTCATGCAATAACCCAGGCTCTACCCTTGCACTCCTTCAGTCATCCTGGCACTATCCATGCACTCCTTCAATCACCCAGCCACTACCCATACACTTACAAAATTACCAAGGCACTACCTATACACTTGTGTAATCACTCAGGCACTTCCAATGCACTTCTCCATTCACCCAAACATTACTCCTCCATTCATACAATCACCTAGGCATTAGCCATGCACTACTTCAATCACTTAGGCAGTACCCATGCAGTTATACATGTGCTCAGGCACTTCTGTACCACTTATGCAATCATCCAAGCACTACCCATGCAGTCTTCCAATCATCCACACACTACTCCTGCACTCATGCAATCACCCTGCTACTACTCATGCACTCCTCCAATCACCCAAAAACTACCCAGGCAGTGCTACATGCACCCATGTACTACCAATGCACTCTTCCATACACCCATACATTACCTATGCACTCCTTCAATCACCCAGACATTACACCTGCACTTATACAATCACAGAGGCATTACCCATGCACTCCTTCAATCACTCAGGCACTACCCTTACAGGCATGCAATAACCCAGGCACTACTGATGCACTCATAGAATAACCTAGGCACTACCCTTGCACTCCTCCAGTCATCCTGGTACTATCCATGCACTCCTCCAATCACCCACCACTACCTATGCACTTATAAAATCACCAAGGCACTACCTATACACTCATCTAATCACTCAGGCAGTAGCCATGCACTCCTCCATTCACCCAAATATTACCCCTGCATTCATACAATCACCTAGGCATTACCCGTGCACTCCTTCAATCAGTCACGCACTGCTCATGCAGTCATACAGGCACTAAGGCACTTCTGTGGACTCATGCAATCACCCAAGCACTACCCATGCAGTATTGCAATCATCCACACACTACTGCTGCACTAATGGAATCACCCTACTACTACTCATGCACTCCTCCATTCACCCAGGAACTACCCATGCAGTCCTACATGCATCCAGGCACTACCCATGAACTCTTCCAAGCATTCAGGTATTACCCATGCAGTCCTTCAATCACTCAGACATTACCCCTGGACTCATGCAATCACACAGGCATTAGCCATGCACTAGTTCAATCACTCAGGCACTACCCCTGCAGTCACGCAATCACCCAGACACTACCCATGCACTTATAGAATCACCCAGACACCGTGTATACACTCGTCTAATCACTCAGGCACTACCCATACACACCTCTATTCACCCAGGGCCTCATTTAGAGGCCCCTTGTGCCTCCGGAACGTCACTTTTTGTGACGTTCCGTGGCGCAGGAGCCTGCGTGATATTTATCAGGCAGCACTAAGCCACTTTTTTTGGCTTAATGCTGCCTTATAAATATCAGTCCCTTTAACGCAGTGTTCTGCATTAAAGGGGCGTGCAATGGGCGTTGCTGGGGGCGTTCCCAGCAACATCCAAACAACCAAACAAACAGCAAAAAAACAAAAAAACTTTTCTGTAACTTTTTGCAATTAAAAAATCATTGCAAAAAAAAATTAACAATGGTGGCTTCTTGCAGCAAAAACAATTGCGTCGATAGACTGTTCACCATAACAAAGAACTTTTTTACACTTTATGCATCTTTCCTCAAGACCAGAAAACTCTGGCCTAATATCAGGTCCTCTGCTAGAACTTGTGGTACCAGCTGATGTACTAGGTCCTACTTGTTGATCATCTTGCTGGGCTTGTTGTTCCAGCTCTCGTCGTCATTGCTCCCGTGCTAGCCGACGAGGATGAATGGTTTGCAGGTGCTTCAACATAGAAGAAGTACTGCACGAGTATTTTTTCTCGGAGCCCCGAGATAAAATGTGCTTGCAAATGCTGCAGGTCACCTTTCTTGCGTTGACCTTCTTTTCACCATCTGGAAAAGTGAAGAAGGCCCACACGATGCTTTCCTTTCTTCTTTTTGTTGGTTCCTCTAACTCATCTTCTTCACCAAGGATGTCATCTGGTGGATTTGAAAATGCCATTTTTTTGTTTTTTGTTTTTTTTTAAAACACCAAAAAAATACAAGAAGAGCACTAAACACAAAAGGTGTGTCTCCTGCCAATGTTGTTGAAGGAATGAGAAATTTGGGTGGAGTGCTGTAACTTCTAGATTAAAAAGCTTCTTAACCAATGAAATTCTTTCTTTTGAAGTCACATGGATTCGCTCACCCAGTGCGCAACCAGCGTGCACCCGTCGCGATTCCGGAAAAATATATTTAACAATAATTTATCTTTATTCCAGTTACAAATATATGATTTTTATAAATAGATTAAATAATCTCTTGCTATAATATACATATTAAACTTATATACATATACTTTTAAAACGTAAAGATTTGCGATGGATTCGCGCACCCGGCGCGACCTCCGGAACTACATAACGTGATGTTATGCGGGGCCCAAATTCGCGCACCCGTCGCTTACCGAGCGCGCATCCCACACTACTTAACCAATATGGCGGCTTGGATTCGCGCACCCACCGAGACAGGTACACGATCGGTACGTGAATCCACTTTTTTATAAAAAAAATAAATAAAAATGTATATTTATATTTTAGAAAATAGAAAATATTACATTATTTTTATAACAATTAAAAAACTAAGAAAAAGTATTTTTTGGACATTATACTTAGAAATTATCATTTAAAAAACCTTTGAAATTTATTGAAAAAACATAGGTTTCAGGGACGTTATAGTTAGAAATTAGTATTTAAAAAACCTTAGAAATTCACTGAAAAAACACAGGTTTCAGGGACGTTATAGTTAGTTGGACATTTCACTCATACAAAACCAGAGAAATTCAGCCGTTATAGTTAGTTGAGCTAACTATAACTGGCGCCCCCGCAATGCACTGCTGATGACGTCACATATTACATCACTCATGACATGGTCAGTGACATCACTGATGACATCACTGATGACATCATCCACGTGATAATCTGATGCACCTCCTCACACCCCAATATAACCTTTGATACGCCCACTATAAAACAGACTGCCATTCTCGAAACCATAGACACACCAATACCAGTAACTACATACCCACTCACTGATTCCTAGGACTACACACACATCCACTCATTCAGCCATACAGTCATGCATACATGCAGTCACTCATCAATACAGACCTATCATATGTACTCATACACCTATACAGATACTCACACACCGCCACTCACCCAGAGTTACTCACACACATAGCCAGTCATGCAAATAATCACACTCCCATTTACTCACCTACACAGTAATACACACACCACCTCACTTATTCATACAGAAACTAACACATACTTACTCTCTTATACAATCACAGACACAAGCACATACTCATCCATACAGCCACTCTCACAATCACTCACTCTCACATATAGTCATTTATATAGTCCAACACTCGCATATACTGCCTTTCACATATGTAATTACTCTCACATGTACCAATGAGACATCCATTCACTCACCAACACACCTATATACACACTCACCCACCCATACAGCCTTTCACAGACGCACTGTTGAACCCATACACCCAGTGCATCACCCATTCACACATTTATGCATGGAGTCACAACACACACACACAGACACTCAGGCACCCATACAGATACAACCAATTAATAACCCATATAGACAGTCAAGTAGCTGCTCCCTAACCCATGCAGCCGCTTACACACCAACTGACAGACTGATACAGACATTCACACAGTTTAGTCACTAACCCATGCATTCAGTAAGACACGTTTAATCACTCACTTATACAGTCAGTCACGCACCTACTAAATCTTCCATACAGACACCCATACACCCACTCATTCTTCAATACACCTTGGCATATATATATATAAAACATATTTAAACTTTACAGAAACACACAGTCACTGGATGATGTCATCAGTGATGTCATCAGTGATGTCACTGACCATGTCATGAGTGATGTAATATGTGATGTCATCATCAGTGCATTGCGGGGGCGCCAGTTATTGTTAGCTCAACTAACTATAACGGCCGAATTTCTCTGGTTTTGTACGAGTGAAATGTCCAACTAACTATAACGTCCCTGAAACCTGTGTTTTTTTCAGTGAATATATGTAGGTAGTTATAATTTGGACCTAGTTTCCATAGGAAAAGCGTTTTCTTATTTGCCAATATCTTTGGCGGCGTTTGATGAATCTTTGCGAAATTTTCAAAACTAATGGGGCGGTCAGGTCAGCTGTGTGTTGAAAGTTTCGAGGTGATTCGCCAAGCGAGGGCAGACAAAATGGAGGGGGGTCCCAAAACGTGTTTTCTCTATGTTAATTTCCATAGGAAACTTTAGACACGGCTACAGCCCAAACTGCTGAACGGAATTACACCAAATTTGGCAAAAAGGTAGCTCTTGGTTCAGAAAGCACTCTTTTTGTTAAATGGTGTAAATCCGTTCAGTAGTTCCTGAGAAATTGAAATATTTCTCAGATATCCAAGAGGGGACGCAGAGGATCGACGAACCCTCCCGGTCTCGTGCCTGCAATCTGATTGGCTGCCAACACTTCTAACCAGGAAGTGTTGGCAGCCATCTTGTGACTCGGTTGAACCCAATCACAGGAAAAAAGGTCAAAAAACGTTAAAAATCAAGAAAAGGGGTCAGGGTAGAAACCCCCTGACCCCCTAGGCCTGCTCAGGGGGTACCACAGGGACCCCCAGGGCCAAACAAATCATTTCTTTTAAAAAATTCAGCTAGATTTGTGCTGGGTCCGCGAATCTGTCCAAAAATGTTTTAAAAAATGAAGCGTGGGCTCTCTGGCTTCGTTTTCTTTAAGTCCCCGGGTGGGCCAGGTCACTGGGGCAATCAAAAATAATGAGATGGGGGACCGCGCGGGCCTCGCAGGCCCCAGGGACCTCCACCTTCCAAGTGCTCATAGATTGAATGCGGGGGGCTATGCGGGACTGCCACCTCCCTGGGGCTAAATTCAAAAGATGGGTGGGAGGACTCCAGCCCCCCCACGGAGCCCCGGGGACCGCCACCTCCCAGGAGCTATATTAAAAAATACATGGTTATATTGGAATGTGAGTAAGTGAATCAGATATTATGTGTATGATGTCATCAGTGATGTCATTTGAGATGTCATCAGTGATGTCACTGACCATGTCATGAGTGGGTTAATATGTGACGTCATCAGCATTGCATTGCGGGTGCGCGAGTTATAGTTAGCTCAGCTAACTATAATGGCTGAATTTCACTGGTTTTGTACAAGTGAAATGTCAGCCTAACTATAACTTTCTTGTAACCTGTGTTTTTTTCCGTGAATTTCTAATGTTTTTTAAATGCTAATACCTAACTATAACGTCCCTGAAACTTGTGGTCGCTGCGAGTAAGGCCCACACTCTAGAGTGGCGCTTTCAAATGCTTTTTATTGCGGCTGGAAGTGGAGCAAAATTGCTTTTACCGAGAGGGAGTTGCATGTTTAGCAGCTCCCTGTGTGTAAAAGCAATGCCGGCTCCCACAGGATAAAAAGAAAGAAAATATATCAAATCTGATTGCCGCTCTGTAGTTATAGTTAGTATTCCCAAAGAAAGGAATTCCTCTGATATTATCTCCTTAGTAACTTTACACCTGTTTGACGAATCACCGCAAAAATGATCATACTTTTAGCATTTTCTACATAGTGAGATGAAAAGTTTCGGGGTGAATCATTAAGGGGGTGTAAAGATAAAAGGGGGTCCCAAAATGCTTTTTTCCACCAATGCATTTTCCATAGACTATTGTATTTGATGTAGCACAAAAATTGGTGCATGGATTTACATGAAATTTGGCAGGAATATACACTATGGTACAGAGATAGTGCTTTTTGGGTACGGCAGTTTAGTAAGGTAAGTATTTTTTAGAATATAAGGCATTTAAACTTAGTGATATCTGTCACCGCAGTACTTTTGTGGAATTTCACAAATGTTTGTAAAACTACCATGTTACATGGCTGTAAACTTATTTAAAAATATATAAAAACATATAAATAAATTGCCCTACCTATTACCTCTTTAATAAAGTGGTAATAGGTAGGGACCTACTACTTACCTACATCTAAGGCCCTAACACTGAACGCATTCAAAGTGTAGTTAAAACAATATGGCTGCCTTTTCATTCTCTAAAATCATCCGTTACCCAATTATATACTAGCTAGTCATTGCCATGTGCCACAGTATACTGCAATGTTATCACATTATACCATGGCCCAAAATATAATTAAGGCCTGCTTATTGGATTGTGGTACCCTTGCATCACTCATGGTGTCGCATGGGCAATGCAATACCTAAGTCAGATTTACAAAGGGATGCAAGGCCACTATGCGTCACCCTGCGTTGATTGTTAAATAGGGGGAAACGCAAGGCTACGCAATATGCTGTTTTATGTTCCTCTGCACACCATAATCTACATTGATAAATTTCACATACATCCGTATTCCATGCCACTGTAGCCACTCCACTATATGCCACTACACTCCTCCCCACTGTATGCCACACCACTCTACGCTATTGAACTGTACGCAATGCTACTGTGCACCTCTGCATCACTCCACTGGACACTACTCCACTATACACTATTCCACTCTACACGATTCTACAGTATGCCACTTCACTCTCAAATCGCTGGGGGGGGGGAGCTGCTGGTCTGTCGAAGGCGCTTTGGTTCAATCGAAGAGCCAGGTCTTGAGGCCCTTCCTAAATTGAGGCAGTGATGGTGATTGCCTGAGGTGGAGAGGGAGGGTGTTCCAGGTCTTTGCTGGGAGGTAGGAGAAGGATCTTTCTCCGGTTGTGGTCTTGCATATGTTTATGTGGGATGGTAGCCTGGGCCAGTTGGGCAGAGCGGAGGTCTCTGGTGGGTACGTGGAATGTGAGGCGGTGGTTGAGGTATGCTGGTCCTTTGTAGGCATGTGTGAGGAGCTTGAAGGTGATTCTTTTGTTGACTAGGAGCCAATGGAGGTCTCTCAGGTGACTGGTGATGTGGCTGTGGATGTTGAGGATGAGTCTGGCGGAGGTGTTCTGGATATTCTGCAGTTCCTTGATGAGTTTCTAGGTGATGCTGGAGTAGAGTGTGTTGCCTTAGTCGATTCTGCTGCTTATGAGTGAGTGGGTGACATCTTTTTGGACTCAGTGGGGATCCATTTGAAGGTCTTTTGGGGCAGATGTACTGTGGAAACAGGATGTGGAAACAGGATGATGAAACAGCGTTGATCTGACGGTTCATGGTGAGTGAGGAGTCCAGGATGATGCTGAGGTTCTGCGCATAGTCAGTGGGTGTGGGGGAGGTTCCAAGTGCTGCGGGCCACCCGGAGTCATCCCAGGTGGAGGCGGTAGAGCCCATGATGAAGACTTCGGTCTTCTCTGAGTTGAGCTTGAGGCAGATGTTCTTCATCCAGTGGCGACAGCCTTCATCTTATCGTGAAAGTTGTTCTTGGCGACTGTGGGTTCGTTGGTGAGGGAGAGAATCAGCTGGGTGTCGACGGCATAGGAGACTATGTTGAGTCCATAGTTTCTGACTATGGCTGCGAGCAGAGCCATGTAGGTATTGAAAAGCGTGGGGCTCACGGAGGAGCTCTGTGGTACTCCGCAGTTGATCTCTGTGGGTTCCGAGAGGAACTGAGGTAGCCTGACTCTGTGTTCGTCTGGTGAGGAAGGAGTGGATCCATTCCAGGGCTTTGTCGGGGATGCCGGCGTCGTGGAGTCTTGTGCATAGGTTGCGGTGACAGTCAGTATTGAAGGCGGCCAAGAGGTCCAGGAGGATGATGGCTGCAGTTTTGTTCGGTCGAGGTGAGCATGGATGTCTACTGTGGCGGCGAGGAGGGCGGTCTCAGTGCTATGGTTGTTTTGGAAGCCAGATTGCGAGAGGGTCAGGATGTGGTTCACTTTGATGAACTCAGAAAGTTGGGAGAAGAGAGATGGGTCTGAAGTTCTTGGGGTGGGTCGGCAGAGGGTTTCTTTAGCAAGGGGTTGATATCTGCTTGTTTCCAGCCTTCCGGGAAGGTGGCGGAGTTGGAGCAGTTGATGGTGCAGTAGAGTTCAGGGGCTATGGTGGTGCCTGCTCTGTTGAAGATGTGATGCAGGCAGGGGTCTGAGGGGGGCTCTGGAGTGGATGCTGTTCATGATCTTGAGGTTGTCATCCACGGTGAAGGGGGTCCAGCTGAGTAGGGTCTGTTGGGGTTCTGGCTTCGTAGGGTGTGGTGGTTGCAGATAGGGTGGGAGGGTCTTGGGTATCAAGGCTGTTGAAGCTGTTGTATATCTTCTCGATGTTGCGGTGAAAAGAGGTGCCTAGGTTGTTGCAGAGGTCTTGGGAGGGGGATGTCTGCTGTCTCTGTGCTGGGTCTGGCAAATTCTTTGTTGCCTTTGCTTTCTTCATTGTTCTGATGAGGTGGTGGTGCGCGGTGACAGTGGTCTTGAAGGCTGAGTGCTCTTCTGGGGTCTTGCTGCTCCTCCATCTCTTCTCGAACCATCTACAGGTGCGTCTGGACTCATGAAGGATGGGAGAGAACCATCTGGCTTTCTTGGCGTGTCGCTTGCTTTGGGCTTTCTTCAGGGGAGCCAAAGTGTTGGCACAGTCAGAGATCTATCGGTGGAGGTTGCGTGATTGGGTGTTCGCATCTGTGGATGTCGGTGGAGGGGTTTTGCTGAGGGAGGTGGTGAATTGTATGCTACTCCACTGTACGCTACTGTACTCTATGCTACTTCAGTGTATGGCACTCCACTCTACGCCACTTCATTCCACGCTATTCGACTGGATCCCCTCACTCCAATGTACGCCACTCCACTGTATGCTATTACACTCTACCCCTCTACCCCATGCCACTGTACACCACTCCAGTCCACACCACTCCATTATATGCCACTCCACTGTACGCTACTCTACTATACACTATTAGACTACACACCACTCCACTGTACAACACTCCGCTCGACACCACTTAATTCTACGCTATTCGATTAGACCTCACTCCAATGTACGCCACTCCACTGTGTGCTATTACACTTTACCATGCAACATTGTACGCCACTCCAGTCTACACCGCTCCATTATATGCCACTGTACGCTACTCCACTATACAATGTTACACTATACAATGTTACACTCTATGCCACTCCACTGTATGCCACTCCACTATACACTATTACACTATACACAACTCCACTCTACACTGTATGCAACACAACTCTATGCCACTTCAGTGTATGCCTCTTCAGTGGACTCCACTCCACTGTATGCCACTCTCCTATTCGCTACTCCGGTATATGCTATTTCACTCTATGCCATTCCACTGTATGCCACTCCACTCTATGCTAATCCATTGTATGCCACTCCACTCTATGCCACTCTATTCTATGCTATTCTAGTGGACTCCACTCCACTGTATGGAATTACACTCTAACCCATTCCAGTGTACGCCATTCCAGTCTATACCAGTTCATTGTATGCCACTGCACTGTATTCTAATCCACGCTATTACACTTTACGCCACTCTACACTTTACTCTACTCCACTGTACACTACTACACTAGATGTTATTACTCTACACCACTTCACTATAAGCCACTCCAGTCTTTCCCCTTTAAGCCTCTCCACTCTATGCTAGTCCACTCTACGCCACTCCAGTACTCTCCTGAATATAACTCGAGTCTACTACACTCTATACCACTCTTCTAGACTCTACACCACTCTATCCCTTTACACTATACTGTCCAAATTTACACTCGATCTATGCCCATACACTCTATGGTACAACATTCTACTCCACTCTACGACAGTTTCTAACACTGTACAACACAACACTCCACTCTATTGTATGAGACACCCCTCCAATGTATACATTTCCTCAACTCTACACTATGCCACTTCAATGTAAGCCACCCCAATCTACTCAAATCCACTGTACCCTACTCCACTCTACTCTATTCCACTCTATGCCACTCCACTCTTCTACACTCCACTGTACAGTATTCCACTGTACGCTATTCCACAGTATGCTACTCCACTTTACGGTTATCCACTCTACGCCACCACAATGTACACCACTCCACTTTACTCCGTTCCATTGTATGACTCTCCTCTCCACTCTATATAAGTCCACTTTATAAATGTCTGCAACACTTCATGGCATTCTACAACATTCTCTCCATTCTATCTCTGTATACTCAACTGTCCAACTCTATGCTCCCCTCTATGCCCATACACTCCAGTGTGTAATACTCTATTCCACTATAGGACACTTTCCTATATGACACAGCACTCCTCCATGCTACTGTATGGGACCCCACTTCAATTTATAACAGTTTACTACCTACGCTACGCCAGTACACTCCAATCCATGCCACTCTACGACACACCAATACACTCTATCATACTTTACTCCACAGTACTTTACACCACTCCACTCGACTCTACTCCATTGCACAAGACTTTACCTCACTCTATGCTATTATACAACAATCTACTCTACATAGCACAACTGGTTCACCCACTTCTGTACTCTATGCAACTCCACTGTACAAAACTCTACTACACTGTTTTCCACTCTCTGACACTTTACTCCTATGTATAACCCTTCACTCCTTTGTACAACACTGTATTATACTGTATGCCACTGTACTCCACTCTGCGATACTCTAGTCCACTTTACAACACTGTACGCAACTCCACTGCTTCCCACTTTACTCCACTCTACTCTGACCCAGTACTTCACTCTACTCTACTCCACTACACCACTATATGCCACTCAGTTCCATTGTACTCTATAACATTGTATGCCAATCCACTGTACCACACTCTACAACACTGTACTGTACACCACTCCACCCTACAAAAGTAAACTAGACTGTAAGCCTCTGCATGCCGCTTTACTGTTGTGTACATCACTTTCCAATGCTGTACGACACCCCATTGCACTCTAATGTACTCCAATTTATGACACTTTACTCAACTGTATGCTATGCCACTCCACTCTAGTGCACTCCACGCCACTATAGTCTATGACACGCCACTTCTCTCTGACACTTTACTCCACTCTACACTACCCCACTCCAGTGTACTCTACTCCACTCTGCTACACTTTATCACACGATACACTACTGTACTATACTCACCTCTATGCCACTCCACTGTCCAACACTCTACTCCACTGTATGCAGTTCCACTCTGTAGCACTGTACCACATACCAGCTTTACGCACCCAAGCCCGGCCATGGCCCAAACTGATTATAAAGGACTGGACTCGCGTACTTGAATCAACCCAACCCATATATGACCCCGATCCCTCAGTAGCAGACAGAAAATTCTCCGCATGGATCGAGAATGCACTAGACACAGTACTACCAAAAAAAACCCTATTAAAAAAAGGGGGACCCAATAAATTCCCTTGGTTTACTCTGGAACTTCGTAAACTAAAACAACAATGCAAAAGACTAGAAAGAGCATGGAGGAGAGACTTTGCCAGTGAGAAAAAAGCCGAATATAGATCATCCATTACATCCTATAAAGTGGCACTAAAAACAACACAGGCTGCCTATTACGAGGAAAAAATTCGATCTTCCTCTAACTCCCCCAGAGAAACATTCCGTATTGTTAAAAAACTTTTGAAAGTTCCAGATCCACCTTCAGCCCCCGACCCCTCTGGCCACCGATGCGACGAACTAGCTGAATTTTTCTCCACCAAAATTCAAAATATCCTAAAACACTTTCCACCTAACAACAGTGAGCACTATCATGAGCCTCATAACTTAGAGCCTCAGAGTAGTGCTCATTGTCTAAATTCCTATGCTCCTCTGACAGAGGAACTACTCTCCCCTATCCTAGACTCGATCAAGAGTGGTTCTCCGCTCGACCCGGCCCCATTTAACATACTAAAGTCAGCAACACCCATCATTAATTCCCCCATCACTAATTTAATCAATGCCTCCTTAACATTGGGCATAGTTCCCCTGGACTGGAAAAAGGCCATGGTAAGGGCACTACTGAAGAAACCCCACCTGGATCCCATAGAGATGAGCAACTATCGCCCCATCTCTCTATTACCTGGAATTAGCAAGGTGGCAGAAAAATATGTAAACTGCCAACTTTCTGCTCACCTTGAGACCTCTGGACTTCTCCACTCTTCTCAGACGGGTTTCCGCCCTGGCCAGGGTACGGAGACTGCAATAATAGCGGTAGTGGAGGAGGCCAGAAAGATTCTTGACTCCGGGGGATCCGTTGCTATTATTCTCCTGGACCTAAGTGCAGCCTTCGACACGGTGAACCATTGCACTCTGGTACACCGCCTCAAAAAAGTAGGAGTGACAGGCCCGGCTTTAGCCTGGCTGAAATCATTCCTGGAAAATAGAACCTTTCAAGTATTCGAAGGCAACACTAGGTCCCAACCAGTACCACTCTACTGTGGGGTTCCCAGGGCTCATCTTTGAGCCCTACACTTTTCAATGTGTACATGTCCCCATTGGCAGAAATTGTAACCCCATTTGGAATTAAAATGGTCACCTACGCGGATGACACCCAATTAATTGTAACACTGAATCAGGTGGAACAGTCATCGGTGGACCTGTGCTCCTGTCTTAAAGAAGTCACTTGTTGGATGATTAGAACACACCTCAAACTCAATGGCGAAAAAACGGAGCTCCTACTGTTGGGTGATCAATCAATATTCTACCCCAACACGCTGTGGCCGACCTGTATGGGACCAGCTCCTTTGCCAAAAAAAGAGATAAAGAGCTTGGGTATCTGGCTCGACCAGGACCTTACTTTCAGAACCCAAGCAAGGAAAACTGCCGCTGTTTGTTATGGTCTGCTCCGAACCTTGCGGAAAATACTGCCTCTCCTACCCTGCCCCTCCAGAAAGCTCATAATTCAGGCGCTTATCCTATCTAGATTAGACTACGGCAATGCCCTCTATCTGGGGGCTCCCAAATCAGCTATCACTAAGCTACAGGTGGTTCAGAATTCGGCAGCAAGACTTCTCACAGGCACAAAAACCGATGCTCTGCCAAGCCTGCCCTGAGATCACTACACTGGCTCCCGATACAGGAAAGAATTCACTTTAAGGCCCTTTGCATCACGCACAAAATTTTCCAGGGCAAGGGTCCTCCTATTCTAAAAAACCTGATTAAACCGTATAAAGCCAATAGAAAATTACGCTCTGACGATCTCTTTCTAGCCGACACCTCAAGAATCAAGAGGGCACGGACAGGTGGCCGCCTTTTTTCCTATAACGCCTCCAAACTCTGGAACTCCCTTCCTCTTACTATCCGCAAGGAAACTAACCACCTGATATTTCGTAAACATCTGAAGACTTGGCTATTCCCGTAATCCCATCTGCCCTTTAGTCACTTCCGCAGCGCTGGGATGCTTCCGGGTAGCCATGCGCTTTATAAAAGCATTTTTCATTTCATTTCATTTCATTCTATGCCCGTCCACTCTACGCCACTGTACTACACTGTATGACAATCGATGACAAGCCACTAAACTTCTCTCTATGATACGCCACTCCACTCTATGACACGGCATTCCACTCTACGACACTCTCCTCCACTGTACTCTACAACACTCCACTTGACGTTAATCCATTCTATGAAACTATTTCACCCTACTCTACTCCACTGTGTGACAGTCTATGACATCCTACTCTACTGTTCGACACAACATTCCACTGTTGAACTTGCTGTGCTAGTCTATGATGCTTGACTCCATTATATGAGACACCATGCTACAACAATATATAACACTTTACTGCACTCTACGATATGCAACTACACTCTACTCCACTCGATTCTAATCCACAATAATCCAGTCTCTGACAGCAGACTTTACAACACACTTTTCCACTGTCCTGTAGGACACTCCACATAACAACTCTCCACTTGCGACACAGGACTCTACTATTTGAAACACATTTTTATTAAAAATGTAAAAAACGCAATTCAATGAAAAAACCAAAGTCTAAAGCTTAGTTATAGTCAGGGAAATGTATTTTCCCTGATCAAACCAAGTTTAAACTACACAAACTTTAAAAATTCTAATGTTATAGTTATAACTTTAATTTACAATTTATTCACCACCTTCAAGTTATTGTAGTTAGCTGACGTCGTTACACACACTTTTCAGCTCGCAAACCAGACAACACTAACTATAACTCGCCACTCTACCATGAACTTTGTTGTGACAAATAATGTCATAATGTCATTTGAGATGTTATAAGTGTTGTTATGAGGGTTATGATTTCACATGCTATAAGGGATGTAGTATACAAGGATATAAACAAACAGTGCATGGAAAGGCATGAGTTAAATGTAATATAGTGCGGTAATTGAGGTGACAAGACTGTTAGAGGTGCGCGACTTACAGTAATTTGGAGGTGGCGCATCAATGATGTCATTTGAGATGTCATCAGTAATATCACTAACCATGTCATGAGTGATGTAATATGTGAGGTAAAAAGCAGTGCATTGCGGGGGCATAAGTTATAGTTAGCTCAGGTTACTAGAACTACTGAATTTCACTGGTTTTGTATGAGTAAAATCTGAGTCTAACTATAACGTCCCTGTAACCTTTAGATTTTTCAGTAAATATATGTGTATATATATATATATATCCAAAATAGTTTGCAGCGCCGTCCTTGTACATCCATCGGCACCACCTGCCAAGAACGGGCACAAACTCCAGTTTGAGGTACGAAAATATAAGTTTATTGCAGCGTTAATCCAGCAGACATGACGCGTTTCGGTAACCACCGTTACCTTGATCATATATATATATATTTATTTATTTATTTATTTATTAGCTATTGGCGATAGCCAGTAGGTAGTTATAGTTAGGACCAAAGTTTCTAAAGGAAAAGCATTTTCTGTTTTGCCAATACCTTTGGTGCCACTTGACGAATCTCCACAAACATTTCACTAAACTTCCCCCTGGTTCATTTGCTGTGTTGAAAGTTTTGGGGAGATCCATCAAGTGGGGGCTGCGAAAAAAGGAGGGTCCCAGAACTCATATTCCCTAAGTTAAGTCTATGGGGATTTTTCATTCCCATTACCCAAATTTGGCAGAAAGCTAGATGTTGGGCCAGAGAGCGTGCTTTTTGTGATTTGGTGTAAATCCGTTCAGTAGTTTTTGAGATATCTATCTTTAAAAAATGTAGATATATGGGGACGCGAGTCCTTGCAGTGGACTCGCGGATTCTACTAAAATTTGATTAGCTATCAACACTTCAACCAGGAAGTGTTGGCAGCCTTCTTGGGACTCGGCTTGAAGCCAAGTTCCAAAATCAAAGTAAAAAATAAAGAAATGGGAGCATGGTAGGAATACCCTGACCCCCCCAGATATGGTGGGGGGGTTAAACCCCACCGGGGTTTAAAAGATTTTTATTTTATTTTGCTGCGGCCTCGCAGGTGGTTCCGCTAATCTGTGGCAAAAAAAATGTAAAAAGACATGCGGGCTCCCTCACATCTTTTTTCTAAAGTCCCCAGGTGGGCCAAATCCTGGGGGCATGGTAAAAATGAAGGAGGGGGGTGCCTTGGGCCCCCTCCTAAGGCTATTGAAAGCCCAGGGGACTGCCACCTCCCCAAGGCAGTGATTTAATTATATGCGGGGGCCTTGCGGATCCCCCGCTGCCCCAGGGACCACCACCTCCCCGGGGCACAAATACTATACTATACCACAGCCCCAGGGACCGCCACCACCCTGGAGCACTAACTTAATTATAAGCGGGGAGCCTCGCGCCCCGCTCTCTCCCTGGGGCACTGTTCCATACAAATACAGGGGGGGGGCGTTCGGCTACCCCGGGGACCGCCACCTCCCTGGGGCACATACATAATTATTTTTTTTTAAACAACGCTGGGAGTCCCTAAGGCTCTCCCCGCCGCCTGGGGCCCGCCACCTCCCCAGGGCTAAAATAATAATGCTCCCGCCATGCCATAGCAAACAGTGTGCATTTTGCTCTCGCTTGCTCAAAGCAGAGCACACTTTACTTTTGCACATAGGGAGGTGCATGTCAGCATCTCCTTGTGTGTAAAAGCAATGCCTTTCCTGCAGGAGGCAGGGAGCCGGCAGGGACCGAGGAGGCCTTCAGGCTCCCCCACAGTACCCAACAAAGTGGCCTGGCCCCATGGAATGGGGTCCCCGGGGTCAAAACAGGCCCCCTCCCTTTAAAGAAAAAAAGAAAGAAAAAAAAAAGAAAAGTCCTGGCCCCAGGGGATGGGGTCCCCGAGGCAATGCCGACCCAGGAGGGAGGCCACGCGGCCCCCCATCCCCATTTCTTAAATGACTGGCCCCAGGGATGGGCCCAGGGAAGGGGGACTACACAGCCCCCTTCCCTAAAAAAAACCTAATTTTAAAAAAACTGGCATGTCGCCAGAAGCCACGCCCCCTTCACCACCACTCTGAAAACACGCCTCCTGGCGCAGTGGTGCTATGCGGATAAAGTCCCCTTGGGTGCTGAGGGTCTTTGGGGGCCAGCAAGCCCTCGTTACCTCCAGTAAGTCCCAGACAGCGGGATTGCTGAGAGGTTATCAGAAGCCACACCCCCTTTCTCCACCACTCTGCAAACATGCCTCCTGGTGCACTTCTGGTTGGGGGATGAATTCCACTTTACTCCTGAGGGCCTCAGGACTAAAGTGGACTACTTCCCCCAACTAGTAGTGTGCCAGGAGGCACGTTTGCAGAGTGGTGGAGAAAGGGGGCGTGTCCTCTGACAACCTCTCAGCAGTCCAGCTGTGTGGGTCTTACTGGAGGTGACGAGAGGTAGCTGGCCCCCAACGACCCGCAAGAGTCAAGGAGACTTCATCCCCCAGCTAGTAGTGCGCTGGGTTGGCCTACAGAGCTCTGGACACTGAATGAGGGTTTCTGCCATCTTGGGAGTGGGCAGAATGGTGAATCCTGGGATAGCCAGATGCCACACCTCCCAGGAAGTGGTCCTCAGGAGGGAGCGAACCTTGTAGCCCATTGGCTACTGACCGCGTCTACCTTCTACCTTAAGGGCACATTCTGAGCATAAATAGGGCACCTCTGACATCCAAAACTTAGTTCTCAACTGCACTGGAAGAAGAACAGAAGAAGGACTGCCTGGCTGCACAGTGAAGCCGGCAATGAGAGGCTGCACCAACGTGAACTGCTTCTGCTAAACCTGGTAGCTAGCAAAGAACAGGAAATGTGCCTGCTGTGTCTGCTCAAGGAGAAGTCGTCTCCAGAGCCCAGCCAAAGCAAAGAGACTCCAAAGGTCAGTTGGCTGACCACCTGTTCACAGCACAGGGCCACATCAGCTGAAAAGCCTGCTGGGGGAAGTTGGTAGCCCAGAATCTTCAGACCTCCGCCAACCGCTGCTGTGCAAGGCCAGGGACCAGTACCCGGCACACAAATGTGCACCCAAGTTTGTTGAGCCAGGAAGAGTTGTCATAGAAGGCTTGGTCACCCAGAAGACACATTACCGCCCAGGGTAGGAATTGGCTGTTACCGCGATACCAGGCGACTGGTAGCCCAGTGGTGACTGGATTCCTACCAGCACCGAGAGGACTTTGAGGGACGTCGACCCTGTGACCAGGACTGCCTCACCCGCTCCGTGAATGGAGGAGTAGCCGCAGGAAGACCCCCGTTGACCACATTGATTCCACAGCGTCCTTGAGCATCTTCAGCATCCTTCATCCCTTGCACCAGGACCACTGCCATAGGAAACCACTGCAATGGATAGGAAGTGCCTTGAACTGACTGAACATCTGCTGAGGTCACTGTTTCTCCTGACTGACTCCCTACTGGAGTTAGTTGCCTAAAGTGACTCTAAGTGACCGCTTTACAACTTGCCCAATTTTTGGTGAAAAAGTTTCTAAGTGTTTGTTGAATTTGTCAAAGCTTGTTCCTGGCTGAGTGAAATGCTTTGATTTACTGTACCTTGTAAATTCTATATCTCAGGAACCCTCCAGTAGATCTTTTTGATTGTGATGTCTAAAAATACATAAAAATACAGTTTACTTTCATAAATTGGTGTTGGATTTCTTGAGTGTCTTGTCAATTTCTTCTTCTATTGTTTTGGTGCTGTTTAAATGTTAAACAGTTGTTCCTTTGTGTAAGCCTTACTGCTGAGAGTCATGGCTACCCAGGGTTGAGCTGAAGGTTTGACAAACTAAATCTACTGGTCGTAAAGGGGTTGGTAAGTGTATCACATGGTACGGTTGTACAACCACACCATATAATAGATTTTCTCACAGGTGTCTACCTAAATAGTCATCCGATGGATTCAAATCATATTGGAATCATTTGTACACCCCAAATTGAGTCTATATAGCGTGTTTACATATGTAAAATCCCCAGATTCATCCTTGAAGTATGTACACATCGAGAAAATTAGCATGAGTGAGTTGAAAACCATATAATTGATTTAAATACAAATTAAACTGTCTATATCAATTCAAATTATCTACATTTCAAGAATCTACAAAATAATGGTGGAAAAAACAAAGTCCTATTCCAAGGGTTAAGCCCAAGTGGATAACTGAATTTCTATATATAATTGTTTCCGCTGATTTTGCAAGGTTTTTCCACTTTACACTCATTATTAAAAATCTATTTTAAAAGAGGTCCATATTCTGATCATTCATAATACATTACTTAAACCCTAGTGGGTGTACTATTCAACACATATATACACCTAGACACTTACCAGAATACACATTTTTCAATTCACATTTATCTTCAATCGTATTTTCAAACTTCAATATGTATCCAGTACTTGTAAGGCCGAAACAAAAGTGATGATTTCAAAAGCAGTGCAAACATTAAATAAATCACAAAGGTAGTTAATTATACTGTATAAAAATTATCAGATCATATGTAAGCATGCAGTTCCTCATCAGTATTTAAGACATTTGGTTCTTTTGTGTCTAACTCTAAGATATACCGGCTCACGAGTCTCCTCAGTGCTTTTTCCCGATCGCCTCCCCTCTTACTGTTGGGGATACCATCAATGACGCTGTATTCTAGCAATACCCACTTGCCTTCATGAAGCTGCCAGAAATGGCGAGCTACTGGGTATGTGTTATTCTGTTATCAAAGCTCTAAGATGTTGTAGTATCCTTTTGTGTTCGGGTAATTTGGTGCTTTCAATGTTTTGTTTGGCAAGGGCAAGTTAGCATATATACCACAAAATCATTTTTACACCCAGAATGTTTTCTAATAGTTTTGACAGTATTCATTGTGGGGTTCTCTAGTTCTTTGATGTTCCTGCCATGTTTACAAACCTAACACTTGGAGCATTTGTAGAACTTGCACTCCTTTCTAAGCCAGCAGCTACTTTCCTCTGTTCTAAGGTCGCTTTGTACTTACCTAGCCTTCATGGATGGAGGCTACCTAAAGTTCATTAGAGGTTTATTATTCAGTTGGTTACCTAACACTGGTTCAGATTTTAATATTAGCCAATGTTTTTGCAATATGTGCCTTATTGACTTGGGTTCTGGCCTATAAGTGGTTATGATTCTCAGGGTATCTCCACAAGTAGTTGTTTCTTTTTTCCTTTGGGTCCTAGAAGTTCCAAACAATATGTCTCCTTGTTTCTTATTTTTAACTCTCTCAACAGCTTCACTTAATGTGTCCGCCCCGTATTCAAGATTTCTGATTCTCCCTTCTAGTGTGTCCGACCTGGATGCCATGTAGATGGCCTCCGTGCTTCTATTTCTTTTAGTTCTACGGAGCTCTCCATGTGGTATACTCTCTTTCACAGGAATTGGGTGGGAATGCCTAGCGTTGTGGAAAACATTCCAGCTGTTGTAAACAAACACAATTGATTGTATTTGGGGCATATACATTTTGTATTTGGGGCATACAAATGAATTCCGTGTCAATTTCTTAATTCAATGACTATTTCAGTGTTCACTAGATGATCACAATTGTAAGACTTTCACAGTATGATCTTTGTTTCTGTTGTTTTGGGTAACAAGAGTTGTGATATAAAAAGTGCTCTAAATATGGAACTCTTTATAATGACCAAGGCTATTGGTTTAGCCGAAATGAGTTGAACTTTCTGGCAGAGAAAAAAAGAAAGCACTTAGCACTTTCGTAGAGTGTGCAGTCGCCTTTCTTTAATTGAGTGGAGAGGAATGAGCAGTTATATATATGTATGAGTGTGTGTGTGTGTATATATTTATTTATACACTGAAAAAAGCAAAGATTAAAATAACATTACAGTTAGGTGAATATTTCAGTGACAGTGTAACGTTTTAAACGTATAAACCCTCTGGAATTCACCAGTTATATTGTACTAAAGCAACTGTAACTTGTGCCTTAAGGTAACTATAGCTCAAGCCCCCGTCATGCACAGTTTTCTCATCAATACTTTTATTGCAAATGCTGCAGTGATGTTATCAATGATGTCATAGATCATGTCATGAGATATGTGGGGTAATTAGCAGTGCATGACGATGGCTTGATTTATAGTTACCTTATGGCACGACTTAAAGCTACTTGAGATAACTATAACTGGTGAATTTCAGTGGTTGTATACGTTTAAAAACATTACATTGTCACAGAAGTTTTCACCTAACTATAATGTTACTTTAACCGTTAGTTTTTTTCCCAGTGAATTTTTAGTTTTTTTTTTAACGTAAAGTAATATTACCATACGTAAAGCGAACCCACCCACCGTGCAGGGCATTTGGCAGGGATTGAGCACAGGGCCTGCATCCAACCCGCAGCGTGAGGTTGGCCATAGGGCCTGCAATAAACCCATTGCCCCCCCCCCCCAAGGGCCCTGACTCACCCCAGGTGTTTTTTTCATGAATAGTGCAAACTTGCGACAAAATGGACAAAAAAAACATTTGTAGCACTTTTTTTTATGTGTTCTCACTGTGTTTAGATTACAGGGGGGAATGTTACCTGGCGGACTTTGACAAGAGCCTGCGATTTGAAGACAGCGCCGAAAATGTAAAGCGAGAGCTGGTCAAAGGTGACATGAAGGTACACCCTAAGGCTTCTGCTCTTTCTAAGTTTCTCCACAAAATGGTGTATGTGCTTTTAGCAGTCCCTGGTTTCTTGGTAGATAGTGACATCCACGCTTCTTCTGTCCTGGATCTCTCTGTAGAAAATGGTGTCCGTCCTTCCATCTTGCAAAATTGTGTTTCTAATGCCAGATAGCAAAGCAGATGATGGGGTCTGTTCTACTCTTGCAAAGTGTTTTTCTCTGATGGTAATAGTGTTTACCCTGTGCTCCCAAGGGGAGGACAGATCACTCAGAGATGCAATAAACAAGGGAAGCATAACCCAGAGGTGAAATCACACCAGTGTGTTACATATCAGCACAAGTGGCACACGCTTTTGAAGGATACTTTTTAAGGTTTATAAAGCTTGTTCAGCTTAACAGTTTGTGCAATAGAGTAAAGCAGCAACTTAGAATTGTGTGGAAAATGTAATTGTTTCACAGCCTTGTTCTCTTTTCAGCATGTACGCAATATCCATGAATAAAATACTAGATGTCTCATCATGCATAGGAGAATCTGTGTGTGGGCCCCAACACCCTCTTTCCTGTGTTGCAGTTTTATTTTTGAGGAATGAAGAAATGCAGTTGTAGGTTTGTTTTATTTTCCCTATAAAATTCACTGCTAGGTTAACCTGTCCTATGTGTGCTGGGTTCTGGAAGCTTCCACCGGCTGATAGTGAAGCACCTGCTGTGAGATCTGAAGTAGAGACCTTTATTGAGACGGTCTGAGGGGGAAGTATGAGAGAAGAGCCATGGACCTGAAAATTGCATTGCATGTGGTAAAGTTTCTGGAACAGAAAAGTAAAATACACCTCTCTCCTGGTACCCCCCTGAATTACATATTCTGATGATAATAATATTGCAGTGGGAAAGGAATGGGGAATAGTAGCGAACTCTGTCTTAAAGGCACAAAAATGCCAACAGAGCTGGATGATTCACAGCAATCTCTTAGTCTTAGACACAAGACATTGCAGCATTTTCCTGAGCGACTGTTAAGACTCTCAAATGACCCAATTGTCCCCCTGATTCATCCCCTTAGGATCACAAAGGAAAGAGCAGGGTAGTAGGTAGTGTGAGGTGAACCAAACATTGTGTACTGTATGTGTGGCACTGGACAGATAAAATGTAACTTAACGGAACCCAGAGCGAAGAATACCCTAGGGGGGGAAGAGACTACTAATTTGGGAATTTTACTTGCCCTGAGCAGGATTAAAACAGCATGGAGATTCTTACCAGGCAGTCAGTCTGCTGGGGACGTGGCATCTGACCAGGTGTCCGTCCTTCTTGGGTGGTCACCTCTTAAAGAGGACTGTTGTTTTTGTGAATGGTGACTCAGAGAGTTCTGTGAATGTAAAGTAAAAACCATCCCTGGAAGGCAGGCGTGAAAGTTCCGGCGAGGGAAGAAATGGGACTGTGTCCTGGATCAGCAATTAGGAAAGCGGTGGTTTGAAGAAAGTATAATAAATGGAGGTAGTTGGCACAAATACTTCTGGGTCCACGAGCGCATTCATAAGTGGGTCGTTGAAGAGCCGAAGCCTATTTATGGAAAAACTGTAATTACCATCATTCTTTGCTTCCTAATACTCAGGCAGTTTCTTCCACACTTGCTGCCAAGGACTGGTCGCTGTGAATGTCTCTCAAGTTTCCTTCTTGATTGCCTAGGAATGGGCGACTGTGCCCAGTAGCCACGGTACCACTGTGCACATAATATTCAAGAGAAAAATATCAAATATCTCCTTAAGAGCGTCCCAGTCAGGAGGAAAAACCATAAATGGCAAAATAAAACTCCTTGCCAATCTTGGTGATTCCTGATTGTCGATGATGGCTAATACAAGAGTTGATAAAGCTAGGTACAAAAACCACCCGGAACAAGGGTAGAGTGTGAACCCAGCATAAAGACTTCAGAATTAAATAATTCAGTAGGGAACCCAGCTGCAGAAAAACAGATTTAAAAAAGTCATGGACAAAAAGGCGTCAAAATGAAATATGAATGTGACGGAAAATAGCGGAATTCATTTGTGATGCATCCATATTAAGGCGATGCTTCTGTATATGAGGCCCAGACAAAAAAAAAAATTACAATACAGGAAAAAGGGTTAGAAACATCTTAGATGAGCAACTTCAGGCAACAAACACTGGGAAAGCGTCTATCATAGACAGGAATAGATTTAAGGCTAGCTACACCTCCTTCTTCAGGAGACTGGTGGCTTCTAGGCGCGAGGTGAAGAACGCCTTGTTGGACAGCCTTCCTATTTTTCATGCTCCTGCCCCTGCAAGCCATCCCTTCAGGCTGGTGCTCCACATGGCCCATGGAACAGCCCTCCTACTGGCCGTGGAGTTGCTGACACTGAAGGAGCAGTACAGGAGATCAAGCCTCACCATGAGCTGAGCACGAGGACTACAATACACTACAGTCTAAGCAGATTTAACACCTACCAACCTGGATCTAAATCGAATTCCATTCTGTGTATTTATAATTCTTCAGAGTGGAACACAATTTGAAGCTTTCGTACGTCTACATAGTTCATGTTCATCCTTTTACCTTTATCTTTTTCACTTTAACAGTCAAATTAGCTCGATTTGTCTCTACTTATTTTGGCATTAGCTACTTTCATTTACAATGTCTCGTCATTCCATATGCAAGACTTGTTAAAGTCAGGGTTCTTCTTGCTGGTGGGTGTAAAGGATCCGAGGTGTGAGATAAAAGGAGAAGCATAATGGGAGATGGCTGCAAAGTCATCTTTGGCCTAAATAATATTTAACCTGTAGACTGGTTCCAGGACTGATGACTTGGGTACCTTGATGTCATTTGTTGGGATGTAAGTGTTTAAAACTAGTGGCACATTGGTTTTAGGAAATTAAGCCACTATTAATTTCCATAATAGAATTTCGTTTTTAACACATGAAACTGTATTTTACAGTGTTGAAGCAAAATGCAGTACATCATCCCCAGTGCATTTAGTTATGACCTGTACTTTAATATTCAATTGAAACAATAATTATTGAACATACAAGAGTCTATTGTGCCTTGGTAAGATAACATGCTTCCTCCGGTTCCAGGGCCTAGGAGACGTGGTCCAGTACATGACTGGAGCAGTGGGGCAGGATATGTATGGGTTACCTCCAGATAAGGTGGACAGTTCAGTGGAGGCGGGGGACTTGATCCGAAAGCTTCTGAACCCAGATGAGGAGCACCAGTCAATAAAAGACTTCTTTAAGCACCCTTTCTTCTGGAGCCGCGAGAGGTGAGAAAAAACACGTGTGACACAATAGGGAGGGGAGACTGCTCAATAACTTCTTTATATTGCCAATGTATGTTCATGTTACTCAATTACACATATATACAATTTGTGACACAGGAAAGTATACTGATTTGCCCAGACTCCCACGGTTGATCCCATGCCTAAGTAAGGAGCATTGCCATTACGCCACATCTCCCACTGGGAATATGTTGCCCTTGTTTCTCTGTTTGAGACCTCAGACGCTTGGGCGTTATAGCTTGGTTGCCCCTAATATGCAGAGGTGTAGACTCACATCCTGAACGATTGAGTGCACATTTATGCAGTACTCTCTTGACTCTTCAATGATCACATGGTCATTACGCTTGCAAATATGTGGCTAAGCCTTGTTGTTGTTGTCCAAGGTACCTTTTAGCAAACCTAACACAAAGCTGCAAATATGCCAAACTGCAATATTTATTTACAGATTCTAATTGTGTACAGTGCTGCAACCATCAGACTGTCATATGCAGGTATAGCTCACTAATCTCAGAGACCATAACAGTATAAACTCTCATACTCATTCCAGATGTTGCAGGTAGCTTACTCTCATAACAAGTAATGGGTAGGGCTGTACATAATTTGTATGACACTAGATACATTTTTGTAAATCCTGATTATTGGGCTACCTGTAAGTCATGGAACCTCCTGTTTTTCTAACGCTAATGCTGATTGCATAGGTTTTCTAGCAAGAGAGTTGCATCGAGCCGAAATATCTTGTGACAGTAGACAGTCGTGAGGGAAAGGTACACAAAATAATATATTCTCATGAGTCGATAGTGAAAATGGGGCTTGTGATGAAAAACATTGCAAAAGTCCAGATTTTCAAGCAGACCTGCACCCTCATGTGAACCACATTAAATCTTTAGTTTCTGCAAGTACTAGGCATGGTACATGAGAAAATCTATGCATGTTTGTCTTCCTCTGGTAAAGATAAATCTTGTAAGATTTTGTCTTCCTCAATAAGGCTGGGTCATCTCTGCATATCCCAGTGGTAGACTAAAGCTGGCACACACATTCCCTGAGCTGTTGTGATGGCTTCTTCCTTCCGAGTCTCATTAGGGTCCATGTGATTTTGGGTTGTGCTTTGATTCAATCAATCAATCAATCAGAGTTCTTGTAAAGCATGACTACTCACCCGTTAGGTTCTCAAGGCGCTGGAAAATACGTAGCTGAGAGCTAAGTTTTGGCTAGGTCCAAACTCCCAATCTGGAGGTACCTACCATATCTTCCCCACCTGGTTTGGTATTCCTAATAATGGTGACTCACGTTCGGTTGCCCACTTATTGTTCACAAACAAATTATCCATTTCCGGGTTCCACCAAGTCCTCTCTAGCTCCTGTGTTGTGCACTTCTTAAAGATGGGCTGGGTATCAGGATGGCTGCAGGGGACGTACCTGCTGGTGGCTCAGACCTGTCAGGGATTTACTGATCAGATGATAACCTATACCTTCCCTGCTCTCCTGCTCTTTGAAAATAAAATGACCTTTTGGTAAGACCAAAGCACTCTTTTTTTAAAAATGTTATCGTGTGATCCTGGTAGGTGGTGCAGGTTGGTAAATCCTCCCGAGTATGAGATGACTAATAAAGTTCTAGTAGCGCTTCCCTAAGTATTAGGGAGCGTCTCCAAACCGCACTCTTAAGAAACTTAATCGTCAAGTGTATTCAAGTTCTCCAGTGAACTTTTTATTTCATTTCATTTTTCTTTTTCATAGATGATAATATACTTCATCTCATGGAATCCATTCTGGTTATATGATGACATACATATTAATCCATAAACAAAACTGTGCCCTATGCATTTCGGGCCACACCCTTTATCAGGGGCTTGCTCCTACAAAAATAGAAGAAACTGGTTTTATGTCTGCGAGTGTGCACAAGAGACCAATTTATCAGAATTCTCAAAAAATATAATGTTGTGACCATGCTTAACCTTTGCGAGGTGTGTGTCTGGTTTCTACTTGCCGAAAACTCAACTCAATAAAGTATATGCATGCCTGTTTACGTGAATGTGACTCGAATAGTGAAAACGAATAAAATAAAAGAGGTGCGAAAAACACGGAATATCGTGCCGGAATAAAACCACTACATGACACCTAGTAGTGACTGTGCTTTCAACAATTATCCAGTGTCCCAGTTAACAGAAAAATTAAAGTGTAATGGTGACCATGCTGCCGCGAGTTATCAAACACTCTCGAAGAGAGTGACTTACTTCAATGTTGTACGAGGCTTAATCCCGTAGTTTGTTAAGCCTGGAGGGTGAAAAAAAAAAATCGCACAATATAATAGTGCCCTGTTAACCGAAACTTCATATGTGTGCGATGTGTAAATAAGTGAATGCTTACCCGTGGTAATTTGGATTAGATCTAAACGCGTATCTCAAGATGATGTGCAGATGATTTGTTTTCACGTCTAATGCGATCCGGAATAAGAATCGCCACTTAACCCGGGAACGTTCGCCCACGTGAGGCACTGTCATCCGTAAAGGGTTCCGTAATGCAAAAAAATGATCAGACCTCATGAAAGTATTTTTGGGAATTCCTTGGTAGGGTCAATGGACAATTTCATGAAGGTATTGGTGTCTTCCACATGTGCATTGACATTATCCAAATAGAACTCAGTATCCATGATAATAAGTGCACCTCCCTTGTCAGCTTGACTAATAGTTATAGCAGAGTTAGAGGCCAGTTGGATTAGCACCTGTTTTTCTTTGTGTGTGATATTAGTTGATTTCGGTCGCTTTTGTTTGAAAATAGTCGATAAATCTTGTTGCACAACAGCTTTGAAAGCCTCTAGAACTTTTTGACTGGTGGGAGCACAAAATGAACTCTTATTCCTTAGTCCTAACAAGGAAACAGCTACAGCTAACGAGAATAGAGTAGTGTTCGTATCCAAATGTTAAACCCGCAGCTACAGGATAAAGAAAACCATACAGAAATACTGGCCAATGTTACAAATGGAAACGACTTCAACAAGATATTTGAACAACTTCCAAGATTTGCATACTTGCGTACTAGCAATCTCAAACAAATTCTCAATAAAAAACATGTTAGAAAACCTGCAAATTACAGAGGAACACTACCGTGTATGAATTGTGGGAGTTGCAATTCTATCATTAAAGGCACTCTTTTATCTCATCCCACCCAAGGAACCATTGTCAAACTTAAAGTCACTGCCACATGTGACACTAGTAACGTCATCTACATGTTGAAATGCCCTTGTGGAAAAGTTTATGTTGGAAAAACAGAGAGGAAAATGAAGATACGTTTAAATGAGCATAAAAGTAATATTCGTACAAAAAAAACAAAAGTCTACAGTAGCTACACATTTCAACAGTAATAACCATAATGTCAGTCAACCTATTGTAACTGGGAGAGACAATACGTGTTTCTTACTCCAAAGGGAAATATTTTGGATTAACCACTTTGATACAGTGAGTCCAAAAGGTCTCAATGAACGTATGGACTTTAATTGTTTTCTGTAGGATAAGGTACCAGTGTACCTAGTAACAATTGGCAGTTGTAATTTAATGTGCTGTTAAAAGATGTATTTTTTTGTTGTTATTTTTCTACATTAGGGATTGTAATAGTAGTTACTTTACCATTCAGTTGCTGTGTGTCATGCCACTTTGGATATCATTCTTTTACACATTATATTTAGGGCGGGTCCGAACACTTGGTGTAGCATTTATCGTCGAATTAACCTTTTTCTCTATTTTCACAACTCCGTTTAACATTAGGTGTATCGCATAACACATTCAAGCCGCTTCCGTGGTTTGTCACTTTCTTTTACGTTTTTCACGTATTTACGTTTTTCATGAGGTCTGATCATGTTTTTGCATTACGGCACCCTTTACGGACGACAGTGCCTCACGTGGGCGAACGTTTCTGGGTTAAGTGGCAATTCTTATTCCGGATCGCATTAGATGCGAAAACAAATCATCTGCTCATCATCTTGGGATACGCATTTAGATCTAATCCAGATTACCACGGGTAAGCGTTTATTTACACATCGCACGCATATGAAGTTTCGGTTAACAGGGCACTATTACTTTGTGCGATTTTTTCACCCACCAGGCTTAACTACGGGATTAAGCCTCGTACAACATTGAAGTAAGTCACTCTCTTCGAGAGTGTTTGATAACTCGCGGCAGCATGGTCACCATCACACTTTAATTTTTCTGTTACGCGGGACACTGGATAATTGTTGAAAGCAACGTCACTACTAGGTGTCACGTAGTGGTTTTATTCCGGCACGATATTCTGTGTTTTTCGCACCTCTTTTATTTTATTCGTTTTCACTATTCAAGTCATGTTCACGTAAACAGGCATGTATATACTTTATTGAGTTGAGTTTTTGGCAAGTAGAAACCAGACACACACCTCGCAAAGGTTAAGCATTGTCACAACATTATATTTTTTGAGAATTCTGATAAATTGGTCTCTTGTGCACAGTCACAGACATAAAACCAGTTTCTTCTATTTTTGTAGGAGCAAGCCCCTGATGAAGGGCGTGGCCCAAAATGCATTGGGCACAGTTTTGTTTATGGATTAACATGTATGTCATCATATAACCAGAATGGATTTCTTGAGATGAAGTATATTATCATCTATGAAAAAGAAAAATTAAATGAAATAAAAATTTCACTGGAGAACTTGAATACACTTGACGATCAAGCTTCTTAAGAGTGCGGTTTGGAGACGCTCCCTAATACTTAGGGAAGCGTTACTAGAGCTTTTTGAAAACAAACAGCAGAGGAAGGATGTGGTGGAAAGTATAGGAGTGGTCAGAGAGAGACAATGAGACATTGCAGCTTCCTCTTCCATTTGGCCGAGCACTGGATAGTGGCTCTTTCACTGGTTCAAATAATCACAAGTAGGTATACTGGGACACCCTCAGAAGTACTATAAGGCAAAGGTCATAAGGGAACAATGGTTTCAGACATGCTACAACTGACAAAACGCAGGAAAAATACATTACCAGCTTCAAAATTAGCAGTAGTGATGATGGGTCATCAGGGAGGACCTGACTTTCAACCCCGGAGACAGATAAACTAGAATCTAATGGGGAAGTCAGGACACAGCGTAGACAGAAGAAGCTGAAGCCTATAGAATGCCTGAATGTGAGCAGCTCCGGAAACTGGAGTTGAAAGGACAGCTAAGGAGGAGAAATGAAGGAAAACAGCAAAGGTGTGAGGTTGGGAGAGTGGGTGCAAACTATGCCAGAAGTGAAATTCCAGAGACACCCAGGTCCTTTAACCAGGTGCCACATTTTTGTCTTTAAGTGTTCTTACAGTGCTTCTGCTTGTGTTGCTCCTGAAGTCCTTATTGCGACACAAAAGTGACACTTCTTTCCTCTGGGGAAAGCCACTTTTATCGTTTTTATCCCTGCAAAGCAATATCCATTTCCCCAAAAATGCAAGTCCTGTGTTGGAAAATGTCCCTCTCTGAAGGGTCACCCCAAACCTTTTGCCTTCCTCCTCCTCTTTTTCTGACCTTGTTTTGCACTTTACCACTGCTAAACAGTGCTAAACTGCATGTGCTTCTCCTCAAAACATGGTAAGCTTGGTTTAGCCACAGTTGGGATAGTTAATTTATCTGTAAGTCCCTAGTAGAGTGTACTACCTGTGCCCAGGGCCTGCAAATTAAATGCTTTTAGTTGACCTGCAGCACTGATTGTGCCACCCACTCAAGTAGCCCTTTAAACATGTCTCAGGCCTGCCACTGTAGACCCTGTGTGTGCAGTTATATGGTCATGTCAATTTGGCATTTAAAAACCCTGGCCAAGCCTTAAACATCCATTTTATTACATATAAATCACCCCTAGAGTAGGCCCAAGGTAGTCCATAGGGCAGCGTGCTGTGTAAGCAAAAGGTAGGACATGTACTTTTAAGTTTTGCATGTCCTGGTAGTGAAAACAACCAAATTTGGTTTTCACTACTGTGAGGCCTACCTCTCATAGGTTATCATTGTTAATTCCTTATTACACTTTTAAGCTGTAATTCCTGATTGAGAAGGAGTAGCTCTGTCAAGTTTTATATTTTTGGAATGGTAATTATAAATCCTCTTTACTGGTAAAGTTGGATTTAACATTACTATTTTAGAAATGCCACTTTTAGAAAGTGGACATTTCTCTGCTCTTAAAGCTGTGTGTGCATGCAGCCTGTCTCCAATACATGTCTGGGGTGGGTGACAGCTTGACTTTGTGCATTTCCTCTAGACAGCTGCACACAAAGGAAGGTCGGGTGTGTCTGAGTGGCCATCTGTTTCCTGATGTCTCATCCTGGGCAAGATGGGAGGAAGGAGCTGACACACCTTAATAGGCACTGTTCTATCCCCACAAAAACTGTTTATTACCCCCCAGTAGAGTCTGGAGCCAGGGCTAGGAAGAAGGGACCGCTGTGCACTTCAAAGAGCCTTCTGTATCACATTTTGTGTGACTAATCTGCTGCATATGGGCCCTCAGAGTAACCCCACGCCAGAAAGTTCACCCCTTGTGTAGAAGACCATGACCAGATTTATGAGGATATCTGTGTTGATACATGCCCATTAACTTAGGGCTATAAACACCATTAGTACGTTTGCAGGATCTTTTGAAGATATTGCACCCTTTCAAGACCATTTAATAATAGAATTGACTATGTTGTATAAGGGAATCAAGGATGGACTTCACCTCATACTCTTTGTATTCATCTGCAGTTACAGGAGTGGGAGGAAGACTACTGGGCTTGGACAGAGCTGGTTTTTGCCTGGGTACATGCATTAGGAGGTGGGCTCCGCAATGAGACTGCAAGGAGAGCATCATGTTGAAGTAGCGATCCATTTGAGAATCTATAAAGGACCAACAAACTTGGGACTAGGGTATTATCCTGTTATGGACAGAAACTTTGCAGAAAGCCACATTTTGTCTCTAACAATGTAGGGCGGAGTAGGCTAGTGATGCCTGTCAAGGAAACATTGTTACTCTGCCTTGGCATATAGGAGATGCTGATAACGAAGTTGGAGACAGGGCTTGAGGCAAAATGTGTGGAATTCATATTGCAGAAAAAAGACGAACTCCCCAAAAACCAATTCAAGGAATTACTGTATGTGAATTCCACTAGAGCTACCCACTTTGCCCAGTCCTCTTGATGACTTATGAGGAACATTCAGCAATATTGTTCCGTGTTTTGATTTAACCTTTCTATCTATCCATCAATTTGAGAATGATAAATAGTGGCTTTGAAGTATTTTCCTAGACTTTTCAATAGAATTTTCAAATACTGTGATCTAAACTTGTACCTCTGTCTGTGAATCTTTATTTCTGGGATATCACTGATGATTATATTGTCCAAATGTATTTTGCAAGTTCAAGGCCTGTGACAATCTTTCGGAAGATGAAGTGATCTCGTTTTATGAAATAACCCATCTCAGCTAACAATGTATGATGTCCCTGATACTTTGGCAGTTTAACAGTGAAATGCATAGAAATTATGATCAGTGACTTTGAAAGCACAAGCATAGTTTATAAAGGCCCTGTAGGTTTCCTTTGCTTTGCCTTGGCTTGTGCACAGATGGAGAAAAAGGAATACATAGTTGTTGATTTGTTCCTACATCTGTGTAACCAAGTAATGATTTAATAGTTCATTGATCTTCTTTTTTCATAGTGGCATGAGGGCATTCCAACACCGCCATACAGCCTTTTTGTTGTTGCTCCTGTGTGGACAAGAGCAGTGGTCTGCAAAGCATGAAATACCTGCCGCATAAATTACTGCAGTTCTTACGACTGGTTTGATATAGTGGTGAGAATATATGGGCAGAAGGCTCACCTTCTATGCCTTTCAGTTGTCTTTATAGGGCCTCAGCCTTCCCCTACTAATGATCTGCTTGATAAGTGATGTAATAATTAAATTGAGATTAAAATAAAGTCCACCCTTCATGCAATGGAGAAAAGGTTTGTTCTTATGGCCTATTCAAACCCTGATCATGTGCTTGGTCCCCTCTAAAGCCCTTATTACATATTTCCTTGAGTAAACCTTGTTATTTCTCCACCCCTGGCATTACTATAAATCAGAGAGTGGGGAAATAACAGGTAGTACAATTTTTGGGGAATAACATACGCGAATCAACTTACCCGCATTTTTCTCCCTGGTGTTTCACTTGGAGATTTCGGCTGTATTAAGGAGCTGAAATCTCTTTGTAAAACACTGTAACTTCCATTCTGATGCACTCTTAATGTCACTCTTAATGTCATGCCCAGAGCTGTACAAAGAGCTTACCCATGGCCCTGTAGACTCTGAACGGGAAGAAGTCTCCTATGTGCTTCATGTTAGCATGTTACTGCACACTATGCCTTTTCTGACTTAGGGCTCCATTACCTCCGGAAGTGCAATCATGTGTCCACACAAACAGCGACCAGGGGAGAGTTTCTGGTGGAGTGCTAGTAGTGTGGAGCACAGGCGGAAACAGCAGAGTTCCAGAACATACCATGGTGCACAGAATGTCAAAGTTGTTTGAGGTAGAGCAGACATCAAGAATTCACAAACGGGGGTGGAGTGTGGCCTTATAAAATGCCCTTTCCAAGACTGTGGTCACTCAATTTAGAGTTACTGGAATATAATCCAAGATGTGGCAGACATTCTTCCTGAGTTCGGTTCCTGTATCAAGCATATAACAGCGTCAGTTGAAATGGCGTAATACATAGTAACGCAATATATGCTGGGGCACAAGGTTTTGCAAAGACATCACATTTATTGACAGCATAAATGGGGTATCAATTGCTATCCATGGTAATAGTTCTGGTGCTCACACAAAAAACTTGAAAGTGCGTGAAGTGAAGGGTGCTAGTGACATATAAAATTTACATCGCATTGACACAACAGTAAACAAAACTCCTAAATAAATTAAATGCAGTAAGGGAGTTTTGGTTGTAAAGGTCGACGGCGTTTCGATCTCATTAATGTGAGGTCATCATCAGGACGAGAAAGGTGTGAGCAGGTAGAATCTATTAGGGGAGAAACCAGAGAACAAACATTGGTCCCAATTGTAGAGCAAGAGCAACAGCGAGTCATGCGAATAGAGTAGCCTGTTACTGATAACTTCTAGATAGGTAGTTAAGGAAGAAGAAACAAGGGAAACTACTGAACAGACAGATAGGGGTAGCCTCAGCGATTTGCTACTCAGTGGACAAGAGGTTCAATAGATTAATTAGCGTAGGTAAGAGTAGAATAGAGCGCACTACTGAATAGAAAGTTGCAGTTGCTGCGGAGAAAGCACAGGGAACTTACTGTAAGACAGGGCACTGTATAGCCGTAGCGACTAGAGCGTACTACTAATTACCTTAGTGTGGTACACGCGGCTAATGCGAAAGGGTGCCAAGATAAGGGAGGCACAAGCAAAAGGCCTGGTGCGGCAAGGGAGAGCTAATTTATGCAAGGGGCCCAAGGTGTGCCTCAGGGCAATGGTAAGGTAGAGGAGGCAGGGGGCCAAGGCATAATAGCGCGAATGGACTAGAAAGCTACTAAGGGGTAATAATTGGCGGTTGCGCAGGGAACTTACTGGTGAAGGAACTGAATCCGCAAGGCCACACAGGACCGATGAGGAAGTAAGCGCGAACGTACTTGGAGGCGCCTGTTAACCGTGATTACTGTAATAGAAAGATGGGTAGTCAGTGGTTGGAGGCTAAGGGGATGCTCGCAAGGCAGCGCAAAGCAGAAGAACTTACTGGGGAAGCACGCGGAAGGCCTCAGGAGGTGGAATTAAGTCACCCGACCAAGGGGGTGCTAGGAGGATCCAAAGCAACGTAGAGGTAGTAGAAGGATTCCTGTGGGGATAGGAAGGAATTAAAACCAAGTGGCTGAGAAGGAAAACGGCAGCATGAAAGCGCAAATTAAACTTACTAGAGCGGGCCGCGGGGGCCACTGGCGGAGGAGGAAACGAGCCGTGGGTAAATTTGGGCAAAATTAGACACCAGGACAACCGTGGGTGTGGAGCAAGTAACCTGTGGAATTAAGGAGAAGGGTCAGCAAGGAATGCAGGCTGGGCGGACGAAGGCTGAAGAACCAATCAGGCTGGTACTTACAGAGCCGGTTAGTGGAGCGATTGCGGGACGCACAAGGAAGTTGCTGGTGTCGTCAGTGAAGTCAATCCAGGAATGAGGCGCCGAGGTAGCGGTGGCGATTAAGCCTGCGCGGAGCCTCGGCGCATGTGCAGTGAGCGCAGTTCCATTATGAATGATGGGAGGCGCACAGAATTACAAGTGTAGAGGGGAGGTGGCTCATGAGTAGCCGCCATGTTGGGTGAGGCAGTGATTACTCGGAAGAGCAGGAAGGGAGCAGGCTAAGTACAATGCCGTGGAGTAATGTATATTGGAAACTAAAAGGAAAGTATAGTCAGGAAAAATAAAGGGTTAAAGGAAGGAAAGAAATAAGAGCCTCCTTGTTAGAAGGTAGACTAAGGTAGCACAAGGCATAACGGTTGGAGTAAGGGGTAAAGGATCGTATCAAGGGAATTATTTACAAGAAAATTATTATATCCTGCTCCCCCTCTCAGTTAATAGTTAACTTTCGCGGCCGCTGGGCCGCGCTTGTGTTTTAGCGCTTGTTATTTATTAATGGCGCTCGTGTGCTTCAAAATTGTTTCTTGCCTTTCGTCCAAGGCAGTCCCCTCCCACCTCCGACCCAGCATGGTTGAGCGCCTTCATTTATTCAATAACAGCGCCGCTTGCAGACCCCTCCCACCTCCCGACACAGCATGGCTGTGAGCCTTTATTTATGTATTAACGGCGCCCGTGTACTTCGAAATTATTTCTTGCCTTTCCTTCAAAGCAGACCCCTCCCACCTCAAAAACAGAATCGCCGAGCCTTTATTTATTTAATAACAGTGCCGCTTTCACTTTGGGGTCGTCTGCTTGGAGTGCTGTTTATTGGATTGCCTCAAAAGCACGCCCCTCCCACCTCCCAATGCAGCACGCGCCTTTATTTATTTATCAACAGCCCCACTTTTACTTTACATTTAATGGATAGAGCTGAGAGCTGCGCTTCAAAACACAGCTTTATTTCTCCACAGCGACATACAACTCCTCCCTTGGTTGCTTCCCCTGTAGCTCTCACTACAGAGGGGCAGTGGCTGCTGAGTTCCATCCTCTCCTTAATTGTTCTTGTTGATACATTCTTAAGATTCAATGGGTGGCGTGGTGTCCCCCCGCCAGCATCCCGTGCAAACAAGCTGCAGCCTGGGGCTCTGCCTACTGCTGCTCTGCGCACAGCACATAGGGACTGGAGCAGGGCTGCTTCTGCATTCCACAGCTACCAGTAAGTGCAGGACATCCTAACTTCCACGTACTCCGTAGCCCCAGTCAACCACCCACCTCTGTGTGCATAAAGTGTGCATCCCAGCAGTGCTGTCTCAGACTGCTCACCCCGTCAGCCCCTGTGTGGTGCCCTCAGTATTAACACAGGCATCCTCGCACATCCAACACTATAAAATATTGCCATTCAGGGTGGCGTCAATAGCTCTAAATCTCATTGTTATTCACCTAGACCCCATCCATGATGCTTTCGTAGAAAACATACAAACACAGCGGCAATCTGTCTATGCCTCCTGCTTCCTGATTTTAAGCCGTTTCCTCTATGTTTTCGTTAAATTTTCAAACTAATATCATTTTGTGTGTCTACGCCATAGCTTTCGTCTCCGGGCTCAGTCATTATCACACCGGTCTCCTTTTAAACCGCTTTTAATCCCCCGAAGGATGCTTATCTCACTGCCATGCAAATACTTGAGCTTTGCCTGAGGGAGACACATTACAAGCTCAAAAACACTGTGTTAAAAAGATCTCAACTGCAGGACCAAGGCATGCTCTCAATGAGGCTTTCAATTCAGTTCCAAAGTCAGCTGCTTTACCTGTTACATTACTGCACTGCAATAAAAACAAGCATTTGCAATGCAATAGGTCGCGCATTTACGCAAGTTTAAGCTATTGGCATTGTAAATGACAATGCATTTTATTTATGTTTCAAAAACCAAAACATAAATAAAAGGCATTGTCATTTACAATGCCAATAGCTCAAACTAATGTAAATGCGAGACCTGTTGCATTGCAAATTAATTGTTTGGTTTGTGTGCCTCAGTAAATTCCTTACTTTTCATTGGTAAATCATGGCCATTTGCCCCTCCCTTTTGGTGTGTGTTCCATCCCATGGCGACTGACCATGTCACAGGTATTTTTTTTGCTTCTCGCCTTTTAGGATAACTGGCCAACAATTTTATCCGATTGCCTGGGCTTGTGTGTTTGGAATGGTGTTTGTTTGCTTTCGGAGGCAAACGCGTGCAGCTAATGTTTTCAACCACACATGTTTTTTTAACTTCAGAAACACACTTGTTACTTGACTTCGCCTTTGGGACCTTATAAGTGTTTAACCATTGCACCAAGGATATTGTGCTGCATAACTAAATACTTATAAGGTCCCAAAAGCGAGACCTATTGGCTATGCCAATGCTTGTTTATATAACTGCTAAACTTACTATATTAATTGGTATGCCACAAGGCTTTTGTCTAAGAGCACTTGCTTTTTTAGATTTGGGTAGGGTCTCATTATTAAATACGGGTGTACCCCGAGAGCTTAGTACTTTAGATAAGTTCTTTGGTGGGAGAGAACATTGATTGGCCCATTATACAAGAGTACAATAAGAGTGTTAATGATCTATTAATGTACACTATTTAGGTAGCATAGTGTTGATCCATTTGAGCACACTATACTTTCTGTATTTAATGTATTTACCTTAGACTTGATAGATGTGCCAGCAGTTTGCTACTACCACTGCCATCATCCTCTTCTTATTAGTTAATAAAAATGGCAGCCTTATGTCACGAAGCATGCCTACACATCGAAGCCTATCTTGGATTGGGTTTTATTAATAGAAAACCCATTGCAAGAATGCTGGCCATGTGTGTACATGTATCTTGATGCATGAGTTGGCACGCAAATGGCAAAATCCATTGGAAAAGCCAATAGCTTGGTTTTTTAGACCCGATACCTATTGCCTTGCCAATTATTATTTCTTCGGTTACAATTCATGATGTTATGATACACACAATTCCATTTGTGAATTCTTTGTCAGAGCTCTCTTATTTCTGTATACAGAAAATAAGAATACTATGACAGAACTGGCATATAAGTGTACCAAAACATAGAAAATTTAAATGGACGACTTCTGCAAAATAATTAAACATGAACTGATGAATTGTGGACTGTCGTAATGGATAACTGAGAGAGGGGTGGCCTTTGACAAACAGTGACCTAAACTGGGAGACCCATGATCTGAGCACGCAAAAAATATAAACAAGCATTGGTAAATGCATTAGGTTTCGCCTATGCAAAACTTGTTAGATACACCTAAATCTATCACTAATATAATACATAGACCATTCTTATTCTAACGGTTGATAATCATAATGATGACACTTTGTAATTATTCATAGATACAATCTTATTGTCCAGAAACAAACTTTGGATGCCCAGATGCATTTCGGGAATAAATCCCTTCTTCAGGGGCCACAGTAAACAAATCTAAAATAAAAAAGAAATAACAGTACCAAAAGGGGTATTCCCACAGTGTGTATATATACAAATGCAAGTCATGTACAGCTAAATTTATGCAAGTTCACAACATGTGATGATCCCTCTGCGTCCACATATGCAAGTGTCAAAGCAAAATATAGCAATGATTTAATCAGTTCTTTCCCTCGTGTCAATGCTTGCTAATCAAAGCCAGTGCAATTCTTCACACTGTGATATTGGTATTAGAGCGCGGCGAGAGTGGACAGTAAGAACAACGAAACTGAATAGCTAAAACATTGCCTTAATTGTTACCTGCAGTGCTCTCCAGTGAACCCCCCAGATTTTATTGATGCGTGTCCAATGTTGTTACTTAGGATGTTCAAGTCTGAGTCAATATATACCATACAAAAGAGGACCAGAGGAAATTTAAAGACCGGCAGGGGCTGATTCCCCACTTATATAACTAGAAAACACAATAGTGGGCCCCTAGGTCTGGTAGGTTATTGGAGTACTGGAGTAGCCTTTTCTTAGGACGTCTTAAGAAAGGGATACTCCAGTACTCCAATAACTTACTAGACCTAGGGGCCCACTATTGTGTTTTCAAGTCTGAGTCAAACCTTACAAGTTCAAGTCTCCAACAATGATTTTTCAGTTCCGTATGGGCAAAAGGACGAATGCAAAGTTTGTGACAAAGAATCACAAAATAAATGTTTCAACTGGCTTCGGTGTAAAGATACCTCTGCTCAGTAATATCCAAACATTACATACCTCCCCCAGAACCGCAACATAACAGACTAGAACTTTACACAGAAAAACGCGAACCGCTTCTTCTTAGGTTGCAATAGCCCACATCATCTGGTATCCATAAGAGAAGAGCATATAAACACTCTAAAAAACAAAATAGAAAGCACTGCTTTACTGCCCTCTTTATCCCTGCGCGGGGACCAGTTAAATGTTGAATGCGGCTGCTGCATACCTTATATTATGCTTCCCTCTTCGGCCAATAGTTACTCCAAAGCATGTACTGTGACTAGCTCAACAGTGAGCCTGACTACACAACTTGACAAATTAAATACGCTGTGAGTGAATTAAAAATTTGCAAACATTCGTGACAAGAATTTTCAATTCTATTAAGGACACAGAGGCGAGGATTATGCTTCTCATTTCTTTACTTAGAAATGCTCAGCAGCCAATAAAAACACAGTAACAAAATCACATGACCAACCATAGAGTCTCATGGTATATAAGGACCCAGCACAACCATAGTGTCCTCTTTCTTTGTAATCATAGCAGTTAAGTCCAATCACGACCTGCTCTGGAAGAACAACCGGCGGATGAGAACGTCTTCCAACCAGCAAACTTGAAGGCCCAACGAGGCTGCACTTCCAACGTGGGACTCGGCCCAGGAACTCCATCCTTACGGAAACATGAAGAACTGCATAATACTCAGCAGCAGCTGCACGAACATTCAGGCCTTATTTATTATCAGCACCTGAAACAATAAAAGAGTACCCCGTAATAGCAATTCATCACCCACTGTGAAAACATCAACAATGCAGAAGAAAGGGTGGGATAACCAGAAAATACAGTATAAAATAGCATGATTAATCAGACAGCATGTCATACAATGCATCATAGTTTTGGGTGGGATAATCCTCGCCTCCGTGTCCTTAATAGAATTGAAAATTCTTGTCACGAATGTTCGCAAATTTTTAATTCTATGTCAGGACCGGAGGCTCTGATTATGCTTGTTCAAAGCTTAGCCACCACCACAGAAGCCACATCCACAATAGGTTTGTAATAAAATGACTTAAATGTACTTTCAGTAGACCAGTCAGCGGCGTTCATAATGTCCGATAGACTGACACCCATGAATAGGCTTTAGAAGCCATAGCACCACGGGCTGAATGTGCCCCAAATTTGGAAATATCAATACCCGCTTCGCCCATGAGCCAACGCATCCATCAGGACAATGTAGCTGGCGTCACTGGGCGAAAGGGCTTCTGCAGAGCAATCAACAATTGACCTTGCATATCAGCACGAAATTCTGCAGTACTTACCTCGTAATCTTTAACACATTGCACTACACACAGCTTAGGATTATTGGGAAAAGCTGGGTAGGAAATAGACGCAGTGTTACATTTAGTCCTTCTAGATAAGGTGAAGGTTACACCCTCCGGGGAAAAATGACGCCCGCTAAATCCAATGCTCGCACATCGGAGACTCGCTTACATGAAACTAGGCATAGTAACATCGTTAATTTAGCTGAAAGCTGCTTCCTGGATAAATATTTATTAGAAGGCCATTCTTCTAGAAATTTAAGGACAACGGAAACGTCCCATAAATGTGAATACTTGGGACACGGGGTTTAACCATCCGTACGCCTCTAAGCAGTTTACACACCAATGGATGTTCACCAATGGGCTTGCCATCCATGGGTATATGACCAGCTGAGATGGCGGACCGAAAGTTGTTGACTGTTCTGTAAGCCAAACCTGAAGACGCTATTGAGGCCAGAAAGTTAACCACTAGAGAGACATGTGCCTGAGAGGGATCCACCTCCCGTTGAGAGCACCAATCACACCATCTTCTCCAAGAGGAAGCATATCTTTTATGGGTGTTGGCCGACCAGGCTTCATTGATAAATCTGTCAGCCTCTCGTGAAAGGCCTGGGACTTTCCATCTGTCCCTGAAACCCGCCAAGCTACAAGAGGAAGTTGGCCCAATAGCACTAATGGATGAGGATTCTGTAGAGGGACCAGCAACAAGTTCCCTAACCGAGGGAGAAGAATGGGAACTGCACAAATCATTCCCAGAAGGACCGGGAACCATGTTTGCGCTCTCCATAAAGGAGTGATCAGGATGAGTTCCGCCCGATAAGATCTGGTTCGTGCTAGAACCCTGAGAATCATCATGAACGGGGGAAATGCATAACAAAGGGTCGACGGCCATCTCTGTAGGAATGCATCCGTGGCCAGGGCCTCCGGATCTGGTCTCCAGCTGAAAAACTTGGGAACCTGTCTGTTGAGACGGGATGCAAATAGGTCTATCTGACAGGGACCCCAAAGACGGATCAGGTTCTGAAATACCTGGGGAAGCAGCATCCAGTCGCTGAAATCATGCAGATGGCGGGAGTGCCAGTCTGCCACCTCGTTGCTGTAGCCCAGAAGATATTCCGCCACTACCGAGATTCTGTTCTGAAGGCAGAAGTGCCACAAGTCTTTGGCAATCTCTGCCAACATTCGGGATTTCGTACCGCCCAGTTTGTTGACGTAACGTACAGCTGATATGTTGTCCATCCGAAGAAGGATACAACAATCTGTCTTCTGGGGAGACAAGCAACGGATCGCAAATGAACCAGCTAAGAGTTCCAGTAACATAGCTCTTCCGGCGACCAATGACCACCCGTGGATAACTGCCCGCAACGGACTCCCCAACCCCACCGGCTGGCATCGGATTCGATTACCACATCCGGGGCGGATCCGAACAGAGCTCGGCCGTTCCAGGCCTCCATGTGGTGTAACCACCATATCATCTCTAGCCTCGCCTCCTCTGAGAGGGGAATTTGTTCTGAGTAACCTAGGCCTTTTTGAAGATGACGGATCTTGAGCCGCTGAAGGGCCCGGTAGTGGAGGGGGCCCGGGAAGATAGCCTGAATGGACGAAGCCAACAAGCCTACTATTCGAGCTAAAGATCTCAGGGAGATCGTCTGCCTGTGAAGTGTGGACTTCAACTCCCGCTTGATAGCTCTGATCTTTGGCATCGGAAGTAAGAGTTGACAAGTCAGGGAATTGACTAAGAAGCCCAGGAACTCGATCGATTGAGTTGGAATCAGAATAGACTTTTGTGGATTCACAACGAAACCCAAGTCATGTAAAAGATTGATCGCCCAATTGAGATGTAAGCTTACTAGCTGGGGAGAGATCGCCATGATAATAATGTCGTCGAGATAGACGATGAGGCGAACCCCCCGGGCTCTTAGAGATTCTATCACCGGACGAAGAAGCTTTGTGAAGCACCACAGTGCTGACGACAGGCCGAACGGGAGAACCTTGTACTCGTAACAAATCCCTTTCCAGAGAAACTGCAGGAACCGGCGATGAGGGGCGAAAATGGGAATGGACAAATATGCATCCTTCAGGTCCAGCCGGACCATCCAGTCCCCTTCCTGCAGGAGATCGCGCAAAAGATGGATGCCTTCCATCTTGAAGTGTCTGTAAACTATCCAGGAATTGAAATCTTTTAGGTTTAAGACAAGTCTGGAACCACCCCCTTTCTTCTCCACAAGGAAGACGTTGCTGAGGAAACCGCGAGGGTAGAGAGTGGAGATCACTATGGTGCCTTTCTGCAAGAGGGACTCGATTTCTGCCGAGATAAAGATCTGATCTTGTTGGGAAAAAGACATTGGGGACCGGCGTACGTCCTGAGACGGGGTATCGTACAATTCTAGCTTGTAACCCTGCACCGTTTCGAACACCCAAGCATCCTGAGAGATCTCGCGCCATTTGTTGAGAAAACACATTATTCTTCCCCCCAAAATCACTTCGGAACAAAGAATCAGGCTCACCTGAGCTTCCGGACTCTTGTTGACCACTGGACTGTCCACCAAATTTGCCTCTGTGGTATCTGTTCCGGGATCGGCGAGTGGGGTAGAAGGAGGAGGAGTTGGAATTGTTGTCCTGATAACCCCCTCTCTGCTGGCCACGAGGGGTGCCTTGACTGTAACCCCGGCCGAACGAGCGCCCCCGAAAGCGTCCGGCCCTGCCGAAAACCGGGCGGAAAGCCCGTTTGAGCGATCCTTGGGCCTTGTCTAGCCCGCTGAAGGTAGCCACGAATTTGGTTAATTCCTTCAAAAAAGGTTGTCCGAATAACAAACCTTGGGCCAGTGGGCCCGATTCAGATGTAGACAGTTCGGCCAGCTTGGGATCCAGTTTCAGGAGAATGGAACCACGGCGTTCCGTCGAAAGTGCACAGTTGCCATTGCCAAGTTGGCAAACTGCCCTCTGTGCCCAGCCAATCAGCTCGTCCGGATCAATGGCGAGAGCTGAATCTTTGGCTCTAAAGCCAAGCTCAAGAATTTTGGTCAGGGGACCAGCCATATCCAATAATTTGTCCTGACAGGACCTCCAAGACCTATCAAGGCCCTTTTTGGGGTCCTTCGAGTACTATTTTAAGTAGGTTAGCATCGAAGGGTCCACCTCGGGGGTCTCCGCTACCTTACCGGCCAGGTCGGGCCTAGGGCATTCCGACCGAAGTTGTGCCCGTACCTCTTTATCGAACGCCTGGCAAAGATGGGACTGGACGTAATCCGCCACCTCCTGGGGCGGGAGCCAAGCAGAGGAATTAGGGTGAATGATCTCTGCGGGTTCGAAATTGAGGACCCTAGGAGTTGGGGCCGGCTCAGAGTGTTTCTCCTTCCTTGCCTTTTTTGCAGGTCGAGGAGCCTCCTCCTGGTCAGTGGACGGGTCCGAGGAGGTGTCCTGGTCATCATCCTGAGCAATCTCAGTGATCGTGGCCTCCTTGCTAGGGGCAATATGTTCCTGATCTGCCATGGATTTTGCCAGTCTAGCAAAGTCTGCAGCATGTGGGTTGGGCCGTCCCTTGCCCCCTGGTCTCGCACGCGATCCTGTAGAGGGAAGCCAGCCTTGTTGCTTGGCATAGGTACAAAGGTGACGCTTAAGTGGCTCAATTGCCCTTACTAGCCCTGCATTTACTGAATGTTGGACTCCTGCGTCCAGAGCCTCAACGAGGTCTTGCTCAACAAACCCAGAGGGTTCCTCCTCATAATAATAGAAGTCCTCCTCATAGTACTCAGCCATCGTAACACACTATGTGTGGAAGCAGAGACCCAGGAGAACTGCCTGTATATTGTTACACTGCAAGGACAGGCTGTTGTAAATATATATATAATTCAGAGAAGGTCAGGGGGGGGTGGTAGCCCCAGGCAAGCTCACAACAATCCTAGTGAAGGATCAGTGCAAGAACTTCAGATGTGGAGGGAGGAAGAGCTTGCCTAATAACCACCCTAGGCAAAGCCTATGCGGTATTATGCAGCCCCACGCTATTTACTGATCTTGGTTTTACAAGTAGGGAGTCAGGTCAGCACAACGAGCCTTTAGCGCTGTGAAAAACAGTAAGCGCGAGGGTCAGAGCACTAAAACGCTGCTCCGGCGTTCATTCAATGCCCAGTAATAGACCTTGAGGGCAAAAATGGCGGCCGCACATGCGCAATGGCAGCCGCTCGTTAGCATTAGAAAGAGGACCGCGCGTCACTCAGACCCGCGTCCTCGCTCCCCGGAACCTCCCGCTCCACAGAACAAAGGCCCGCGAACACCGATCGACGTCGGACAGGATCTACTGTGCGCTAAGGGTGATTTGAAAAATGGGACAATGCGTGAACACCGCAGGCGCCGCAGAAGCGGAGGTGAGCCCAAACACGCACAGAGCATTCAACAAGCGAGTTGAAAACAAAGGCGATATACAGCTTAAAAGCGGACACCAAGCCTACACACAGTTAGTACTGCGAGAGATAACGTAAGCGCAAACAATCTCAACACTATAGCGCAAACATGCAAAGACTGCAATCAGCAATATAATGAAAGAGCACTTAACTGGCTGCAGAGCAGCAAAGAAAGAGGACACTATTGTTGTGCTGGGTCCTTATATACCATGAGATTCTATGGTTGGTCACGTGATTTTGTTACTGTGTTTTTTTTGGCTGCTGAGCATTTCTAAGTAAAGAATTGAGAAACATAATCGGAGCCTCCGGTCCTGACATAGAATTCACGTATCCTAAACAGGAAATGGAAATGGGAATTTCTACACGCAACCCGACTGTAAACAAGGACGCCATGACGTCATTCCGTAATCAACAAACACAAATAAACTTTCCAATTCCCAATGCATCTCCTAAGCTTGCATGCCAAAATAAAACAACGTAAATAGGTAATACAAACTTAACTGCAAAATATGCGAGTAAGGAGTTGTGAACGTGAATATAAAGATAACTGTCATGTTTAGAACTCAAGCTCCCATAATACACCACCAAATTCATGGAACTTTAGAAGTAGCAGAATTATCCTGCCATGGTTGGCATGTGTTTATCCTCGTAATATAAAAAGCACAATAAATTCCTACGTTGTATATAAACATAGCACAAACACTCTTGGTAGCAGCACGCTTACTAAATAAACAAGCAATGATGGGGTGGGGGTGGCGGATGAAAGTAATGGACTAGGGCAGGGGATGGCGGCTGGAGGTGGATGCCAGCAACATAGGGGGTCAGGATGGGGGGAGAACAGTCTGCAAAAACATGCACTCGTTTGGAGTGCTACAGATTAAGTGAAAAAATAGAGGAAAGGGGCAGGACAGAGGATGGGGCATAACCAGGGCTTTAAGTGGGATAAAAAAACTGATGGGTCTCTCAAAGGGGCGTGGCCAATGTAATTAAGGGCGTGGCTTAAAAACACCTAAGCTAAAAATCTGTGCTTAGCATAGAGTGCCGCCCGACTTGTATTTTGTTGTTTCTGTCATAGCATCCAGATATATGATACAACATCATACCTACAACAAGTCAGGACTATTGGCTTTGTCAATGGTTGTTAGTTGCATAAGATAAATGAGCAGCAACTATGGCTTGTATATAATATTGAAAAAGCTTCCACTTAAAGCCCTGGTGACACCACGACAATGTTGCTGTTCCTGAGCCTCAAAAAGAGAGGGAAATCCAGAGAGAAAATGACTCTCTTTAAAGGATTTCCCTTCCCCTACAACGCTCACCTGGTATGACCTCATGCTGTAACTTCTCCACTAGTGACAAATGAGCAGTGTGAGCAGCGCACATCGATGTGCCTGCTGTCCCTGCAGTCCGGAAAAAAACGGACCACCTGTGCCAGGGCACAAAACAGAGCCCGATAGAGACCCGTTTCGAGGCCCCCTTAAAAAAACTGCCGGTGCTCGGCAAAGGTGAGAATCGGCCCACTTAAAGCCCTGGGCATAACGACCAGAACTGCCGACCTTGGAGCTGGGGAGCCAGATTCGAATCTCTGCGTGGGTTCACAAGCACACTTGAAATGCGTGCCAAAAAAGTTTAAATAAAATGCAAGATAAATGCATGCAGCTAGGAAAAGTAAACCGTGTAGAGCCTTAAAAAAAAGTGCTGTGTATTAAAAAAACAAGTGCCCCAACAACGGAAGGAAACAGTACTTTGGTGACAGGAAACTGATGAGAAGCACACGAGGAACAAGCATTGGTAAATGCAGAAAACTATGATACAGCCAATAGAAATGGAGGAATAGTAAGTGACAAGCAAAGGAACCAATGAAATGCGAGAGGGCGAGATGTAAGCCCTTTTAAGATTATATTGAATACAATTAGCGAGACCTAAAAAAGGAATAATTACAAACCATTGCTTACATCTCTCGAGTGCTACATTCATAGGCCGTTTCTTCATGTAATGTGGCTGCAACATCACATTGCACATGGCATCCAAGCAGGCATCAGGCTTTACGAGCTAACGAAAGGCTTAGTATCAACAGGTGTAATAACCTCAAAAATTCCTCGGCTAAGGTATGGTGTTATAGATCAGGTTCTTACCCTTTCTGCCCATGTGAAATGTTCACACTTCCATAAACACCACGAGGTAGACTTTGAACTTGAAAAATATCCCACCAATGGGGTGCTATTACAGAAGGTGCCAATGGGGCACAATGGCTGTCTGTGCCCTTTCTTTTGCCCACAGGGCTCTTTGGCATTAGAGAAGGGTCTGCAGATACTTGTGAGGTGCTATTTCTGTGTGGATCATTCTAACACACATTTCATGCGTGCCCAGTCCTCAGAGGATGTTACCTCATTTGCATGAGGCATGACTCCATAAAAAGGAGGGAATACCTGTGCCTCTGCTCCCCTGCCACAGATGTGTAGCAGAGGAGAAACACTAATTGTGTGCCATATACAGCGCCTTGTGTCCGAAGTGAGAAATTGAATGTTAAAAGATTACAAAAAGAACAATAAAATAATCAAACATAGCACGGATAATTAAAAATACATCATTTGTAACTGATCCACCATTGTTGCAGCTTGCCATTCTTGTGTTCGTGAGATAGGTTAAGTACAGTAACCCTTCGGTGTTTCTATTTTGACATTTTTTACCAAAGCATGCAAAACATAATTTCCCTTTTCACTTTGCCCCTTTCAGCAAATTTAACTTTCTCCAAGAAGTTGGAAATGAACCTGACATCAAGACGTCGGAGAACTGTACTCTGGTTGTGAACTTGAACCGCCCGGATGCAATTGAGGGAAAAACTTTCAATGAATGGACGAAAAGGGTAATGCATTTACCAGCAACTCATGAGTGTGCCTAATGTGTAAAACAATTGTGGGTGAATATGTTTTCGAAAGTACGGGTTCCATTTTGGACATCTGCATTAAATCAGACTGCAGAAACTAAGGCCCAGATTTACTAAACTTTGTGGTGAGTTCTTAATACTCAGGCAACACAAAATGGGTGCTGTGCAACAAACAGTGGCACAAATGACATTCTCAATCAACTTTCATGAGCAACTTTCTTGTGCCAAAAGTTGATAAAAGCGCAGTACTACAACACATGAACCCGCTGGTAATCTATGCAAAGTGGGTGTAATGGGGTGGGAACAGGGCAATAACTCTTGGGAATCCAGGCAAATGCTTATCAAGTAAAGTCATGCAAAGTAGCGCAAACAACTAAAGTCAAGCCAAGTAGCACAACCTATCTTTGTATAGAATCTTAGTGCCAAATATTCCCTCTTTCCATTGGTACACTGGATCAAAGCAGACACGCATGTGGTTTTATGTCAATTCTAGAGGCTCACTGTTGGAATAGCTGCAGTGATCAATGTCAGAGTCTCACTAAATCCCACATTGGTGTGCATCAACAGAGTGCTGTTTGGAGAGCTACCACTGCTTGAACAGGTGATGCTGAAGGAAGGATTGGTAGATTTGTACATAGGGTTCCTTAGCACTGCACTAAAATATTGTGCATCTGACAGATATTTTGAGGGTGTGTTTTGGAAGGGGGAGGCAGGCAGACGTTAAGTATTATGTTGCCATAGGAGTCTTGTAGGTTGTGAAAGAAACCAGTAAAAATGTAATTTCAGAATCGAGTGCCTCATTGTAAAGATGGAGATAAGAGCAAGTTACGCGAATGTTCTATCAGTCCATCCACCCAGGTTAAACGCAACTCATCCAATATATTAGTCAGCCAGGTCCAGGGGAGGCCATGGCACAAGAGAGATGAAAACTCCAAACCATGGATCTCACAATCATAATGCACCACCCAAAGGCGAAACTTTAATGATCCGCCCACAGCTTTGCATCTTAAAAATATCATCTTTTGAAAATTAATTGCATTGCTGAGAGATGTGTACCCCCCCCCCCCATGCAAGGGCGCTGGAGAACTCGTACAACAATGGAACAGGTAGTACAGGTTAGTAGTGCCTGTTCCTGTCATTACATGTTCATGCGAGTGCGCTCATCCCCCAAACCAGAAAAGGCACAAAACAAAGCATGGAACAGACAATTAACCAGACTAGTTTTCTTGCTGCCAGGGTTGGATTGGGATTAAAAATCGGCCCGGGCACGCTGAAAAAAAGTGGCCCACATTTGCATATTGTCTTTCTGCAAAACACTGCTTCGGCGACATTTTATAACAAGCATTTGCAATGCAATAGGTCTCGCATTTACGCGAGTTTACACTATTGGCATTGTAAATGACAATGCCTTTTATTTATGTTTTAAAACGAAAACAAAAATAAAAGGCATTGTTATTTGCAATGTCAATAGCTCAAACTTCGCGTAAATGCTTATATGTACAAGTCTTCATACATTGCTTTTATCGGATGTATTTGTGAGAACTTCACTATTACACAGATTTTGGATCACGCCGTGGACTCTATTTGTACTATGTGGACTATACTGTTCTGAGTGCTGCGTTAAAATTATTGCACGTCTGTTACCGCCAAGTGACCCAACTCTGAGCGTAAAGTTATGTTAATGCTGAAAGTCCTATCACACTTCCGCTAGTGATGATATTTGCAGAGCACGTGTGATTCGCATATGTGGTAAACATGCGTTAATGGTGTCACCCAGGGGTGTTCAAGCCAGGTCCGAAAGGACTCGGCCAAATTTTCAGGTGCCTAGGAAAAGTGTTCTGTCTAGATGAAAAGTGTGTACATATATTTTATGCACATATCTTGAAAATTTGTCATGAATCCTGTCCTCCTGGACTATGGTTGGACACCCCTGATGTACTGTACATGACAAAAGTCATGAGTTTTCAACATGACGTCGGCAGGGTACAGATGACTGCATCGTGCACTCTAACTCAGATGTTCTAGGCAGAGGCGGTGTAGAAGAGCAGTACTGAGCAGTCATTCGCGCACACGGGCGCACGCACGCCCACGTGCGCTCTCGGTTCGGAATCTTACAAGGAGGTGGAGTCCGAACTGGTCCGTGGGAGTGTTTCATGGATGCACCGGGCACCTTAAGCTCGTAAGAACATGAAACTATGATCTGTATTCCTGGATCAATGTTCTGCATCGACGGAATGTAACCACGCTACCAAATGACCTGATACGAAGCGCTGTCACAAACCTGGGCAGCTGAGTGAAAATACGATTTTACGCGGAGAACTTTATTTTGTGTGTGTACTTCCTTTACTTTTAATTCGTCGGATAATAAAATGCAGGCTATTATATGTGGAAGTTTTGTCTAATTGTATCTACGTTTATATTACACACATCACAATATGAGGTGTCTACATGAGCTTAAATTGAAGCCGTTAACCATCTCTACACAGCTGAGTTTATCAACATTTGAAGGACAAAAGTCTGAGTCTGCCTCGCTTGGAAGTACACCTCTGACCCGCCGGTTACATAGAGATCGCCCCGGCTGGTGCATTGACACACTGCGCTGTCTAGCAGTCCTTCTCGCTCCCTGCCTGGAAGGCCTCTCGCCCCAGACGTGCTGCTGAACGAGCCAGACGCCCCCACGAGAAGTGATGTCAGTAATTTGAGCTGAAGTCCTCAGTATTCATTGTGCCTGGAACAACTTTGTGAGTCCCTTGAGCGCTCTCCGGGGTGAGAGGTCACCGGGGGTGCTAATAGCTCAGTGAAGGGCACGATTGTCACAGTCACTGAAACGCTACATCCAGCAGCTCAGCCAACCCCATTAAATGTGGATGGACAAGCTAGTCCAGACACTTTGCGTGTGACTAATTCGAAATACAATCATTTCACAAAGAACATCTCAAATTTAAAGTTCCATTATGGTATGCTTAAAAGAAATCTGACTGGTGAGCTGAAATAGCCCACACATACAAATCTTTGCTTCTCTTTTGACAGTATTGTATTGTAATTGCATTTATATAGCGCTTACTACCCCTGATGAGGAGTCGAAGCGCTTTTCGCGAGTAGCATGCTACTCCGGAACCCAAGAAGTAGATTGAAAGAAGAACGTGTCCCTCACTTGCTTTCACTGATAATACAGTCTATATGTTGTGTTTGCTAATGGGTACGGTTGCAGTTATTCACCCTTTCACAGCGGCCATAGCGCGGTTACAACGGCTCTGTCGCATGAGTGTGAAGAATTACGAAAGACGATTATTTTAGCACAAGCCCTCTTTTCACAGATAATTGGGTTATAAATGTAGTATTTCAGAATTGGAAGGTTTGTTAAAATGCAATTCTATTTTCCGGTTAAAGACCGAAGTGACGACTCCTCGCCTCTGAATCTCCCATCAATCATTAGTTTCAACTTCTCCCGAACGTCTGACCCGGCTCGCGGGCAGCAGCTTAATTAGCCCCATTTTGTGACCACCCGTGTTCGACGGCAGGAGATTGCCATCAGACTTAATGGAAGACGCGGGGCAGAGGCAGAGGCACGCGAAGGGGGGCATGCGGGGGTGTTTCTTAGGTCAGTACTAATGGGAGCCCGTGCAGAAATCACTGACGCAAACTCAGATTACACCTACAAGAAGCCATGACTATTGGCTTTGTCAATGGTTGTTGCCTGCACAAAATAAGTAACAAACAACTATTGCTTCGTTGTACAAATATTAAAATTGGTTTAGTTCTTGGGGGCAAAGTTGTAGCATAAAACAAAAGTTGCCGACTTTGGAGGTTGCGGGAAGCAAGTTCGAGGCACAGCGCTAGCTCACCATTCTGTGATTGTGGACAAGCTTGTGATCCCCGTGCCTACGGAAAAAAACATAAACGTTGTCTTCCTGTAATGTAACTAGTGCCTATGTAAAACGCTTCAATACATTAGGGCTCAGTTTGCGCTATATACAATTGCCCCAAAAAAAAATGACACTTAGAACCCTGAACTGCTGCTGAGTTAAGATATTTTTTTTCCCTGAGGGTGACGGCAAAAACGGAGACACCGATCGGCATAATAAGCGAATAAGCTACAAGGACAGTGGATGGAAGAGGAGGAACCTGACGGGCAGGAGGGTAGAAGAATGGTTACAAAGGCTAAAACAGACACAGGGGGTAATCTCCTAAATAAATAAACAAACGCGGCGAGAGAAACAGATGGCACACTGCACGCAATTAAAACAAGTGCGAGCGGAGTGGACGAAAACTGTAGTTAGGCGCCGCTGCTTCGGGACTACCCAGAAGTTACCATACAATCAACAGCCAACAGAAAGCAAGATAACAACAGCAATGCCACAGGTAAACCAATCGCAAGCGGGAAAACAAATTACACGGAGTTTAAGCCAACATACAGATTACTTTATGTCTCGCTGAGACAGCGCATGCAGCGCATGCGCTGCCAAGGCAAGACCTAAAAAAAAGGGGGGGGGGAGAAATGCACGGATTAGTTTACACTGGTGAAACACAACTGGAAAAAAGTGAGGCCACTTCTGCTCAGGCCCCCTGCCCCCGCTCAGTATGCACACATTAATTGGCCGGCCCAGCGAGAGAAAGGCCCCTTGATAAAAGGGAGGTAATGGACGCCCATCTGCCTCCAGAAAGGCCACTCAGGCACCCACTGGGCCGCTGGCGGTATCCGAACAACGCAGAAACCACCCAAATCGGCCCCCCAGACTGCTCAAAAAAGCAGCCCACAGCTGGAACTGGTCACCGGCCCCTCGGGCATTGCCCGAGTGCCCGCGTTACCAATCCGACCCTGCTTGCTACCTATCTCTGTCAATGTTGTTTGCAATCAGTGGGTGGTCCATGCATGCCCACTCCTATCAGCTGTGCATTTACATTTGTGTTCAGAGCTGTTAAGTTCAATGTATGCCAGAGGGTTTCTTGACACTAACTAATCCGAAGACAAACAAGATGTTGAGAATGAAATTGATTTCCCACCTTTTCTAAATTTTAGGTGTCTCTGTGGAGCGTGGAGAAAGTGTGTAGAGATGGGCTCTAATAGTGTGTGCTATAAGAGTTTTCATGTATTTTAAAAGGCCATACTACCACCAAATCCTCTGCCTGCCGACCCAGAAGGCTGCCTCATCTTTCTGTTGTCACATTCACACCATTGCTTCCTTTAGATACTGCCATCCTTGCAAACTGTAGAAGGTTTACATTATACACTGTTTGCCACTTTTGTTTAAAGAAATGTAAGCGGTATACACCATGTCCACGTGTAATGGCATTTTTGTGTTACATTTCTTAATAGTGCTTTATTCACTTTCAGCAGAAGGAAAGGTTGGGTTGACCAATACAAGATTTTAAATTGTGACCTATCTCAGGATATAATACTGTCAATCTAGCTCATTAGGAAAATTCTCTTGCTACAGAGATCTGTATGGAAAAAAGCTGGCCATAAGATTGAATCATCACGAGATATTTTAGAGGGTTAATGATCCTGTGGCAAAACCAGTGCTAAATATTTAGCCTAGCTGGTTACAGTATTTTTTTAAATGTTTGCTGAGGCCATTTTGTAATTTGCAAGTCACAAATTCCTATCATAGTACACCATTCAGTTGGTTATTCTGTCCCTGGTGTAACTTTCCAAAGGTAAGTAGGAACATGCAAAATTCTCATAATTTGCTTTAGGTATGTTATGCAAAATTTCAGAAAACTTATACAAAATACAAATCCGTCATTTAGTGCTATATTTTAGTTTGAAGTTCAAAGCACGAAGTTCTTAAAATTACACCGGCATAATTGAAACTTCGCCCAGTCCTACATGTAACCAAGCTGGTATACGTTTGATTCTTTGTGGATGTAACTAGAGTTTCATTCCACTGAAGCATTCCATTGGGTAGTAATTTAAACATTCTCTAACTCCCAAAAATAATTTACTTTGCATTTTGGGCATATTAAAAGGTAATTTAATATGATTTTAAAGTAGTACCTGCATGCTCATTACATTGCATGAAAGAATCGCATTTAAATGTAAATGTAAGCATTTTCCATGCTTTTACTGAAATTCAAGTTGCACCGTATCTTGCAATGCTGCTGTCTCTCTCCTTGGTCATCTTTCATCAGCAGACTCATTTCCTTCAGAAATCCTTTGTTTTTATAGGGCATCTTGTGAGTAGGTTTTTCTTTGTTTCTATAGATGGCTCTCTTAGGGGCTCATTACAATGGCACATCCGCGGTGCTGGCGGTGGCGGAAAATGTCCTTTTCCGCACTCCAGCAGCGGTCCTCGAGTCCGCCATATTACGATGGGCAAACATAGCCCTTTTTCCGTCCGCTGCGGAGTTACGTGAACCGCCAGAAATTTCCGCCCACAACCGCGGCGGAAGGAGCCAATCGAGACACACCGCCGTGCGGAATGACGTACTGTCCGCCGTACAAATTATGATGCCGCAAACAGCCCATCACACCGCAGCAGAGAATCCACCCACCTGGAGACGGCGGAAGCACTACAGCGGAGAGCGAACCTCGACTCCCGGTTCCCTCCACGCGATCGCGACCGCTATGGATCCAGCCCTTCAAGCCTTTCCGCTGCTGTACCTCATCCACCAGCAGCAAATAATACACCGTCGCGGACAACACCGCAGGTACGCAAATACACAACTCCGCATACAACCCCAACACACAACTCCTGTGCTGACAAATGGTTCCTGTCCACATCAGACACTCTGGTGTGGACAGGAACATATCCCCCAGTGTACCCACACATGTTCTACCTGTCAGAAACCCACACCTCCGCATCCGGGTCACCCATCAACCGCGAAATCACTGCAATGTCCCAGGAAAGTCACCGCAGCGGTGAAGACGCGGGAAAACATGCGCACAATGTAGTAGGCAGGGCTGGCGCCAGGCTTGGGCAGTCCGGCCAGATTCACAGGGCTCCACCTTCACCCTTCCCACAGTACGCATCACACACCCATTTGAGCACATGCTGTGTGCCCCTCCTGTGCCCCCCCTGCACAATTTATCAGCCAGGTGTAGCCAGACCTCACACATCAAAGGACAAGGGAGATTGACTGGGAAGGTGGGGGTGAAGAGGAACACCCTGCACAGAAGCTCAGGGGCTGGACAACCCTCCTCCTCACACCTACCTTCCACTCATCTGAATCAAACTGAGTATAATTACAAACTGAAGACTCACACTGCATATGAACATCCACTGAACTGTCCACACTGCCTGTCAAGTCACTCAGAAACACCCCACACTGACACCCAGCCACATACTCATATCATAGGTCAGCAGCAATGGAGGACAATAAATGGGCCAGCCAAAAGTGAAGTGGACAGTGCTGGAAAACCATGGAGCAAGCCACATAGCATGTGCACATCACATGCAAGGGAAGGAACATATAACACCACCCTTAGGCCATCAAATCAGACATGGGTGGCACAGTGAGTGAAATTAAACCAAAGTGACCTCTGTGCAACAACTCAGGGATACATCAAGGTAAGCCATGCATAGGCACAGGAATGATAGGAAGTGTCTAAAGTCATACAGTGACCAGCCACACATCTGTGTCAACTTACTTGACATGTGTATGCCATTAGCACAAGACACATGGCTCATTGTCACACTCCCTGACTGTCAAACACAAGTAGGACCCTCACACATGCCACACATCTACCCATCACACACCTGCAACACTCAACACCTGTGAGAAACACACAGAATGGTGCAAATGATGTCCTGTGAGGTCACTGACAACCAATCACTCACCCTGTGGTGCATCCACAAATATCAGACTCACACTCAGGGATGCCTGAACCAAAGCTGACACAAAAACAATAGCCAAACACAAATCTCACAAACAACATCCACAGATGTCCAACAAGCCCAGACATGTGCAGCCAAACAGCGGAAAGGCAATGTGACCCATACCCCAACACAAACAAGAATTGCAACTTCAAAAGCCCATCATGAACACTAATTGGGATCAATGTGACAAATCAGCTAACACACACATACACACCACACCAGTCATCAAGTGAACATGGTGTCATAGTGTACCACAAGCATGCACATGCACAATCCGGACAAGTGACAGGTCAAAAATAGGAGGACAAACCACCATTGTGCACTCAAAACAAGCTCATGAACAAGAATCCACATTGCTGTATGTGACAGACACACAAGTAATGCACACTACCCATGCAACACACATCTGAATGTATCACAATGCACAAACTACTCACACACAATGTCATGCAAATAGAACATCACACACACATTGCATCTGTCAGTAGAAAGAGCAAACACAGGCAAAACACTGCATACATCTACTACAAAAACACAACAGATGCACATACCAATCAATCACATAGCAAACTCAGCTGGACATCAGGGGGATGCACACCAGGCAAGTACAAGGCAACATACACTGACAGCACTGCATGCACACCAAGCAGTGTGTGCACACCAACCAAACCAGTAGCACACATATCTGAGTGCCACACCATGAACTCACACAACACAAATCATCACAGCACAAACATAACATCACACCCAGGAAGGGTAGCAGTACCTCAGCAACCACACATACAGCTTACCCATCACCCACAGATGCACAACTCAGGAAAACCCAGATGCAAACAACATGACTAGAGAACTGTGCTGCTCAAACATATGCACTGCACATGAGCAACCATGACTGCAAAATAGTAGAAGAAAACAACACATAAATAATTGTGAAACTGTCCTGAGTGGCACATTGGTCCTGTACACAGATCATCCGCCCACAGTATAGTGTCACACTATGAAGTGTTGGGGAGGCTCACACTGGCAAGCCATGGGGTGGAAGACATGAGATTGAAGTGGTGTGTACTTCAGTAGTGGACAGGTGAGAAGTGTACAGTACACAAACACATAGAGGAGTTACTCACAATGTGTAGGCATCAGAAGCACATATAGGGGATGGCATGACTCCACATACCACATGCCTTACTGGAGCCAAAAATGGGTCAAGTGACAGCAATGCATGAGAAAACAACACAAATAATGTCAGTGTGGCTGAGCAGGTCTGCACAGTGAGCACAAACAGTAACAAGACACATGGCTGAGCAACAAAACACAACACAGACTTAGCAGTCACACACTCTGCATACTCACAACAGACAGCGACAACAAGTAGGTGTCCCCCAGGAGTGCAAGGACACAACAACACACTGCACAGTGCCGAACCTACAACTCCTACATGTGCCCACAATCTGAAGCACATGGCTGACAATGGAAACAAACAGGCACTAATTGCCTGGATCTTACATGTGTGCAGTTGGCATTGCAGGGGCACACACACATCAACACTACTGACAATGACAGCCCATTCACACTGTATGACCACTCAAGTTCACATATTCAAATGTACCCATGTGACTAGGAAGACAGGCCTACACAAGATGACCACACATCAACACTGCTGTTCACACATCAAGAAAGATCACACAGATATGATGGACCCTGGCCAGCCCGCAAGTAATCCTGTGGATAGAATACACCTCTGTTGTGGTATTGCATCCTAACATGACATGTGTACAATTTAGCAAACCTGACCATAGAATGATTAGGATAACAGTAGATCATCACAAACAACCATCATTGCACCCTCAAGCCTCAGAGTCAAGAAGAACTAAAGTGCCTGTCACCTCTGGCAAACTCTGAAAAAGTAAAACAAGCAATTGGCAATGTTAAAGTGGCATACAGAGCATGTGTCACATGAAACCATACCCATACATAAAACCTTTAATTTAGCAAGGACATTGACAAAGCAGACAACAGGAGTAACTGTCTTTATTACATTATACACAGATAGGCATCAAAAGTAGGAAACAGCAAGGCCATTGGCCAGTACAAAATCAAAGTATGTACATGAGTGCATGAGAAACTGCACAGGGAATGGGCATCCAAAGTGACAAACAGCAAGGCCATTGGCCAGTCATAGTGCAAATTATGTACATGTGTGCATGAGAAACTGTCACTTTGGATGCCCATTCCCTGTGCAGTTTCTCATGTACATACTTTGCACTATGAACTGGCCAATGGCCTTGCTGTTTGTCACTTTGGATGCCCATTCCCTGTGCAAACAGCAAGGCTATTGGCCAGTCCATAGTGCAAAGTATGTACATGTGTGCATGAGAAACTGCACAGGGAATGGGCATCCAAAGTGACAAACAGCAAGGCCATTGGCCACTCCATAGTGCAAAGTATGTACATGTGTGCATGAGAAACTGCACAGGGAATGGGCATCCAAAGTGACAAACAGCAAGGCCATTGGCCAGTCCATAGTGCAAAGTATGTACATGTGTGCATGAGAAACTGCACAGGGAATGGGCATCCAAAGTGACAAACAGCAAGGCCATTGGCCAGTCCATAGTGCAAAGTATGTACATGTATGCATGAGAAACTGCACAGGGAATGGGCATCCAAAGTGACAAACAGCAAGGCCATTGGCCAGTCCATAGTTCAAAGTATGTACATGTGTGCATGAGAAACTGCACAGGGAATGGGTTACACCGTGCACTGCCATGGGAATCAACACAGTTCCGGGGATACAAATGGGCAGTCTAGGCACCGCTGTGGGAGAGATGGGTTTGAGAGGGGGACTTTGCCTCAGACTTGGCTGTCAGTTGAACTGGAAGGTGGCTGATTGTCGGGGCCAGTTGGAGGACTGGACCTGGGAGAGAGAGGACCAGCTGAGGTAGAGGCATCAGTGGCTATGTGAGCCTGAGGGCTGGCTGGACCGGGTGGCATGGTGGCACGGGGAGGCGGCGACATGCTGCCGTGAGACACAGTATGTGAGGGTGAATGTGGAGGGCTGGGTCTCCACTTCTTGGGGATTCAATAGGCAAGAATTGTCTTGGCAGGAGTGGGAAGTGGGGTGGGCACAACAGCCTCACTCTCCACCAAAGGTGTATCAGGTGCAGGTGCCCCTCCCTGTGGGGATTTGCTGGATCTGGTGGTACGCTTGGGGTGGCCTTGCCTTTTCCCCTCCATCCCCTGTTGTCCAGGTAAACCCCCCACTTTGCTCTCTTGTCCCAGCTTCACAGGGGTGTGGGTGGGAGTTGACGTTGTGGGTGAATCTGCCTCAGAGAGCTGTTTGTGCTGACTCTTTGCAGGCACCAGCTTCACAGCAGACAGGGCAACAGTTTTTTTGTCTTTGGGAGCAGGTGTGGGGATGGGAGTGTCCTTGGATGGGGGTGATTTGGATGAATGTGAGCCTGAGGCCTGCTTCTTGGCCTGATGCTCCTGGGTGTCACGTGAAGGGCTTTTGCCTTTGCGCGCCTGTGTGTCTGTTTTTTTGGGGATGGTGTCTGTGCTCTTGGCTGCTTGGAGTGCTGCTGTTGTGTGCTGCGTGTGGAGTACTTGGCGCCTGAGGGCTGTGGTGTGTGGACACTCTCGTCAGGTGGTGCCACTGGCAGGGTGGTTGCTGAAGGGACTGGAGCTGGACTGGGAGCCAGTGACAGCTGAATGGCTGCCGTCACTGTGGAGGACAAAGACTGGACAGTTCTGTGTAGCCCACCCACGTCAGAATGAATGCCCTCCATGAAGGCAACTACCTGTGCCAGCTTCTTGTCATGATCCTGGAAGGCATTCAGGAGAGTAGTCTGACCCACACACAGATGGCGCAAAAGGTCCACCGCCTCAACACTGAGGGCAGCAGGGGAGACAGGGGCAGGGGCAGCGGTGAATGGGGGGAAGGACACTCTACCCTTCCTAGGGCTGCGGGCACGGCCAGCACTACTGGTAGTAGCCGGGAGGGTGGGCACTGGACGATGTGCGGTGGAAGAAGAGGCAGATTTCAAACTCCCTGTGCCTGCCAACATCGAGGAGTCACCGCTGGAGTCAGATGATGCTGAGGTTGGTGTTTCCGGGCGTGATTCGTCCAGGGCACTCCTGTCCCCCTCCGAGGCACTGGTCACATCAGTGTCAGTGAGCTCATGTGTAGCAGTCGTGCCAGAAGCTTCACCACTGGTGTCCGTCCCCTGTCCTTCCGTGCCCACGGTAGATGCTGCAATAGACAGAGCCGTAGGTTCAGTATAGTGCCATACTCACAAACATCATATGCAAGCAAAGCACAAGTCTAGAATATGATACCCCCATGTTGCCCACCACCCTGTGCAGTCTGCATGTGCAACCTTAATGCAAAACTCAGAAGATGCATGGAAACATGCATAGTTGACATTAATGACCCATGTGACGTTGACACAGCCAAATAGCTGGCCCGTGCCTCCTTGTAACCTAACATACTGATCTCTGTAAGCATACCTACGTGCCTGTGGGTGAGATAGATATACATCTCAACATGTTGTCTCAGTCACACATGGAGTCACTTTAAGGGAACAACACAGATACTGACTCCAAAATGTCCTTTTACAATGGCCATGAGCTACTGATATCCACCATGTTGTGCTTTGAAGCACGACGACCGTTGCACATTGGTGTCAGATGTGTAGCTCTCACAATTTCAGAGTCAGGCACTGCACACATCTACGAAAGCACACTAAGTTGATGCACACTGCTGTTCACTGCCTGGTGGTGTCTATGACACCCATAATGCAGCAGATGTCATAAGGCCACATCTCATCTTGCAATGTCAAGGGCCATTGTATTGAACACATGAGAAAGTACACGTAGCGAAAAATGCATGACAACTGCATTCAACACAGATGCCACTTAGAAGCCATTGCATCACACTAGAAACATCACAGAGCTCCGCACTGTCTCAGGGTTGGGATACATGCAGTCACTCACACCCAAAGTCACCCTTCGCAGAATACTCACCCCCACCTTGCTGCTGATGGGCCCTCAAATGTCCATCCAGCTCTGGCTGTGTCACTGCCAAGATGCGGGCCATTAGTGGTGTCATGCTCCTGCACGCCAACCTTCCAGTCTGAGGGAGCATCCCCAGCGTCATCTCTGCCACGTTTTTGATCAGCCGGCAGATGTCATCCCACCTCTTGTGACAGTGTGTGTGCCGTCGGTTGGAGACACCCAGAGCCCGTACCTTGCGTGCAGTGGCCCTCCATAAGGCCTTACGCTGGCGGATTTTAAGCTGCAGGCATTGGAGACAAGAAGAGGAAGTTTCAGTGACACTGTGTTATGTACCACTGTGTGTCAGTACAGGAGCATGTAAAAACATAGCACACCAATACAGAAATGTTGAGCAGAGGCCATACAGCATGACACATAGTATGACAGCATGACAGCAAGCCCGTCTGCGCCCGTCCGCACCTGGACGTCGCCTGACACCAGACTCGCTGGTAGAGGTTTGCCAGGTTCATGTACCTATTCCAGGACAGAGTTGTTGGCTGTTAATGCATTGGTAGACCCTTGCTGTTCTTCTTCTTTAGGTACCATGGAGGGGCCTTTCCGCTGTCGTGGGTGTGGGTTTAATTCATACTTGCCCTCACCCGCCCCACCCTCTCTCCCTCGGTCCAGGTTGTCTATGAAAATCCTTTATCTTAACGTTCGCTCTTTGGCTAAACACTATCTGGACATTCATGACCTGGTTCAGGATGAATCTCCGGACGTCTTTTTTCTTACCGAAACCTGGCTCAGTGATGAGATGGTGGCAGAACCGGGCCTTGCTCTTCCTCTAGGTTATAGCATTTTGACCATTAATAGGGTGTCTAGAGGGGGCGGCATTGCGGTTATTTTCAAGTCCAGTTACACCTGCTCTTTTGTAAAAGAATTGGTGGAGGGTTGCGAGTGTGCCCATTTTAGCATTACTTTCAGCGCTCACTCTACTATGTCAGGGTTGTTAGTTTATCGCCCTCCTGGGCCTGCTAAGGAGTTTAAATCTGCCCTCATTGATGTCACTAGCACCCTAGCCATGGGCGCAGCTAATTTTAGTATTTTGGGTGATCTTAACTTGCACTTTGATCTCCATCATGACAATGAAATCAGTAGTTTGCTCGCTGACCTGGCTGCCTGCCAATTAACGCAATTGGTTTCGGGCACCACTCATACTGCCGGTCACCTACTGGACCCTGTCTTTTCTAACATTCCTTTTGCTTCTGTTGAGACACCTAGTCCTATATGTTGGTCGGACCACTATCTGGTTTCGATGTCCTTTCCTATTTTTGAGCGTCCGCATAGAGCTTCGCAAACACCCTCTTTTAAACGCCCCTGGCGCAAATTGAAGCTTGAGGATTTTCATGCTCTTCTCTCTGCTCACCCTCCTCAATTACATAGTGATCCTGATTTGTCTTACAGATCACTCTGCAACTGGATTTTTCAAGCTCTTGACTCTCTCATCCCTGCTAAATGGTCTAAGGGCCGTAATTTTGACTCCAACCCTTGGTTCAACGACTCTTTGGCCGCTATCCGTAAATCTTGTAAAAAGTTGGAGCGCGCCTGGAGAAAGGATTACGACCTCGGGGCTAAAGCTTGCTACCAGGCTGCTATTAAAAGCTACCATAGGACTTTACATTCGGTCCGGGCTGCCTATTTTGCGAATGAAATCAAGCTCAGCCACAATCCGGCCAAGTGTATTTTTAAAATACTTAAGGATCTCAGAATCAGAAAAAACTCTACTGCCTCTGCGATCAGCTCTGAGCAACATTGTGAAGACCTGGCGACCTTCTTTGTGAAGAAGGTTGAAACTATCTATAGGTATTTTCCTTTGTTGCCTCCCTCTCTTACTGCTCATCAAGGGCCTCCTCCTTCTCATCTTCTGGAGGCTATCTCTCCCATTTCACAGGAAGAGCTCTTATTGTTGTGTGGTAAAGTTAAATCGGGCTCCCCGGTCGATCCTTTGAAGCCCGCCCAGTTCAGGGACTCCCTTTCTGTGTTCCTGGCTCCGCTGTGCCAGGTCGTAAATTCATCTTTTTCTACTACCGTGGTCCCTGAGGCTTGGAATCAGGCCATGGTGGTTCCGCTACTGAAAAAACCTTTGCTGGACCCGGCTAAGTTGGAAAACTTTGGCCCCATCTCCCTTCTACCTTGGGTAGCCAAGATCGCTGAGGCCCACGTGAATAACATCTTAACAGGGTTCCTTAATAGTAATGGCTCCCTGGACCCCTCCCAGAATGGTTTCCGCTCTGGACACAGTACGGAGACTGCGCTCTTGGCTGTTACCGAACACCTGCGGACCATCCTGGACACAGGGCACACTGCGGCACTGATATTGCTCGATCTCAGTGCGGCATTTGACACGGTTGCCCATAAGATTCTCTTACACCGTCTGGAGGACGCGGGTGTTGTTGGCTTAGCCTTGGAATGGTTTAAATCTTTCCTGTCAGGGAGAACATTCCAAGTGACTGCCCCCCCGTTTCTCTCCAGTGTCCAGTGCATCGGGCAGGGGGTGCCTCAGGGTTCTGCTCTGAGTCCTGTACTTTTTAATGTGTACGTTCAGCCCCTCGCTACGGTGGCCAGGGACAAAGGCCTTACTATGGTTTCCTATGCTGACGACACGCAGTTGGTGGTAGCTCTCTCCGACGACTCTATGCTGGATGCCTCCAAGTTTAGGAGTGGTCTGGCGGCAGTCGCGGAGTGGATGACCTCCAATTGCCTCCAGCTTAACACTAATAAAACCGAGGTGTTGCTGGTGGGGAAAGATAGGAGCCTGTGGAGTGAGCAATGGTGGCCTACCTCTCTTGGTAGCGCACCCGTTCCCAAGACAGTGGTTAAAAATCTAGGGGTTTGGATGGACTCCACCCTCAGCTTCCAGGATCACACCAAGAAGGTAGCCGGTACTTGTTTCGGCCTTCTTCGTGGACTTAGACCCCTGCTGGGGTTCTCTGATCCACCTACTCGTCAGCTGATCGTCCAGGCAACGATTCTATCTAGACTTGACTATGCCAGCTCGCTCCTCCTTGGGGCTAATCAGGCTGAGGTGGTGCGCCTGCAGCGAGTCCAAACGCTGCCGCCAGAGCCCTGCTGGGGCTCCCGCGCAGATGCTCAACAGCCGGTGCTATTCGGCAATTACACTGGCTGCCCATGGCCAAGCGAATCGAATTTAAGGCTCTCTGCCTATCCTTTAAAATTCTTAAGTTTGCGTCTCCTGGGCTTCTGGCCAACTTGTTGGTACCTTATGTTCCAGGACGTCAGCTGCGCTCATTGGGGCAGCACTTGGTTGTGATCCCACGAGTGAACCGTCTCCGTGCCGGGGGCGATCCTTTCGTTGCTTGGCAGCCAAGCTATGGAACTCTCTGCCCTGTCAGATTCGTAGCCATTAAGACTTACCTCTTTCCTGTGGCCTAATTTTGTCCTTTTATGTTCACTCCTTTTTTTTCTGCTTTGCCCAGCTTCTTAGTCTCCATGCCTTTCTGCTGCTAGCACCGGGACGCCTCTTTGCTGAGGCAGCTGCGCGCTTTACAAGCTCAGTTAACATAACATAACATAACATAACATTTGCAACAGATTATCACATAGAAATGTATGCAGGTAGGATGATGGACACAGTACATGGCCATCTCATACACATGCAGAATGCCAGCACAGAATGCAATGTGAAGAAGGCCCTCATCTGTGATGCAGTATGTGGGTGAGCAAGACATACAATACATTGGAAATGATGTGTCGGGGCAGACTCACTGTGTCCAACACTACACACCCTCAATATCCTTGGCCTGTGAATGGCTACCTGTGTCATGGAGGTCACATTTAGGGACATGATCTTACATACTCACACTCTTCTCACAAGGTCTGTCTTGTGCAATCCTCAGGCCTAAGATAGCTCGTGGAGAAATAGGGTGGCAGACAACACATATGTTTCACTCTGTCCATTTACTGATGGGTCCTTGTCAAATTGGGCAGTATCTGTGCAGGCCAGGGGGACTCACACTGAGGTTAGACGTGGGCCATCCGAACATTCACATGCATGTACAATATGAGAGGGCAAACAGTGCCTTCACATGCGAGTCAGAACACATAATGAAAACAATGGAAGGATGATATCTCCGAAGTACATTAATCTGATGTGTCATAGGTGAATTTCCACCAAGAGTGTTACACTCAGGCATTTCAATCTTGTGCATAATGCATACATATCCATGGGGGCAATATGAAAATTGTACACACATCCTTCAGTACCCTCTGGACGAAACACATTTGTAATGTCACAAATGAGCATGTGAAAACATCATGGACTCTGACATCCATTAGCACAGGCAATGTTTATTCAGACTTCCACTGCCCAAACCAGCAGTGTTACTGTATGGCTGCAAAAACACTGCATGTCCCTCCCATCCTTAAATGCAGCCATGGATCTGTGGAAATAAGGCTACACACCCCATTTACCAGAAGTCGGCATGCTAGGCAGTGTATCACACAATTACATTACCCAGGCTCAGACCAACGTTTGTATTGCCATTGCTGAAGAAGGGCTGTAGAAATGAACATGTTGCCATCCTCCCCAAATACTCAAGTGCAATATTTACTATGCCATGTATGGAGCATGGTGTTTCAAAAATGAGGATGCATCCACATTAACTTGCACTCACAGGCACATACTACAGCAGAGCAACATCATGTGTGCACTCTTTGCACTCTCAAACTTTCACTCTGAAACACTTACCAGTACATCAGGAGCACCATATAGCCTCCCATACTGTGAAAGCACCTCGTCCACCAGCACCTCCAGCTCCTCTGTGGTGAAGGGACGGGCCCTGATGTTCTCAGTTCTCCCCATCACTGGTTCCAGGAGACAGGAACAGCAGCAGCTGGGGATGAAGAATGGCAGGCAGCAGTGGCTGGATGCAGTGGAAATGTGTGGCTCACTCACAGACATATATAGCCCCCTGGGGTTGTTTCAGTGGTAGCTGCTGCAATTGGTGTTCCAGGTCAGCTTTTTCCAAATGTAACCAATGACCGGGCCCGCGGTGGCGGTGCACGCCTACTGCGGGTTTCAAAAGTGTATTTCACTACCGCGATCGCGGTTCCCATTGGCTGAAAGGGCATGGGCATTGGCGGTGTCACACCGCGGGGCCCAGGCGGTCGCTACCGCAATCGTGCATCATTCAATTGCACCCAATGACCGGGCCCGCGGTAGCGGAGCACGCCTACTGCGGGTTTCAAAAGTGTATTTCACTACCGCGATCGCGGTTCCCATTGGCTGAAAGGGCATTGGCATTGGCGGTGTCACACCGCGGGGCCCAGGCGGTCGCTACTGCAATCGTGCATCTTTCAATTGCACCCAATGACTGGGCCCGTTGTAGCGGAGCACGCCTACCGCGGGTTTCAAAAGTGTATTTCACTACCGCGATCGCGGTTCCCATTGGCTGGAAGGGCATGGGCATTGGCGGTGTCACACCGCGGGGCCCAGGCAGTCGCGACCGCGAATTGCCATTTTTAGATTGGTGCCAATGACCGTGATTGCGGTGGCGGTGCCCGCTTACGGCACCTATGGACACATCTTGCTGTAGCAATGGCAATGGCCAGCTCTCATCATTGAACAGTAGACACTTACTATGAATCATGCCACCAGATAGTTAGATTCAATGCTAGTGTGACATTTAACTCACTGATGACTACACATGCCATGTCAGTGCACAGGATTACATGCATTGGCATGTACTCCCTCACATGTCACTTATGTTGTTGTTGTGCATGTACACAGATCTGTTGTGTGATGGACTCTCAAATATGTAAACATGTCAGTGTGTGAGATGGCTAAGCAACCCACAGTAATGATGGACTGACTACATATTGTGCCTATTTCACTGTGAAGATTGCTGAACTCATGTTGATACTTGATCTTTATGCACACACTGTGCTCATTGTGTTGTTAATGTGTGCCCTGTCCGACTCACGCAAGAAGGTGTGGCAGGTACAGCAGCTACGTAGAAGCCAGCAGTGTTGCTGTTTCAGACATGTGCTTTGTCAACTACTCTCAGGCTGGTGACACATGATGTCGGAATGTACCATTTTACATTCACATAGTCTGAATCTGTTTGGGGGGTACTCACTATGTACATACTGAACACGTGTACAACTACTTTAGATCAAGGTGTCTCTGCATGTGCCTTGTGCTGTAAGCTGTTGTTTCAGGCCAGTCATTGTTGGCACTGTGTCAGTCAAGACGTAAGATGTTGGACACATCTCATAGGGGAATTGAATTGACATGTGTCCCCTTTTATCTTATGTAGGAGGCGACCAAATGTGCATCGTCCATTCACATTGCTGGCGGACATGGAGGATGAGGACATCATACGTAAATTCAGTTTGGATCGACCTAGCCTTCAGGAGCTATGTGGTCAGTTGGAGCCCCATCTGATGCCTCACAGGACCTATCCGACTGCTTTGACACCAACATGTAAGGTGATGGCGGCCCTGCATTTCTTTGCAACTGGTTCGTTCCACTACACGGTGTCCAGCGCAGGTGGGATGTCTCAACCAACGTTCAGCATGGTGCTACGTGATGTCCTGTCCGCTATGATGACATACAAGGACCGCTACATCCATTTTCTCAGGAGACATGAATTGGCAGCTGTGAAGGGTGATTTTTATGACCTTGCCCACATCCCTAATGTTGTTGGCGCCATTGACTGCACATATGTTGGCCTGGTTCCACCACAGGCACGTGAGCACATCTACAGGAACAGGAAGCATTTCCATTCCATTAATGTGCAAGTGGTATGCCAGGCGAATATGATAATCACCCATGTCTGTGCCAGATTTCCAGGATCAGCACATGACTCCTACATATTGCGTAACAGCATCGTACCACAGCTGATGGCAAATCTGCTTCCGGAGCGTGCGTGGATTGTGGGTGAGTACGCAGAGTCAAGTAGTGTGCTATATGTGTGACATGCTGTCCTCAGCTACAGTTATATTACAAAATTGGTCTGTGCATCTCACACCTAGGTGACTCTGCATATCCCAACCGGCCTTGGTTGCTGAGCCCACTGCGGAATCCCAGGACCCCGGGTGAAGTCCGCTACAATGAGGCCCATGGGAGGACCCGTCGTGTGGTGGAGCGTACTTTTGGTCTTCTTAAGTCTAGATTCCGGTGTCTGGACAAGAGCGGAGGTGCACTACTCTACTCTCCCCAAAAGGTGTGTCAGATCGTAGTTGCATGCTGCATGCTCCACAACCTGGCCTTGCGCAAGGAGATCCCCCTGGATGATGATGAGCAGCAGATGCCCCCCCCGCAAACCCACACATGTCCAGTGACGAGGATGGTGGAGAGGAGGAAGGTGTCGACCTGCGTCAACAGCTCATCAACCACTACTTCCCTTGAGTGTGAGTGACATTGTACAACAGTGCCATTGTCTGCTGTCTTTGATGGTAGTGTGAAGGCCTAGAGGAGCTTTTTGACTGCTGCCTGTTGTAGGCTCTGTGCTGATGGCTGATGTTTGTGGTACAGGGTAGTCATGGCCAGCCACATGATGTCTATGTTGATATTGTTTCTCATTGTAATGTGTGCTGGTTTGTGTACCTTGATAACTAGTGTTGTGTACTGGCTGTGATGCCATCACCTGACAAGTAAATGTCGTTCTCTTGTGTCTTTCTAGGTCCCTTCGGCCTCTCAATGCCTCGTCACGATCAGAGCTTCTGGTACATTGGAATCAGAGTCAACATTGTACATACTGTGATAAACATGGAGCTGACACAAAGACATAGGTGTGTAAAGAGTGTTTATTTACAATGAGTGTTTGTGACAGACAAGTGATGTTTTCCAAAACAGGTGCTAAGTGAATTAATGAGTTGACAGTGACGGTAAATGAGACAATAGAGTAGTCACCACATTGATGTAGTGACCCAGTCCAATAGACACCTGCCATCGACATGGCAGTGTGGGTAAGGATAGTCAACAAAGTCAATGTGAAGGGGAACAGAGGTGCCATTATGGCTGGCTGTGCGACTGGCGTTCGGATGGTGCTTTGCTACGTGTTCCTCCCGTGGTGTTTCTCGGACGGCCCCTTTTGCGTTTTGCAGGGGGGGCCACTGCTACGGGCTCAGCGGTGTCTGAGGAGTCATCCTGTTGCAGCTCACCCCTCTCTGTGGCCGCAGCTGAGATGGTGGGAGTATCATCCTGCTGGCCACTGGAGGGGGGTTGAGCTGTCCTTTGGGCCTGTCCCTCAGAACACCCACGAGCTGGCCCATGAGGTCCACGATTTGGCCCATACGCGTGTACATGGACCTCACCAGCAGGCGGAGCTCACGCACTTCTTCCACGACCTGGCCCATCTGTCCCTGGCTTTGTTCGTATGCCCCAAGGACTCTGGCGATGTTGGCCAGGGCTTCGGTCCCAGTGTCCTCTCGAATTTGGCCACCAGGTGCCCTCCCACCTGCCCTGCTGTCTCGGACCTGTGGCGTTGCCACTCGACGCACCTGCAGACTCGCCCTGCCCTCCTCTGATTGTGTGATGGTGTTGGTAACCACTGAGGCAGGGAGAGTGTTGCAGGCAGCCCTGGTGGTGGAGGCCGCACAGGTCGTTGCAGCAGGGGTCAGCGCGGTTGTTGTTGCTGAGGTGGTGGGGGTGGGGACTGTGGGGGCCTGGGACGTGATGCGCCCCGGCAGTCCAGATGGGCCAGGTTCGTGCTCCTCATCCGAGAAACGTAGTGAGTCTGCATCTGAGAGTCCATGTTCCGGGGAGGGAGACTGGCTCTGCAGGTCGGTGTTGTCTTCTGCAGCAGTCAAATGTTGATCTCCTGTTGAACAGAGGTGAAATGGTCATTGAAGTGCACCCCACAAGCTTGGTGTTAGACGTTTGGATGTTACATGTGATACACCACACAGTTTACATTGATATCACTTTGTATGGCTGCACATGATGTGGCGGTACCTACATTACTTGTCCATGGTGTGACATGTAAATAGATACCATGTTCCACGTACAGATTGTGTGATTACAAGGACATGTAGTCGTCTAACGACTTGCAGCACATCAACTTTATGTGATGCGTCTTTTTGGTTTGCTCTGCATGGAAGACGTTAGATCTGAGCAAGAACTGGCCATTGTAATCTTATGCATGCCCTTGTCATGTCATGTACTTTGCTTTCTTTTAACAACTAACCATGCATGTTTTGTGTTCATATGGGCCTTCATGCTCTGCCACCATGGCACTTACACATAGCATTCAGTGCTGTGCATGATTGTGCCCTGCCTTTCTTCAACATGTGACTTGGTGGTTCAAACTTTAATTTCTGTGACAGTTACATACGCTTAGCTGTCTGCACACTGGAAGTGGCTATTGGATCTATGCCAAGTTGGGTGACATGTGAGGGCTGGTGTGGTCATATGGCTCCATGTTTTTTGGGAGGAATAGAAGGGTGCATGCACAGTTGAGGGGAATTGCTGCCACATGGTTGTGGGTGTGGAGGGTGTTCCATCCTGCTGAGTTGTGGGACAAGGGGGCCTGGTGGGAGTTGTAGTGCTGGCTTCCCACCCACAAACACCCCTCACTGTTACGATGGCTGACTACCTGTGAGTTTGAAGAGAGCAATGCATTGGCACATGGTTGGGGGTGGGGGGAGTGCTCCATCCTGCTCAGGGGTGGGACAAGGGTGCCTGGTGGGAGTTGTAGTGCTGGCTTCCCACCCACACACACCACCTCCCTGTTCAGATGGCTACCTACCTGTTAGGTGAAGGTGAGCAATGCAATGGCTGCCACATGGTTCTGGGTGTGGGGGTTGTTCCATCCTGCTGAGTTGTGGGACAAGGGGGCCTGGTGGGAGTTGTAGTGCTGGCTTCCCACCCACAAACACCCCTCACTGTTAAGATGGCTACCTACCTGTTAGGTGAAGGTGAGCAATGCAATGTCTGCCACATGCTTCTGGCTGGGGGGGGAGTGCTCCATCCTGCAGAGCTGTGGGACAAGGGTGCCTGGTGGGAGTTGTAGTCCTGGCTTCCCACCCACAAACACCCCTCCCTGTTAAGATGGCTACCTACCTGTAAGTTTGAAGAGAGCAATGCAATGGCTGACATATGGTTGGGGGTGTGGGGGGGGGAGTGTTCCATCCTGCTGAGCTGTGGGACAAGGGGGCCTGGTGGGAGTTGTAGTGCTGGCTTCCCACCCACAAACACCACCTCCCTGTTAAGATGGATACCTTCCTGTGAAGTGGAGCAGAGGAAGGGAATAGGCTACACATGGCTCTTGGATGGGGGAGTGTTCCATCTGGCTCAGGGGTGGGACAAGAGAGCATAAGATGGCTACCTACCTGTGAGTTTGAAGGGAGCAATGCAATGGCTGACACATGGTTGTGGGGGGTGTTCCATCCTGCTGAGTTGTGGGACAAGGGGGCCTGGTGGGAGTTGTAGTGCTGGCTTCCCACCCACAAACACCACCTCCCTGTTAAGATGGCTACCTACCTGTGATTTTGAAGAGAGCAATGCAATGGCTGACACATGGTTGGGGGTAGGGGGAGTGCTCCATCCTGCTCAGGGGTGGGACTAGGGTGCCTGGTGGGAGTTGTAGTGCTGGCTTCCCACCCACACACACCACCTCCCTGTTCAGATGGCTACCTACCTGTTAGGTGAAGGTGAGCAATGCAATGGCTGTCACATGATTCTGGGTGTGGGGGGTGTTCCATCCTGCTGAGTTGTGGGACAAGGGGGCCTGGTGGGAGTTGTAGTGCTGGCTTCCCACCCACAAACACCCCTCACTGTTAAGATGGCTACCTACCTGTTAGGTGAAGGTGAGCAATGCAATGTCTGCCACATGCTTCTGGCTGGGGGGGGAGTGCTCCATCCTGCTGAGCTGTGGGACAAGGGGGCCTGGTGGGAGTTGTAGTGCTGGCTTCCCACCCACAAACACCCCTTCCTGTTAAGATGGCTACCTACCTGTGAGTTTGAAGAGAGCAATGCAATGGCTGACACATGGTTGGGGGTCGGGGGAGTGCTCCATCCTGCTCAGCTTTGGGACTAGGGTGCCTGGTGGGAGTTGTAGTGCTGGCTGCCTGTACACATGCCCCCATGGAAATGTTGCTACCTACCTTTGGGGTGAATCAGAGGTAGTAAAGGTTAGATCTGTGAGACATGTGTTGGGGAGATTGTGGTGCACATGGGTGCATTTGGGCCTACGAGGTGTTGCTTTGTAGTTGTGCAAGACAGTACATAGCAGTGTAATTATAGCCATTTGTTGGTACTTACCAGCCTCCACTCCCCCGGGTATTCCTGTGAGACTCTCTGGATGCAGTATGGCAAGCACCTTCTCCTCCCATACGGTGAATGTTCGTAGTGGAATGGGAGGGCCACCGCCAGTCCTCTGAGCCAGCTTCCGGTTCTTGTTGTTACGCTCTTTCACCTTGGTCTTGAGGTCATTCCACCTCTTCCTGATCTCCTTCTGGGTGCGCGGGATGGTCCCTACTGCATTGACCTTGTTGACTATCCTTGCCCACATTTGATTTCTGGTGGCTAATGGTGTCTGTTGGACCAGGTTTCCAAACAAATGTGGTTCGACTCTGATTACCTCATCTACCATCACTGACAACTCATTGTCAGTGAATTTGGTCATTTTCTTCTGTGACATGGTGTGTGATGTGCAAATGGGTTAAAGGTGCAGGTGTGAAGGTGGTGGTGGTGATGTGTGTGGTGTGTGTGGTTGTGATGGTGTGATGTGTGCAGATTTGCCTCTCCTTTGTGCTGCGGGTTTGGGCCCTTCAGTTGTGGAGTTGTGCAAAGGATTCTGGTCAGGGAAGGGGCTGGTTTTATACTCAGCTATGTGGGTGGGTCAAAATGGAGTATTCATGTCAGGTGTGTTGTGTGGGTTGACCTGGGATTTGTATTTTTTACTTGCCATGGGAATGTGTAATTGGGGTATGTTAGGTGTTTTTTGTGGCTGAGCGAGATTACTGGCCATACTTGGTGGCCTTGTTGTGTGGTTGTTTTCGACCGCCATTACTCTTCCGAAGCGACCGCGGCGGTCGGAATACAACAGCCCTTCCGCCGGCTCTCCCATTCATCCATGGTTGCGATCGCGGCGGACGGAAACAACTGATCGTTACACTGTCACCACAATCGTATCATAATTTCACGTGCGGTCAATCCGCTGGCCGTGCGGCGGTTTTGGGTCTTTCCGCATCAAATCCGACCGCCGTGGATGGAATTTCACCTGCTCCGCACGCTTCCGGCGGACTTTCATGGAATCCGCCCGCCGCGGTCGGATTACTCTGGCGGTTCATCCTAATCTGACCGCCGGTTTTCCAGCGGTACATGCGGACGGTTAATTTCCGCTACCACGGCGGTCGGAATGCTTTTCCGACCACCATCGTAATTGGCCCCTTAGTTTGGATGTAAGGTATGGCAGCGCGACCAGCTGTGCGGACTTCACACACCTACTGGAATACACCTCCTGAAAATAGACAGTACTAATTGTCCATCAACCTGCTCAGTAGTTGCCTGCCCTTACCTTATTCCTTTTCAGTAATCACTGCTGTGCTTCAGACAACCGCTGTCTGAACCTGCAAGGGACAGAGGGCTTAAAAAAGAGCTGAAATCTGGGGAAGGCAGCAGGGTTTTGGGAGGGTGCCCATGGACGTCATTTAGGCGTTGTCAGGAGTCGCTGACGCGACCCCTGGCATGCCCCTTGTGACCCCTGGCACTGGCTTTGGGACCCCTAGCATCAGCAGTGGCAACATCAGTGGCAGGAACAGAAGCAGCTCGTCCTTATGGACGTCGTTGGGGGCTTCACTCACCTTTTTTTTTGTAAACTTTTTATACTTATAGTGAATAATATTACATTATTCGCTATTAGTTTAGTAAACATGGAGTACAAATAGCTGGAATATGATTTTCCCTGGCACCTGAGATAAGAAAAAAAATGCTTTTAAATGTATGTATGTTGTGTGCGTGCTTGCAGTTTTGATGTAAGAGAAAGTGTATGTGTGAATGCGTGTGAATGTGTGTGTATGTGTAAACATATGTATGTATGTGTGAGCGAAAGTAAAGGTCAAGGGACATGTGAAGTCACTTCCGCTACTCCTGGCATTCTGGTGAATTGACGTCCATGAGGGTGCCTGCTTCTGCAATTAAATTTTGAGTGGTGGCGTTATGACTTCTTTATCCGTTGTCATTTTTTTCCTGTCAGTAGGATGTGGTCCCCAATCCAGCAGCATATCTATGTTTGAATAGACTGGCCTCACATTGAAAAGAGGCATTTGTGTGTCTTCCTAAAGAAGCAGGCTCTCTGTTTGTGCTTGTGGCCACCACCCGCAGACTTCCAGAGAACCCTTGGGCACAGGAGAACATAGGCTGCGCACGCAGCTTACAGCAAACATTTCCCCATTGCTCTATTTTTATACTTGGTCAGGTGGATCAGATCCTCACAGACATAACCTCTATGTCTTTATTGGTTTTTACATGTTCAACAGTAAGTGACTTAGTTTAATAATTATGCATAATTCTCATATGAAGACACATATAAAAAGACTTCCTCATTGGTATTGCAGGTACCCTTGCAGTTCTTGTCAGGTAAACAAACTATTTACTTTCATGCACAGTTAGCCAACCTAATTGGCCAATAAAGTACTGTATTTCTATAAATCATCAATTAACCAGCGAACTTCCCCGATCTTGTGTTTAAATGTTCTGGTGGGCTCTGAAGGCCAAGGAGTGTGCTGCGATCCTCTGTGTGCATATGCCTAGAACCATCGTCGTGGTTCGGGGTCTGTCACATCCAGCCACTTAGATGCAAGACAGCCATCTCAAGGTCCGAGTGCCCCCCCCCTCTGAAGCGTCAGCACCTTACAGCCCTATTGTCCCACCTCCATAAAACCCATCACCAGATTCCGTCCATTGGGCAGCGAGAGGCTTCTTGTGAAGCCCTCTATGCTCCTCCTCCCTGAGAGTCGCTCTCTTCGCCTGTGCTCAACAGATGATGTCTGCCTTGCATCTACTATGTGATGGGCCCGTTGGGGATTTCCAGTGTTGTGCAATATCTCTCCGAGCTACTCCCAGCACTATGTCCAGGAATCTTGTACCTGCTGTTCCCCAGGAGCGCCCCTGTGCAACCCCAAAAGACAGATCTCGGCCTTATATAGCTTGATCCTGCCCACTGTGCATTCCAGCATCTCTGTGACTTGCATCTAGAACCTCCCTATAATCTGGCACTCCCACATCATGTGCAAAAGTTCTGCATCTGTGACTGCACATCGGGGCCATCCCAGATCAGTAGTGTTTAGCATCACATTCAGCCTGTAAGGTGTAAGGTAGCTGCAGTGCAAGTAGTTAAATTGAGTGAATTTTAATCTGGTGTTGTGTGTATACTTATATGTACGCTCTAGTGTCCGCTCCCATTCCTTTCCAAGAGTTTGTCTATCGAGATGTGTTTGCCACTTAAACCGGAGGTTCAGCAGCATGTCCATCATCATATTATGTGTCATCTTATATAACCAGGACATTAAGTGGGTCCAACGTCCAAAATTCATCTCTGTCTGCAGTAGGCCGTGAATGGGGAGTTCCGGGTCTGCCTCCCCAAATCGTCTGCACGTGCTACCACATTAACAAACAGGATGGGCTAGGCTCTCATCTCATCTGCATGGATGCATGAGGGTCTGGTACTGGGCAGAGACTCATCAGGTCTCACTTTGAATTAGCCATCTAGCTGGATCCTTCCACATGCATCCTGACAATCTTAGCAGACACGATCTTGCCGATCACAAATGCCATTTCCAACCAAAGTTAGTTTGGTTGATCTTCACCCTGTGGTGCACACCTGAGGATAAACTAGTTCACCACTTGAGAAAATGTTCACTGCCCACTGCTTTGCATTCTGCAGTTTCCACTGCAATGGTCTCCTGTGGATGTGTTGCATGTGAAGTGGAACTTCTGTTGCTCAAATATGAATTTACCTTGAAAAAATGGAAAGACAAGAGGCATTTGGGAAAACAGGAACAAGTTGATTTAATTAAATGCAGCGGCCGGGAAAGCAGCAACAGAGTCGTGTCTGAAGACTTTCTCGACTTACAGAGGCTTTGGCTGGCATTATATATAGTTCTTGAAGTACAATAACCAATTACACATTCTTGTAGATCACGTAAATCTGGGCCTAGTCATGAACCATAAATTCAACCATCTGATAAGGGAGCACAGGTGGCTTTCAACTTTGTGGAAACACAATGTGGGCCAATGTATATGTGTCCAGATGTCCAGCATGGGGAGTGCCTGGTCACTGCGAGTAGTGTACTGATTGGCTGAGTGTTCCTAACTACATGTGGCATCTGACTTCGTAGTATTTTGGGAACGTGCCCCTTTGACCAAACGTGTTTTATTAGGGCCAATCTCCTTGGACCTTTTGTGGTGTAGCTGCCTATTGATGTGGGTTTTCCCTGTTTGCACGTTTGTCTTTGGGCTAAGTGTAACTCCACCTGTGACCTATCAATCTGTAGGCTTGTGTTTGGGTCACAGTGCCTGTCTGACCACGTATCTCTGACTCGGGGTTGATGGGGAGGCCATCTCGGGTGGATTCAACAGAAATGATACAAGTTCGTTATTACGTGTACATATAACATGGCGGTCATTGATTTCGCGTTTACCAACATTCTCATTATTTTGCGTACATTTGTCATGGCGTATTTTGACATTGTATTACTGGTATTGAGATTGTTATGTGTACATATATTATGGCGTACATTGACATCGCATTCACCGATATTAACATTCCCCCCTCTAGTTGAATTTCCAATGACATAATTTTTCTCATATGTCATGACAGTCACATTATTTAAGGCTGGGTGTGTTTCTGTTGTGTCTGCTGTCCTTTCTATAGTTATTTGCATACTACCTAATTTGAGGACTGCATTTTTACAGCAGGAAACCCCCACTTGTAGGAAACCACACGATAATAGTACAAAACTGAGAACCAGAAGCAATGACGTGCACAGTTTGGCCACCCACAGGGGGAGCCAGGAAAAAATACTATGAAACCAGTCCTGCTCAGGTGCACCTCCTCCTTCTTCATGTCAGCTTGTAGACAATGCAGTGCTTGGATGGCAAAAGCGAGAGTTCATTTTCAAGATAATTTCCAGGAATAAACGTGCAACAGGAAGCACCAATCTTGGCACACACCCCACCCTCCATCGTGGTCATCAAGTCCAACACATACCAATGTTGCATCACCATGAGACGGATGGCTCTTAGTTCTTCACTGATGGCATTTAGGCCAAGCTCAGTGTTGTCAATCATCTTCAGTAGTTCCCACCTGGTTATCTGTAACCAGTGGGCGTTTGCCTTTGTTTATATCGTGAAGAAAGGTATTGACCCTCCTGCGTTCACCTGAGTGTCAGAAAACAGTGTGAATTAATCTAGAATGTCCTTGTACTGAGCCCAGCCAAAATAGTCAGCAGCCTGATGCAACAAAGTTGTTTTCTTCTGTAGCAGATGCTGGAACAATTCAGACAGATCTTCTTCATGGATGACCAGGGTTGGGTGTATATAATCATGAGGGTGCAGAGGCCCCGCCATCAAGGGACAAACTGTGCATAGGCAAATTCTCCACATTGCCAGTAGTAATCCATAAACGTGGAGGTGCGCCATTCCAGGTCCAGTATGTGCAGTATTACTTCACAGTTTTCACCTGTACTAAGTGGCCTCTGAAACATAAAGAGTACAGTGTAAGTTTCTGTACAATTAGGGGTTGCCCCTTCCTTTCTAACCATGTGTACCTATTTATCTCAGTATCCCAAATTTCCTGGCATGGGATATCTGTGCTGGTGTTTGGCCCCCTCCCATAGGACTCATTTCCCCTAGTGTCATCAAGGTGAAGGATCCTGCACTGGAATTCCATATCAGGGATCCATTTCTCATTAAGAAAGGCTGCCCCAAATATGTTAAGAGCCACCCTGGGGCCACAGATGTAGGTGGGAGCGAACGTATTTGTGCACTGGTGCGGTGGATTTGCTACCTCTAAGAACCTATTTTCTAAAAAGTCTTGGGGCCAAATAGTGTCCTCCCCCAGGCGCGGCCCGTGGTAGGAGTGCCGGTCGGGCGGTGACGTGGGGTGGGGGAGGGGCAGGGTGGGGGGTAGTAAACTACGGATTAAGGCCGAATACAGGTAAGTGAACATTTAAATAAATAAAACGAATTTCGTTGCGCGCACTGCATCGCATTTGGCGATGCAGTGCTCACAACGAAATTCGTTTTATTTATTTAAATGTTCACTTACCTGTATTCGGCCTTAATCTGTAGTTTACTACCCCCCACCCTGCCCCTCCCCCACCCCACGTCACCGCCCGACCGGCACTCCTACCATAGGCCGCGCCTGTCCTCCCCTATTGTGCCCCTTCTGCGCACCCTGTCTAGCTCGGTTTGAATGTTGCTAGGTTCGGTAAGAAGGTATAGTGCTGTGGGGTTGGTCTCATGCCTGGTGATGTGTATTACTGCTCTATGGGGTTCTAGTCTATTGGGTTGTATCTTGGCCCTAATCCTACATAGGCACAGGTGGATGAGACATTTTGCCTTTAAGGGGGCTATCTCTTGGGATAAGTAAAGGCTGTCTGCGCCTACGGCGTGGGATATCAGCGAACATATGTAACACAACCTGTTCGTGGTTTGGGTGCCCACGGTCATCATGTGCTGATACCATGTGTTGTGTAGGAGTGCACTGTGTAGTGCATGAGGAATGCTAGCGTTCAGTTCAGTATATGTGTAAGTTAGATGGGAGAGGTCCCTACGCAAGCGCTGCAAGAATGTCGAGATAGGCTCCATGAAACAAGGCAGATTCCTGGTCTGGGAGGGGCGCAATAGCACAAGAATACATAAATGCATAACTTTGGAAACATTTGTAGGTCTTGGGATGGTCTCCAGGGGAGATGTTAGTAGTCTGGGTGCCCAGGGGTGCCTTCACTTGGTACAGTGCAAAAAATAGTCTGTAAAAAAGTGTCTGTAAAGGCAGCTTGCAGTCTGTGTTCTTGAGCAATTGGGCCTTGTTGAAGTCCTTTTGGAAGCTTCGGCTGCAGGGGTGGCGGGCTACTGTAAAGATGGTGCACATGCAGTTCGATTGCAGACCTGTTGGATAAGAGCTGTGGGTTGTAGGTTAGCTTGGAAAAAACATATATCGTTATATTATACAGTTTTCAGGAAATTCCTGTGCGTTCTTTTTAGGGGTATATTTTGTAGCTTCACTATAAGTGAAACATTTTAGTGGGGTATGGGAAGGAGGTGTCAGTACTTCAGGGAATGGTGAGGTTAGGTTACCTTAGGGTTATTTTTTGGGTACTTTGGTCCACCCCCCCGCCCGTCGCTATGGAAGGGTAGAGTACTTTACTTAGCGGGCTGCTTCCTTTAAATGTATGTGTGTCGTTTTATTGGTGTGGGGGGTATCCTTATGGCCTGCACGTGCATTGTGCAATGTGAAGGGAAGAGGATGTGTAATGATTTTTAGGGGCTTTGTGGGTAATGGTGAGGTTTCCGTTGTCACGTGCCAGTCCCTCTGGTTCCTGCTTGCGGCGCGTAATGAGTTTCTCCCTAGTGGAGTTGAATGATTAGGTAACGCCCTTTTTCTGGAAAGTTCAGGTTTTGTGGGCTACTATTGGGTTCTTTGTGCGGGTTCTCTGGGTGTTTACCTATGCTTTTGGGCGATGCTGCTTCTAACGTAATATACTGGAGGTAGTCTGGGAGTTGTTCGTGGCCCCTCTGTGGCTCTGCAGGGGAGGGACTGGTATTGTGCTTATTTGCTGTGCATTCGACGAGAGTCGAGTGCATGGTTAGGACTTGTCGTGATCGGTCCGATGTAGGTAATGCTAATGGCTTTAATGGATTCTCTCTATGGACCGGTGTCATGTGGTTGCTTGCTTCAAAGTTTTGAGAACATCCTTGTCCTAGGTCTGTGGGAAACCTGGCTTCCGACACTGGAGCTTCTGCCTTGTTTTGGAACTGCAAGGGGGTCTCCCTTTGGTGGAAACCCTGGGGCTGTTGAGACCTACATAGCTCAACCAAGGCTGGAATTGGACGAGTGGACCTGGTTGCTGGTTTTTATGCACAAGTCGGGGGCCGCCCTGCCCCCTCGTTGGACTTTCTCCTCCCCCGGGGCGTGGCCAGCCAATCCCGTCCCGGAGGATCAACATCAGAGGGAGGCCCAAGCCCCTACGGGCACCTGGATGGCAAACTTCCCAATTGATATAGTGTACTGCAGCCTTAAATGTGTCCCCGAATGCAGGTAAGGAAGTGTATCTGGAAAGGGTGTGAAGGTGATACGTCATGTTCGTTGGTGGTTTGGGATGTACTGCATGTTTGCATTCTGAGATTGTGCAAGGACATTGCCTCCCCAGACGGGCACCTCTCCCTGCCATGGCTGTTGCCCTGCTTCTTGCTAGGCTGTGCTCCCTGACTGCTGCGGCTGTTGCCATGTGCTCGGCCAACCACCTAGACCCTGCTGCGGCAGGGTGGCTTTTGCCTGATTTTCCAGAGGGTGATTGTACAATGCATTTGTGTTGCTCTGGGCTTGGTTTTGGGGATGGAGGGGGCTGTCCTAGGATTAATTCTTTCTGCTCGTGGTACATTTTCAGGCGACAATAGTCAGTCCTGTGGTTTCTTCTGTAACAATAGTGGCATTCTCTGAGATCCGGCGTCAGCCAGCCTCTCTTCCATCTGGTGCTAGCACTCTGTTGGAACCGTCTGGGGTTCCGCGATTGAGTCTTCTTCAAGCCAGGTGCCACTTCCTCGCTTGTGTCCACTGCGCCCCTCTTCAGGGCGGTCTCACTGTGTTCTTGGTCTTTCCAAAGGTGCCACTGCGTGGGCAGTATGGATGGTGATCTGCCCACTTTAGTCTGTGGGGTTTGTCCCGTGTGACAGGTGGGGACATCTCCTTGGTCTCATTCCATTAGTAGAGTGTGCCAAATTTCCTACAGAGGTCACTCGCCTGGGTACCGCATTTGGTAACAGTTAGGGGGCCTATTGCGCGGAGAACGTACCAAATGGCATGGGCCACCTCGTCTGCACCCCTTCCTTACTCATGGAGGTGTCAGGATGGTGACAGAGGCTGAACTGGGCAACCCCGGGGTGCGTGTGGTCTGGTTTCTACCGACATTGTCCCCAAGTGCCTTGGTCTGACTCCCACCTAGCCTCGGGGGATTCAATAAGCATGTGCATGTCATGATCTTGAGACTCCTGCTCCTTGTGCACCTTACATGCTATCCTTTTGGCAGTTTCAACCTAGAGGTGGTGTGCACGACCTGCCCACTGCCGAGCTAGTTCGCATCTCTCTAAAAGGCTTCCCGTATATTTCAGGACCACCCCCTTGAAGTGGGCTAGATCGACTGGGATCACCCTGGCTGGTGTCCATGTGCCATGGGAGCAGTTTGCTAGCTTGTGCTCTAGGAGGGAGGTTCCAGGGGAAGAGCAGGCTATAGTCCCGTTCTCTGTGAACTGGATGGACATTCTTAGCTTGGACAGTAGGTGTTGTCCTAGCATATTGGTCGGGGAGGAACGCAAATACAGCAATTGTCCCCTTATCCTATTCTCCCCTACCTCCAGCTCAAGGAATTCTGTGGAGGGGAGCTCAGCCACTGAACCTGAGATTTCTTGAATTTTCGCAGTGGCTTATGATATTGGGGCTGCTCCTTCCCGCAAGCATGACCTTGCCGCCCCTGTATCCACCAGAAAGTGGTATGGTGTCTCGCTTATTAATATCGTAACCACGAGACCCTCCTCAGGGCAGACAGGAGTGGACAGTAGAGGGAACACGTCTTTGGATACCTTGATAGCCTCTGGTGTGTTTCCTATTTTTCCCCTGGGTTGGTGGGGCCCGCCCTGCACAGTGGATTAGCTAGCCCTTGTGCCGCTTTTGACGGTCACTGCCTCGTGAAAGATTGGGGGGGCGCTGGCGATTCCTGTGTTGCCACCCGCGGCGGCCGCATGAAAGAGCGAGAAGTGGAGGCCACCGCCCCCAAAACTCTTACCGCCCAGGGCGGACCGCCCCCTCGCCCCCCCTTGCTACGCTACTGGCCCTGCACTCTCGCCCTTGCTGTCAGATCCTGAAGAACTAGAGCCTTCTTCCTTGACGTTGCTAGTCCTGTAGTCTTGTAGGTTGCGTGTTGGGGCCACCATGAAGTTGGCCCATACTTTTAACAGAGCCATTCTTCCAGCCCTCTCTTGACCTACATATTTGGTCTGAATGTGTGTTCTTATGTGTTCTGTTATGTTGGTATTGAATGTTCCCCCCATCAGGCCAGGGAAATGCATACACCTTGGTATGTGCGTGCCACTCACAGCAGTGTTTCTCTTGCTTCCTAGCCTGTGTGGGCAATCTAGTTTGCATGTGGTCTAGCCGTGACTCCATGATGAGTTAGGAAACTTTTTAAGCAGTTTGTAAACTTCTGACTTTCTCGAGTTTTAAATAATTCCAAATTTTACTCTGATGGTGGGAAAAATGTGTGCATGGGGTTGTGCCGGCAATAACTATGAGTTGTGAGTTTCATTAAGGAAAACGATGCATCACATAAAAACACTTTAACAGTAGACAAAGGCAATGCAATGAAATAACCTGTAAGAAAGTGCAATGGTTAATTCAGATCAATGTGAGTTGCTTTTCAGCAGCGGAATAGCAAATATGGAATACTGACTCGTGGGAAAAAATGGTAACTATTTTATAGCCAAATAAACTTACTAACAGGACATACCATTTCAACATAAAATACAATCGCAAAATTTAACAGCACCACAACATCAACAATGCATAAATTGAAAACACAAGAGAAAATTTGACAGAAAAAAATGATTATTTGCACCTACAGCCTACTGCCCGATGAAGAAGGAATATTCTGCACGGTACACAGAGCTAAGTGAGCCCGATAGTATGTCAGTATCAGCTTGGGGACAAAAATAGCAATGATCAGCACGGAGAAGAAGGAACAACCTGACAGTTATCGGCCCTTTCTGGCCAGACACAAGCTACACCTTATTCACCAAGGTCCGAATTTTTCTCTATAGTCTGAATTACACCCTATGTCACACCTAGGGATCATGCGTACCATCTGTATGATGCCCAGCAGTCCAAGGGAAAAACCCCACCTCTTCACTTCTTTCGGACACTGTCAATGTTAAGAAATGGACAGTCCCTAAGAAAACTCCTTTATACTAAAAAATAATATCAAGGTTGTGACCCTATATCACACCCAGGGCCTATGCCTACCTTCTGTGTAACGCCCAGCAGTCCAAGCGAAGAAAATAAGTCTCTTACCCTATGACGGCGGCCTCCGGACTGACCTTTGCCACGTGGATTCAGCAGAACTTTTAATCAATGATGGCATCTGCTCACTGGTCCTGTCACACAGATGCGAATATGTTCGGGCAGGGGTCCTTGACCTTCGGCAGCAGTCGGGATCGATAAACCAATCTCTCGTATCTGGCCCGCCAAATTGTTGTTCGGATATGAATTTACCTTGAAAAAATGAAAAGACAAGAGGCGTTTGGCAAAACAGGAACAAGTTGGTCTAATTTAACGTTGCGGCTGGGAGAGCAGCAACAGAGTAATGTTGAAGACTGTCTCGATGTACAGAGCTTTTGGCTGGCATTATATACAGTTCTTGAAGTACAATAAACCGATTACATATTCTTGTAGAGCATGTAAATCTGGGCCTAGTCATGAACCATAAATTCAGCCATCTGATAAGGGGACACAGGTGACTATCGACTTTGTGGAGATGCAATGTGGGCCAGTGTCTATGTGTCCAGATGTCCGACATGGGGAGCGTGTGATCACTGCGTGTAGCATGCATGCTGTGTTCTGATTGGCTGAGTGTTCCTAACTATATGTGGCATCTGACTTTGTGGTATTTTGGAAACGCGCACCTTTGGCCAAACTTGTTTCATTGGGGCCAATCTCCTTGGACCTTTTGTAGTGTAGCTGTCTATCTGTGGGATCGATCTTGGTTTTGCCTGTTTGCGCATTTGTTTTCGGGCTAAGTGTAACGTCACCTGTGACCTATCTATTGGCAGGCTTGGGTTTGGGTTACTAGGCCTGTGTGACCACTTATCTCTGACTCAGGGTTGATGGGGAGGTCATCTCTGGTGGATTCGACAGCAATGATGCAAGTTTGTTATTACGTTTACATATAACATGGCAGTCATTGATATCGCGTTAACCGACATTCTCATTATTATGCGTATATTCGTCATGGCATACATCAACTTTGTATTTACCGGTATTGACATTGTTATGTGTACATATATTATTGCGTACATTTACATCGCATACACCGATATTAATAATTCAACATCCATTACATGTTTCCCTCCTTTTCCAATCAGTGAGGACCTTTTCTGGTAATGGGTAGCCAAATGTTTTACCCAGATCTCATAAGCCTTCAAATTGATGTGAGCAATTTGAGTTGCATTGATTTGCCTTCTGAAAGTCATCCTTGCTAGCAACTGCTGGTTACATTTTCTGATTTGGTGTGCCAAAGTGAAAGTCGATATGCTCAAGGAATGATTTTCTGACATTATGCATTTGTGCTTTCTTTGGCTGGGCAAGGCTTTTCTCCGTGCACTGTGAAAGGTTACCTATCAGCTTTTCTTTGTTTACCGGATCATCTATCCTTGTTCAGATCACTTGTGATATAGTTTCTAAGAGACTGACCCATATGTTCCTTTTGGGAATTACAGAAATCAGAGCTACATACAGGGGGAGTGAGGAGTTTTGGAGGGAGTGGGGGAAGGGCAAATGAGACAGCTTAGTAGAAGACAAAAGCGGTCTCTTCGGAGGCGTGGGTTCGAATCCCACTGCTGCCACAAATGTTAGAAATGGGGGTCTCTAGTTGGCAGAGGTAGGTACCTTTGTCCAAATAGGGACCCTTGCTTCTAGTCAGGGTAAGGGGGATACACTCCTAAAATAACCACTGCTCACCCCCTTGGTAGCTTGCCACAAGCAGACAGACTTATCTCAGAGGCAGTGTGTAAAGCATTTGTGAACACATACAGTAATACAGTGAAGACACTACACAGGGACACCACACCGGTTTAGAAAAATATGTAATCTTTATCTAAACCAAAACAAGACCAAACGACAAAAATCCACAATACAGTATTAAAAATAAGGTTTTAAAATGATAGAAATAGTTCAGTTCAATGAAAGTTGTAAATGCGACACTTTTCTCAAAAGTACCTTAGATGCATCACGCAAAACAAACAAAATGGCCGCAGGGAAGGTGATGCGTCGGTTCCTTACACTCAGGGAAGGTGATGCGTCGATTCCTTGCTCCGGGGGAGGTGATGCGTCGGTTCCTTACTGCAGCGCAGGGGAGTTGATGCATCGGTTCCTTACCGGAGAGGAGGTGATGCGTTGTTTTCTTACTGCGTGGGGAGTTGATGCGTCTGTTTCTTACTGCATCCCCCAACGATGCGACAGTCTTGGCGCCGCGATGCGTCGATCCGGTACGATGCGTGGCTTCATGCAGCCGCACAGCAGGCTTGCGTCGGGATCGGTGCAGTAATCTCGGACTTCGGAGATCGTTGCACCCGATGCGTCGTGCGGCGATTTCTCAAGCCGCAGCAGGCGCTGTGACGATTTCTTCGGCGATGCGTCGGAAACAGGTGTGGATGCGTCACGCTTCTTCGATGTTGCGTCAATTTTCCAGCTCCCAGCGACAAACAGTCTCTAGAGGTCCTAAACAGCAGCAGGCACCTCTTTGCAGGTTGGAATTCCCAGCAAGGGAATTCAGGGGAGCTGGTGGTGAAGTCTTTGTGTCCCTGAGACTTCTGAGCAGGAGGCAAGCTCAGTTTCAAGCCCTTGGAGATCTTTTCTTCAAGCAGGTGACAAAGCAAACAGCAAAGTCCTTTTTCTCCTTTCCTTGGCAGCAAGCAGCCACTGCAGGCCAACCCCAGACAGCAAACGGCACAGGGGCAGTATTCCTCCTCAGCTTATCTGGCTCTTCTCCTTGGCAAAGTTTCCTCTTGATTTCCCAGAAGTGATCTAAAAGTCTGGGCCCCTCTTTTTATACACAAAAATCCTTTGTTCTCTGAAGGCAGAGTGTGTCTGTACCCAGCCAAAACCAGTTCTGTGGAGCACTTTGCAAGTGCACAACAACCTCCATTGTCAGTGTGAGCCCTGGCTCCAGACACCACAGGGGGGCGGAGCCGTAATTGTGGAAGGCAGGCACAGCCCTATTCAGGTGCAAGTGCTACTCCTCCCACCACTCCAAATGCAGTCCAGGCCTATTCAGCCCAGCCCTGACTCATCAGACTTCTGGAGCCGCTGCCCCTCTCCAGCCCCTGTCATCCAAAAGCCAGACATGCAATACACAAACCTAGCAGAGGCCCACTGGATGGTTAGGCAAGAAAATACCTACTTTCTAAAAGGGTATTTTCAAACACAGACTGTAAAAATCACCCTCACTAAAAGATGCACTTTAACATTCTGAGTTCAGGCATACTAAACTTTACTTTTCTATCTGGTTCCCATGGGCAGTTATGTTTATAAGATGTTATAAACAAACTCCCCATTCTTTCCTATGGGAACAGGTAGCCTTGCAATAGTGAAAAACAAAATTGGCAGTATTTCACTATCAGGACATGCCACACACATCAGGGCATGTCCTACCTTTCACATACAATGCACCCTGCCCACAGGGGTACCTTGGGCCTACCTTAGGGGTGACTTATATGTAGAAAAGGGAAGGTTTAGGGACTGGCAAGTGTGTGCACTTGCCAAGTCGGCATGGCAGTCCCAGACTGCACACAGGCTCTGCAATGGCAGGCCAGAGTCACATTTTACAGGCTGCTTCTGTGGGTGGCACAATCAGTGCTGCAGCCCACTAGCAGCATTTGATTTACAGGCCCTGGGCACACACAGTGCACTGTACTAGGGTCTGACAAGTAAATCAAATATGCCAATCATGGAAACAAACAAACAAAGAGAGCATATGCACTTTAGCACTGATCAGCAGTGGTAAAGCGCCCAGAGTCATAAAATCACCAACAACAGGTCAGAAAAAATACAGGAAGAAAGGCAAAAAGTTCTGGAATGACCCTGCAAAAAGGGCCAAGTCCAACAGAGAACGAGAGCATGGGGTTGAATTGGGCTTGGTAGCAACTGGGGTGCACACAACACACCTCTTCAGAGATTCACATAACATGTCAACGTCCACTTCCAGGGGAAATCAATTATAGCCTGTTAGCATCGCTGAATTGCCTAACAACTCCGCTTGTAGGATTTTCCAGTACATGCAATTCATCACTCGTGAGAGTGGTCCTGCACTTTTGTTTTGTTTCTTTTCCCTATGTCAGTTCCTTCAGTATGCCTTTCCTCTAGTAGCATATTGTTTCCTCGCTAACCAATTTGCTCCCACAACTGTAGCTTCTTCCTGGGGTTCATGGAACAATTTCTGGTTTTCCAACAGGCTTGTTACATCTCCCAACACTAAGAAACTAGTAAGATATACAGTATTTAGGGGCCTATTACGATGGCGGTCGGAGGCACCACCGCGGTGCTGGCGGAAAATGCTTTTTTCCGCACGCCAGCAGTGGACCTCACGCCCGCCATATTAGGATGGCCAAACGTAGCCCATTTCCCGTCCGGCGTGGTTCGACGCTAACCGCCATCACAGTGCGCCCGCCACCGCGGCGGTGGGAGCCAATGGAGACTCACCGCCGTGCGGAATGACGTCCCGACCGCCGTACAAATCAAGATGCCCCAATCAGCCAGTAGCACTGCAGCGGAGAAACCGCCCAACCTGAGACGGCGGAAGCATCACAGCGGAGTGCTAAACCTGATCCCCGGTCCCGAGCGCAATGGACCCAGCTTTGCACGTCTTCCTGGCGCTGTACCTGATACATCACCAGCAACTCATGGCCCGTCGCGGACGCCGCCGCAGGTACGCAACACAACTCCGCACACAACCACAACACACAACGCATGGGCTGAACTAGGGTTCCTGTCCACACCAGACACCCTGGTGGGGACAGGAACACATCCACAAGTGTACCCACACATGTCCTACCTGTCACCAAATCACCCCTCCGCATCCAGGCCACCCATCCACCGCGATCATGAAGTAATGTCCCGGTCACGTCACCGCAGCGTTGAAAACGTGGGAAAACATGCGCACAATGCAGAAGGCAGGGCCAGCGCCAGACATGGGTAGTGCACAAAGACCACAGGGCCACACCTCCACCCCCACACACCAGGCCCCCCCCATGAATGGACATGCCATGTGCCCCTCCTGTGCTCTCCCATGCACAACAACAAGCCAGGTGAACCCACACCCTGCACCACACACCAAACAACTAGGGAGACAGCCACAGCAGGAGTGGCTGCAGAGGAACACACAGCACAGAAGCACAGGGCCAGGGCAACCCACACACCACAACAACACCACACACATGGCAAGAAAACTGAGTCCAAGCAGAAAATGCACACACACACAGATAATGAACAATCACTCCACTGGACACACATCCTGCCAAGTCCCACAGACATACCCCACACTGACACACAGCCACATACACTGACCACATGCCAGCAGCAATGGAGTACAACATATAGGAAAGCTAAAGTGAGGTGCCCACAATTGGAAGGCCAAGGAGCCAACTACCAAGCATGTGTACATTACATGCAAGACAAGGAATATATAAGAACACCCTCAGTCATCAAAGCACACATGGCTGGCACAGTGAGTGAATTCAAACCACAGTCACCTCAGTGCAACAACTCAGGGAGACAGCAAGGCAACCCATGGATAGGCACAGGGATGAAAGGAAGGCCCTGAAGTCAAACAGTGAACAGCCACACATATGTATCCAACTACTTGACAGGAGCATGTCAGCAGCACAACACACAGGGCCCATTGACACACTCCATGACTGTCAAACACAAGTAGGAATCCTCACACATACCCCCCCCATCACACCTGCAGCACACAACACCAGTGCCAGACACACAGAAGGGTGTCAATAAAGTCCAGTCAATACACAAACAAACAATCACACTCCCTGGGGGTACCCACAAACATCACACACACACAGGGATGCCAGAACCAATGTCTGCACAAAAACAACAGCCAAACACATAACTCAACTAAAACACACACAGAAGCACAACAAGACCAGACATGAACTGTGCAGCCAAACTGTGGAAAGGCAATGGGAGCACAGACAGAACAGGAGTGCACAACCCCATCAGTCAGGAACAATGCACAGACAACATACCACAACACAGACAAGAAGTGCACCATCACAAAACAATCATGGACACAAACTGGGAGAAATGGGCCTACAATGACACACAGACAGACATACCACACCACCCATCAAGTCAACATGATGTCACAGTGTACCACATGGCTGCACATGCACAAGACTGACAAGAGACAGCTCAGATATGAGGGAGAAAACAACAAGGACGCACCTAAAACAAGCACAGGAACTAGAATAGACCTAAGTTCATGTGACAGACACACAAGTAAGGCACACCACACTGGCAACACACATCTGAATGAAACACACCACACCAACAAAACACACATACTGACATGCAAATAGAACACCACACACAGAGCATCTGTCATCTGCAAGAGACAACACAGCCCAAACACTGCACACAGCCACATCAAACACACAACAGAAGCACATGCCAATAAATCACATTGCAAACACAGCAGGACATCAGGGGATGCACACCAGGCAAGGACAAGGCAACATACACCCACAGCACTGCATGCACACTAAGCAGTGTGTGCACACCAAACATACCAGTCCCACACAGACATGAGTGACACACCATGAACACCCACAACAACAATCAAAACAGCACACTGACAACATCACACTCAGGAAGTGAAGCAGTACCTCAGCAAACACACATACACCTAACACAACACCCACAGATGCACAAGTCTGGGACACCAAAGTGGAAACAACTTGACCAGAGGACTGTGCAGCACAAACAGTTGAACTGCATATGAGCAACCATGACTGCTAAACAGTACAAGAAAATCACATATAACCAATAGGGAAAATGTCCTGAGTGGCACATTGGTCCTGTGCAAAGATCTGCACCACAAAGCACAGTGTGACAAATGGAGTGATAGGGAGGCACACACACAGGTAAACCAAGGGGACAGCTGACATGAAAGTGAAGTGGTGTGTACGTCAGTAGTGGACATGGCAGGAGTGTACCATACACAAATAGATGGAGTGCAGACTCACAATGGGTAGGCATCTGAAGCACAGATAGGGGATGGTATGACACCACACACCACATGCCATACTGGAGGCAATAAAGCCCCATGTGAGAGCAATGCATGAGAAAACACACCCACAATGTCAGTGTGGCTGAGCAGGGATGCACAGTGAGTACAAACAGCATCAAGACACATGGATGATCAACAAAACACAACACTGACTTGCCAGTCACATACTCTGCATACTCACAATTGCCAAAAACAACAAGTAGGAGTCAGCCAGAACTGCAAGGACACACCAACACACTACACAGTGCACAACATACAACACACACATGTGCACACAATCACAGGGCTGAACAATTACACAAACAGGCACCCTACTCTTGGGTGACACGTGTGTAGTTGACATTGCAGGTGCACACACACATCAACACTCACGACAAAGTCACCCCCTCCACACTTCCTGACCACCCAAGTGCACACATTGAAAGTAACCCATGTGACTAGGATGACTGACCATCACAAGATGACTATACACCTACACTGCTGGGCACACATAAAGTAAGATCACACATACATGATGACCCTGGCCAGCCTGCCTGCAATCCTGTGGATAGAATCCCACTCTGTGCTGGTAGTGCATCCTAACATGACATGTGTACAATTTAGCAAACCTGAACATAGAATCATTAGGATAACAGTAGATCATCACAAACAACCATCAGTGCACCCCCAAGCCTCAGAGTCAAGTAGAACCGAAGTGCCTCTCACCACAGCCAAACTCTGAAATAGTGTAACTAGCAACTGGCAACGTTAAAGTGGCATACATAGCATGTGTCACATCAAACCATACCCACAAAGAAAACCCTTTATTTAGCAAGGAGACTGACAAAGCAGACAACAGGAGCAACTGTCTTTATTACAAATGTCACAGATAGGCATAAAAAGTAGACAAGAGCAAGGCCAGTGGCCAGTCCAAACAGCAGAGTAGGTACATGAGAAGCTTCACAGGGAATGGGCAAACACAGCAATGTACAGCAAGGCCAGTGGCCAGTCCAAACAGCAGTGTAGGTACATGAGAAGCTGCACAGGGAATGGGCAAACACAGCAATGTACAGCAAGGCCAGTGGCCAGTCCAAACAGCAGAGTAGGTACATGAGAAGCTGCACAGGGAATGGGCAAACACAGCAATGTACAGCAAGGCCAGTGGCCAGTCCAAACAGCAGAGTAGGTACATGAGAAGCTGCACAGGGAATGGGCAAACACAGCAATGTACAGCAAGACCAGTGGCCAGTCCAAACAGCAGAGTAGGTACATGAGAAGCTGCACAGCGAATGGGCAAACACAGCAATGTACAGCAAGGCCAGTGGCCAGTCCAAACAGCAGAGTAGGTACATGAGAAGCTGCACAGGGAATGTGTGAGACTGTACACAGTCATGGGCAGCAACACAGCTAGGGGGATAACAATGGGCAGTACAGGCACCGCTGTGGGTGAGACAGGTGTGTGAGGGGGATTTAGCCTCAGACTTGTCTGTCAGTCTGACTGGGAGCTGGCTGAGTGTCGGGGCCAGTTGGAGGACTGGACCTGGGAGAGAGCGGACCAGCTGAGCTTGAGGCATCAGTGGCTTTCGGAGCCGGAGGGCTGCTTGGACCAGGTGGTGTGGTGGCCCGTGGAGGCGGAGATATGCTGCCATGAGACACAGTGTGGGAGGGAGAATGTGGAGGGGTACCTTTCCACTTCTTGGGGATTCGATATGGAAGTGTGGTCTTGGTAGGAGTGGGAGGTGGGGCGGCCACAGCAGGCACACTCACCACCAAAGCTGCATCAGGTGCAGACGGTGGCCCTCCCTCTGGGGACATGCTGGATCCAGCTGTTCGCTTGACCTGGCCTTGCCTTTGCCCCTCCCTCCCCTGTTTACCAGGTTTTCCTCCTACAGTGCCCGCATTTCCCTGCTTCACAGGGCTTTGGATGGGAGTTGAGGTTGTGGGTGAATCTGCCTTGGAGCCCTTCTTATGTGTACTTTTAGCAGGCACCACCTTCTCAGCGGCCACGGAAACTGTCTGCTTGTGCTTGCAAGACGCTTTTGGGACAGGAGAGTCCTTGGCTGGGGATGCCTCTGAGGCATGTGACCCTGAGGTCTGCTTCTTGGCTTTGTGGCCCTTGGGGTCGCCTGACGGGCTTATGTCTTTGCGCTCTGGGGTGGCTTTAGTTTTCTGTGGGGATGGTGTCTGCGCCCTGGACCGCTTGGGCTGTTGCTGCTGTGTGCTGCGTGTGCTGTATCTTGACCTTGAGGTCTGTTGTGCGTGGTCACTATCGTCCAATGTGGCCACTGGCACAAGGGTGGACAAAGGTACTGGAGCTGGACTGCGAGATTGTGCCAGTTGATGGGCTGCCGTCACTGCGGAGGACAAAGACTGTACAGTCCGGTGTAGCCCACCCACGACTGAATGTATGCCCTCCATGAAAGCAACCACCTGTGCCAACGTTTTGTTGTGGTCTATGAAGGCATTGAGGAGAGCTGTCTGGCCCACACACAGCTGGCGCAAAAGGTCCACACACTCAGCACTGATGGCAGCAGGGGGGACAGGGGCAGCGGTGCCTGGGGTGATGGACACTCTTCCCTGCTTACTGGTGCGAACACGGGCAGCAACAGTGGAAGTAGCTGGGAGGGTGGGCACTGTACGCTGTGTGGTGGAAGAGGAGGCAGAGTCCCCGTTCCCTGTGCCCGCCAACATGGATGCATCACCGCTGGCATCAGATGACGTTGTTCTTTGCGTCTCTGGCTGTGATTCCTCCAGCAGACTCCTGTCCCCCTCCGAGGCGCTGGTCACATCTGTGTCACTGTGCTCGTGTGCAGCTGTTGTGCTTGACGCCTCACCACTGGTGTCCGTCCCCTGTCCTTCCGTGTCCACGGGAGATGCTGTATGAGAGAGAGAGATCTAGGGTCAGTTCATTGGCATCAACAGAACAAACATATGCAAGCAAAGCATCACTGAAGATGAAGAAATCTACATGTTGCACACCACCCTGTGCTATGACATTGTGCACCCTCAATTTTGAACTCGAACAGTGCTTGTAAACAAGAAAACCAGGGATAAGTGAGCCATGTGATGACCACACAGCACAATATCCTGACGGTGGCTCCGTTCAACCAGACACACAAATAGCTCTGAGCACACATAGGGCCCTGATGTGGGCAAGGATGAACCCCACAGCATGTTGCCACTGTCATATCTGGTTGGAGCAGAAGGGGACAACACAGATACAGACTCCAACATAACAGTCCACAATGGCCATGAGCTCATGCCATCCACCATGTTGTACTGTGGGGCACAAGTGCTGTAGCACATTGGCGTCAGATGTCTAAGCCTCACAAATCTGAGGTTAGGCAATGCACGCATTGATGAGAGCACACTCAGATTAGGCACACTGCCGTTCCCTTCCATGTGATTTCCCAGGCTACCCCAATGCAGACGATACCGGAAGCCCACGACTCAGAATGCAATGTCAATGCTCAGTACTCAAATCACACTAGGAAGTATAGGTAGGGCAAATGCATTACAGCTGCACCCAGCACAGAGGCCACTTACAAGCCACTGCATCACACTACCAACATCACATAGCCCAGCGCTGTCCCAGGCTGTGAACACATGCAGCCAATCACAGCCAAAGTCACCCTTCCCAGAATACTCACCCCTAGCTTGCTGCTGATGCTCCTTCAAACGTGCATCCAGCTCAGGCTGTGTCACGGCCAAGATGCGGGCCATCAGTGGTGTCATGCTGCGCCGCGCCAACCTGCCAGTCCGAGGGAGCAGACCCAGTGTCATCTCTGCCACGTTCTTGCTCAGCCGGCAGATGTCATCCCACCTCTTGTGGCAGTGGGTGCGCCGTCTGTATGAGACACCCAGAGCCCGCACCTTCCATGCAATGGCCCTCCACACGGCCTTACGCTGGTGTACTTTGAGCTGCAGGCATGGGAGACAAGAGGGGGAAAACATCAGTGACACAGTGTTATGTACCAATATCTCTCAGTACAGTGGCATGATACTGACTCATACCAAATCCACAGATATGTCTCACAGAGACAAGAATGCATCTCACATGGTTCATCAGCATGGGAGAACAACACGTAAATGCATGCAGGTGTGAGGGTGGACACAGTACCTGCCCATCTCATACACATGCAGGATGCCAGCACATGAAACCATGTCTAGTCTGCCCACATCTACTGTCCATCGTTAGGTAGAGCAAGACATACATTACATATCAACATATGTTGGGGGTTAGACTCACTGTGTCCAACACTGCGCAGCCCTCAATGTCCTTGCCCTGTGAATGGCTCACTGTGTCATGGAGGTCACATTGAGGGACATGATCTCACAAACCCACACCCTTCTCACAAGGCCTGTCGTGTGCAAGCTATAGGGCTGAGATGGCTCATTGAAGGAGAGTAAAGAAAAAAAGACACATGTAACACTCTGTACATTCAGTGATGTGTCCTTGTCAGTTTGGGCAGTGACTGTGCAGGCCAGGTGGGCTCACACTGAGAAGGACAACAGGGACCCACACAGCCATTCACATAAGCAATCACTGTCCTGACTCCTGCATTACCAACTTGCTGCGTCACTGTATGGCTGACAAGACAATACATGTCTTGTCTTGATGTGCAGGCAGGGAAACGTGGGAAATAGGCTACACACCCCTTCCCCCTAGAGAAAGCGTGCTAGGCAGTGCATGACATAACCCCACACTCGCAGGCACATACTGCAGCAGCTCAACTTCATGTGTGCCCCCCCTGCACTCTCACTCACACTGTTGAAGACTTACCACGACATTTGGGGCACCATATAGCTTTGGATACTGTGTAAGCACCTCGTCCACCAGGACCTCCAGCTCCTCGCTGGTGAAGGGACTGGCCCAGATCTTCTCAGTCCTCCCCATCACTGTGGCCAGGTGACAGCAGCAGCAGCAGTTGGTGTTGAGGGGTGGCAGGCAGCAGTCCCTGGAGACAGCAGCAGCAGCAGTTGGTGTTGAGGGGTGGCAGGCAGCAGTCCCTGGAGACAGCAGCAGCAGCAGCAGCAGTTGGTGTTGAGGGGTGGCAGGCAGCAGTCCCTGGAGATAGCAGCAGCAGCAGTTGGTGTTGAGGGGTGGCAGGCAGCAGTCCCTGGAGACAGCAGCAGCAGCAGTTGGTGTTGAGGGGTGGCAGGCAGCAGTCCCTGGAGACAGCAGCAGGAGCAGGTGGTGTGGAGGGGTGGCAGGCAGCAGTCCCTGGAGACAGCAGCAGCAGGTGATGGGTCTCAGGCAGCAGTCCCTGGAAGCTGTGAAAATGTGAGGCTCTCTCCAACCATATCTAGCCCCCTGGGGCAGTTTCAGTGGGTCCAAGCTGCTGCAATTGGTGTGCCAGGTCAGCCTTTTTTAAATGCATCCAATGACCGGCCCGCGGTGGCGGAGCACGCCTTCCGCGATTTTCAAAATTGCATTAGGCTACCGCGATTGCGGTTCCCATTGGCTGCAAGGGCAGGGGCATTGGCGGTGACACACCGCATGGGCCAGGCATGCGCTACCGCGGTGGTGCATCTTTCAATTGCATCCAATGACCGGCCCCGCGGTGGCGGAGCACGCCTTCCGCGATTTTCAAAATTGCATTAGGCTACCGCAATTGCGGTTCCCATTGGCTGCAAGCGCATGGGCATTGGCGGTGACACACCGCAGGGGCCAGGCGTGCGCTTCCGCGGTGGTGCATCTTTCAATTGCATCCAATGACCGGCCCGCGGTGGCGGAGCACGCCTTCCGCGATTTTCAAAATTTCATTAGGCTACCGCGATTGCGGTTCCCATTGGCTGCAAGGGCATGGGCATTGGCGGTGACACACCGCCGGTGGCAGGCGGTAGCTTCCGCAATTTGGGTGCCATACATTGGTGCCTGTGACCGTGATTTGGGTGGCGGAGCATGCCAAGCGCCATTTGGCAATACATATATATCTCTCACTACCGCGAGTGTGTTCTAGGAATTGGTGGTGACACACCGCTGGTGGCAGGCGGTAGCTTCCGCGATTTGGGTGCCATACATTGGTGCCTGTGACCGTGATTTGGGTGGCGGAGCATGCCAAGCGCCATTTGGCAATACATATATATCTCTCACTACCGCGAGTGTGTTCTAGGAATTGGTGTGACACACCGCTGTTGGCAGGCGGTAGCTTCCGCGATTTGTGTGCCATACATTGGTGCCTGTGACCGTGATTTGGGTGGCGGAGCATGCCAAGCGCCATTTGGCAATACATATATATCTCTCACTACCGCAAGTGTGTTCTAGGGATTGGTGGTGACACACCGCTGGTGGCAGGCAGTAGCTTCCGCGATTTGGGTGCCATACATTGACGTGAGTGATCGTGATTTGGGTGGCGGAGCACTTGGTCAGCACCTATGGACACATCATGCTGTGTCAATGGCCAATGGGCAGTCATCAACAGTGCACAGTGGCCACATGATTAATGGCACATCATTGTGCACACAATGCCAGTGTAACATTTAACACACTGCTGACTACACATGCCATGTTTGTGTATGTCATGTAGTACATTGGCATGTACTCACATGTCACTTGTGATATTGATGGGCATGTACACAGAACAGTGTTTTTATGGACTCTCAAATGTGTACACATGTCAATGTGTGAAAGTGCTGTGAAAATCACAGTGATGTATGTCTTAATATAGGATGTGCAGATTTGACTGTCTTGTTTTCTTGGATCATGCACACACTTGTTGTTTCCGCTCAGCCTTTTGGTCATTGTGTTGTTGATGTGTGCCATGTTCAACTTACGCCTGAAGGTACAGCAGCTAGGTATGAGACAGTGGTGTTGCAGTTTTACACATATGCTGTATGAAGTACTCAGGCCTGCTCATGCTAGATGTGGCCATATCCCTACGTGCATTCGCATAGTCAGATGTTGTTTTGGATGTACTTGCTGTGTGAAAGGGGACAAGTGTGCGAGTAGTGTTGATGAAGGTGTCCCTACGTGTAAGCTGATCTGTAACTCAATTGTGATGACAGTCATTGTTGGCGTTGTGTCAGTCAAAACGTAAGATGTTGTACACGTCTCATGGTGTATTGAATTGACATGTGTCCACTTTCATCTCAACTAGGAGGAGACCAAATCTGCATCGTCCATACACCGTGCTGGCAGACATGGAGGATGAGGAGGTCATCCGGAAATTCCGTCTGGATAGAGCCACCCTACAAAACCTATGTGCTATGTTGGAGCCCCACTTGCAGCCTCGCAGAACATATCCAACAGCTTTCACCCCAACATCTAAGGTGATGGCGGCACTGCATTTCTTTGCCTCTGGATCATTCCAGCACACGGTGTCCAGCGCAGGTGGGATGTCGCAACCCATGTTCAGCATGGTGCTGCGTGATGTCCTGTCCGCCATGATGATATACAAGGACAGGTATATCCATTTCCCCAGGGTGCCTGAATTGGCGGCTGTGAAGGGAGACTTTTATGCCCTTGGACACATCCCCCATGTTGTTGGGGCCATTGATTGCACCCATGTTGGGCTTGTTTCACCACAGGCACGGGAGCACATTTATAGGAATTGCAAACATTTCCACTCCATAAATGTGCAAGTGGTGTGCCAGGCGGACATGATCATCACGCACGTGTGTGCCAGATTTGCAGGCTCAGCCCATGACTCATACATCATGCGGAACAGCATCGTACCACAGCTCATGGCTAATCTGCTTCCTGAGCGTGCATGGATTGTGGGTGAATACGAAGAGTCCAGTAGTGTGCTGTGTGTGTGACATGCTGTCCTCTGCCACAGTATAATTACAAGGTTTATCTGTGTTTCTCACACCTAGGTGACTCTGCATATCCCAACCGTCCATGGTTGCTGAGCCCACTGCGGAATCCCAGGACACCAGCTGATGTACGCTACAATGATGCCCATGGGAGGACACGTCATGTGGTGGAGCGGACTTTTGGTCTCCTGAAGTCACAATTTCGCTGCCTTCACAAGACGGGAGGTGCACTCATGTACTCGCCCGGGAAGGTGTGTCAGATTGCAGTGGCATGCTGCATGCTCCACAACCTAGCCATTCGCAAGGATATCCCCATGATCCTGGAGGATGATGAGCAGCCAAGGCCACCACCTGCAAACCAACCCGTGTCCAGTGATGAGGACAGTGGAGAGGAGGATGGCGTTGACCTGCGTCAACAGCTCATCGACCGCTACTTCACTTGAAGGTGAGTGACAATGTACAACGGACCCATTGTCTGATGATGTTGCTGTTGTTGTGAAGGTGTATGTGAGCTTTGTGACTGCAGCCGGTTGTTGACTCAGTGGTGGCTGACAATGTTTATGGGACAGGGTAATTTCGAACATCTACAGGATGTGTATGTTGGTACTTGTTGCTCATTGTGATGTGTGCATGCTGTATTAGCTTTATGGTATGTGTTGTGTGATGTCTGTGATGCCACACCCAGACTAGTGAATCTTGTTCTGTTGTGTTTTCCTAGGTCACTTCAGCCTCTCCTTGCCTACATATATTCCATACTCGTGGTACATTTTAATCATGGTGAAGACTGCACATCCTGGAATAAAGACGGAGCAGAAACAACAACATGTGTGTGAGGTGTATTTATTTACAATGGTGACATATGAGGGGGTGAACATTTACATTGAGGTGATTAGTGAAGCAGTGAGTTGACAGTTATGGTACATGAGAGAATCGAGTTGTCACCACATTGATGTGGTGACCCAGTCCAACAGACAGATGCCATTCACAAGGCAGTGTGGGGAAGGACAGTCCAAAAAGTTAATGCAGTAGTGCAGAGTGTTGCCATCATGGCTGGCTCCGTGACTGACGTTTGGCAGGTGCTTTGCCACGGGATACTCCCAGGGATTTCTTGGGACGGCCCCTTCGTCGCTTGGCAGGGGGGGCCTCTGCTGTAGGGCCTGTGGGGTCTAAGGACTCACCCCTCTCTGTGGCTGCAGGGGAGGATGTTGAACTGTCATCCTGCGGCACAGCAGGGGGAGGTGGAGGTGTTGTTTGTGGTGCAGGCCTGTCCCTCATTGCCGCCACTATCTGGCCCAGGAGGTCCACAATTTGTCCCATGCGGGTGTCCATGGACCTCTTCAGCCGGAGGAGCTCGCGGGAATCTTCTTCTGACCGGGCCGTTCGTCCCTGGGCCCGTTCATATGCCCCAAGGACTCTGTTTATGCTGTCCAGGGCTTCGGTACCAGGCTCTGGTTGTCTGTGAGTGACCCTGCCACTCCTACCTGCCCTGCTGCCACAGACCTGTTGCCTCACCACTGTAGGCACCCGCATCCTCTCCCTGCCCTCCTCAGTTGGTGGTGTGGGGTGGTAATCTTCTGGGACAGGGAGGGTGTTGCAGGCAGCACTGGTGGTGGTGGTGGTGGTGTAGGACGCACAGGCCGTAACAGCAGTGGTCTCCGTAGCTGTTGGTGTTGCTGCAGATGTGGTGGGGGGACGATGGGGTCCTGGGACCGGTTGCGCCCTGGCACACCAGATGGGCCGGGTCCGAGGTCCTCGTCCTCTGAATACCGGGGGTCAACATCCGAGAGTCCATGTTCCGGGGGGGGGGGGGGGTGACTGGCTCTGCAGGTTGCTGGTGTTGTCCTCTGCAGTCAGTTCTTGGTCACCTGTGGGACAGATGGGAAATGGTCATTGTAGTGCACCCCGCAAGCTTTGTGTTAGCTGTGTATTATTCACTGTTTGTACACCACACAGTTGACTAGTCATCACATTGTTTGTATGCGCACTACTGTGCCTCCTGAGATGATGTTGAGGTACATGCATTAGTTGTCCATGGTGTGAGGTGTCACAACATACCATGCGCCACGTGCATGTTTTGTGATTACAGGGACATGTTGCCATCTAGGGACTAGAGCAACAAAGCATTTCTGTGATGCCTCTTTGTTGATCACTCTGCCCTGGCAGACGTTACATCTGAGCATGAACTGGCCATTGTCATCTCATGCATACCTTTGTAATGTCATGTGCAAATCAGAATTTGCACCGACAACCATGCTTTCTTTGTTTACATATGGTCCTTGCTGCTCTGGCCACATGGCACTTACACATGGCATTCAGTGCTGTGCATGATTATGCACAGACTTTCTTCTACATGTGAATTGGTGTGTCACACTTTGGTTGCTGTGACAGTTACATTTGCTTAGCTGTCTGCACACTGTGAGTGGCAATAGGATCTGTGTGTATTTTTGTGTGATGAGAGGGCTGGTGTTGTCATATGGCACCATGCTTTTTGGGAGGAATGGCTGTGTGCATGTACTGGCTACTTACCTGTTCTGTTTTCACATTTGTGTTGGATCTGTGTCACATCTATGTGTGTGTGTGTGTGTGTGTTGGAGGCTTCCATCCTGCTCAGGGGTGGGACAAGAGGGCATAATATGTCTACCTACCTGTTAGTTTGAAGTGGACAGTGCAATGACTGACACATGCATCTGGGTGGGAGGGAGAGCTCCATCTTGATGAGCTGGGGAACAAGGGGGCATGGTGGGAGTAGTACTGCGGTCTTCCCATCCCCAAACCCCACTCCCTGTTAAGATGGCTACCTACCTGTTAGTATGTTTATGGTGAGACAATGGCTTCCAAATGCTTCTGGGTGTGGAGTGCTCCATCCTGCTCAGGGGTGGGACAGGGGGCATGGTGGGAGTTGTCGTGCAGGCCTCCCACCCCCAAACAGCCCTCCCTGTTAAGATGGCTACCTACCTGTTAGTTTGTTTGAGGTGAGACAATGGCTTCCAGATGCTTCTGGGTGTGGAGTGCTCCATCCTGCTCAGGGGTGGGACAGGGGGCATGGTGGGAGTTGTTGTGCAGGCGTCCCACCCCCAAACAGCCCTCCCTGTTAAGATGGCTACCTATCTGTTAGTTTGTTTGTGGTGAGACAATGGCTTCCAGATGCTTCTGGGTGTGGAGTGCTCCATCCTGCTCAGGGGTGGGACAGGGGGCATGGTGGGAGTTGTTGTGCAGGCCTCCCACCCCCAAACAGCCCTCCCAGGGAAGATGGCTACCTACCTGTTAGTTTGTTTGTGGTGAGACAATGGCTTCCAAATGCTTCTGGGTGTGGAGTGCTCCATCCTGCTCAGGGGTGGGGCAGGGGGCATGGTGGGAGTTGTCGTGCAGGCCTCCCACCCCCAAACAGCCCTCCCTGTGAAGATGGCTACCTACCTGTTAGTTTGTTTGTGGTGAGACAATGGCTTCCAAATGCTTCTGGGTGTGGAGTGCTCCATCCTGCTCAGGGGTGGGACAGGGGGCATGGTGGGAGTTGTAGTGCTATTTGCCAGTAGCGGTCGGTGGTGGGAGTGCCGCCGGGGCGCTGACGTGGGGCGGGGGAGGGGCAGGGTGGGGGGTAGTAAACTACGGATTACGGCCTATTACAGGTAAGTACACATATAAATAAATAACATGAATTTAGTTTCTCGCACTGCATCGCCAAATGCGATGCAGCGCGCGCAACAAAATTAGTTTTATTTATTTATATGTGTACTTACCTGTAATAGGCCGTAATCCGTAGTTTACTACCCCCCACCCTGCCCCTCCACCGCCCCACATCAGCGCCCCGGCGGCACTCCCACCACCGACCGCTACTGCTATTTGCCTGGGCACATACAACCCTGTAAATGTTGGCTACCTTTTGGGGTGTGATTCAGATGTAGTGGATGTTACATCTGTGGGACATGTGTTGGATATTGTGGTGCATATGGATATGCTTGTGCCTCTGAGATGTAGCTGTAGTTGTGCTGGACAGTACATTGCTGTGTAATGGTCTACTTTTATTTGTACTTACCAGCCTCCACTCCCCCGGGTATTCCTGTGAGACTCTCTGGATGCAGTATGGCAAGCACCTTCTCCTCCCATGCAGTGAATGTTCTTGGTGGAATGGGAGGGCCAACGCCAGTCCTCTGAGCCAGCTCACGGTTCTTGCTCCTCTTCTTTTTGACAACACTCTTCAGGTCATGCCACCGCCTCATGATTTCCTGTCTGTTGCGTGGGACGGTCCCTACTGCATTGACCTTATCGACTATCCTTGCCCACATTTGATTTCTTCTTGCTACTGGTGTCTGTTGGACCAGGTTACCAAACAGTTGTGGTTCAACTCTGACTATCTCATCTACCATGAATGTCAACTCACTGTCTGTGAATTTTGGCATTTTCTGTGGTGCCATGGTGTGTGATATGCTAAGGGGTTTGAGGTGCAGGTGTGTAAGTGGTGGGGGTGGGGGTGATGTATATGGTGTGTGATGTGCAGAGGGGTTAGAGGTGCAGGTGTGGAAGTGGTGGTGGTGCTGTGTGTGGTGTGAGTGGTGATGGTGTGCAGTTTTGCCTCTCCTTTGTGCTCTGGTGTTGGGCCCTTCAGTTGTGGAGTATTGCAAAGGATTGTGGTCAGGGAAGGGGCTGGTTTTATACTCAGCTATGTGGGTGTGTCAAAATGGGGTATTGCTGTCAGGTGTGTTGTGTGGGTTGTCCTGGGATTTGTATTTTTGTAGTTGCCATGTGGTTGTGTCATTGGGGTGTGTTATGTGTTTTTGGGTGCATGGCTAGTTTGCTGTGTGCACTTTGTGGCCTTGTTGTGAGTTTTTTCTGTCCACCGCCATATTTGTCACGGAGCGTACGCAGCGGTGGCTATGCTGCTGTTCTTCTGGCGGCTCTCCCATTCATCACTGTTGGCGTTTTCGGCGGTCGGATACAGCGGAACGTACCGAGGTCACATCGGGGATATCCTAATATTCCGTGCGGTGTCTCCGCTATCCTGGCGGCGGTTTGGTTTTTTCCCTCCGAGAATCCGACCGCCACGGACGGGTTTTGGCCTTCTCCGCCCGCTACGGGCGGTTTTTAGGTGGCTCTTACCGCCGCGGTCGGTTTTTTTTGGCGGGACATCCTAATCTGGCCGCAGGTTTTGCTGCGGTACCGGCGGGCGGTTGTTTTCCACTACCATGGCGGTCGGGGTGGTTTTCCAGCCGCCATCCTAATAGGCCCCTAAGTACTGTTTATGATCTTGCAGGGAAAAAAGTCTTTAATGGATTGTTGGATTTACTATTTATTATGTATTCATTTGCAGTGTGATTCAACCAATCATATATTGCACCTTTTTCTGCTCACCTTCTTGTTTAATCAACGTTTTAAATTATCCCTTTTGTCAGACCCAACATCGTTAGAGTGGTATTCCTCCATACCTTTTGCCATCACCCCACTATTTTTTGCTGAACTCCTTTTTGTTAGCATTAGGACTATGTGCACTTTACCCATGCTAACCAGTGGGAAATTACTTGTGCTCTCTACCCTAAACATGGAAAATTTGGCTTCCACCTAATTTGCCCATTTAATTTACTTTTAAGTCCTTAGTAAATGGTAGTACATGCATCCAGGGCCTGTAAATTAAATGCTATTAGTGGGCTACAACACTCAGTGTGCCACCCACTAAAGTAGCATTGTACAACATGTTTCATGTCTGCTACTGCAGCATGTAGTGCATTTTTAAACTGCCATTTCTACCTGGCAAAATATACTTTAGGCCTGAAGGTAGGGCAGTGTGCATGGTATTTCAAAATTTGGACATGTGTAAGTTTTACACATTTTTGACAGTTAAGGATCCTTTAAATCGTTGTTCATTGTGGTAAGACTATCTCTCCCCTAAACTAACACTGGGTTACCATATCACATTTCATGTGTGATAACTTCAGTTTGGGAACATATAGTGAAATGCTTCTTCCTCTCATTTGAATTGCAATTTGATGTCTTCTTTAAAGGTAAAGTTGGATTTTAAGTTACTATTCTGAAAATGCCACTTATAGAAAGTTACAATTTTTCTGCCTGAACCAAATGTACCTTTCTGACAGTGTCCAGGGTCATATGACTGTGAATGGCTCTCCTGTTGTGTAGTCCTTCCAGACATGTGGACAAAAGGACTTTGGGTGTGGGGCAGGGTGTTCCTCTCCTGAGCAGGATGCCCTGGGGGTGGTACTCAGCCATTCCTGAGCGTCAAAGAGTAGCCCCAGGGCTACGCCCATGCCCTTCCTGACTTCTAAGGGCTGCCTGCCCAACTACTGACACAAATGCAGCTTATACCTATACAGCCTGCCCATCAATACCCTAGACAGTTTGGAGTCAAACCCAGGAAATGGGAAAGGTTAGACAAAGGGGGTATCCCCCCATCCACAGGCTGGAACTGGATATAATAACAGGGCCCTCAGAACCGCTTATCAGAACACTCCTAGACATGTCAAAGATTCAGAAGGACTGCCCTGCTGTCTAAAGAAGGAAGACTGGACCTGCTGGCCTTGAACCTAGGGTCCCCAGAAGTGGCTCCAAGAATTAGTGGACTGACTTCCTGTCTGAGCTACAGGAACATAACAAGCATCCAGATGCTTTCCCTGCAACTGCCCAGATGACGGATCACTGAAATAATATCGACAGACAAGGGGGTCGATTCCGATCTCGTTCGGAAGCGCACCTAACAGTATTCGTCCGGAAAAAAACCAAGCCGAACGCGTGTTTCCCGACCGATTCGAACAGTCGTCTGAACGAACAAGTACGATGCGCATAACAGCCCAGATTCCGAGCGAGCCGTACTCACCAAATCCAGGTCCTGTTCCCCGTCCGAGCCGGATCCGTAAACGCCGATTCGAGTCGCACGGAAGCAAACACACAGCACCTTCCGGCCGGACGAGTACGATGCGCCTTCCGTACGCGCCGAACCCGTCGCTACGTCCGGCACGTCAGAGCATCCGGGAGAGCTGCACATAAGCTCCGATTCGCGCCACAAGACGATCCACGGCGTCGAGACGGACAAGCCAGCGACGAGTACGAGTCCAAGCCACGAGTAACCCGAACGAGACGACCCAACCCTGAATCCCATTGCGCAGGTCCTACCAATACTCTACATCTATTACCGGGACCGGTACGGACGCGTAAGATGCAGACGGTAAGTCAAACACCCACTACACAAACAAACGACACGTACCCAACATATGTCACACACACATAGGGATGCAGAAATGATGTACACTAGCAACAGCAGAACCATAGGGGCGGGATGGCTATCACCAATGCCATACACCCCCTTAGGGGGATGGATGCCTACCACTAATACCATCCCCACCCATAGGGGGATGGATGCCTGTCACTACTACCCTCACAACTCATAGGGGGATGGATGCCTACCACTCCCACCACCCCTACTCAGGGGGGCCTGGATGCCTGTCACTACTACCCTCCCCACTCATAGGGGGATGGATGCCTGCCACTAATACCATCCCCACTCATAGGGGGATGGATGCCTGCCACTAATACCATTCCCACTCATAGGGGGATGGATGCCTGCCACCACTACCATCCCCACTCATAGGGGGATGGATGCCTGCCACTAATACCATCCCCACTCATATTGGGACGGATGCCTGCCACTAATACCATCCCCAGTCATAAGGGGATGGATGCCTACCACTAATACCATCCCCACTCCTAAGGGGATGGATGCCTACCACTAATACCATCCCCACTCATAGGGGGATGGATGCCTACCACTCCCACCACCCCTACTCATGGGGGCCTGATGCCTGTCACTACTACCTTCACCACTCATAGGGGGATGGATGCCTGCCACTAATACCATCCCCACTCATAGGGGGATGGATGCCTGCCACTAATACCATCCCCACTCATAGGGGAATGTATGCCTGCCACCACTACCATCCCCACTCATAGGGGGATGGATGCCTGCCACTAATACCATCCCCACTCATAGGGGGATGGATGCCTACCACTAATACCATCCCCACTCATAGGGGGATGTATGCCTGCCACCACTACCATCCCCACTCATAGGGGGATGGATGCCTGCCACTAATACCATCCCCACTCATAGGGGGATGGATGCCTGCCACTAATACCATCCCCACTCATAAGGGGATGGATGCCTACCACTAATACCATCCCCACTCATAGGGGGATGGATGCCTGCCACCACTACCATCCCCACTCATAGGGGGATGGATGCCCTCCACTAATACCATCCCCACTCATAGGGGGATGGATGCCTGCCACTAATACCATCCCCACTCATAAGGGGATGGATGCCTACCACTAATACCATCCCCACTCATAGGGGGATGGATGCCTGCCACCACTACCATCCCCACTCATAGGGGGATGGATGCCTGCCACTAATACCATCCCCACTCATAGGGGGATGGATGCCTGCCACTAATACCATCCCCACTCATAAGGGGATGGATGCCTACCACTAATACCATCCCCACTCATAGGGGGATGGATGCCTACCACTCCCACCACCCCTACTCATGGGGGCCTGAATGCCTGTCACTACTACCCTCCCCACTCATAGGGGGATGGATGCCTGCCACTAATACCATCCCCACTCATAGGGGGATGGATGCCTACCACGCCCACCACCCCTACTCATGGGGGCCTGGATGCCTGTCACTACTACCCTCACCACTCATAGGGGGATGAATGCCTGCCACTAATACCATCCCCACTCATAGGGGGATGGATGCCTGCCGCCACTACCATCCCCACTCATAGGGGGATGGATGCCTACCACTACCACCACCCCTACTCATTGGGGCCCGGATGGCTGTCACTACTACCCTCCCCACACATAGGGGGATGGATGCCTGCCACTAATACCATCCCCACTCATAGGGGGATGGATGCCTACCACCCCTACTCATGGGGGCCTGGATGCCTGTCACTACTACCCTCCCCACTCATAGGGGGATGGATGCCTGCCACTAATACCATCCCCACTCATAGGGGGATGGATGCCTACCACTCCCACCACCCCTACTCATGGGGGCCTGGATGCCTACCACCCACACAACCCCTACTCATAGGACGGGTAATGCATGACACAACCAGCATACTCCAACATAAGGAATGTCTGAAAAATACATCCCCCCCAACACCATGACATGCGTGTGTAGTCTGTGTCAAATGCCTACAACACTGAACATGACATTGAACATACAATGTGACCCCCTATCACATGTGTCACACATAAATGTGTGTGGCCTCCACAATGCAAGCAGACCATGACCACTGTGGCAATGGGGTCTAACACCCCATCATCACACTGACCAAAAGGTAAGTGTGTGGTCCATATCTGAAGCACATTTTGAACATTGTGGCAATGGGGTCTAAACCCCCATCACCACAGTGACCAAAAGGTAAGTGTGGGGTCCATAGCTGAAGCACATTTTGAACATTGTGGCCATGGGGTCTAAAGCCCCATCACCACAGTGACCAAAAGGTAAGTGTGGGGTCCATAGCTGAAGCACATTTCGAACATTGTGGCAATGAGGTCTAAAGCCCCATCACCACAGTGACCAAAAGGTAAGTGTGGGGTCCATAGCTGAAGCACATTTTGAACATTGTGGCAATGGGGTCTAAAGCCCCATCACCACAGTGACCAAAAGGTAAGTGTGGGGTCCATAGCTGAAGCACATTTTGAACATTGTGGCAATGGGGTCTAAAGCCCCATCACCACAGTGACCAAAATGTAAGTGTTGTCATGGGAAAAGCTGCAAATGCCAAACTGCATGGATGATTCCTGGTCACACAACAACAAACACATCAGTGGCATAGTAGTGCATGTGTCCCATAGCAACATAGATTGGGTGAGGCAAACAGTGCAGTGCCAATGAAACATCGCTTTGGCCATGTGCAGACAAACATCACCCATGTGGGCTCACATTGTCAACATTCACGAATAACACAATGACAGAAGTGACCATCATAATGCAGACCCACATATCTGCACCAATGGACACACAAATGTAGATATCCTGGGGAGACTGTAGATGTCAGGTGAACAAATACCATTCCATGGCAGCAATGGGACATACAAACCATGATCATTGTGCTGACTGATGACCTAGGAGTCCCAGGGACAGCAGGGGAAAGCCACCAAACAACATACAGCCAATGGCACACTAAAGAAATGCCAATGCAGTGGTGCAAATGCACAAACACAAACAGGCAGACTCACACTGCATATCAAACACAACAGGTGATGGGGGTGTGTGCCAGTGTCCCCAGGCAACCACACAACACATGAGGAGGCCTGAATCCCTATTACACAGAAGTCAATACAGTGCCACACAAAAGTAACTCATGGATCGGATTCCCCTATGTGGGCAATCAGGCATTGTTAGATGAGAGGGAGCCCAAATTACAAGTGTCACACAAGCCTGAATGAACAGCAACTAACACAGCAAGAGACAGACCCACCACAGCACTACCCCCAGGGACCCCACATTGTGGTGACACTGGCCTGCATGATAATCCCCCTGTGATGACAAAGGTAGATGTCGTACACACTGTGAACCACAGTCATGTGTCCTGAGCAACTAACTACCATCACACCTACACAAGCACAAATCAATCAGCACGGCCTGTCAGCCAAGGCCAACATGGAGGTAGGGGTCTAGCCGTGCAACAACTCTCATTTGCACACACTCAACACCACACATCTTGATCTCCACCAATGTGCAGCAGTGAAGCTCACATGAACTGGTGACATTGCACATGCACCCATGACAATCCCAGGGGTGGTGGGGGAACTAAGGTGGAGATACCCATCACACATGGCCAGTCAACAAGACTTGAGAATGTCTGACACACTGCACAGTACGCTGTACATGGGCATGACGTCCAATCCACACCAACCAATGGGATCCCGGCCACAGTCACACACCAATGAAGAAGCCAAGGTCACCCACAAAGAACACACATAGACAACTTCCAACATTGTAGCTCTGACCCTGAGGAGTGGCAGCAGTCACACACACAACGTGTCACAATCACTGAAAGCTAACACAAACTGTAAATTACATGACTTGTGTAACCAACAAGTGCCAAGGGGAATCCTGACTGTGTCTCATCTGCGTTTGCCCACAAACTCAGCCCTGACAGCAAACACACCTATTGATAACACCCTGATGGCCAGTAATGTGCCATGCACCCACATCCCAGAGAACCCAGGGCGAAGATTTTGGGGGAACATAGGTCAACTCAGCAAGCATCACAAACAGGAACATCACTAGGGACCCCAGCCTGCGTAGCAAAATGGAAGTGAACACACACAGACATGCTCACACAACACACACCTTGGGCTCAGGCAATGTCACGGAATTACACACTGCCATGAGGGGACTCCACTCCTGTGTAAGGAAAGCTGTGCCATACGTTGACTCTGCAGGGCTCTATCATGTCAGCAGAACACTTGGTCACTCAGTCAGCAATTAGCACAAAATGAAGGCTCTCGTCACATCAGCCTGGTCATGGCAGTATTACCAAAATCATCTGCACAGTTCAAATACACATGTATAGCAAGTTGCACTGATACCACAGATGAGTCCTTCCCCATTGATGCCCAAACTTGCATGTCCAGTGGAGATGGTCACACGGTCAGGGAAATAGACAAATTGAACAATGGCAAGCACATCTGATGTGCAGGGGTGTAAGCCACAGATGTGATACTGCAAAAACATGTAGGGAATCCCATTGGCAAATATGAAAAACATAACACCCTCATATTGCTGCAAAGGATGACATGGCTACACACCAGGATAGGACACATACACCCTGGACCACATGGAGTCCTGCACAGTAACACTTCTTTTACCTGATATCAAAAATCGCCATCACTGCAGCAAGGGCATGGTTAGCATCCTCAACATCATGTACAACTGAAGCAAAACCACTAGAGAACTGAAAGGAGCTTTATTCAGCATATGTGAATTGAAAATAGGAAGTCCAGACAAAACCCAAAGGCCAATGGCCAGTCCATGACTAAAGTCCAAACAGGGTGACAGTGGCAGTTGTCACCCTTTCCTTGCCTGCACTGCTACGAACCAGGGACACTCCCCTCGGAGGGGCATACGGGGGGGGGGCAGGCCAGGCACCGCAGGGACAGGATCAGGGCTCACCAGAAGGAGGCAGGGGAGGGATGGCTGGTGCTGGAGAGTCACTGACAACTGCAGTGGCGGTGTCTGACATGGTGTGTGCCGGCACAACTGGGGGCATGAGTCAGATGGTGTGGGTGCCGGCACAACTCCAGTGGGCTGGCCAGATGGAGTGGACAGGTTCCCCACTGCAGTGCCCAAGTCAGACGGGGTGGTAGTGGACTCCACTGCAGTGCCCATCTCCGGGGGAGTAGAATGGGGTTCAGGTAAGGTGGGCAGGACAGAGGGGAGGACACGGTCTCCACACCAGTGGCACAAACATGTGCAGCGGGGGGTGGGGCTGGAAGAGCAAGTGGTAGGTGGAGAAGGCCGCATCATTTTGGGGATGGTGTATCTGTGGGTGGGGAACCTGGGGCAGGGTGTGGTGGGGGAACCTGTGTTGTGGGGGCCTGAGGGATGGAGGAAGGAGACTGTGTGGTTGACCTGCAGGGCGGTGGCGGGGTGTTGCTCTTCCGGGCCCGGGGGACTTGCGGGTGGGGGCCTCAGTCTGTCTGCGGCTGGGGAGGGTGTCCGGGGGCGAGGGCACTCCCTCTGTGTGGGTGGACTTCCTCTTCCCCTGTATGCTGGATTAGCGGGATCGGAGGGAAGAGGCCGAGGTCACAGAGGAAGAGCTGCTTTGTAGGTGGGGTTGCAGGTGAGGCAAGGGAAGGGGTCTTGGAGGGAGAGGATATTGAGGACTGCGGAGTGACTGTGGATGCCTGTGTGTGTGTCTGTTCTCCATCCCCTGTGGGTGTGGTATCAGTCCCCTGAGGATGCTTGTGTGCACGTTTTGCCCTTGTTTTGTGTGTTTCTGTGCTGCTCGTGTCTGTGTGTTTGGGTGATTGTGCAGGTGTGCATGTGCTTGGGACAGGTAGGGTGCCAGGAAGTGTGGATGGGGCAGAGGTAGGAGGGGTGATGGACTGTTGGAGGAGGGACACTGCTGCCGTCAGGGAGGAGTCTATGGACCTATTGCTCCTCTGTAGGGCAGACATGCCCGTCGAGATGCCCTCCATGAACGACACCAGCTGTGTCAACAGAGTGCTGTGTGCATGGAGGACACTCAGCATTGCTGTCTGCCCTACATGGAGCTGGCGAAGGAGGTACACAGACTCCTCACTCAGGGCAGCAGGGGACACAGGGGCAGGGGTGCGGTGCCTGGCACGAAGGAGACACGCTCCCGAACACGGGAGCCTCCACGGACCTCTGGAATGGGAGCCAATGGGAGGGCGGTGGTGGTGGTGGTGGAGGCGGGGCCAGACATACTAGCTGGGGTGTGGTGGCTGCTGACACCCGCCTCCACAAGGGAGTCATCCTCCGAGCTGCTGTGGTCCTCGGCTGAGCTGGATGGTGCTGAGGACTCCTCGGTGTGGCTCCCCTCGCCCTCCGTGCCACTGGGTCCCTCCGACCACTCATCGGCTGCTGACCCAGTCTGGCTCTGCTGCTCCTCCTGGTCCGTGGAGCTGTCCCCTCCTGTGGCCGTGGATGTATCTGCAAACAATTAGGGAAACAGACAAACATCACTCACCTGCACTGACCGCACACACCACAGTAAGTACAGCACATTACAGAGCAAGCCCTGGCATCCTTAGTTGAACATTGCCAAAAGTGCTCACACAGATTAGGAGAAGCCAATTGTCAGTCTGATGGTCAACCATGGGACTCACACCCCTCCTGCCCTTGCACCCATCTGTCTGGTGCCTGTTGGATGGTAAGACCCCAGGGTGGACACATGCACCACGTACACAGTTGTTGGACATTGCAGAGGACACGGTGAAGTATGTGAACATGCACACATCACATCTCTTGCCACTGAGTCAGTACAGGTGTCCGGATAAAGGGATGGCCAGAGTCTAATTAGAGATGCATGTGATGCATACCAGCACCAGACACCATGATGCACCCATGTCCGGATAGTCAATGCCACAATGGGGTGCATGTTGCACATGTCACTCCCTGCAGGATCACTCTTAGGAAGTTTAATGCCATGGCACAGGCATGCCTGCAAAGTCATACATCACTGTCTCCAGTCACATGGGCATGGCAGCCAGCCAACAACAGTCTGCACTGTGTCACAATCCTAGGTAATGGGGAATGCAAGTTCTGTAGCTGACAAGTGCACATGTCCATCCCCACAAACCACATCATCTGAACTCTTATTTGTCCACGTCATGCCAATTGGACATATGGGAGACATGAAACACAACTCTATGAACCTGAGCACCTCACAGTCTGCTGTGAATGAAAAACAGCTGCCTGGAATTCACAGTCGCATACACCTGTGTGCACAGTCAAGTGGTCAAACACCTATAAGTCACAGAAGTATCATCTCTCATGGTCACATCTCAGATGGCATGCTGAGCCCTAAACGATAAACATCCCAGTAGTCCTGACAACGAAGCCACAGCACAACGACACAGAGGCAGACACCTGAGGGAACATTTCACTGTATCAAACAAGGAGAGGGACTAAGGGGGCTGTTTAACGGAGTCCAGCGCACATGCCCAGATACTGTAAACTAAGAAGGGTACGCTGTTCCCCAGAGAGATGGAAAAACAGAGTAAGGGGGAGGCAAAAGGAGGGAAGTCCTCCTAAGTGGAACTAGAGTCCTCACACACCCAGCAAGCTAGGTGTCATGCTTCATCATATGGACTTGCTCCTCGTCGGGTCGGCGGTGCAATACCCGACGGGCACCCATAAAGGAGCTCTTTAACGGAGATCTTCTGTTCCTGCCGTATGGTGCCGTGGGTGTGAGGGCCCTAGAAGTGAGTGTAGATGTGAATAAGTGGTTAAAAAAGGTTGAATGCAGTCCCGTCAGATCTAGTTGTAGCCTATCTAGGTGATGGCGCTAGCTCCTGTGATACCCTCGGTCCATGACACCGTAATGGTTGGTGTCCTGTCCTATTGTTGACACAAGCCGGAAAATCTACCCCCTGTGCCAGACTGAGGAACCAGAGCCTCAGTCTGGCGCAGGGGGAACAGTGGTACGTAGGAACTCTTCCACCGCACCACATCGTGTAGATAGTTTTCTATAGGTCCTGAAGAAATGCATAGCATCATAGTTTGATCATATTGCGTGAAACATGTCGACCATTTGTGAGAGTCGAGCTTTGCTCTTCTGGTGTATTTAGCCAGTGATCAGCCGCTCCACTATATTTTTTAGTAAGGTGGATAACCAGCTTATTAAACTCCCTTTTGGATTATTCAACCTTTTTAACCACTTATTCACATCTACACTCACTTCTAGGGCCCTCACACCCACGGCACCATACGGCAGGAACAGAAGATCTCCGTTAAAGAGCCCTTTATGGGTGCCCGTCGGGTATTGCACCGCCGACCCGACGAGGAGCAAGTCCATATGATGAAGCATGACACCTAGCTTGCTGGGTGTGTGAGGACTCTAGTTCCACTTAGGAGGACTTCCCTCCTTTTGCCTCCCCCTTACTCTGTTTTTCCATCTCTCTGGGGAACAGCATACCCTTCTTAGTTTACGGAACATTTCACTGATCACAACATGTCAGCTGATACACGGGAGTGGGAGTACAGAGTGTATTGTATGCCCTGGAGTAGGCATGACTGTCCTGCTCCACCTGAAAGAGGGATGAGCCCTGGACAGTAGGCAGATGGCTAAGCATGTGTGACACACTTGATATACATACTCCTGAGGCCCAAACATTGCTCCCACCCGCAGCATGGGGGTGTGCCAAATACCCCAGGGACATGTGGTGATTCAGATCAGCAAGTGGACCACATATCAAAGTTACACCCAGATTACATGTCAGAACTTAGGCATTGTGTAAGCAATTGACCCACCCATGAATCCCACCACAAAGTCACGGGAACAAATGCTGTCCCCCACCTTGAGCGAAGCAAAATGCAAGGACACAGTACCCAAGTGACCCAATTTCCTGACTGTAAGGGCCACACCTGCGTATCAGATGAGGAGTGGGCATGTCACAATTGAGGGACATGGGTCCTGGACCACAAGACTGATGTACTGTGGAAGTTTAACCAGGCCAGAGTAGGGCACATAGCATGTCAGACAAAGTTCACAGTGCAGTCATGGACTCACCCCCTCCTTGCTGCTGTCTGTCCTTCAGCTGCCCATCCAGGTCAGGGAAGACCACCACCAGGATCCTGAGCATGTGGGGGGGTCAGGGTCCGGTGTCCGCCCCTCCTGCGAGGAGGCGACAGCTTCAGCTGGACCATTGCGATCCTCCGGGTCCAGCCCCGAAGGTCCTGCCACCTCTTCTGGCAGTTGCGGATCCGGCGCTTGTAGACCCCCACGGATCTTACTGCCCGGGCGATGGTCAGCCAAATTTCCTGCTTCTGGTGGGCATCAACCTGTGAGGATGACAAAGTGAAAATGCCATTACTACACATGCAACATATACGTGCATCGCACAGTTGGATATACATGTCTCAATCACAGGGGCATATGATGTACACAGGCAGTGCAACGATGGCTATGAACAGTTTGCCAGCAGTTACTACATGGTATCATTGTCTGGGAAGTAAAAGCTTGTTGGAATGCACTGTTACTGCACTGTACCGGTTCAGTGCATGTAACTACACACTTTGGGGGGGGAGAACTACTCAGTGAGCATGCTAGCCAGTGGTGTGCACACTGTAAGTCTTGCTAGTCAGACAACATGCACAATTAGTAAGGCAGTGGACAGCACACTCACCTGCTCCCCTGGTTTCCCATACAGCTTGCTGTACTGTGGAAGGAGGCTGTCCAGCAGGGCCTGGTTCTCCTCAAGGCTGAAGGCTGGGGCTCTCTCCACAGTACATGCCATTGCAGTAGCCAGAGGATGCAGAGACAGCAGCAGTGTTGGTGGCAGATGTCGTCCTGGAGCATGTAGTGCAGGCAAGTGAGCTCTCAGGGGAACAGCCAGCATTATATGTGTGCTGCAGAGGCAGATACTGTCCCATGTGTCCAAAGTGATAGGTCCAAGTCGTTTGCATCTTCTGAATCTGGCCAATCCATGGAATTGCACCACTTATACACGCCCACAGCATCCTTCAAAAGTTAAACTTCATGACACCCATGAATTTGCAACATTGTTGTGGCTGGCCAACTGAATTCACTGCATCAGACTCGTTGAAGCTTCGAAAACGCGTCCGTTGCCATGCCAAGCCCTAGCCAATGCATGCGCACCGATCTGACCATTGCTGTACAACGCGTATTCCGGGAAACAATGCGTACCCACTCACAACAGATGCAATGGCCAGTGCGTGCACACCGATCGGTCCATTTCTGTACAATGCGTACCCGCTCACAACAGATGCAATGGCCAGTCCGTGCACACCGATCGGTCCATTGCTGTACAACGCGTACTCGCTCACAACAGATTCAATGGCCAGTGCGTGCACACCGATCGGTCCATTGCTGTACAACGCATACCCGCTCACAACAGATTCAATGGCCAGTGCGTGCACACCGATCGGTCCATTGCTGTACAACGCATCCCTGTACAGGTCACTCGCATATGTCACCATGCTTGTCACTGGTGAACGTATGCCAGTAACATATACTTGCCAGGGACTCAGGGGCACACCTACAACACCACAGCCTGTCCACACTGTATCCTAAGGCATGTAAGGCTGCATTACCTTTTCTGTGTATGGGGGTCAACATGTGGTTTTTGGGGTGGCACTTGGGGGCAGCCACTCCCAGGCTGTGCACGTGTTCATGGGGACAGGATCCTTTGTGTGTTGTGCACATGACCACTGTGATGTGCAACTGTTCATTTCTGAGCATGTGGCATGGTCACATTTCCAGGTTGTGTATGTGTATGTCATGTAACATACCCCCAGAGTCCCATGTGGGAAGGTATGTACGTCACAGGGTGACCCATTGCCACAATAGTGATGGCCCTCCACAGTCTGTGTGCATGTTGTGTTTCCGATGTCTCTGATTCCATGTGCACAATGGGAGACAGTCTCCACATCCACGTTGTTTGTGCATGGACTTTGATGTTGTGCGTGTGTGTGTCACAGACGTCTATGTCTGTCCTGCGGAGGCAACAGGGGCCACTACCTGTGGGAGTCATGTTTGTTTTGCTGACATGTACATGATACGCCATGTCATGCCAGTGTCCATGTGGCAAGACAGGGTCCCTGGGAATCTACCTGTCAATGAGCTGTGATGCCTGTGGCGCATCTGTCAAGACATGTCACTGGGGTGTGTGTTTGGAACGTGACAGCAGTAAATGGGTACTGTGACACAGCCTAATGGTTTCCCATAGCACAACCTGGAACCTGTTGTCAACACATGTTGAACTTTGATGTTAGATGATGGCCATGTAGGTGCCACATATGTCCATACAGAACGGCACACACATCAAGTACTTGTGTCTCGTAATGATGTATCATGTGATATTGAGTATGGTCAATGCCACATATGTGGGGTGACTGACAATCTTTCTTTCTTCACCTATGCACTGCAGGGCACCAGCTGTCCATAGACCATTCCCTGTCCTTGCAACGATGGTGGAACGTGACAGCATCCGACGGTACCGCTTCACCAGGCAGCTGATTGATGATTTGGCAGTGCGCTTGGCCCCACATTTGCAACCTGGCCGGCCGTACCCTACAGCGCTGACCCCCAAGGTGAAGGTGATGGCAGCCCTACACGTCTTTGCCACCGGTACCTTTCAACACACTGTGGCGTCTGCTGGTGGGATGTCACAGACTATGTTCAGCCGTGTGCTACGCGATGTTTTGGAGGCAATGTTGAGATGCCTGAACCAGTACATCTATTTCCCTAAACGTCAACAACTCACTGACGTCAAGAGTGACTTCTATGCCCTGGGGAGGATGCCACATGTCATTGGCTCCATTGATGGGACACATGTGGCTTTGGTACCACCACAGGCACATGAGCAGGCATACAGGAACAGGAAACATTACCATTCTATCAATGCTCTGGTGGTATGTCTTGCAGATATGTGCATCTCACATGTGTGTGCCCATTTCCCTGGTTCGGCACACGATGCCTACGTGATGAGGAGTAGTCGCATCCCGAGGATGATGTCACAGATGCAGAACCAGCGTGCCTGGCTTGTCGGTGTGTACTGACTTTGTACCATTGTGTGTGTTCTGCTATGTTGTATTCCGCCCTCTTTTCTAACTCAGCTAATGTGCAATTGTCGGTCTGTAGGTGACTCCGGATACCCCAACATGCCGTGGTTGCTGACACCCCTCAGGAACCCTGTGACACCAGCCCAGATGCACTACAATGAGGCACATGGTCGGACCAGGAGAGTGATCGAGCGGACATTTGGTCTCCTGAAGAGCCGCTTCCGCTGCCTGGACAAGACAGGAGGGGCCCTCCCATATGCCCCAGCAAAGGTGTGCAAGATTGTCATTGTCTGCTGCATGCTACACAACCTGGCAGTGCGGAAGGAGTTGCCTCTCATCCTGGATGACGATGACCAACATCCGCCACCTGTGGAGGATCCTGGCCTGGGCCACGATGCCAGTGATGATGATGATGATGATGGTGATGTCCGCACACAGCTCATCACCAACTTCTTCAGCTGAATGTGAGTATCCAGAGAGTTGTCATGACAATGCTGTGAGTTTGCGTGATATGTGTTGGTGGTGCTCTGGTGCTGTTTGAGTTTGGCCATGTGCTACTTGACTGGAAGCGTGCAGCGATGTGTCCTTACAGGTAGTCTGTACTCCCCAACAGTGTTGACATGCTAACTTGGTTTTCTGTGAGTATCTTGTGACATGTATTGCCCATGAGTATTGCAGTTCTGTCCTGTTCTTCGGAGCTTTTGACTGTGTGTCATGTCTGTCCTTCACAGGGTACTTTCAGAGTTGTTTGGTGAACTGTGATCCCCCGACACCATGATTCAACTTCCAGGGTGGAAGCAGTCGTTTTCCTACAGGTGATGTGCCACACACCCCTGGACTTTCTTTCTTCTACACTTGTTGACTGTGTGTCCCCTGCCACGTAGGATTACCTTGCATCTGTAGTGGAAACAACATGTTGCAAATGTGTAATAAACTTGTGCTTCACTTTGGGATGTGCGTTGTCTGTGGTCACACATCTGACTGACATGTGCTTACTGCACCTGTGGGCTAGTTAACACAGACTGTGAATAGGTGTGGTGTCTGTGCATTCCACTGTATTTCCTGGCAACATCAGTGTAGGCGATGAGTCTGATGGCCCTGGTGTGTATGTGTTGTGTAGCCCTAGTGGTGTGTCTCCCTCATATGTGTCACGTCTCCATGACTCACATGACGGTGTTGAACTTGCTGTAGCAGTTAGCATGCACAGTGTCATTTAGCAGATCACCATCTCCATGACAGAAACCACGTTGGAATCACAACAGAGGCAAGTATGGTGTATTAGTGAGTTTATTTCCATACATGTGTGAGGATAGTGCACAGGATGGTGGGTGCTGTACATTGGGATTGTAATCCAAAGTTCCCAGATGAGTTGGAAGTCTTGGTAGCAGAAATGTCCTGAGTAAAGTCCACGGTCATCTGATACATTGGGCCAACTTAAGCTCCCCATGTCATGTGGGAGAGTTGGGTTGCATTCGACAGGGTGAACAGTTTGCACACAAAGGAGATTTTCCAGAACAGGTGTTGGGTTCCTGGGGGATGTACATGGCCATCATCCTCTCAGTTTTCCTTCCTCGGACGACCCCTCTTCTTTCGGGGGGGACCCTCACGTGCAGGCTACTGCGGTGCAGAGGACTCTCCGCCAGAGTCATCCTCCCTCCCTGTGGCAGTTGCAGTTGTTGCAGCACCAGATGTTGTGGGCACACAGGGAGGTGTGGCCATGTTGGTGCTAATCTGGCGGAGGCATGTCAATATGTCCCTATGCACCGCTGTCAGTTCTTCCAATGTGTCCCACTTGGACTCCATGCCAGACATGTTTGTCTCCACACGGGACATGTGTGTCTCCACACAGGCAATGTGTGAGTCCAAGCGGGCATGATGGGCAGCCTGCTGCTGTTGAATGTCCTTGAGGATCCCCACTACCTGGCTGACCTCTCCGGTGCTATTCTGGTACGCATCAGCAATGCGTGCCAGTTGTGGGTCATCATGCAGTCCAGACCCCTCTGCAAATAGCGACCTATGTCTCCCACCCCTCCCACCATCCCTGGCGACACGTGCCGGACCTGCGGTGGCACGCACAGGTGACCGTAGGTCCACTTGGGGGTTGTTACTGGGATCGTTGTCCGTTGCTCCACGTTGGGCCGGGGTCCCTGTGCTGTTGTCATCGGCGGTCCTTGGTCTGTCCGTGTTGGCAGGGGTGGTCTGTGTGTTGGCAGTTGTTGGAGGGGTGGGTGCAGGGGGTGCAGATGTTGGTCCTGCTGGTGCTGCATGAAGACTCACACCGGAGGTGCCAGGTAGGTCTTCGCCATCCGAGGAGGGCAGAGGCTGTTCCACACCAGTGAGCTCAGTGTCCCCCAGAGCCTGGGACAGGGACTCCTCATCGTCTGCTGCTGTGTCCCCATCATCACCTGTTTTTGGAAGAGACACACAATGTATGTTATGTTTCTACAGGCATCAATGGTTCACACACCTGACAGTTGTGACTGTACCTCTGGATGCGGCCCTGTACATTGCATTGTCCTCAGTTGTCACAGTCAGAGGTTGATATTGGGGTAGCACATTGTCCTGCCAACCTGAAGTTTTTCAATGTGAATGTTGAGGTGTGTGCATGGCCAGCATTGGTGGTATTTGGTGGACATCCGGCCCTCCTTCTCCCCCCAGCCCAGTTATCCCACCATGAAGCATGACACCCTTGCAGTGTGTGCAGGTTGACTCTCAGGATGTCAGTCAGTGGTGTCCTGCTGTTGGTTGTTGCACAGTTCCCAGCAGGGCCTTGTGCTCCCCACAACAGAGCACCATTGTCAGACATCTTTGAAGTGTCTTTTCACTCCCTGTGAGGTGTGCATGCTTCAGTGTGAGCTTGCTGGGCCATGTGGGTGGGGGATGTTGAGCTGTGACTACCACTCCCATCATGCTATTGCCTACCCCCCCTTCCCAGCATGCCCATACTTCCTTCCTTTTGACTCTGCTTCCCTGTGGGGTAGTGTGCCTGTGCTGACAGGATGGCTGACAGTGTTATCCTGGCGTTTGTTTGGCTACAAGTCCCAAGAGTGTCCCTGTGCTTCACACAGCATAACCCAGGGTGGTGGTTCTTTGTGGGATATTTAATTGGAGTGTGAGGCATTGCATTCTCCCAGGTGAGTTGTGTGGAGTTTGTGTTAAGGGGGTGTGTAAGGAAAGCTGCTTGTAACTATGGTCAGAGCTGTCAGTCCTCCTTCCCACCCAGCCAGATATCCCACCATGGAACGTGCTTCCATTGCAGGGAGTGCAAGCTGGCTTTCAGGATGTCAGGCAGTGGTGTCCTGCTGTTGGTTGGTGCCCAGTTCCCAGCAGGGGCTTGTGCTCCCCACAGCAGTACCCAGTGTCAGCCATCTTGTCAGTTGTTTTCCATTCCCTGTGATGTGAGCATGGTTGAGAGTGGTGTTGATGGGCCAATTGTGAGGGTGAGCAATATCTGTGACTACAACTCCCATCATGCTATTGCCTACACCCCCCTTCCCAGCATGCCCATACTTCCTTCCTTTTGACTCTGCTTCCCTGTGGGGTAGTGTGCCTGTGCTGACAGGATGGCTGACAGTGTTGTCCTGGCGTTTGTTTGACTACAAGTCCCAAGAGTGTCCCTGTGCTTCACACAGCATAACCCAGGGTGGTGGTTCTTTGTGGGATATTTAATTGGAGTGTGAGGCATTGCATTCTCCCAGGTGAGTTGTGTGGAGTTTGTGTTAAGGGGGTGTGTAAGGAAAGCTGCTTGTAACTATGGTCAGAGCTGTCAGTCCTCCTTCCCACCCAGCCAGATATCCCACCATGGAACGTGCTTCCATTGCAGGGAGTGCAAGTTGGCTTGCAGGATGTCAGGCAGTGGTGTCCTGCTATTGGTTGGTGCCCAGTTCCCAGCAGGGGCTTGTGCTCCCCACAGCAGTACCCAGTGTCAGCCATCTTGTCAGTTGTTTTCCACTCCCTGTGATGTGAGCAAAATATAGACAACACTATTAGCGTTAAAAAAAAAATGTTGACACATTAAAAGTATTTATAATAACACATTCCATACCCCCAAAAATATAAAAATGTCAATAACACACACAGCATCCAAAATAAATAAACACATAACTTAATTACATTTAAAAATAATATCTTAAACCTTATTAAATACACAAAATTATTTACTCTTTCAAACATTATATATAAAATAAATAAATATTATTTAACATTTAAAAGAATATAAATTACATATAATATACTATACCACTTTTAAATACAGAAAAAAGCTCTAAGTAAACCTTAATTAGCGTTTCCCATATAAGGAAAACAAGTGCCAAATTTATTAAAACAATAAGTAGCAACCAATCAAATACACATACACTTAAAATAACCCAATAAGATTAAAACAACAATTAATTAAACACTATATAAACACACAAAAATTAAACATTATTTTACACTACAACAAAAAAGGAAGAATAAGGAGAATCTCTGCCGGATTGCTTCCACAACATTGGACTTCATTATAGAAAACTCTGATTCCAGCTTCACAAAGTAAGTAAAATAGCATTTTAAAAGTACATACACCTACTTATAATAATCCCAAAGCACTTTTTATAATAAAATGATTAATACATATTTTTTTTAATTATATCTCCTCTACAGATAATTCTGAAGACACTCAACGAACTACAGAAAAATTTAAAATATCAACTTGCAAATAAACTATTAATCTCAAATAAACTAATATAAGTGTTAAAAATCCCAAACAGAAGCGCAAGCTAAGCACAACTACCCCCCCAAACTAAAAACACAGTTAAACTAATTAATTAAAATTACTCTTTTTTTTCTGCAGGAAATATAAAGAAATACTAAAGGCAAACAGCAAAGAAAAACCATAAGCATTGAAATAATTCATCAAATTCAACATTGTAGGTATAATTTTGAAAAGATAAATGTTTTAGACGATAAAACAATATAGGAATACTTTTAATAATTTTTATATACATTTCTCTTAGCATTTGAAACATCACCATGACTGAAGGGGCCCAATTCATTACTTCCCAGAAAGGTAAATATTTATTATGTTATATGGGATATGTTTACACCCAAGAAAAGCAAACAGGCAACAAAGTTAACTGGAAATGTAGCAAATATTATTCAAACAAATGTTAAGAGAGGGCTACAACAAAGGAAACAACTGTATTATATGTTAGAGAACATAACCACCCCCCTAACGTATCTGAAATTGAAGTTTGAGATGCTTTAGAAACTCTAAAAGAAGCTAGCACTAGCTCTCAAAAGCCTACAACGGAAATACTTAAGGACATACTCCCCAGAGTCCCACAACATGCAACTGGCCAAATGCCCTCAATATCATCACTAAAAAGAATAACATCTAGAACTAAAAAAGCTACTGCTACCACCCCACCTGCCCCCAAAACTTTTAGTGAAATAGAAATACCACCTGAACTCACAGTAACTCATAATGAAGAACAATTTCTTCTTTATGACAATAAATCAAATGACAAAAGAATAATAATATTTGGAGCTCCCACAAACTTGCTTAAACTACAGAACTGTGAGACATGGATGATGGATGGGACTTTTAAACTATGCCCCAAACCATTTTACCAGTTATATACAATTCATGGACTTTATCAAAATACAAACATCCCCTTTATATATGCCCTGTTACCAAACAAACAAACCACCACCTATGTTGAACTCTTAACCAAAGTAAAACAAGAAACTAACAATTACTATCCTCAAAAAATGATCATTGACTTTGAACAGTTAATGATACAAGCCATACTAAAAAACTACCCTCACACAGCAATCCAAGGTTGCTATTATCACGTTAACCAATGCATATGGAGACACCTCCAAAAATCTTTCTAAGGGGTCGATTCCGATCTTGCTCAAAAGGCCTACGAATCGGATTTGGCTTTCCCGGATCCGATTCGTAGTCCTTTTTCCCGACCGATTCGTACACTGGTCCGAGCGACCAAGTACGATGCGAAGTTCGCGTACGCGTCGAGCTAATCATCTCCCAACCCGATCCAGTCTGTACGACTCGTACGCAGATGCTTTGTACGACTCTATGGACTCTGTTTCCGAGCGAGCAAGTACGATTAGAACAGCCTTCACGATTCGGTATGTCTGGATCGAAAAAGCTGCTGGAATCATTCTTTTGGGGCCCGTAGCAGGCCCACCATCACCTGGAGCCCTCCGATTCAGACCCTTGGGGGTATCCATGGGTCCCCCCTTCCCATGCATGCACAGTGTGGTGGGCACCATGGGGTGCCCGCCAAAGGGTGTACGCTTTTTCCCACTCACCCCGTTTTGCTATGGGAGCCTGTGCACGCGTCCAGTGTACAGGCTTCCATAGAGTTCAATGGGAGTCCGAGCGAACCGAGTCCGTAAGCATAAGAATGCATTGTACTCGCTCGTTCAGACTCCAGTTGCACGAATCGCTCGTAAAGCCCTACGGATCCAAGTCATACGGAGGGCTTTACTAGCGAGATCGGAATCGGGCCCTAAGTGTAGAATATGCAACAAATAGCAATTTTGCATATCAAATTAAAAAGCTAATAGCACTAGCATACGTCCCAATAACTGACGTAGCCGAACACTACAATTTATTAATAGAAAGCCCCTACTACCAAACAAATGAACAAAAACTAAGTCCCCTACTCGACTATTTTGAGGATACCTGGGTGGGAAGGCTACACAGATCTGGACACGGAAGACAGCCCAAATACCACATTCCATGGTGGAATGTATATAACAGTACCCTAAACAAAGAAGCTAAAACTAATAATGCTGTGGAAGGATGGCATAACGCCTTCCAAGCCACAACAGGCAGAACCCCACCAACTCTACATAAACTATTACAATCTATCCAAAAAGAACAAAGCTACCAACAACTAAGGGCCCGATTCCGATGTCGGACGGACCGGAGTCCGTCCGACATCGGTCAGGAACTGTAACCGACCGACCTCCTATCGTCGGTTACAGACCTGCAAGTAGGATGCGATGAACCCTGTTCGGTCACAATTCTATACTTAACAATGGGAGCATGCATTCCGAACGGAATGCATGCTCGCATTGTTAACTGCAGAGGTGCAGTTCATCCCTGCACCCGATGGCAGGCACCTCAAGGTGCCTGCCACCGGTTCAGGGATCAACAGGGAGGCACCATAGGGGCCCCCTAGGCCGCCATTCGGTGGCCTCGCACCCATGGGGGCTCTACTGGGGGCCCCCAAAGACAGTTTCCCACTGCCTTTTTGTGCCGGAAAGACCGGCACAAAAAGGGAGTGGGAAACTGCCATCGTACTCCCTCGGCCGGAAAGAGGCAGCCGGGGAGTACTGAAGGGTTTCCGGATGGCGGACGGGCTCTCTGAGCCCATCTTAAGCCATCCGGAAAACCGAGTCGGATTCCTTTCCGACCGAGCCCATCAGCATGGCTCGGTCGGAAAGGAATCCGAACAGCACATTTCGATGCGGGCAGGAGGGCTCCGACCAACGGTCGGAGCCCTTCCTGCCGAAATCGGAATCGGGCCCTAAGAATGGAACAGTCTGTAACCCAACCAGGCCGAAAACTAACAAAACAAACTAAGCAAATGTTTGAGTACTTACAATACAAAGTAAGGGGCCTACTACGATGGCGGGCGGACAAAGTCCGCCCGCCTTTGTAACGGAGCTAGGGACCGACCGCCAAAGTTGCGGAGGTCCCGCCATGTGTATTAGGATGCGCCCACCACACTGGCGGGCGCATCCTGTGCCTTTTACATTGCGGGTGGATCTGCTGGCTGCAGACCCGCTCGCAATTTGAGAGGACTGTGCACGGCATTGCCATGCACTACATGGCAGGCACCACGTGGTGTCTGCCACGTAGTGCATGGCAATGAGGGGGGTACCATAGGTACCCCCCATGTGCACCCAACACCCTGGGTGCCGGCAATGGGCCCCCAAAAGCAGAAACCGCATGCCTTTCCATGGCAGCAATGCCGCCATGGAAAGACGATTCACCGCAGGCATCATGATATGGTTGGCGGTGTCTTACAGACACCGCCACCATATTGTGGCAGTTTTCCGCCTGGTCGAGGAGTTGACCGGCGGAAAAGCGGCGGACGGTATTCTTGTTCACCGCGGACCCCCTGCCATCCTAATGTGGCGGGGGGTCAATCATGGAAGGATGGTGGGTGGATCGTCCCCGCCGGGCCAGCGGAGGCTACCGCCGGCCCGGCGGGGGCGAACCGCCCGCCATCCTAATGGGCCCCTAAGACTCTACCCAAACACTAGCCTAGGCCTAGACTATCTAGAAACAATAGCTAAAAGCCTACTTTAAATAAATATACCTCAAAGTAAAAAAAACTCGTAATCTAAAAACAAGTAGTCAAATAAACATTTTTTTTCAAACTTCAAAAATATAATTATTTTGTCAATTAATTTAAATAATATTTAAAAAATAAATTGACATAATAATTGTATTTTATATAATAAAAATACATAACAATTACAATATTAACATTTCCCTCCCAGTATAAACAATTTAAAATTACTTACTTTTTTCGTAGCTGAAGAAATATAATCCAAACTGCCATAAATAAATCCACATGTATAAAATCTCAATAAGTAATGAAAAATCCCCCAAAAATTGAAAAAAATCCAACTGTGTAAAAAGTAATCCACCGGCAATAGCTCCATAGATGAGAAACCATAAAAATCCCGAAAAAGGTATTTAAAAAAAGAAACGCTCCTGAAAACTTAAAAAAGTAAAGGAACTGTAAAATAATTATTAGTTTACTAAAACTAATTCACAGTTCCTTTAAAAAAAAAAAAAGCATACTTCTCCCAACGGCAACTTCCAATCGACAAAAACCTGTTAGGAAAAAAAACAATCCCTCCCGCACAAATATACATTAACATCATATCAAAATACACATAAATATACCACTAACACCATACTCTAAACATAATTAAACATATTTATCAAACGGTAACACCGACCGATTAACAAACTAACCACATTTCGCAAACGCATAACTAAAACATAAAACTCACCAAAAATACATACACTATATACTACTTAACTACCTTCAAACTACCCCTAAATTAAAGTTTAAATAAAGAAAATTAAACTTACCTTACCCGATGCGACGCAGCTTCCAACCGCGAGCTTCTCGCCTCAGAAATGACCTAAAACAAAACCGATAGCTTACAAAATATAACTTATGACAAAAAATGGCTGCCTTAAATAAAAAAGATTTATATATTTCTTTATTAAACTTATTGTACATTACAAATGTATTACTAAAAATGTTTGTAAAAATAGTACAAAATAATAGCGATATATAAGAAAATGTTTTACATATTATTTCAAATGTTAAATTATAATAATACATATTATTAAACAAATATTATTTATTATTATACGTCAAAAAATATATATTTAATTACCAATGTATATTAAAAAAATTTACTATTTGTAAATAATGTGAAAAAATGTATAAATGTAATAAAAAAATATTTTTGTTTGCAAAATGGCTTATTTACTAGATAATATTATTTATACTTGACATAGAAATCACATCGCCCATACTTTAGCATTGTGGGCGGGTCGATGTCGTTCAGCAAGCCCCGTCACGAATGAAAATACGAGGCACTTGCATATCCCTGCACTACGTGGCAGGCACCATGAGGTGCCTGCCACATGGTGCAGGGATATGTAGGGCACCATAGGTGCTCCCAGTGCACTTGTCCAAGGCCGAGGAAGAAGCGCCGGCCCGACTCCGGACCCGAACCGCTCCGTAAGTCTCGTTTGTAGACGAGTCGTGCCACGCCGTGGAAAGACCGGCGGAAAGGATATCCGACCAATACGAGTACGATGCACTGCATTAGGCACCGCCGCAATGTCGGCCTATGGTTTCAGCACGGCGAGGCTGCTGTCGGAAGAGGACCGCCTTGCGGAACCGTGCGCGCGGCGGTCTTGGCGACTGCCACGCGTGGTGCCGCATGGATTCCCCCGCCATCGTAAGCATGCGCAGGTGGCGGTAACAATAGGTGCCCGATGGCGGAGGTGACTGCTCACCGCACGGCTGGCTGGTATGCGGAGCCTCTCACGCCATCATAATGACTCCCATATGTTATTAAAAATGTACACTATGCGGGCCGATTCCGATCTCGGCGGTAGGCACCGCAATCGGATTCAGCTGAACCGATCCGATTCGGAGCCCTCTTCTCGAACGATTCGAACGTGCGTCCGGGCGAGCGAGTACGATGTGAGCGCACGCGAAATCGCCGACCAACTCGTTCGCGGGTCCCAACCGCTCCGACCGACTCGCACGGACAGCAATCGTCGCATGCCGCGCAATGGAGACATTCCCGGCCGGGCAGAGTACGATGCGCGCGCCGAGCAGTCCGACCGACTGCGCGCCGGTCCGGCTCTAAAGCCAAGGCAGTCGGAGCCAGACTTTGGGGGTCCGTTGCGGACCCCACTGTGGCGCGTAGGTCGCGCGGAGTCGCACACAGGGGTACCCATGGTACCTCCCTGCCTGTTCCATGCACGGCGCGATCGCGTCGGCGCGTACCCGCTGTAGGGGCGCCTTGCTCGCTTGCATCCATTGAGTCAATGCGGAGCCCACGCACGCGTTGTGCGACCGGCTCCCATTGACTTCAGCTAGAGTCCGACCGAATCGAGTCCGATTGCATGCGTACGCATCGTACTCGTCCGGTCGGGCCGCTAGAGTCTGATTCGGTCGGAAATCTCTCCGGGTCCGGCTCGGTCGGAGTGATTTCCGGCCTGAATCGGAATCGGCCCCTATATGTAATAATGTAAAGAATATTTACATTATAAGTAAATAATGTATAACTGTTACCAAAAACATGATATGTTAAAAAATTGTATAAAAACAAATGTATAACTACATCTTATTTTTGTAAAAATGTACATCACTATTATATAAAGCACAAACATGTTTAATGCTGAGTATACAAAAATATTATATATAAATGTATAAATATCTACAAAATATACAATATGTCAAAAATAAAAAATGTATTTTATTTTCTGTGTTTAGCAATATATATATAAATATTGTAAATAAAATAAAATGCATATTCTTTCTTTTCTTGAGTGTTTGAATGAAAATAAAAACATAAATAAAATGTGAACATGCTTCTGTGTTTAATTTATATTGTTTTAATTCTTGTATATGTAATAAAATATTTATGTTACATTAATGTTCTTTAAAAACTGTTTTATTGTAATAAACATTTATAAATATATCATTAAGTTTACTCCAAAATATAATCTTAATTTTTAACTATTCCCACTATAGACTATATTAATTCAGAGAAGGTGCTGCACACTAAACATATATAATTAACTATCCCCACTCCAATTCATATTAACTCAGAGAAGGTGCTGGACACTAAACATATATAATTTACTATTTCCACTCCAAACAATATTAACTCAGAGACGGTGCTGGATACTAAACATATATAATTTACTATTCCCACTTCAATTTAAATTAACTCAGGGAAGGTGCTGGAACCTAAACATATATAATTTACTATTCCCACTCCAATTTATATTAACTCAGGGAAGGTGCTGGACACTAAACATATATAATTTACTATTCCCACTCCAATTTATATTAACTCAGGGAAGGTGCTGGACACTAAACATATATAATTTACTATTCCCACTCCAAACAATATTAACTCAGGGAAGGTGCTGTACAGTAAACATATATAATTTACTATTCCCACTCCAATTTAAATTTACTCAGGGAAGGTGCTGGACACTAAACATATATAATTTACTATTCCCACTCCAATTTAAATCAACTCAGGGAAGGTGCTGGACACTAGACATATATAATTTACCATTCCCACTCCAATTTAAATTAACTCAGGGAAGGTGCTGGACACTAAACATAATTTACTATTCCCACTCCAATTTATATTGTTATTGACACTTATATAGCGCAAACTGTTACCCAAGGGTGTCCTGGCGCTCAATGAAGTCATAGAGGGAAACCTGAGTCAAGAGCAGAAAATTAAAAGCCTAAGACTATGCGGTAAAGAGCCAAGTTTTCAGAGCCTTTCTAAAAGCCAACAGATTTGGCTGAGATCTCAACTGCAGCGGAAGGCCGTTCCATGCCTTGGCTGCGCTAACCACAAAGCTTCTTCCACCCCAGTTGGCCTTTTTTACAAAGGGCACTGATACCAGTTTAGCTTCTGAAGAGCGTAAACATCTAGTTGGTGTGTACCATTGGAATTGCGTAATGAGATGGTTGGGCCCAGTTTTATGCAGGGCTTTATGCACTATACATAGGGCCTTAAATTTTACCCGTTTCGCATCGGCAACCAGTGAAGTCTTTTAATCTCTGCTGAGATGGAGGCATGTTTTGGGATGCTGAACAGTAGTCTGGCCGCTGCATTTTGTAGAAGTTGCAATTTGTTCATCAGACCTTCCTGAATGTTGAGATATAAACTGTTACAATAATCTAGTCTGGACATCACTAGAGCAGTAATCACTAACTGACGGCTATCATTAGGTAAAACATGTATGATCTTCCTACAAGTTTTTAATATATAGGAGGTGGATGAAACTACTGCATTCACCTGATCCTTGAGTTTAAGTTTATTGTCTATCCAGACTCCTAAATTCTTTGCCTTTTTGGCAGGCGTGGGAAGAAGACCTAGAGAGTCAGGCCACCAAGTTGAGTTCCAAAAGTTAGCATCATTGCTGAACAAGACTACCTCTGTCTTACTGGAATTTAATTTTAGGCAGTTTTGGGCCATCCAATTGCCCACTGCTATCATGCAGTCGTGAAATCTGGCTGCCGTTCCCTGCAACTCTCCTGGCCTCAATGACACTACAATTTGGGTGTCATCTGCGTATGATGTTAAGTTGAACCCAAATGATTCAATCAGGGAGCTAAGAGCGACACATAAATATTAAAAAGTGTTGGGCTCAGGGACGACCCTGAGGAACCCCACAAGGCAGAGAAAAAGGTTTAGATGAGAATTTGCCGAGGGTGACTGTCTGTTGTCTGTCTGAAAGGAAGGATTTAAGTAGTTTCCATGCTAAACCCTGTACTCCGATCTCTTGTAACCGGTCCATCAACAGGGCATGGTGGACCGTATCGAAGAGCCGCAGAGATCCAGCATAATCATAGCTGCTTTTCCTCCCCGGTCGAGAGTAGTCCTAATCTCCTCTGTGGTTTTAAGTAGCGCAGTTTCCGTACTATGACCACTGCGAAAGCCATATTGAGTGGAGTCAAGTATCTGAGCTTCTTCCAGGAAGGTGCCCAGTTGTTCATTCATCATTTTCTCTGCAATTTTCGCCGGAGAGGGAGTCTGGATATGGGTCTGAAATTATTCACATCACCGGGATCCAGACTCGCTTTTTAGCAGTGGTAATATTAGTGCTTCTTTCCACAACCTGGGAAAGTGTCCCTCAGTGAACATAGCATTTATAATGTGGGTCAAAGTAGGAGCCACAGATTCAGCTGCCAATTTTAAAAACGAGACTGGGCATGGATCCAGAGGTGATCCTGTTTTCATTTTCAAGAGTACATTTAAAGTGTCCATGGTGGTTTTTGCAGTGAACTGGACAAGTTGTAGCCTAGTACTTGTTTCTATTTCAGAGTCCGGATTTTTAATAGGGATCATATTCCCAGAACCAGTAAAGGATGAGAAGATAACATCCACTTTGTCAAAAAAGAACTTTGCAATTTTGTCACATAGTTCCTGGCTGGCCTGAATAGGTTGAGGAGCTGGATGCGCTAAGGCATTTACAGTATTAAAAAGTTCTTTAGTGGAGTTTTTTGCTAAGTTAATTTTTTTCACAAAAAATTCTTGTTTTGTTTCTTGCAGCATCTTTTTATATTGGACTAATCCATTTTTATATTCATGTTTTTCTTTGTCCTTATACCCCCTCCTCCATGATCTCTCAAGATGCTTACAGACCAGTTTCAGGTCTCTGAGTTCCTGGGTGTACCATGGAGCAGAGGGACGTGCTCTATTAGAACGAATACGTTTTTCAGGGGTAAGATTGTTACCGGCTGCATTCAGCCAGTTGGTGTATTGCAACGCCGCCTCATCCAAATCTGTATGAGGATTAAAAAGTGTGGAGGTTAACACCTCCTGTAGTTCTTCTGCATTTACTTTGTTCCATGCCCTACTTATTAGTTGTTTAGTAGCAGATTTTATCACATGTCGCTCTGGCACAGCCATTGTGAACAGCACAACTTTGTGATCTGACCAGATCACTGGGAGAAGATCTGAAACTGATATTTGCATGTTATTTGAGAATATGCCATCCAAAGTATGTCCTGCTTTATGGGTAGGACCATTAACCAGTTGTTTTAAATCAAAATTACTCATCATCTCTAGCAAATTTAAGGTGTCTGGGTCTGTTTGTGCTTCCAAATGGAAGTTAAAATCTCCTAAAATAGTATAAGAGCTGACACTTAACCCATTTTCAAACATACAGGCAGCTTTTATAATAAACGGGTTTCTCGGGCCCGGTGGTCTGTAAATGAGTGTGCCCTTAAAAGTATAGTGATTTGAGATATAGAAACTAAAATCCAGAGCTTCACATTCGTCATTTGATGAAGGCTTAAATGAGGCTGTAATTGATTTATGATAGATTACTGCCAGACCGCCCCCCTTCTTATGTGATCTATTTAAGGTAAAGGAGAGATAGTCCGGTGGTGTTGCTTTAATCAAATCCGGACCTGAAGCATCATCCGTCCAAGATTCGGTTATAAATGCAATACTAATATTTTCATCTTAAATGAGGGAGGAGCATTCCAAACTATGTTTAACTAGAGACCTTGCATTAAACAGGGCCTACTTCCCAATTTTTTCTTCCTCTTGTCGTTTTTTGTTTTTACCTGTACTTTGTCTCTCTTTAATAATTTCAAATACAAGAAACGGCAATTTAATAAGGCAGCCAGGGCAGGTTAGTTGAGTATGCATGGGCCTATTGTCCATTGAAATGCATAAACAGTCAGCTTTAAGAGGAGTATTGTTAGGATTAAGATTATGCAGATCCCTGCTAGAGTAATTAAGTGATTGGGCTTTACCTGTGTCACATCCGGCATGAGGACTGGTGCTGGACGCGATCGGTGCGCGGACGGGCGCAGACGGGCTTGCCTTAGGCGCGCCTTCGGCGCGCCAGCGGCGCGCCCGCTGCGCGCGTCCGCTGCGCGCTTGCGCCAGCCTCACTCTAAATATCCCCCGGGCTGTGAGAACTAGCCCGCTAACCAGAGACTTTTCCCAAAATGGCGGTCCCGCGTTAACAAAGCGGACCACCAAGTGAGATTCTCTCAGGACGTGCAAAAAGTGCAAGTTTAAAAACTACCAATATCATTAAAAAATAGGGCCCCCGCAATTTTAAAATTCGATAATCAATGTCATTAAAATTGGGCAAGCAACAGTCTTAAAATCAATAATGCAGCAAACAACAGTTTTAAAATCGGCAACAGTTTTAAAATCGGCCCGCTTTTCAACACACACAAGTTTGTACTTCTCTCCCGGCTCAAGCCTCAGGAGGACTTCAGGGAGCGCGCTCGCGCCCGCCTCACTCTAAATATCCCCGGGCTGTGAGAACTAGCCCGCTAACCAGAGACTTTTCCCAAAATGGCGGTCCCGCGTTAACAAGCGGACCACCAAGTGAGATTCTCTCAGGACGTGCAAAAAGTGCAAGTTTCTGTTTAAAAACTACCAATATCATTAAAAATAGTGCCCCCACAATTTTAAAATTCGATAATCAATGTCATTAAAATTGGGCAAGCAACAGTCTTAAAATCAATAATGCAGCAAACAACAGTTTTAAAATCGGCAACAGTTTTAAAATCGGCCCGCTTTTCAACACCCACAAGTTTGTACTTCTCTCCCGGCTCAAGCCTCAGGAGGACTTCAGGGAGCGCGCTTGCGCCAGCCTCACTCTAAATATCCCCCGGGCTGTGAGAACTAGCCCGCTAACCAGAGACTTTTCCCAAAATGGCGGTCCCGCGTTAACAAAGCGGACCACCAAGTGAGATTCTCTCAGGACGTGCAAAAGTGCAAGTTTCTGTTTAAAAACTACCAATATCATTAAAAAATAGTGCCCCGCAGTTTTAAAATTCGATAATCAATGTCATTAAAATTGGGCAAGCAACAGTCTTAAAATCAATAATGCAGCAAACAACAGTTTTAAAATCGGCAACAGTTTTAAAATCGGCCCGCTTTTCAACACACACAAGTTTGTACTTCTCTCCCGGCTCAAGCCTCAGGAGGACCTGGGTACTAAACATATATAACTTACTATTCCCACTCCAATTTAAATTAGCTCAGGGAAGGTGCTGGACACTAAAAATATATAATTTACTATTCCGACTGCAATTCATATTAACTCGGGGAAGGTGCTGGACACTCAACATATATAATTTACTATTCCCACTCCAATTTATATTAACTCAGGGAAGGTGCTGGACACTAAACAAATATAATATACTGTTCCCATTCCAACCTATATTAACTCAGGGAAGGTGATGGACACTAAACATATATAATTTACTATTCTCACTCCAAAATACATTAAATCATGAAAAGTGATGGACAGTAAACATATATAAATTACTAATCACAAATAAAAATATATAAAATAAATAAAATATAAAAACAACATACACATAAAAATATAATACCCACAAATTATATCACATAAACACATATAAATTAAAACTTAATAAAAATATATATTAACATATTCATAAATTAACAAATATATAAACAACAATAATTTTTATCATTATATTTCTTCCCAGAAATGAAAATGATTAAATAATATATTTTATTCATATTAATTAATACATTTAATTTAAATTTGTTAACTTTTAATATATAATTAAAAAAAATAAGATTATTTTAAAAAAATCATTAAACATTAAAAAATATTAATATTAAAATTAATGTATACAACATTTTAAATTACAAATTATTACAACACATTGAAAATTAAAATAATGTATATATACCATATCAACACAAAACACATCTACATTAAACTCATTTTATAATTTATCATGTTTTAATATTCACTACTATATTATCAATTCATAACAATTAATAACATTATAATATTTAAAATAAAAATGTATTTCTCTCTCAATATATAATATTTTTAAACATATTTTAAATACAATTACATACACTATATTCAATGCACAGAATGTTTTCCTATAATTAATTAATTTTTCTCACTATATATTTAAAGTAATTACAATTTTCCAAAACAATATAATTTTTACTTTTTAAAGAAAAAAACACCATCATCCCCTTATAAAAAATATTTACACTCATAAAAATAAAAATTTTAATATTGTAAAAATTTAACAAAATAGTTTAAAATACATACATTTTTACATTTTTAATACATTTAAACATACCTTCCACAATGAATTACACTCATAAATATTAATTTAAAAAAAAAAAAAAATTGCAATTTTTTTTTTTTATTCAGATATATTATCCACTATAGCACCCAAAATTATCCTCATAATTTTTTTTTATAGGTACATAAATATTACATTTTATTTTTTTAAATGACAATTTTTACATTCTAAAAAACTACCCACCCATATCCCCTATAAACACAACATCCCGCTCCTAAAAATATATTACAAAATTATATAAATTAATTATAATATTTAAAAATTTTAATTTTTAAAAACTCCCCAACCTTATCCTCCTAAAAAAAATTATAATTTCATTAAAATTATTTTTAATACTTAAAATTTTAAATTATAATTTTTTAAAACACTCCCCACCCTAATCCCCTATAAACCCAACATCCCGCTCCTAAAAAAAAATTCGTTTTTTTTCACATTTATTAACAATTAATATAAAATTTACAAACATATCACATAATTAAAAAAAAATACTAAAATGATATATTTTCATAACGATATTTTAGCAATCGATATTTATGAGAACGATATTTTAAACACAGTACATCGATATTAACATCGATATTTTAAACAACGATATTTTTAACTATCGATATTTAAAATTCGATATTATGACATAACTGATATTAATTATTCGATATTGTGTCTACTTACCCCAGATGACCAGCACCAACTGGACCTGCCTGATCCCTGCTGCTGGCCTCTGCTGGAGTAGTGAGTTCTAATCCCCTTGAGGTGCTCCCAGGTCCAGTACCCTTGGCTGGCATCAGATGGAACTCTTCCAGGACTCCTTGAGAAAATCCTGACGTTTTGGGCTCTTGGGGGCTCATTACGATGGCGGGCGGAAGCACAACCGCCGTGCTGGCGGATGCAAAAACCACCAGTTACCGCCGGCACGCAGCAGTCCACACGCCCGTCCAATTACGATGCGTAAAGTAGGCCAAACACCGCCGGCAAGCCAGCAACACCGTCCGCCATCAAAGTGCGCCCGTACACGTAGCGGCGCAGCACAACTGACACACACCGTCCGGCGAAACACGTCCCGCCCGGCGCATAAATTACGATGCCGCAAACAAACGGCTCCCACGGCTAAGAGACACCGCACGTGAAAGAGAGGCGGTAACACGGACGCAGAGCACGGAAAAGCGAAGAAGCGGCATCCGAGCATGAATCCAGCACTGCAGGCCCTCCCCATGCTTCTGCTGATGCACCACCAAGGACGCAACGTACCGCGGAGACGCAGGTAGGCACACACACAACAAGTGCACGCAAACAGCGCACACAGTGCAAGGGTGGAAAAAGCGGACAACCCCCACCAGCGCGTGTACACTACACATCCACCATTGCATCCACATATGACACACAGGCCAAATCCTAACATCGCGGAACACATGTGTACACACCACCTGGGACTAGGAACCAACCACCCCGTCACGGCCACAAGCGCCGATGACGCCGCCACACATGCGCACAACGCAGAGGCCAACCGCAGCGCCATGCATGCGTCGCACACAGACACAGGGACACAACCAAGCAGCACACACATCAGCCCCACCCCGAACGCACATGACACGTGACAGGCCGGCCACAGACATGTCCCCAACGCCCAATTCACGGACAACACCCAACGCCACACAACCGACGCACACATGTCAGTGAAGTCACGCAACAGCAGGACACACCCCAGTGTAACAAACATGGCGTAGCACACAGCGGTGGCAACACCAGCTAGGAGAAGCAGGGCCCCTTCGGGAAGAGGAACGCCAGTACCACACTGAAAAACCCATACCACCCTGCACATATGAACAAGACATATGAAACGGAACACCAAAGAGCACGGGGACCGACAACAGGTGGCCCAAGAATAACATTCACACACAAGGCCCAACGCAGAGCGGAAAGGCAGCCTGCCGCCCACACAAGGAGAGCAGACAGCACTGAATGACCTTCCATTCCAACTCCGAAACCACAGCCCTACGACAGAAGCCGGTGAATACAGCCATTGTCCAAGAATAGACCAACACAGGCATGCCGAGGAGACCGACCACAGGGCAGATGGCGCATATCACAGAAGCACACAACGGACGGGAAGAAAGAAGAAAACACTCCCCATGTCGGCCACATGCAAGTTAATTGGAAGGAGTCACACAGCACTGACCTTGAACTGTCTGAGAAGCATGTGGGAAGAGGGCCCGTGTCCTCCAAACAAGCCAACAGAACACAAGTCCTGTCTCCCTACGACTACACAGAGCTCACAGCAACCCCGGAGCGTGCACATTGCAGACTGCACACACAGCCGGAGCACGCCACCTCAACGAACCGCTGCGAAATGGCAACCGCAACACACCTACCCAACTACGCCGAACAGCTCAAGCTGTACAAAACCAACACGATACATACATTGGGATGCGATCTCCTGTCCCTGCTGAACGTAAGTTACCGACTGACTTACCGCATCACATTGTTCAGCTGCGTCATGCCCGTCTTCTACTGTCGGAGGTGTCCCTACCAGCATCCCGTCGAGATATGCCTCTCCAACCCGGCATGTCTGAAGGCGGACCTGCTACCACTACTCCTCCCTCTGGACGCACACGACAGGGCCTGCTCTGCCTATGGGGGCATGGCGTATGTGGCCAACATCGCACCCGCACTGAAATGGGACCACTGTGCCTCCACACGACGGATCATCGAGAACAGCTACATCGAATGTCACCCAGCATGCCCCATCATGGTCCTCCAAGGGACAACTTACGAACAACACCTTGACAGCCACCATCCGCTTCATTGGCTGGCAAACATGTACACCACCAATGACATGGAAGCCCTGCTGGACGGCATCGCATACCTGACAACCTGTAAATACGTCGGACCACAACGCAGGTTCCCGAGTGACCTTTGATGTCCAACCCCGCACCCATGCTTAGCTTCCGCACGGATCTGGCCAGTCACCACCACAACAGCCATACCAAACGACCGGCAACTGTAACCACACCATCAACGACATCGCCATGACATCGGATATGACCGGGACATGCACACTGTTCCCCATCACATCCAGGAACACCGCATGCATCGTGGGAGGCAGTGGCATGGGCTCTGTGTATCGCACCCACATGGACGGAACTGCACGAACAACCAGGACACGACATGGATCCAGCGCACATGGACACACACACCACTCAGTGGACATGAATAGGTCGCCTGGAGTCTGTGGGTGCTGCACCCCTCCCACCCCCGCCCGGGAATCCCATACCAGGACCTTTGCATGGACGACAAGTGCATACAACAACAACACGACCCCAGTGACTGTGACATGTCCAGTAACCACCACAGTGCAACAACAAGTGGCACGCCGCTGCATGCACGCAAGCACATGCCCTGATGTCATCTCACATGCACGCGTGCATGAGGAACAACCGGAGCAAACCTGTCACATGGAACTGAGATGGACTGTGCCCATGATGCCAAGCGGTCTGGTAGGCTACATGTATACCGTCTGTGTCAAAGTCCGCAGCTCCGCAGCTATACGTAAATGTACATTAGCACAGCCTTGGCCAAGCAGATGTCACTCTGAAGCCCACATCCCACATGCAACAGCCAATCACATGTAACCCCACACCCTATCATATTTGCAATCATGCTCAGTATATCCTCAACATGTATCCCGCTGCCAGTAGTGTCCACTATACTGCATCACAGAGGACAGAAGACTCAATATAATGTTTGAAACCAAAACTGTCTCCGCTGACTCATTTCACAAGTACGAATGAGAGAGGATGAGAGTATGTGAAGTACACGGCAGTCGTGACATGACCATGTAGTCCACTGGTATTGGATGTCAACGCAAATGAGTAGCACTACTGTGGAAGACACACATGTGTCGTGTGAAGTCGTATGGACGCAGTGCACAGGTGGGTGGGTGTGACGGGTAGATGCGCACATGCCAAGTTGGAGCACGCCGTGTTGGGAGGGGTCATGAACAGTACACCACCGCTTCCTGGGCATAGTGAGAGGACACCTGTCGGGGGGGAGTGAACACGTGTGTGCACAGCAGCCGGGAACACGTACATAGCGGTACCAGGCGCACACGTCAGCCCACCCTCCGTGGACAAGCAGGATCCTGTTGTGCGCCCGCCATGCCCCTTGACAAGGCACACACAGCCCCAGTCGACCAGGTGTAACCCCAACATAGTCAATCCGCACAGGCGATACAGGGCACGGGATGGCAGTGGAGCATGGTGTGTGAGAGGTCTCCTCGCGCTCCTCCTGGTCATATCACGCAGGCAATAGAACCTCAACATCTAGCATGGCAAAAAGTCAAATGGAAGTGTAGGGGGACGCACCACAGCACGAGCAGCACTGACGTCACGGGAGGTGGCTCGCACCATCCCATCCATTGCCCATCATACCAACCACGCCACATGCCATTGCGACTAAGTGCAAGCGCGTGCGCCACCACCCCCGAGCCCTCCCCAGAGAGGCCAAAGAGTGAATGTGTGGGCCACCAGTCACAGACGGACGCGGCCTGGCCGCAAGGGCAGCCACAGCCACTGGGTGTCGCAGGTGGCGGATCCGGAAGGCGAAGACTGTGATGCATAGTCCATGCAGGCCGGGTCTCCATTGGGGGCACCACGCAGGTGGACGGCGTCCCGCCACACATCATACCCTGAGACAGCCCACTCGTGCAACTGGACCCACACATACACTCCTTGCCCTCCCTGGTGCGAGCTTGGGGCTGCCTGTGCAAGCGCTAGCCTCGCAGGTGAGCATGCATATTGGGGGGCGAGGGGAGGACATGAGGGCTGGGGCGAAGATGACCGTATCACTGTCAAGTAGTACAAGGGATGTCCCAGATGTGGAAAGGAAGAGACGTGTTCCGTGTGCACTGCAACTAGTCGCCAATCCAACTACCCCCATGTCCGGAATGTAAGCCCGCACCTAGGCCCGCCCATCCGCCACATCGAATATACCACCAGCACAACAACCTTCCCATTCGAAACACTGACTGGGGGTGGCGACCAGTGAACAATCATGTGTAGCCTACCCACGCGTACATGTGGGCCCTCCATGATCCATGTCACCTGCGGCAAAGACATGACATGCGCAATGAGGGAAGTGAGGAGAGCTGTCCGCCCCACGCACAGAAGGTGCATCAGCTCCACAGACTCAGCAGCGAGTCCAGCAGGGGTCACATGTGCAGGGGCAGCGGTGCCTGGTGTGAAGGCACATGCATATAGTCAGCACATCGACCAATGTGTAGTCTGCCCACATCCACAGTCCATCATCATGCGGACATAGGAATTGAACACAGGGCAACACATCTTAGTAGGTGCACCCACCGTGACCAACAATGCGCAATCATCGACGTACCCGCCCTGTGCATGGCCCCCACCCAACGGAGGCACATCCAGTGCCACCATCCACACACACAAGCCTTCCACGGAACATGCTGTGTCCAATGGTCAGTACAGAGTCAGCGCCCATCTGGTGGATCCTGAACAGGAGACACATGCACACACATGCCAGCTCCCACTATGTACGTCTGCCACCTGGCACGTGCAATGTAACCTCTCACCTGTGACGTGTGACTGCAAGCACACAGCCGTCTTGGCATGGGGCTGTCAATGTGGACACCTGTCAATGTTTCGGGAGCTGTGATCCGTACAGTGCTGTACATAGGGTGCAGTGCTGACACCTACTACTGTCTCATTTCCCCTCGTGCCACAGGTCCCACTTGTATTGGCCGCTCAGCCCGTGCCCACATCGTCGTCGTCGTGTGCCATACTCATCCAGCCTCGGAAGCAGTTCCATGCTCAGCAGACACTCATGTCGCCGTGGCGTTGCCGCTTGACGAATATGCAGTCAGTCCCCATCAGCACGCCCCGCAAGTCATTGGGGCCTAGATCCCCATGTGCATGACCATGGCAGTGGTATGTCTCACTTGCCATTGTTGGGAGACCTGTGTAAGTGTATTGTGGCCGTGCCGTCCCAGCTTGACAGCTGGGCTGTGGCACATGTGCTTGCTCAGTCATGTCAGTGATGTGTATGCGAAATTGCTATGTGTTGTGTTGCTTTGACATGTGTCCTCTGCCATTTTCCCCAGGCGGAGACCGAACATTGACCGCCCATACCAATTGCTGGCGGACATGGACGATACAGAGGTTATCAGGAAGTTTCGGCTGGACAGGCCAACCCTGCATCGACTGTGTGCAATGTTAGAGCCCCATCTCCGTCCCCGCAGGGTGTATCCGACTGCTGTCACCCCCACGGCTAAGGTGATGGCCGCCATGCATTTCTTCGCCACTGGGTCATTCCAGCACACAGTGGGCAGTGGAGGTGGGATGTCCCAGCCCATGTTCAGCAAGGTGCTGAGGGATGTACTGGCAGCCATGATGCTTTACCGGAACAGGTACATCCGCTTCCCCAGGGCTCGTGAATTGGCGGCAGTGAAGGGTGCATTCTATGCCCTTGGCAGAATCCCACACGTCGTGGGAGCCATTGACTGCACACATGTTGGCCTTGTTCCACCACAGGCCACTGAGCACCTGTACCGCAACAGGAAGCACACGCACTCCCTGAATGTGCAAGTGGTGTGCCTTGCGGACATGGTGATCACCCACGTGTGTGCCAAGTTTCCAGGCTCGGCCCATGACGCACACATAATGCGCAACAGCATCTTGCCACGACTGATGGCCAATCTGCAACAGGATCGTGGCTGTATTGTCGGTGAGTATGTGGAGTGGTGTAGCGTGCTTGTTGTGCGATGCTGTCCCCTGTCCAGTTGGAATAGCAACGGTTCTCTGTGTCCCTCACACCCAGGTGACTCTGCGTATCCGAATGGGGCATGGCTGCTCAGTCCATTGAGGAATCCTCGCACCCCAGCAGACGATCGATACAATGAGGCACATGGGAGGACCAGACGTGTGGTCGAGCGTACCTTTGGCCTCCTCAAGTCCAGGTTCAGGTGCCTGGACCGCACCGAGGGTGCACTGGCGTACTCCCACAGAAGGTGTGCCAGATAGTGGTGGCGTGCTGCATGCTGCACAATCTGGCCATTCGGTAGCAGATCCCCCTCATTGTGGATGACGGAGATCAACCAGGGCCCCAGCCCGCAGACCAGGACAGCTCGAGTGAGGAGGACAGCGGAGAGGAGGAAGCTGGGAATGTGCGGCAGCAGCTCATCGCCCGCTACTTCACTTGACGGTGAGTGTCCATGTACGACGGCTGATGTGGCTGTATCTGTGCAGGTGTGTGTGTGCTGTGTCAGGGTGGCCGTTTGTTCACTACGTGCTGTGTGTCAACGCTCCATGGCCAGGGTAGTATGCCACTGTCGGTGACTGTGGCATTGTGCCCTATTGCTCTGTGCGATGTGTGTACATTGCTTGTAGTTGTTGACATGTACTGTGTGATGGGTGTGTGACACACTCATTGAATGTGCTCCTGTTCTGTCTCCCACCCCTAGGTCCCTACAGGCCGTCCGGATTCCATTGCCATGCCACGCATCAGGTGCCTTTCCGCCCAAGGTGGCCGTTGTATTCCGTACAAATAAAACACAGGGCACAAACAGCAGTTAGTGAAAAAGGTGCATTTATTACAAACTGTGACATGTGATTGTGCGTAAGGTGATGACAAAAGTGGTGCGTGCAGTGTCAATGAGCTGTCGGTCATGGCTGCGTGAAGCTCAGGGTGTACCCACTGGTTCTATGTCCATGGTCCAACACACACATGCCATCCAGCTGGCTGTGTGGAGTGGGATCGTAGAGCAAGTCAATGCAGTGGCTGGTCAAGGCAGGCTGGCGGAAGGCTGGCTGGCTGCCTCACTTGCGACTGGTACGTGCGAAGTCCTCCCGGGAGACCTGTTTCCTCTTCGGACGGCCCCTTCCACGTTTGGGAGGGGGGGTGTGTGGTGGCGACCTGCTGGTGGTGGGTGAGGTGTGCTCACTGGCTGTGGTCGCAGGGGATGTGGACACTGCTGCCCGACCCTGCGCCCTAGCAGGTGGTGGCGGAGGTGGTGTTGCTGGCCTTGCCTGTGACCCCACCGCCACCACCAGCTGGCCCATGAGGTCCACGAGTTGGTCCATACGGGACACGAATTGGCCCATATGGGCGTCCATGGACCTCAGCACCCCCAGCACCTCCCGCGTGTCTGTGGCAGACCTGACCCATTGTTCTTGGGCCTCCTCATAGGCCCCAAGGACTCTGGCCATTTGAGGCAGGGCATGGCTCCCAGGGGAGGCTGGCGTTTCCCTGACCCTGCTCCTCCTACCAGTCCTGCTGCCACCGGCCTGCCCACTAGCCACATTGCATACCGCGGTCCTCGCTGTGGCTCCCAGGGTGGATCCAGTCGGCCGGGCCACCACCTGCGCTGGGGCTGGTGCCAGCGAAGACGTGGTGGTGGTGGTGGCGGTGGTGGTCGGTGCGGCGATGGTGGCGGTTGCGGCAGTGGTAGTGGCCGCAATGACCGTGGGTGTGGCCGCAATGACCGTGGGAGTGGCCGCAACGACAGTGGCAGCAGGGGGCTGGGACTGTTCAGCAGCCCTGGATGATGGGTTGGTGGGTAGGAGGGGTCCTGGGGAGCGGCTGGGCCCTGCCCCACCAGATGGGCCTGCTTGATGGTCCGTGTCCGAAGAGGAGGTCAGATCCTCCAGATCCGTGTGTCCTCGTTGGGGGCTTGTGGGCTGGCTGTGCTGGCTGCTGTCTCCATCCCCAGCATCCGTGGAGTTCGTCACCTGTGGTGAGAATGGGATTTGTCATTGTGTTGCACCTGGCACAGTATGTATTTGTCGTCTGACATTGGCAGTTCGTGCAATCTCGTACATGGGTTTCCCGGAGGCGAGTGTGTGGCTGTGGCATCTGTAGTTGCGTGTGCTAGGCAATGGGACTGTGTGCTGTGCACATGTGGCATGGGACGGATTGGCCATGCCGATGGGTGTGTTGCTGTGCCCCTACTCATTGTGACTCTGGTGTATGCGGGCTCCTGGCCCATCCTGGGTCTGGTTTGTACTTTGCTTTTGGGGTTCATATGGAACGCTTAGGAGCGCATATGGCAACATGGGGGCCATGCCCCAGATTCACATTTGGGAGGGGATATGCTTTTGGGGTACATGCTGTAAGCCATGGGTGCCGAACGTGACATGTGTTGTGGCAGCATGACAGTGCATGGTTTGAGGTGTGTGCATGCTTGACATGGCCTGCATATTTGCTGTCTGGTGTGATTACTGGGCATGGCATTGGACGCATCGTTATGAGTGAGTGTTGGTTGTGTGCCAGCCAACGTATTGCAGTTGTCCCATCTCCTTGGTGTGCGTGCTGCCCTGTGCCATGTGCATCACTGCAGTGCTCGGGGGTGTGTCCCATGTTGTGTGTTGTTGCTCACAGTGTGTCGTGCGCTTCATTGACTTCTGGCACATGGTTGGTCATGGGCATGTGTCTTAGCGTGACTGCTGTATGTGTGGCAGCTGTGCGGATGACATGCCTTTCATGAGACTGGGGCTGACGGATGGGATGGATGGTATGTTGTATGTGCATGGTGTGTCTGTGTGTTTGATGGGTTCAGTGGTGTTAGTGTGCATTTCTGTTGTTCCGCTCTGTTGCGTCTAGTGTTGTTTGTCTTACATAGGCGTAGTTGTGGGGTGTGTGGTTGACAGGCAGTAGGGGCTACATGAACTGGACTTCAATGGTGTTTCGGTTGTGTGTGATGGGTTGCACAGTGGCTGCCGTGTGGTACTATGTTCAGTGTGGCTTGTGCATGCAGACGTGGCTCCTTGGGTGTTGCTGTGTTTGTGATGGGTCATGTGGGGTGTGAGTCTGTGGTTCATGTCCGTGTGCACATTGTTCACTTGTTCGTGACGGTGGGCGGTGCTGCGTGTTCGTCTGCTATGTGACATGTCCCATGTGTTGGTCGTGTTACGGCCCTCATGCCTCCAGTGATCCAGCCCTGTCCAGTTTCCCACCTGCAAGTTGTTCGGGCGTGCACTGTACTGGATGCCACATGGTTCTAAGCGGGGGTGCTCCATGTTGCAGGTCTGTGGGGGTGGGGGGTGTTGTGGGTCGTAGTGGTGGCTGGACACCCACTGACACCGATTGATGTGGACCGTGATGTCTACCTTTCGGCTGTCGTTGTGCACTGCGGTGGCTGACACGTGGCTGTGGGGTGTGGGGGATGCTCCTCCTTGCTGTACTGTGGGACTAGGGGCCTGGTGTGTTTTGTACTTGGGCTGTCCACCCTCCCACCCACTGCACTTTGTGTTCCTGCCACTTACCTGTTACTTGTCGGTTAGTGCAGCTGTGGCGGACACATGGGTGTGGTGGGTGCTCGTTGTGGCGCTTCTGGCATATTTGGGGACCTGTTGGTGGTTACGTGGCTGGCTGAGTGTACACATGTCCCCACGCATCTTACAGTTGTTCTGTTTGGGCTGTGTGTGGTGGTGTCTGTTGCATGTGTGTGTTGTGTATTGTGTGCTGGACATGGGGGTGTTTGTCCCTGGGAGCTGTGGCATGGTGGTAGTGCATGTGAGTACATAGCGGTGTGCTGGTATACATTAGTTTGTACTTACCAGCCTCCACTCCCCTGCTAATCCGGCGAGGATCTCGGGATGGATGATGACTCGCACCTTCTCCTCCCACGCTTTGAAGGTCTTGAAGAGCGCGGGATTCCCTCCGCCAGTGACTGCAGCCAGCTCTCTGTTTTTGCCCTCCTTCTTCTTGACCAGGCTCTTGACGTCATTCCACCGTTTGTTTATTTCGACTCTGTTCCTGGGCAGGGTCCCGACTGCATTGACCTGGTCTACGATCCGGTTCCACATTCTGTTTCTGGTGGCTAGTGGTGTGTGCTGGACCATGTTCCCATAGATTTGTGGGTGCACCTTGATGATCTCGTCGACCATGACCGTCAGCTCCATGGGCGTGAACTTGGGCATTCTTTGTGGTGCCATGGTGTTTGTGGTGCTGGTGCGGTGTGTGTTGTGTAATGTGCAGGGGGTTTGTGGTGCCGGTGTTTGGTGGTGGTGGTGGTGGTGGTTGTGATGTGTGCGTTTCTGTGGTGTGCTGCTGTCCTTGCTGTGTCACTGTGTCCTCTCCTCTCCTCTCTGGTTTGCAATGTTGCAAGGGGTTGTGGTCTGTGGGAGTTCTGCTTTTGTACCTACCTATGTGGGTGTGTCCTCATGGTCTGTTGTTTTCAGGTGTGTTGTGTCTGGTGTTCTGGCCTTTGTATTTTTTGTTTGTCCGGGGGGTGTTTTCGGGATGTGTACTGTGCTTGTGTATTTGTGCGTGCCTTGCTGTGTGGACTTATTGGCCATGTTGTGTGCTATTGGTTTTGTGAGCGGATGGTTTCTGTGCAGGGACGTGGGCGCCATGGTTTCTGCCGTGTCGATTGGCATCGGCGTTGTTTGCGCTGGCGGGCGGTATATTTGTGGTTTTCCCGCGCTCATGGCGGTGCGATCGTAATTTCACGTGCGGTGTGTCGGCCGTGAGGGCGGGCGGTTTTGTGTTGTCGGGCGTGTTTCCGTCCGTGGCGGGCGGTTTGACTCCGACTCGGACGATGGCGGGCGGTATTTGGTGTGATTTTTCCGCCGATGGCGGTTTTCGGTTTGTGTTATCGTAATGGCGTGGTCGGTGTTCAGACGGTGTATGCGGGCGGTATTTTGCCGATTCCATGCCTGGCGGATTTATTTACGCCGGGTATCGTAATGGGCCCCTTGGTGACTCTGAACACACTCTTTGGGGCGAACAACAACCATCTGCTATGCCCAGCGACGTAAATCTCCAGCAATAACTTCTCTTTGCATCAGCAGTGACAGTCCACGTTGAGTGCAAAGCTCCAGCAACAACCTGCACTTCACGCCAGAACATCAGCCGCCTGCAACGCCCGACCTGCTCGTCACACCGACAATGACCTCCTCATGGCCCCTGGCAACGCAAAACAACACCTGCAGCTCCTCGTGTCGACCTGGGCTTGAGAGGGAAACTCTTCAGCGGGATGAACCTGATCCATTTGTCTGACCTGCGCTCAATTGCAATTGGCCTGAACTTGTAACTTTTCCTCAGTGTAGCACGACCACATAACCAAGAGTGGCGCTTTATGGTTTTTGGTGCTATTTTGCTTAGAACTTTAGAAATTCATAACTCCTGTTCTACTAATTGGATGTTTTCGTTTTGGTGCCATTTTATTTAATAAATTGTACTTTATTTTTCTAAAGTGGGTTAGGATTTTACTGGTGTTGTATTTTCACTTCATTATTGTTTGAGGACTGTATAAAAACTTGACCCATTGCCTCTAATGTAAGCCTAACTGCTTTTGTGCAAAGCAACCAGAGGGTTAAGCACTGGTTTATTTAGTTATTTTTGTTGTTCACCCTGACAAGGATTGTGCTTATTATTTGAGCAGAGCTTCAACCCCTTTCAACTAACAATCCAATTTTTTAGACATTTCATTCACCCAGCTATTGCCAGTTAGGATCTTGTACCTTGTACAAGTGATATTCTTTTAATTGCCTCTATGTCTGGGTTTTTACACCAGGCCATCTGTCGCACTGTGTGTTCAGTATAGTTCAATTTAATAAGAGGACCATTCCTCAGAACAACAGCTTTATGTCCTCAATTTTGTAAGAAGGTGCACAGTTATTAATGCAGAACTCAATATTGTTTTTTCTTCAAAGAGACAACATATTGTTTTGAATATCATTCCATGGGTCCTCTCCTTTTATCTTTTGATCCTTCTACTTTTAACTTTAATTAACAGACCAGACGAAAATGATCATTATTGAAATGATTTCCTCCCTCGTACCTATGAGATGCATGAACATCTTAAGCACTAAAATATTTATAGCCTACAGGGGATTTTTGTTTTTTTCATTTAGTATCCTAAGAATCATCCTTTGAATCATATTTGACAAGTGTTTACCTTTTTCTTGCTTTTTCAAGCACTGGTCACGGGATACCACCGGTTGCGTCTGTACAGGGGAGCCTTGCAATAAAACTCCCCATCAACAGTAGAACACTTGTCCGATGCATCAACAAACCCTCCAGTTCTAATAAGGACCGATCATTTCTGCCCCTGGAGGCAAATACAGATTGAGCAATAAAAGCTTGCTCTGTTACTTCATATCCATCTTTAAATTCTCAATTACTTATTTGAGATATTGTTTTGTCTACTAGCAAAGGTTCTGAAGGTGCTCCTGACTAGTATTTGGGATGCTTACTCATGATATGAAGCGACTAGGGGACGGCCGTTTCACCTCAATATTCTGTGCTGTAATGGTCACTCCAACCCCTGGGTGTTGCAGCAGAAGTGCATACAGAGTATCTCAACAGGTTTTGTTTCTAGTGGGACCTAATCGATAATGGACGCCGTCTGGGATCATCTGTATCTGCATACATTTCAAAGCTCTTCTTGTAGCCAGTCTCATCAGAATCAGAGCAGCGCCTGTTGTGCGTTGCTACACATCAGTAATGTTGAGCCTTAGCTACTGCCCCAGAGTACCAGTATTCTCCCTGGCCAAGGAAAAGTTCTGGTACTCAAGGCAGGGCCGGACTGGCCGTACCGGGCATCGAGTGTTTCCCCAGGAGGCTGGAAGGGTGGGGACCAGTTTTGAGATGGTGGGGGCCGTTTTTTTCACTGGGGGCCAGTTTTGCAGCAGTGCTGCAATATCGGCCCCCATCAACAAAAGCAGCAGTGCTGCACACTTGCAACCCCCCATCCCCCTTTCCTTCCGGGGCTGGTCTGACAAATTTGCCAGGGCTGCTTAGTGTTCCCAGTCCGGCCCTGACTTAAGCAGAAAAAATTCGAAAGTGCCGGCCCATTAAAGCAGAGCTTAGCACATGACAGATAGAAGAGGTGGATACCACAACACGTAGGTTAGTGAATAGCATCTTGTAGTTCGTGAGTAGTACTATTGTAAAAAAAAAAAAAAAGTGTACTACAAAATGCAGTTTGTGAATAGGGTCCATTGTGTTTGGGTTATGAACGCTAATCTATTCAGCTGAGATTAATTTACCAATATTAAGCAAGATTGCTATGTCCCCTTTTAGTCTTCCTTTTGGTCCTCTTGTTGGCACCTTCATGAACAGGGTGAAGCTGTTAACAATAATGTCGTCAGAGATCCATGCTTCCTGAAGCACAAAAGTATCTGTCTTATGCTACATTCTGGAAATTGTAGTAAAGCAGGGCCAGTCCGGAAGCAATTACATATTTACTCATTATAATGCTTCATACTGCTTCAAAGGAATATGTGCTGCAGGGGGACATCTAAGCTGGTGCATAGCCGTAAGCCATTAAGAAGAAGAAACTAGGGCTTCGGCGAAGTTGCAAAGTCCGTTGCCTTGCAGTTTTTTTATTTATTTTTTAAACAAAAAGAACACAAGCTTTGCAAACTACATAGCTTGTGAAGTTTAAAAGATCAGAACATGTTTAGCACCCATTTGCGCTTGCAGGAAATCATCCCTGATGTCACGATGGGCCGCAAGGGGCAGCGGGTGGGGTGCTACCATTTGCCACCACCCCATCAGAGGCCCAACCCCTGGCATACACCTTAAGCCATTCCTTTCCCTCTGCCAGTTATAGCGTCTCATCCCTCTTCCAAGGTCCCCGTGTGTGATCCCTTGCCCCCTTGCGTCCTATCTGAGTGTATCTTAGAGCTCCAGCATCCCGAGCTAAGACTCCATCTCACCTGTCCCCTGCCACATCCACAGTCAAGCCTTAGTGGACACAACTGTTTTTCAGCCACAGGATGTTCAGCCCTTCACAGGTGAACCATCTTGTGGTGGGAAATAAGCCCAATTTCACTGAAGGGCAGATGGTGAATCTTAACTTCAGTTAAGTCATAAAACTTGCCCTTGCTTCCCGAAATAGGTTTCCTTAAGGTACCTTAATTTGGGGTTGAAAGTGAAGCTTTTTCCGGCCCCTAGTACAAACTACAATGGAATATCTGAGTTGTGGACGCACTCCACATAGATAGCTCATTTAACACCTTCAATGTGGCTATTTCGCTCCCTACATGTTTTGCAGAGTCACTTCCTGTTGACAAATCTCCCAATATCTCTATAGAGCATTGCTTCTTTGATGCCAAAGTGTGAAGTTATTCAGATGAGCTATGTTATTCTGGTGAAAGACATCTGGATTACTAAGGTTGGCTACTAATATCTCATTGTATCGTGTGCTTCATATTCACCTGACTTGCTAATTGTGTACTCTATGTAATGCTCTAGATTGACAAGAGGATCCTGGATGACATGAATCGTCGCAATTCGAAGTACCCATACAAAGACACTATTGAAAGCCTACTGAAGTTCATCAGAAACATGGGCGCTCACTACCAGGAGAAAAAAGAAAAGTAAGCAATGATCGTGTGTTTGCGATACACTTACCCAACCCTCTGACCATTTGTGGTGTTGGGTGGATGGAATTAGCTTTGATTGTGTATTTCTATGATTATCAGTACAGCTGGAGGAGTGAAGTCAGGAGATGGCTTGAGTACACTTTTTCTCCAGCAGTTCAAGTTAAGAATTGTTTCATGGTGGATAGTCATAAAATTTTCCTATGTGGGCACCATCAGGGACTCGTGGTTCACAAATACTATTGCTCCTGTCCTAATCCGAAATGTGTTTATTTAGCGAAGGGCAGCAGTACATGCTTCAAGCAATCAGCACATCACGTACGTACAGTGTGTTCAGTCATGTCTTAATACAGCTCAGTAGAACAAAACACTATGAAAACGGGCCTTCAGATTCTACTCTTTTGACCCACCCTATATGTCTTTTAGACATGGAGGTAAAACTCTAAACAGTGATCTTCAAACCGAAAAAGCATGGGCAGGAGACCTCAATGCGCCATCCAGATTTAGCAAATGATACACATAAGCTTCTGAACACTGTGGGGCCGATTCCGATTCGGGCCGGAAAACGTACCGACCGACTCGGTACGGGAATTTAGTCCGACCGACTCGGACCGGCGCCGCACGACCCGGGTAGTACGATGAAATGCATGTGAAATCTGACAGACTCGGACGGAATACAAAACAACCGACCAAGCCGGACGGAAACAAGGCATCCAGCCGGGAAATCACGCGAAACGAACCGACCGACACGCACTCGGATTGAACTCGAACGAAACGTACCCGCGAACTCTGACCCGCGTAGTACGATGCTGTGCGTGCAAAACACGACCGACTCGCCCGGAGCACAAGCCGTACGACCGACACGCATACAAAACCCAGCCGAAGCAACCCAATACTATGCGACCGACTCTTACACCGCATATGAAACCTAGCTGACACACAGCGGGAACGAGTCGGACAAGATCGCACCAGACAACTGCAGCGTCCTACTCGGACACAAGAACGACTCCTACATGCACCAAAAACACCAAGGACATTTTTTTTTAAAAAAGGGCCAAACAAGCAACCACTAAGCCAATAAATACAGGGAGGGAAAAAAAATGGAACAAGGACACACCTCCAACTCCACCTACATAAAGGCCACAAATCCCGACCATGATCCCGTGCAAATTCCACTGACCTGCCAGACAGAACACCATCACACAGCAACCACAGACACACTCACAGCTCATACATCACACAAGCCACACACCATTACCACACCTACAAATAGCACCCTCACACACACCCAGCTAAACCTACACTCACACCCCCCCACTTGCACACACACACACACACATCAATCACCACCACCACCCATCACCATGCCCCCAAAGAAGAACCATAAGTTCCAAGATTATGAATTGGAAATCCTGGTAGACGAGATCCTGAGGGTAGAGCCACAGTTGTTTGGTACATTGGTACAACAGACCCCCATGTCGCAGAAAACCAAGATGTGGGCGAGGATCGTCGACAGGGTCAACACACAATCACCATGTTTGCGCACAAAGGAAGACATCCAGAACAGGTGGTATGATGTGCGCATGAGGGTCAGGGACCTACTCAAAAAGGACTACCTCCTCAGCCAGCACACCGGCAGTGGCCCTCCTGCAAAACAAGTATACCTCAGGCCCTGGGAGGAGAAGGTGCGGGCCATCCTACCACCAGTGAGCGTATACGGACTAACAGACATCCCAGAGCCTGGTGAGTACACAACTAATATACACAATATGGTGTGACTACACACACACACATCACAGTCAAGGGGATAGGCAAACCATGCACACTTAGCAAATACACACCAACCAAAATATATCCATCCCAAGATGTGAATGCTAGTCAGACAAACACAATACCTGCCATCCCATAGTGATATGTAACTGTGTCATGACATCTACAAACCTAACAACAAATACAGCAAGGCAGTGGCACAAATAGAACCAACAAATACTCCTAGATATTTACCCACCACTAGAACACCACCTCACAGGAAGCTCACTGAAAGGAAGGAATTCTGTGTATGCTGGTCAAGTCAGTGTAGCCAATAGCATGATGGGAGTGGTAGTCACAGATATTGGTCACACCCACAATTGGCCCATCAACACCACTCTGAATCATGCTCACATCACAGGGAGTGGAAAACAACTGACAAGATGGCTGACACTGGCTACTGCTGTGGGGAGCACAAGGCCCTGCTGGGAACTGGGCACCAACAAACAACAGGAACACACTGTCAGCCATCTTGCCATTTCTGTCACACTCACACACACTGAAGTCCATCCAAAAGGAAGGAAGGATGGGCATGCTGGGAAGGGGGGTGGAGGCAATAGCAGGATGGGAGTTGTAGGCACAGATATTGGTCACACCCACAATTGGCCCATCAACACCACTCTCAACCATGCTCACATCACAGGGAGTGGAAAAGGACTCACAAGATGGCTGACACTGGGTACTGCTGGGGGAGCACAAGGCCCTGCTGGGAACTGTGCAACAACCAACAGCAGGACACCACTGACTGACATCCTGAAAGACAACTTGCACTCCCTGCAATGGAAGCATCGTTCCATGGTGGGATATCTGGCTGGGTGGGAAGGAGGACTGACAGCTCTGACCATAGTTACAAGCAGCTTCTCTCACACACCCCTTAACACAAACTCCACACAACTCACCTGGGAGAATGCAATGCCTCACACTCCAATTAAATATCCCACAAAGAACCACCACCCTGGGTTATGCTGTGTGAAGCACAGGGACACTCTTGGGACTTGTAGCCAAACAAACGCCAGGACTCCCTGCAATGGAAGCACGTTCCATGGTGGGATATCTGGCTGGGTGGGAAGGAGGACTCACAGCTATGACCATAGTTACAAGGACCTCCCGTCACACACCCCCTCAACACTAACTCCACATAACCCACCTGGGAGAATGCAATGCCTCACATCCTAACTGAAGATCCCACAAAGAACCACCACCCTGGGTTATGCTGTGTGAAGCACAGGGACACTCTTGGGACTTCTAGCCAAACAACTGCCAGGACAACACTCCCAGCCATCCTGTCAGCACAGGCACACTACCCCACAGGGAAGCAGAGTCAAAAGGAAGGAAGGATGGGCATGCTGGGAAGGGGGGTGGAGGCAATAGCATGATGGGAGTGGTAGTCACAGATATTGATCAGCCTCACAATTGGCCCATCAACACCACCCTGAACCATGAACACATCACAGGGAGTGGAAAAGGACTCACAAGATGGCTGACACTGGGTACTGCTGGGGGGAGCACAAGGCCCTGCTGGGAACTGTGCAACAACCAACAGCAGGACACCACTGACTGACATCCTGAAAGACAACTTGCACTCCCTGCAATGGAAGCATGCTTTATGGTGGGATAACTGGGCTGGGGGAGAAGGAGGCCTGGATGGCAACCAAATACCACCAATGATGGTCATGCACACACCTCAACATACACATTGACATGCCACAGGTTGGCAGGACAATGTGCTACACCAATATCACTCTCTGACTGTCACAATTTAGGAGAATGCAATGTCCTGGCCCACATCCAGAGGTACAGTCACAACTGTCAGGTGTTTGAACAAGTGATGCCAGTAGAAACATAACATACAATCTGTGTCTCTCCCCAAAACAGGTGATGATGGGGACACAGCAGCAGACGAGGAGGAGTCCCTGTCCCAGGCTCCGGGGAACACTGAGCTCACTGGTTTGGATCAGCCACTGCACTCCTCGGATGGCGAAGAACCAGCTGGAACCTCCAGTGTGAGTCATCATGCAGCACCAGCAGGACCAACATCTGCACCCCCTGCACCCACTCCTCCAACAACTGCCAACACACAGACCACCCCTGCCAACACGGACAGACCAAGGACCACAGATGACAACAGCGCAGGTACCCAGGCCCAAACTGGAGCTGGTGACAACGAGCCCAGGAACAACACCCAAGTGGGCCCACGGTCACCTGTGCGTGCCACCGCAGGTCCTGCACGTGTCGCCAGGGGTGGTGGGAGGGGTGGTAGACATAGGTCGCTCTTTGCAGAGGGGTCTGGACTGCATGATGACCCACAACTGGCACGCATCGCGGATGCATACCAGACTAGCACCGGAGAGGTCAGCCAGGTAGTGGGGATCCTCAAGGACATACAACAGCAGCAGGCTGCCCATCATGCCCGCTTGGACTCCCACATGTCCCGTGTCGACACACACATGTCACATGTCGAGACACACATGTCACGTGTCGAGACACACATGTCTGGCATGGAGTCCAAGTGGGACACATTGGAACAACTGACAGCGGTGCATAGGGACATACTCACATGCCTCCACCAGATCAGCACCAACATGGCCTCACCTCCCTGTGTGCCCACAACAACTGCTGCTGAAACAACTGCAAATGCCACAGGGAGGGAGGAGGACTCTGGCAGAGAGTCCCCTGCACCGCTGCAGCCTGCACCTGAGGGTCCCCCCAAGAAGAGGGGCCGTCCGAAGAGGCCAAACTGAAAGTCCGATGGCCATCTACATCCCCCAGGAAGCCAACACCTGTTCTGGAACTTTTCCTCTGTGTGCAAACTGCACGCCCTGTCGAAGCCAACCCAACTCTCCCACGTGACATGGGGAGCTCTAGTTGGCCAAATTCATCAGATGACTGTGGACTTTACTCTGGACATGTCAGCTACCAAGACTTCCAATACACATGGGAACTTTGGATTCCAATTACTATGTACAGCACCCACCATCCTGTGCACCATCCTCACACCCGTATGTAAATAAACTCACCAAAACACCATATCTGCCTCTGTTGTGATTCCAACGTGGTTTTTGTCATGTAGATGGTGATCTGCTAAATGACACTGTGCATGCTAACTGCTACAGCAAGTCCAACCCCGTCATGTCAGTCATGGCGACGTGACACATATGAGGGAGACACACCACTAGGGCCACACAACACATACACACCAGGGCCATCAGACTCATCACCTCTACTGATGTTGCAACTAAATACAGTGGAATGCACAGACACAGCACCTATTCACAGTCACTGTGAACTACACTACAGGTGCAGTAAGCAAATGTCAGTCAGATGTGTGACTACAGACAACGCACATCCCAAAGTGAAGCACAGGTTTATTACACATTTGCAACATGTTGTTTCCACTACAAATGCAAGCTAATCCAACCTGGCTGTGGCCACAAAGTCAAAAAAACAGAAGATAGAAAGTCCAGGGGTGTGTGGCACATCACCTGTAGGGAAACGACTGCTTCCACCTTGGAAGTTGAATCATGGATTCGGGGGATCCAAGTTGATCAGACAACTCCGGCAGCACCCTGTGAAGGACAGACATGACACACAGTCAAAACAATGAAGAACAGCACAGAACGGCAATACTCATGTCTAATACATGTCACGAGATAACTACACAAAACCAAGTTAGCATGTCAACACTGTTGGGCAGTACAGACCACCTGCAAGGACACATCGCTGCACGCATCCAGTCAAGTAGCACATGGGCACACTCAAACAGCACCAGAGCACCACACACACATATCATGCAAACTCAAATCATTGACATCACAACCCTCTGGAGACTCACATTCAGCTGAAGAAGTTGGTGATGAGCTGTGTGCGGACATCACCATCATCATCATCATCATCTTCACTGGCATCGTGACCCAGGCCAGGATCTTCCACAGGTGGCGGACGTTGGTCATCGTCATCCAGGATGAGAGGCAACTCCTTCCGCACTGCCAGGTTGTGTAGCATGCAGCAGACGATGACAATCTTGCACACCTTTGCTGGGGCATATGGGAGGGCCCCTCCTGTCTTGTCCAGGCAGCGGAAGCGGCTCTTCAGAAGACCAAAGGTCCACTCAATCACCCTCCTCGTCCGACCATGTGCTTCATTGTAGCGCATCTGGGCTGGTGTCACAGGGTTCCTGAGGGGTGTCAGCAACCACGGCATGTTGGGGTATCCCGAGTCACCTACAGACAGACAATTGCACATTAGCCGATTTGAAAATGTGTGCGGAAAACAACATAGCAGTACACACACACAATGGTACAAAGTCAGTACACACCAACAAGCCAGGCACGCTGGTTCGGCATCTGTGACATCATCCTCGGGATGCGACTACTCCTCATCACGTAGGCATCGTGTGCCGAACCGGGGAAACGGGCACACACATGTGAGATGGTCATATCTGCAAGACATACCACCAGAGCATTGATCGAATGGTAATGTTTACGGTTGTGGTATGCCTGCTCATGTGCCTGTGGTGGTATCAAAGACACATGTGTCCCATCAATGGAGCCAATGACATGTGGCATCCTCCCCAGGGCATAGAAGTCACTCTTGACGTCAGTGAGTCGTTGACGTGTTGGGAAATAGATGTACTGGTTGAGGTATCTCAACATTGCCCCCAAAACATCGCGTAGCACACGGCTGAACATAGTTTGTGACATCCCACCAGTAGTTGCCACAGTGTGTTGAAAGGTACAGGTGGCAAAGAAGTGTAGGGCTGCCATCACCTTCACCTTGGGGGTCAGGCTGCAAATGTGGGGCCAACCGCACTGCCAAATCCTCAATCAGCTGCCTGGTGAAGCGGTACCGTCGGATGCTGTCGCGTTCCACCATCGTTGCCAGGTCTGGGAATGGTCGATGGACAGCAGGAGCCCTGCAGTGCATAGGTGAAGAAAGCAAGATTGTCAGTCACCCCACCTATGTGCCGTTCACCATACTCAATTTCACATGATACATCATCAACATACACAAGTACTTGATGTGTGTGTCGTTCCGTTTGGACATATATGGCACCTACATGGACATCATCTAACATCTCTGTTCAACAAGTGTTGACAACAGGTTCCAGGGTGTGCTATGGGACACCATTAGGCTGTGTCACAGTACCCATTAACTGCTCTCACGTTCCACACACATACCACAGTGACATGTCTGGACAGATGCTCCACAGGCATCACAGCTCATTGACAGGTAGATTCCCAGGGAGCCTGTCTTGCCACATGGACACTGGCATGACATGGCGTATCATGTACACGTCAGAAAAACAAACATGACACCCACAGGTAGTGGCCCCTGTAGCCTCTGCAGGACAGACATGGACGTCTGTGACACACACACCATCAAAGTTCATGCACAAACCACGTGGATGTGGAGACTGTCTCCCATTGTGCACATGGAATCAGAGACATGTGATACACAACATGCACACAGACTGTGGAGGGACATCACTATTGTTGGAATGGGCCACCCTGTGACGTACATGCCTTCCCACATGTGAGCCTGGGGGTATGTGACATGTCATACACATACACAACCTGGAAATGTGACCATGACACATGCTCAGAAATGAAAAGTTGCACACCACAGTGGTCAGGTGCACAACACACAAAGGACCCTGTCCCCATTAACACGTGCACAGCCTGGGTGTGTCTGCTCCCAAGTGCCACCCCAAAATCCACATGTTCACCCCCATACACAGATAAGGTTATGCTGCCACACATGCCTCATAGACAGTGTGGACTGGGTGTGGTGTTGTAGGTGTGCCCCTGAGTCCCTGGAAAGTAATGTGGCTGGCATAGGTTCACCAGTGACCAGCATGGTGACATATGCGTGTGACCTGTCCAGGGATCGTGTTGTAGAGCAATGGACCGATCGGTGTGCCCGGCTGGCCCATTGCATCGTATGTGAGCGGGTACGCGTTGTATGCCTGGTACGCGTTGCACAGCAATGGAGCGATCGGTGTGCCCGGCCGGCCCATTGCATCGTATGTGAGCGGTACGCGTTGTATGCCTGGTACGCGTTAGCACAACAATGGACCGATCGGTGTGCCCGGCCGGCCCATTGCATTGAATGTGAGCGGGTACGCGTTGTAGAGCAATGGACCGATCGGTGTGCCCGGCTGGCCCATTGCATTGTATGTGAGCGGGTACGCGTTGTATGCCTGGTACGCGTTGTACAGCAATGGACCGATCGGTGTGCCCGGCCGGCCCATTGCATCGTATGTGAGCGGGTACGCGTTGTATGCCTGGTACGCGCGTTGCACAGCAATGGACCGATCGGTGTGCCCGGCCGGGCGCATTGCATCGTATGTGAGCGGGTACGCGTTGTATGCCTGGTACGTGTTGTAGCAGCAATGGACCGATCGTGTGCCCGGCCGGCCCATTGCATTGAATGTGAGCGGTACGCGTTGCACAGCAATGGACCGATCGGTGTGCCCGGCCGGCCCGTTGCATCGTATGTGAGCGGGTACGCATTGTATGCCTGGTACGCAGCTGTACAGCAATGGACCGATCGGTGTGCCCGGCCGGCCCATTGCAGCGTATGTGAGCGGGTACGCATTGTATGCCTGGTACGTGTTGTACAGCAATGGACCGATCGGTGTGCCCGGCTGGCCCATTGCATTGAATGTGAGCGGGTACGCGTTGTAGAGCAATGGACCGATCGGTGTGCCCGGCCGGCCCATTGCATTGTATGTGAGCGGGTACGCGTTGCATGCCTGGTACGCGAGTGGTACAGCAATGGACCGATCGGTGTGCCCGGCCGGCCCATTGCATTGAATGTGAGCGGGTACAGCGTGTAGAGCAATGGACCGATCGGTGTGCTCGGCCGGCCCATTGCATTGTATGTGAGCCGAGTACGCGTTGTATGCCTGGTACGCGTTGTACAGCAATGGACCGATCGGTGTGCCCGGCCGGCCCATTGCATTGAATGTGAGCGGGTACGCGTTGTAGAGCAATGGACCGACCAGTGTGCCCGGCCGGCCCTTTGCATTGTATGTGAGCGGAGTACGCGTTGTATGCCTGGTACGCGTAGTACAGCAATGGACCGATCGGTGTGCCCGGCCGGCCCATTGCATCGTATGTGAGCAGGTACGCGTTGTATGCCTGGTACGCGTTGCACAGCAATGGACCGATCGGTGTGCCCGGCCGGCCCATTGCATCGTATGTGAGCGGGTTCGCGTTGTATGCCTGGTACGCGTTGTACAGCAATGGACCGATCGGTGTGCTCGGCCGGCCCATTGCATTGAATGTGAGCGGGTACACGTTGTAGAGCAATGGACCGATCGGTGTGCCCGGCCGGCCCATTGCATTGTATGTGAGCGGGTACGCGTTGTATGCCTGGTACGCGTTGTACAGCAATGGACCGATCGGTGTGCCCGGCCGGCCCATTGCATCGTATGTGAGCGGGTACGCGTTGTATGCCTGGTACGCGTTGCACAGCAATGGACCGATCGGTGTGCCCGGCCGGCCCATTGCATTGAATGTGAGCGGGTACGTGTTGTAGAGCAATGGACCGATCGGTGTGCCCGGCCGGCCCATTGCATTGAATGTGAGCGGGTACGCTGTTGTAGAGCAATGGACCGATCGGTGTGCCCGGCCGGCCCATTGCATTGAATGTGAGCGGGTACGCGTTGCTGGTAGAGCAATGGACCGATCGGTGTGCCCGGCCGGCCCATTGCATTGTATGTGAGCGGGCACGCGTTGTATGCCTGGTACGCGTTGTACAGCAATGGACCGATCGGTGTGCCCGGCCGGCCCATTGCATTGTATGTGAGCGGGTACGCGTTGTATGCCTGGTACGCGTTGTACAGCAATGGACAGAACGGTGCGCACACATTGGCTGGGGTCTGGCATGGCAACGGACGCGTTTTCAAAACTCCAACGAGTCTGATGCAGTGAATTCAGTTGGCCAGCCACAACAATGTTGCAAAATCATGGGTGTCATGAAGTTGAAGATTTGAAGGATGCTGTGGGCGTGTATTAGTGCTGCAATTCCATGGATAGGTCAAATTCAGAAGATGCAAACGACTTGGACCTATCACGTTGCACACATGGGACAGTATCTGCCTCTGCAGCACACATATAATGCTGGCTGTTCCCCTGAGAGCTCCCTTGCCTGCACTACATGCTCCAGGACGACATCTGCCACCCGCACTGCTGCTGTTTATGCATCCTCTGGCTCCTGCAATGGCACATACTGTGGAGAGAGCCCCAGCCTTCAGCCTTGAGGAGAACCAGGCCCTGCTGGACAGCCTCCTTCCACAGTACAGCAAGCTGTATGGGACACCAGGGGAGCAGGTGAGTGTGCTGTCCACTGCCTCACTAATTGTGCATGTTGTCTGACTAGCAGGGCTTTCAGTGTGCACACCACTGGCTAGCATGCCCACTGAGTAGTTGTCACACCCCAAAGTGTGTAGTCACATGCACAGAACTGGTACAGTGCAGTAACAGTGCATTCCAACTAGGTTTACTTCCCATGCAATGATACCATGTAGTGACTGCTGGCAAACTGTTCATAGCCATTGTTGCACTGCCTGTGTACATCATATGCCCCTGTGATTGAGACATGTATATCCAACTGTGTGATGCACGTATATGTTGCATGTGTAGTAATGGCCTTTTCACTTTGTCATCCTCACAGGTTGATGCCCACCAGAAGCAGGAAATCTGGCTGACCATCGCCCGGAAAGTAAGATCCGTGGGGGTCTACAGGCGCAGGATCCGCAACTGCCAAAAGAGGTAGCAGGACCTTCGTGGCTGGACCCGGAGGATCGCAAGGGTCCAGCTGAAGCTGTCGCCTCCTCGCAGGAGGGGCGGACACCGGACCCTGACCCCCACATGCTCCGGATCCTGGCGGTGGTCTTCCCTTACCTGGATGGGCAGCTGAAGGACAGACAGCAGCAAGGAGGGGGTGAGTCCATGACTGCACTGTGCACTTTTTCTGCCATGCTATGTGCCCTCCTCTGGCCTGGTTAAACTTCCACAGTACATCAGTCATGTGGTCCAGGACACATGTCCCTCATTTGTTACATGCCCACTTCTCCTCTGATACGCATATGTGTGGCCCTTATAGTCAGGAAATTGTCTAATTTGGGGACTGTGTCATTGCATTTTGCTTTGCTCAAGGTGGGGGACAACATTTGTTCCCGTGCCTATGTTGTGCAATTCATGGGTGGGTCAATTGCTTACACAATGGCTAAGTTCTGACATGTGATCTGCGTGTAACTTTGATATGTGGTCCGCTTGCTGCTCTGACTCACCACATGTCCCTGGGGAATGTGGCACACACCCATGCTGCTGGTGGGAACAATATTTGGGCCTCAGGAGTATGTGTATCCAGTGTGTCACACATGCTTAGCCACCTGCCTACTGTCCAGGACTCATCCCTCATACAGGTGGAGCTGGACAGTCATGCCTACTCGAGTGCATACAATACACTCTGTACTCCCACTCCCGTGTATCATCTGGCATGTTGTGGTCAGTGAAATGTACCCTCAGGTGTCTGCCTCTGTCTCATTGTGCTGTGTCTTCGTTGTCAGGACTACTGGTATGTTCATCGTTTGGGGCTCAGCATGCCATCTGAGATGTGACCATGATAGACGATACTTCTGTGACTTATAGGTGTCTTATCACTTGACTGTGCACACAGGTGTTTGCGACTGTGACTTTCAAGCAGCTGCATTTTCATTCACAGCACACTGTGAGGTGCTCATGTTCAGAGAGTTGTGTTTCATGTCCCCCATATGTCCAGTTGGTATGACGTGGACAAATAGTAGTACAGATGATGTGGTTTTTGGGGGATGGACATGTGCACTTGTCAGTCACATAACTTGCATTCCCCATGCCCTCGGATTGTGACACAGTGCAGACTGTTGTTGTCTGGCTGCCATGGCCATGTGACTTGAGACAGTAATGTATGACTTTGCACGCATTCCTGTGTCATGGCATTCAACTTCCTGGGACTGATCCTGCAGGGGAGTGACATGTGCAACATGCACCCTATTGTGGCATTGACTATCCGGACATGGGTGCATCATGGTGTCTGGTGCTGGTATGCATCACATGCATTTCGAATTAGAATCTGGCCATCCCTTTATCCGGACACCTGCACTGACTTCACCGTGTTCCCTGCAATGTCCAACAACTGTGTAGGTGGTGCATGTGTCCACACTGGGGTCTTACCATCAGACAGGCACCAGACAGATGGGTGCAAGGGCAGGAGGGGTGTGAGTCCCATGGTTGACCATCAGACTGACAATTGGCTTCCCCGAATCTGTGTGAGGACTTTAGGCAATGTTCAACTAAGGATGCCAGGGCTTGCTCTGTAATGTGCTGTACTTACTGTGGGGTGTGCGGTCAGTGCAGGTGACTGATGTTTGTCTGTTTCCCTAATTGTTTGCAGAATCATCCACGGCCACAGGAGGGGACAGCTCCACGGACCAGGAGGAGCAGCGGAGCCAGACTGGGTCAGCATTGGACGAGTGGTCAGAGGGACCCAGAGGCACGGAGGGCGAGGGGAGCCACACCGAGGAGTCCTCAGCACCATCCACCTCAGCTGGGGACCACAGCAGCTTGGAGGATGACTCCCTTGTGGAGGCGGGTCTCGGCAGCCACCAAAGGCCAGCTAGTCTGTCTGGCCCCGCCACCACCACCACCCTCCCATCGGCTCCCATTCCTGAGGTCCGTGGAGGCTCCTGTGCTCGGGAGCGTGTCTCCTTCGTGCCAGGCACCGCAGCCCCTGCCCCTGTGTCCCCTGCTGCCCTGAGTGAGGAGTCTGTGTACCTCCTTCGGCAGCTCCATGTAGGGCAGACAGCAATGCTGAGTGTCCTCCATGCACACACCACTCTGTTGACACAGCTGGTGTCGTTCATGGAGGGCATCTCGACGGGTATGTCTGCCCTACAGAGGAGCAATAGGTCCATGGACTCCTCCCTGACGGCAGCAGTGTCCCTCCTCCAACAGTCCCTCACCCCTTCCACCTCTGCCCCATCCACACTTCCTGCCCCCTACCTGTCCAAAGCACATGCACACCTGCACAGTCATCCACACACACAGACACAAGCAGCACAGACACACCCAAGAGTAAGGCAAGACGTGCACACAAGCATCCTCAGGGAACTGATACCACAGACACAGGGGATGGGGAACACACACACACACAGGCATCCACATTCACTCCGCAGTCCTCCAAATCCTCTCCCTCCAAGACCCCTTCCCTTGCCTCGCCTGCTACCCCACCTACACAGCAGGTCTTCCTGTGTGACCTCGGCCTCTTCCCCACCATTCCTGCTGACCCAGCACACCAGGGGAAGAGGAAGTCCACCCACACAGAGAGGAGTGCCCCTCGCCCCCGGACACCCTCCCCCAGGCGCAGGCAGACACAGGAGCCCATTCGGAAGTCCCCCGGAGCAGGAAGAGCAAGACCCCACCACCACCACCACGCAGCTCCAGCGCCCAGTCTCTCTCCTCCATCCCCCAGGCCACCACTTCACAGGTTCCCCCGCCCCACCCTGCCCCAGGTTCCCCTGCACACCGATACCGCATCCCCAGACTGCTTAGGCCCTCCCCCCCTGCCACTTGCTCTTCCACCCCCAACCCAGACGCTCTGCCTGTTAGTGACACTGTTGTGGGGACCGGGTCCCCCCCCTGTCCTGCCCACCTCATCTGCCCACCCTTCCACTCCCTTGGAGTCATGCACTGCAGTGGAGTCCACAACCACCACGTCTGACTCGGGCACTGCAGTGGGTACCCAGTCCACTACATCAGTCCAGCCCACTGCAGTGGTTGCGGCACCCACACCAACTAACTTGTGTACCACGGTGGTGCCGGCCCCCCCTGAGTCAGACACCTCCACTGCAGTTGCCGGTGACACTCCTGCACCCACCACCCCTTCACTGCCTCACTCTGCCATCCCCTGATCCTGTCCCTGCGGTGCCTGGCCTGCCCCTTGTATGCCCCTCCAAGGGTGATGTCCCCCAACCGTACCAGTGCAGGCAAGCAATGTGTGACCAGTTGTCACTTCTCACCCCGTTGGTACTGTGATTTTGGACTGGCCATTGGCCTTAGTTTCTTTTGGACTTCCGTTTTTACCCTGACATTTGCTGAATAAAGCCTCTTTTTGTTTACTTTTGGGTTTTCTTTTGATGTACATGATGTGGATGAGTAGCATCCTGCATTTGCAGTTGTAATAGTGTTCACATCAGGACGATGAAGTGTTGCAGTGATGGACTCCATGTGGTCCATGGGATATGTGTCCTGTTGTATTCTGGATCTGTGGCATCCTTTGCTACAGTCTGAGGGTGTAATGTTCAGCATTTGACACAGGGATGTCCTTTTGCATTGGTAAATGAACATCTTTGTCTTACACTGATGCACATCTGGTGGGCTTACCACTGTTCAATGTTCCAATTTCCCTGACTGTGTGCCCAGCTCCACTGGACATGCAGTTTTACACATCAATGTCGAAGGACTCATCTGTGTATACAGTGCAACTTGCTTGACACGTGTTTGGTGTGTGTGCAGATGACTGACGTGACACCCCGTACTCCAGGCTGATGTGAGCAGAGCCTTCTGTGTGTTGTGGTTGTTGACTCACTGACGGAGTGTTCTGCTGACATGTTTGGGTCGTGCACAGACAAGGTTTGGCACAGCGGACCTTCCACAGGAGTGGTGTGCCCTCATGGCAGTGTGTAATCTGGTGACATTGCGTGGGCCTGTGTTGTGTAAGCATGTCTGTGCGTGTTCCCTTCCCTTTTCCTACACAGGCTGTGTCCCTAGGGATGTTCCTGTTTGTGATGCTTGCTGAGTTGTTCTGTGTTCATCCAGCATCTTGGACCTGGTTTCTCTGTGATGTGGGTGCATGGCAAACTAATGTTCATGAGGTTGTCAGTGCTGGGGATGCGGGCAAACGCAGATGGGACACATTCAGGATTCCCCTTGGCACTTGTTGTTTACACGAGTAATGTGATTTACAGTTTGTATTAGCTTACAGTGATTGTGACACGTTGTGTGTGTGACAGCTGCCACTCCTCAGGGTCAGAGCTGCAATGTTGGTAGTTGTGTACGTGTGTTCTTCGTGTGTAACCTTGGCTTCTTCATTGGTGTGTGACTATGGCCAGGATCCCATTGATCGTGGTGGATTTCACATCATGCCCATGTACAGCATACTGTTCTGTGTGTCAGACATTGACAAGTCTTGTTGACTGGCCATGTGTGATGGGTTTCTGCACCTTGTTTCCCACCACCACCCCTGGTATTGTCATGGGTGCATGTGCAATGTCACCAGTCCATGTGAGCTTCACTGCTGCACATTGGTGGAGATCAGGGTGTGTGGTGTTGAGTGTGTGCAAAAGTGAGTTGTTGCACGGCCAGACCCCTACCTCCATATTGGCCTTGGCTGGCAGGCCATGCTGATTGATTGGAGCTTGTGTAGGTGTGATGGTAGTTAGTTACTCAGGACACATGGCTGGGGTTCACAGTGTGAACGACATCTAACATTGTCATCACAGTGGGATTATCATGCAGGCTAGTGTCCGCACAATATGGGGTCCCTGGGGGTAGTGCTGTGGTGGGTCTGTCTCTTGCTGTGTTTGTTGCTGTTCCTACAAGCTTGTGTGACATGTGTAATTTGTGCTCCCTCTCATCTAACAATGCCTGATTGCCCACATAGGGGATTTGGATCCATGAGTTACTTTTGTGTGGCACTGTATGTGCATCTGTGTAATTGGTATTGAGGCCTCATCATGTGTTGTGTGGTTGCCTGGGGACACTGGCACCCCCCCTCCCCCTCACATGTTGTGTTTGATGTGCAGTGTGGGTCTGCCTGTTTGTGCATCTGCACCACTGCATTGGCATATCTTTAGTGTGCTATTGGCTGTATGTTGTTTGGTGGGTTTCACCTGCTGTCCCTGGGACTCCTAGGTCATCAGTCAGCACAATGATCATTGTTTGTGTGTCCCATTGCTGCCATGGTATGTTATTTGTTCACCTCACATCTACAGTCTCCACAGGGTATCTACATTAGTGTGCCCATTGGTGCAAATATGTGGGTCTGCATTATGATGGTCACTTCTGTCATTGTGTCATTGATGGATGTTGTCAGTGTCAGCCCCCATGGGTGTTGTTTGTCTGCACATGGCCAAAGGTATGTCTTATTTGCACTGCACTGTTTGCCTCCCCAAATCTATGTTGCTATGGGACACAAGCACTACTTTGCCACTGATGTGTTTGTTGTTCTGTGACCAGGAATCATCCATGCAGTTTGGCAGTTGCAGCTTTTTCAATGTCAACACTTACATTTTGGTCACTGTGATGATGGGGGTTTATACCCCATTGCCACAATGTTCAAAATGTGCTTCAGCTATGGACCCCACACTTACCTTTTGGTCACTGTTATGATGGGGGTTTAGACCCCATTGCCACAATGTTCAAAATGTGCTTCAGCTATGGACCCCACACTTACCTTTTGTTCACTGTGATGATGGGGGTTTAGACCCCATTGCCACAATGTGCAAAATGTGCTTCAGCTATGGACCCCACACTTACCTTATGGTCACTGTGATGATGGGGGTTTATACCCCATTGCCACAATGTGCAAAATGTGCTTCAGCTATGGACCCCACACTTACCTTTTGGTCACTGTGATGATGGGGGTTGGACCCCATTGCCACAATGTTCAAAATGTGCTTCAGCTATGGACCCCACACTTACCTTTTGGTCACTGTGATGATGGGGGTTGGACCCCATTGCCACAGTGGTCATGGTCTGCTTGCATTGTGGGGGCCACACACATTTATGTGTGACACATGTGATAGGGGGTCACATTGTATGTTCAAAGTCATGTTCAGTGTTGTAGGCATTTGACATAGTCTACACACGCTTGTCATGGTGTTGGGGGATGTCTTTTTGTTGCATTCCTTATGTTGGTGTGTGCTTGTTGTGTCATGCATTAGCCATCCTGTGAGTGGGGGTGTTGTTGGTGGTAGGCATCCTGCCCCCATGGGTAGAGGTGGTAGTAGTGGTAGGCATCTGGCACCCCCTCAGTAGGGGTGGTAGTAGTGACAGGCATCCAGCCCCCATGGGTAGCGGTGGTAGTAGTGGTAGGCATCCAGCCCCCCATGGGTAGGGGTGGTAGTAGTGGTAGGCATCTGGCACCCATGGGTAGAGGTGGTAGTAGTGGTAGGCATCTGGCACGCCCTGAGTAGGGGTGGTAGTGGTGGTAGGCATCCTGCCCCCCATGGGTAGAGGTGGTAGTGGTGACAGGCATCCAGCCCCCCATGGGTAGAGGTGGTAGTAGTGACAGGCATCCAGCCCCCCATGGGTAGAGGTGGTAGTAGTGGTAGGCATCCAGCCCCCCATGGGTAGAGGTGGTAGTAGTGACAGGCATCCAGCCCCCCATGGGTAGAGGTGGTAGTAGTGACAGGCATCCAGCCCCCCATGGGTAGAGGTGGTAGTAGTGACAGGCATCCAGCCCCCCTGGGTAGAGGTGGTAGTAGTGGTAGGCATCCCCCCCATGGGTAGGGGTGGTAGTAGTGACAAGCATCCAGCCCCCCATGGGTAGAGGTGGTAGTAGTGGTAGGCATCCAGCCCCCCATGGGTAGGGGTGGTAGTAGTGACAGGCATCCAGCCTCCCATGGGTAGAGGTGGTAGTAGTGACAGGCACCCAGCCCCCATGGGTGGAGGTGGTAGTAGTGGTAGGCATCCAGCCCCCATGGGTAGGGGTGGTAGTAGTGACAGGCATCCAGCCCCCATGGGTAGAGGTGGTAGTAGTGACAGGCATCCAGCCCCCCATGGGTAGAGGTGGTAGTAGTGGTAGGCATCCAGCCCCCATGGGTAGAGGTGGTAGTGGTGGTAGGCATCCTGCCCCCATGGGTAGAGGTGGTAGTAGTGACAGGCATCCAGCCCCCATGGGTAGAGGTGGTAGTAGTGACAGGCATCCTGCCCCCATGGGTAGGGGTGGTAGTAGTGACAGGCATCCAGCCCCCATGGGTAGAGGTGGTAGTAGTGGTAGGCATCCAGCCCCCCATGGGTAGGGGTGGTAGTAGTGGTAGGCATCCAGCCCCCCATGGGTAGAGGTGGTAGTAGTGACAGGCATCCAGCCCCCCATGGGTAGAGGTTGTAGTAGTGGTAGCCATCCAGCCCCCCATGGGTAGGGGTGGTAGTAGTGACAGGCATCCAGCCCCCCATGGGTAGAGGTGGTAGTAGTGGTAGGCATACAGCCCCCCTTGGGTAGGGGTGGTAGTAGTGGTAGGCATCCAGCCCCCCATGGGTAGAGGTGGTAGTAGTGACAGGCATCCTGCCCCCCATGGGTAGGGGTGGTAGTAGTGACAGGCATCCAGCCCCCCATGGGTAGAGGTGGTAGTAGTGGTAGGCATCCAGCCTCCCATGGGTAGGGGTGGTAATAGTGGTAGGCATCCAGCCCCCATGGGTAGAGGTGGTAGTAGTGACAGGCATCCAGCCCCCATGGGTAGAGGTGGTAGTAGTGGTAGGCATCCAGCCCCCCATGGGTAGGGGTGGTAGTAGTGACAGGCATCCAGCCCCCCATGGGTAGAGGTGGTAGTAGTGGTAGGCATCCAGCCCCCCATGGGTAGAGGTGGTAGTAGTGACAGGCATCCAGCCCCCCATGGGTAGAGGTAGTAGTGGTAGGCATCCAGCCCCCCATGGGTAGAGGTAGTAGTGGTAGGCATCCAGCCCCCCATGGGTAGAGGTGGTAGTGGTGGTAGGCATCCAGCCCCCCATGGGTAGAGGTAGTAGTGGTAGGCATCCAGCCCCCCATGGGTAGGGGTGGTAGTAGTGACAGGCATCCAGCCCCCCATGGGTAGAGGTGGTAGTAGTGACAGGCATCCAGCCCCCCATGGGTAGAGGTGGTAGTAGTGGTAGGCATCCAGCCCCCATGGGTAGAGGTGGTAGTGGTGGTAGGCATCCTGCCCCCATGGGTAGAGGTGGTAGTAGTGACAGGCATCCAGCCCCCCATGGGTAGAGGTGGTAGTGGTGACAGGCATCCTGCCCCCCATGGGTAGAGGTGGTAGTAGTGGTAGGCATCTGGCACCCCTGAGTAGGGGTGGTAGTGGTGGTGGGCATCCAGCCCCCATGGGTAGAGGTGGTAGTAGTGGTAGGCATCTGGCACCCATGGGTAGAGGTGGTAGTAGCGACAGCCATCCAGCCCCCCATGGGTAGAGGTGGTAGTAGTGGTAGGCATCCAGCCCCCATGGGTAGAGGTGGTAGTAGTGGTAGGCATCTGGCACCCCCTGAGTAGGGGTGGTAGTGGTGGTGGGCATCCAGCCCCCATGGGTAGAGGTGGTAGGAGTGACAGGCATCTAGCACCCCCTGGGTAGGGGTGGTGTTTGTTGTTGGCATCCAGGCCCCTATGTGTATATGTGGCATTGGTGATGGCCATCCCGCCCCTATGGTGCTGCTGTTGCTGGTGTAAGTAATTTCTGCATCCCTCTGTGTGTGTGTGATATGTCGGGTACGTGTAGTTTGTTTTTGTGGTTGGTGTCTGACTTACCTTCTGCGCCGTACGCGTCCGTGCCTGTTCCGGTAATAGATGTAGAGTATTGGTAGGGCCTGCGCGATGGGATTCATGGTTGGTTCGTCTCGTTCGTCTTTCTCTTTGCTTCGCCTCGTCCTCGTCGCTGGCGTGTTCGTCTCGTAGCCGTGGATCGTCTTGTGGCGCGAATCGGAGCTTATGTACGCCTCTTCCGGATGCTTTGACGTGCCGTGCGTAGCGACGGGTTCGGCGCGTACGGAAAGCGCATCGTACTTGTCCGGCCGGACGGGGCTGCATTTTGGCTTCCGTGCGACTCGATTCTGCGTTTCCGGATCCGCATCGGTCGGAGAACTGGACCTGTATTGGGTGAGTACGACTGGGTCGGGATTTGGGCAGTTGTGCGCATCGTACTTGCTCGTTCGGGCGTATGTGCGAATCGGTCGGGAAACAGGCATTCGCCTGGCTTTTTTCCCGGCCGAATGGTATTAGGTGCGCCTCCGACCGGGATCGGAATCGACCCCTGTATGTGAATGTGTCAAGCTCATATGTTAAAATCCATAGGTTATGAAGTAAAACATAAGCTAAAGAAGTGCACAGAGAGATGATGATGCACAAATGGATGGAGAATGGTAAAATCTGCCACTCATTACAGGGCATTGCAACTCACATTCCAAGTAGACACCTCATTAGCACTTGCATTTGTTCTGAATGGTTTTTACAGAACCTTAAATTGAATGTGCAGAGGTCATTCCTTAAATTTAATTCACTTTATTTGTTGCTTAAGCTCTACCTATGGAAGCTCAGTTTAATACATTTTTTTAAGCTAGTGGGTGTTGTTTTATAAATGTTGATACATCAATATTCTTTCAGCAAAATATAAAATGGGATAATTGTTTGGCTTGCAGAATATGCTACCTGAAGTTAACAGGGACCCTGTAATGAAACGAGATCCTTTTAGGGTACCTCTGCTCATGACATACCCGGTTAAGGCTTATGACCACTGACAAATGGGATCTGAGGGTAATCAGATGCCATGAGCTAAGGCAAAGGGATTTTTGTACCTAAGGGCATGATTCACAAAGTTAACTTACCCTTTTGATAAAGTTTACACTTAGGAGTAAGTTTACTACTTTCTGTATTCACAAACTTCGAGTGTAAACTTACTACAAAAGCATAAGTTGCATGTCTCCACCCCCACACAAGTAAGCAATTGGCTTACTCGTGTGGGTGGGTGACTTCCCTCCCTAAAAATCTCCCTAAATGCCTTTTACTCCTCCCTTATCACATCCCCTTTTGTAATAAGTCTGCCGGTTTTCCCACCCACTCCCTCCAGTCTTACCCACATTTACTACTAAAACGTATACTTACGTGTGCTGAGTTCTCTGCTTTTACTGTAGAGTCTCTGCATTCTTAAGTCTAAGCAACGCAGAGGGCCCGATTCTGATGCGGGTTGGAAAAGCTTCCCGACCGAGGGCCTGATTCTGATGCGGTTAGGAAGGCCTCCTAACGGCATTTGCTCCTTCCAAATCGGATCGGGAACGTGTCTTCCCGACCGAGGGCCCAATTCTGATGCGGTTAGGAACAAATGTTCCCATTGAAGTCAATGGGAGTTCAACCAAATCGTATCTGGAAGCATCCGGATGCATCCTACTCCGCCGGTCGGACTTTCCCGATCCGAGTGGGTCGGACACCATTTCCCAACCGATTCGGTCGGGAAGTTTTTCCAACCCGCATCAGAATCGGCCCCAGAGTCTTAAAATCTGCACATAGAGGGTCATTAAGATGGCGGGCGGACAAAGTCCGCCCGCCACCGCAACAGCAAACCGGACCGCCCGCAAGAGGTGCGGCGGTCCCGCCATGTGTATTAGGATGCCACCGCCATGGTGGCGGTGGCATCCCGTATTGTTCACATTGCGGCGGGCGGTGCTGTCAGCAGCACCCGCCGCAATGTGAAAAACGCATGTTGTGCATTTTAATGCACAACGTGACAGGCACCGTGCGGTGCGTGCCACCTTGTGCATTCAAATGTAGGGGGGTACCATAGGTACCCCCCATTTGCATCCCCCACCCCCCCAACCACCTGGGGACCCGCAACGGGCCCCCAAAGGCATTCTCCGCATGCCTTTCTATAGCGGAGTCTCCGCCATGGAAAGGCATGAGACCGCCATCATCGTAATATGGATGGCGGTGCCTGCAAGGCACCGCCACCATATTTCAGGCCTTTTCCGCCCGGTAGGCAATTGGGCGGATTGCCTACCGGCGGAAAACTGGCAGACGGTCTTTCCGTCCGCCTGGGTCCCCACCGCCATCGTAATATTGCGGGGGGAAATGGATTGCGGGCGGTGGAAAATAGCGGGCCCCCATAGTTTGTGAATTGCAACTTGTAGTACGTTTTGTAGTACTACTAAACATACTACAAAGTGCAGTTTGTGAATCAGGCCTTAAGTCTTCAAGATTCACCAGCACACTTCCCCACCATTCATCTAATATTCATCGATGTTCTCCTTTGTTGAGCTTGTTCATCTCTCATTCATGTATGCAAGCTGTCATACAGTTTGTGCTCTTTATTTAGGGTTTTGAGAATTTCTTTGTCGCTCTCTCCCCTTTTAGCATAAAGGAGATCATGAAAGACCCCGGCGAATACTTCCTAAATTTGTTTCCGGATCTGACCCTGTACATCTATGAAACCATACGAGTCTTGGAAGACAAGAAACGTTTGCTGGACCCCTATGGGATTTCTCTGCCGACATGAGCAACACCAGAAGAACATAGACTATTTGTAACTAACAACCTGATATGAAAAGCTTCTTTCAAGCTGTAGGTGTTATTTACTGCTGGTTATTTATAGCTTCATCAGGAGTAAGCCACACATACTCACAGAAAAATCTTTCTTAATCAAGTTTAAATGTTTTGTACATTGCTTAATCTTCCCCTGATGAGCCTGTAGTCCAGTATGGGAATTTCTGTGTACCGGAATGCTAAACAGCATAGTAGACGGTCCTGTGCCTTGAATCTCAGAGAGTAAAATAATATATTGAGTCCCAAAGAATCTGGCACACCGTACTGTCTGCCTGCTGATGCTATTAACAGGACATTTAATGGCAAAAATAGTATACACTCACTCCAGAGGCCCACCAGATCAACACACCAATGTTTTTAGGTACCAACATTTTTTGAGAGTTTAAATGGAAATTTCGAGGGGAGGGGGTTCTGGACATTTTGATTACAAGTCATTGTTATCTGGGGTGTTGGTTCAGTTGGTTTAATGAAAGAAAAAATTAACTACAGCTCCCAGAATGCATTTGATTGTCATATGAAAGCCCAGGGCCGAAAATGAGTTGCCCTGGCCACATGGAGCGAGGAGGACAGCTTTAGGTGGAGGTGGAATTTGCCCATTTTGCTTATGAGGAAAGTGTGTGTATGAGTGTGTGTGTGTATGGATATCACTGCACCTATATATGCATTCTTGTGTGTGTGAGAAATAGAGAAAGAAATGGCTTTCACTCTCTTTGCTGTATCTGCTCTATGTGGGTGGAATGCTTGATTGCTGCTGCACATGTTGTTCCTGGTCTGTTTATGGAGGAAACTTGTACTGCGATTGCATTTCAAAAGCTGCCCATGTGTGATGGAAGTGCTTGTCTTTTAATGCTTTTTTGCTTGCTAAAGACTGCATTTCTATTGACTGTCATGTCTCAGCAGAAATATATGTAAGTCGTCTTCGCTAAGATTTCAGTTATTATCATAAATCTTGAAACACTCAACAATTCTGCATCAGGTCATATAAAATCGGGGACGATTTACATTAACAAAAGTTTGGTGGTAGTCAAATGCAAATAAATGTGGAAATAAAATGTAGGGTATCTCCTGTTCCACCACAAAGTTCGCTACATTTATAGTCTCCTGAACTGTTAACCTAGGGATAATACACATCTCCTTACTATGATAATGTTATCACCACACTTTGGTATTATCTTTGCTTTTAGTGTGCAAGTTTAGATGGGGAGGGGGTCTCTGTCCTGTACAGGCTGGGAAAGTGAAAGGAACCTTTTCAGACCCTGGTCAGGAGATCGGAAAGCAAACCGTGGCTACTGGGTCCCACTGTGGTGGTTGAGTTTAAATGCCACTGATGTCCTGGGGTATGCACTACTATGGTTTTGCAAACTGGGATAAGTACAACTGTCTCCACATTTGACTCTCATGATAGCAAAGGTGAGAAATCCAAGGCTTCTCAGGGAGGTAGAGTGGGGCACAAGAGCTCAGAAGTCAATAGTCAACCAACAGACACAATTAAGGTACTGCCCAGTCAAATGCTTATTGTTTTTTGAAAGAAGGTGTTTTAATCTTACAACAAAATTAAATACTACACATTTTAATAGGAATCACAGTTACAGGGTTGTAAGCTCAGCTACCGTATTTAGTAAAGTGGTGCAGCTCCTCTAAGTACCCTCTTCCGGTTCTAGGAGATGTCTAATATCTACTGTTCAACACGATGAAGTGGGAAAGGCATTAATTAGGCATAGGTGCAGATCACTTCTGTTTACCCCAGTGGTTAGAGGTGCAACTCAGTTCAACAGTTCTCATTCTAGATGTTCATTTGGGCAAAAAGTCCTAAGTCCTTGTGCCACATTCCTCAGTGCACCTTTAGTCACTTTTTTCAGTTCACAGACTAAGCTCTGCTTTACATACTCAATGATTGTTGCAGCTCTAGTTGTTTGGCAGGACCAGCTAGCATTCCCACTCTGCACTGCTGCAACGTCTCAGTGCGGGAGCCTCTCTAGCTGCCTTCCTTCAGAACAGGAATTTCTAGAAGGTTTCAGCATGGCAGGTCCTGAGCAGTGTCACAACTTCTTCGGCATTTCCAGTGTGGCCAAGTGCAGGCAGGCGCCCAGACAGAGTTTCCCCAGAGCTGATTAGTCAATGGTAATGTGTCTTCAGCAGGTGCGGCCTCCAAGACTAATTTATTATTGGCAAGAAACGTACACCATAGATAGATTTATTTGTAGTTGTTACTTTGCTTCTTAACTTATTTGCTTGCATTTCTTACTGCTTCCATTGGATGTAGCAACGCAGCACAATTTCTTACATTGCCCTCTTTCTGCACAATAACATTTTACGATAAGCTTTTGCACATATTTGTGTGTGTGACAATGTTGAATTTGTTTCTCTGAAACTGCTTTGCTTACACATCTCGCTTCGCGCAAAATTATCATAATGCCTCGAACAAGGAGTACAAGGCCTTTGCACATGCTGTTCAATGTTGTTCTATCTTCATCCGTGGGGCAACAGGGCTATCTGCAACCCATATCAATGCTAATCTGTGTATACATCGCAAGGATGCTTTTTATTATAAATAAATAAGCATTTCCCGGGGTTAGGGAGAGGAAACACTTCTGCTGACATTGAGAGATCCCTCCATGCTGATGCTTCGCCAAGCAGCTGCCTAACATCTCTGTGAGGGGTGTTCAGTTCATGACCAAGACAGGGGTCCTACATTCTGTCCCGCCAGGTAATGGGGTTGGATCATCCCGTGGGGGGTATTCTTGGCTACACACTCATGCACACCCTAGACGCACGTAGAGTAGGGATTGCATAGTAGGAGTACGCCTGTTTACCACCTTGTTTTATATGCCTGCATATATACACTGTTCTTAGCACCATGGTGGAACTATACCTGCTATTTACTATTTTGGTGCTTTTAATCACTTTCATCTGCTTCTGTCTACTAATTATCGCAGCACATGTACTCTATACAAGAATAACGTTGGTTCAATAAATATGTTGAAAACATCCCACTGTGTATTCTCTGTATACTTCTCTGAGAACAGGAGTGCACGAGTGACTGAGCAAAAGGGTTCTAGATCTGTTACCAAAATCCCTGAGGGGCCACGGTTGAAATGTTCAGTGGTTGCCAAAAAACATTCTCTCCCTGTTTGGGTTAGGGGGCTTGTGATGGCACTATGAGCAAGCTGGTCTCTAGGCCAACATATACTACGGGGGTGCATGGCAGTCAGTCTAGGCACTTTACCCAAAGTTGATGTTGTCCGCAAGCACGCAGAACCTACTGATCAGTGGGAAATACACAACAATTCGAATGTTTTTCAAGTTAAATCATGTGTGTTTTGGAGGTTGGGATGGCGTGGTAACACTCCTTTACTGGACGCGAGAAGCCAAGACTGCACTGGACAGAGCCACCAACACTTAAGCAGCAGGACCTGCAGGCTGCATTGCTCCAGCAGCGTGCCATGTGAGGGGAACAGCTTCTACCCAGAAAGTGAGTTGAAGAGGCCCTCCCAGTGCTGAAACAGTGACCTCTATAGTGAATTGGGATGCATGGGAAGACTTCATAATGCTTCATAATGGTGAAGCAGGAACACACTAGGATAGATTCTGTTATTTGTGGGGCAGGTGCAAAATCAGGTCTCATGGATCTGAAGATATCCACACTGGAAAGAAAAACTATTTTACCTCAACAGTCTTTCTCCTTTTAAATTTAACACACCAGAGGGCAGATGGCCCGACAAGATCAAAATACACGGGTCCCTGACTGCCTAGCTGTAATGGAGTGCATGCAGGGCTCGTGAAACTAAGTGCCACGCCTCCCCCAACCAGCCAATCCAAGCACTACTCTTATTCTGTGTATAGTAGTTAACAGCATAAGAGCAGTGCCACGATTGGCTGGGACAGCCAAACACAACGCTTTATCTTAAACCGATGAGACTGTCTCTGCTTCCCCAGGTCCCCTACAGTGCTGGCTGTGGAAGCCTGAACTGCGCATGTCCGGCTGGCCACGGGAAAATATCGGCCAATCTGACATGCGCAGTTTAGATATACAGCCTGAGCTGTCACCTGCCAATCACGCCTACTGCCGGGTGAGACAGCTCAGTGGTAGCCCCACCCCCATTAAGGATGCAGTGACTAACATATATGTGCTACCCACTCATTGCACATCCACATACTCAACATACACACTGAAGGTCATCAGTGCAAGGTTCTGGGTTTCGCATAACATCAGAACTTTACACAGGAGGAGCCAGTAGGCTCGCCAATTCTTGACAAAGAGACGATGGTCTGGTCATATTAAGAAGGATTGGGTCGGAGAATAACTCGCTCAGAACAAAACCGAATAAAAGGAGGAGATGATAATGCTCTGATTTCCCAAATCCTTCTACCTGAGCAGATGGCTACAAGAAATACCACCTTGGCAGACGAAAACTTTAAAGCAGAAGACTCTAGGGGGTAAAGCGGAGGGCCCTGTAGACTATGCAAAACCAGGGGAAGATCCCATGAGGGAACCGTAGAATGCAAAACAGGCCACATGAGAAAGAAACTCCTCAAAAGGCGGGAAGCCACAGCAGGAATAGCCAAACCTCTGGACCCCCAATAGCCTGGATTTCTGTCTACTGGCTGCGAATGGTTGTTGCTGCCAGACCCATTAAAAAACATCTCACATAAAATCCAAAATATTACTGGGGTGCACACATATGCAGACAAAGTTTTAGACAGGCACCACTTCTCCATGACACCCATACGTCTTCAACGTAGAGGGATGCAGAGACTGCTGAATAGTTTCTGCAACTACTGCAGAACAACATGGTGAAATTAATCTCAAATGTCAGACCCCAAATTTCTGTCTCCTCGCTGACTCCAGAGACAGGCGGGAAGACTTCAGTGGAGTTGAGAAATAGGGAAACTGCGACTGAGAAGAGACTGACAATTGAATGAGAAGGGGAAACCAAGATCCCCTGCATGATCCAGCTGAATCTTCCTCACTATCCGGTAGATCAATTGGCAAGGAGGGAAACAATATAGGAGACCAGTCGGCCACTGAACAGACAAGAGCTTCCGTTGCCCAAGTCCTATGAGATGTAATCAGGGAACAGAAGGAGGGGAGCAGTGTGTTGACCTCCATGGTGAACAGATCCAAACAAGGTGTTAGGTACCACACCGTGATTAGACGAAAAAGGTGAGGACACACACAGAGGGATATTGAAGATGGGAAATGAAGGCTGAAGTGATCCGCAGACCCATTCTCCCTTCCTGGAAGCTAAACTGCCAACAGAGCTAGGAGATACTGCTCTGTCCCACTGCACATCCTCCTGGCAAGGAGAGCAACACCTGGGGACCCAATTCCCCCCTGTGTGTTGATGTACAACTGAACCTCCTAAATGTCGGTCTGGATGCAAACTGCCCAAAATCTGATCAATAGGGCAAACCTGAGAAGGGCCATCCAAAGAGCTGTGAACTTTCTCCAATTGGAGGATCGGGAAGCCTGAGCAATCACCTCCCTTGAGCAGACTGTTGTTGACAAATGACACTTCAGCCCACCCTGCTGGCATCAGTGCTCACTATGTGAATAGGATAAGGATCCAGAAGGAACCCCTTCAACAGGTGATCCCTCACCAACCCCCATTGGAGATGCTGCTTGATTTCCAATGTCACTGGAACTAGGAATTCGTATTCCTATGACATTGGATCCCAATGTTGATGAAGGTGGTGAACTAGAAGAAACAAATACAAATGACTCCAAGGGACTATGGCCAGAGCCAACGCCATGTCCCCTTTGACTCCACAACCAAGTTCTAACAGGGACCGTCTCGCTGATAGTGGATGCCATTGACTGCAAACTGGAGGTATTGTCGGGAACTTGGATGGAAGGGAATTTGCAGGTAGGAATCCTGCATGTCTATTGAACACAAAAAGTCCCCTGTGTTGATCAATGGCATGATGGCCTGAAGGGAAACCATCTTAAACCAGTGGCGTAGAATAAACTTGTTTATGCCCTTCAAATCCAGCACTGGACGGTATGCCCCTGAGGGTTTCTGAACTAAAAACAGGATTGAGTAGTAGCCCCGACCTTCCTCCTCTGTAGGATTTACAGAAATCACTGCCTTGTCCAGAAGCAACTAAATACCCTTCAGCAAGCTGAGTCTCTTCAGAGGGTTTAGCGGAACCGTAATCACTGTGAAATAAAGAGGAGGAGGGTAAACAAACTGAATCCTGTAACCACAATATATGATCTCCAGAGCCCAAGCATTGGAGACTGCCATCTGCCAAACATGACTGAAAGCTAAAGATACCCCTCCGATACATCAGTAGATCAATGCCTTTGGAGAGGGGAGGAGTGGGGTTGGATTGCTGAAGGTGGCTTGGTGCTGGACCCAGGATTTGTGCCCCCGCAGACACCCGTGCCTCGAAAGGGCTGAGAGTTACCCCTGAATGAACCTGGACCAAAAGCCATTTGATAGCCAAATCCACGACCTCTACCAAAAGGTTTAGCTGGGGTTATCAATTTCTTGTTTTCCACACTTTTCTTTATCAAATCCTCAGCTTCTTGCCTAAACCACTTGGAATCCAAGGCAGATAACTTTAAAAACACTGCCTTCTGGGAACGCATGCAGATATTTCTGCATGCTGAAATAGCCTCCCCAGAAGCAGCCACGGAACAACGTAAGTTATCAAAGGAAATATTGGAAAGATAACAGACCTGTTGTTCCGTGGCCCCCAGGAGAGAAGAGAAATCGGCCCGAGCAGTCATCTTCTCTGATAACACCTGACAATCCTGCTGCAGAGACTGTACGACATACATAGTATAAGTGTTAACTCTAATAGGAAAATTTGAGGCTGAGAATGATCTTTTGACTGCAGTCTTGATCTTTTTGTCCTCAGGGTTGAGGGAAGAGCATTTTCTTGATACCACTGACCCTTGTATAGAAAGTCCCACCATAAGATTGTCCACTTTAAAATTAGAGGGAAATTTATCTGAAAAACCTTCCAATGGATATCTTTTTAGAAGAAAATGAGGAGAGAATTTATGCTCAAAATCCTTCCACTCATTAGTTTACACTGTTTTCACGGAACTGTGTAATGGAAGGGACTCTGGTTCTGCACATTGATAATATGCAAGGAAATCCTCCTCTGTAGCAATCACCACAGAGTAGAAGAACCTAAATTTTCCCTGATGTGAGACAAAATCTCCATAAGGTCCGTTCCCGGGACAAACTGACTTCTAAGATCCTCCTTATCTGCATCAGGCAAAGGATCAGGACCCGGACGAGGCATTTTAAGAGGGACAGAACTGAAATCTCGTGCCTCCATCGCAGCTTCAACTGCTGCTGTAATCATGGTCTTCAGGACAGCCATAGACGTAAGGGCAAAGGAGGGCCTAGCCTGTTCCTCCTCGCGGTCGGGGTGTTCCGACCCCACTGTGCCAGTAGTAACACACTCCTACCCAACGCTTCCTGATTTGGCTTCTGTTGCCTAGCAACGAGGCTCAAATCACGCTGTAACACTCTTGATTAGACGCGAGGCAGCCATCTTCAAAAAGGGCAGTGGCCTCATGAAGAGTGCCCACCACTTCCGGTTCTTCTAGAAAACTGGAGATAATAGTCAAAGCAGTGCACGCCACTTCACGCCCAGCGCATTTACAGAAAGGACCGCCCTGTGGTCCTTATTTCTGTATTAGAGTCCCGAACGCCCAGCGCTTCAGTAGCGACTCAAACTAAAAAAAAGGCAAGATGAAAAAAGGAATAAAATATATGAAAATGAGCAGAGGAGACAAGAAAAAAATACCCTTACATTCGGCTGGCCAAAAGGCATTAATATTGCTTTCACAGAATAACAAAACAGGATGTGGTCATGTATGGCTTCCTGTTATATGTCATGCTGGGATAGGGGTGGCCATATTGGGTGTATTTCTTTGGGGCTGGTTCAGGTAATCAATATCTGTGGGAGCAGAGGATTGCTCATTTTGTAAGGACTGGACGAGGAAGACATACGAGAAGGTAATAGTCCAATGCCCACTATGAGGCAGGCTTTGTGCGCCGCTCTAGGTCACAGAACAAGTTCAGGAACTTGAATTACCATGGATAGGCCTAGTGTGATGCCAGAGCCCATCAAAGAGTCAGGATGCTAGTTTCACATGCAGTTGGACCCTGAGGGCTGATCGAATCCCCCATTTTCCACATGAGCCCTATGGGGAGGCAATTAATAATGCTGTTTACAAATATAATTTAGTTGTCGTGGATCCTACTATTTCCGATAGAGTAACAAACCTACAAACATTTATGGGGGCCAGGTCATCGTCTAACATTAATCATTTTATTGTTTCAGCAAATTGTGGGGACCTGGTGGAAAAGCTTTTGATTAGCGAGAGCCTTTAAGTGATCATCACCCGCTAATTTTGACCCTGAGGATTACCCTGACAAGTCAAGAAAGGGGTAAAACTATGGATTTAAACATTAGGGCCCAGGGCAATAACGGTACTACCATGCGGTGGTCAGGTGTTGATCCTATCTCCTTTTTGGATAATCTTATGGAACGGAAACAGCTAGAAATAGCTATATGCTACGATAGTACCACAGCAAATTCGGCTGTCATAAACGCATTTTGCGGAATTACTACCGAAATTGCAAGTAATTTGACCACTAAGAGGAGGAAAAATGGTTGTGATCGCAATCCCAGATGGTTCAACCAGGCATGTTCAAGGCTAAATGGGGATTTAAAAAAGGCCCTGAAGCTAAGACCAAGAGACAGTGCAAGGATCATATCACTAAGGAAAAGTTATAAAAACGCCCTGAAAGACAGGAAACAGGAGATCCGTGAGGAGGCATGGAATTCACTAATACAGGCTGCCGAGACACGAGACACAGTTATGTTTTGGAAAATAATTGATCATCCATTTTTCAGGGGAAATACTGCAGTAAAAATTGATACCGTTGTTCCCCCAGGAGAATGGATATCATACTTTGAGAGCATTTTTAACCCCGATGCTGTCAAAGTAACTAAAAGTAATAACGCTAACTATATCTTAGTGGAGACAGTAACATTATCCCCTATAACGCCAGATGAAATAACATCAGCCCTACAAAAAAGTGTAAATGGTAAAGCTGCTGGACCAGACGGTGTCCCTATTGACATTTTTAAACACGATATGGATTTTTGGATTTCAATTTTATCAAACGTTTTTAATGCCACTTTAGGGGGAGTGCTGCCTGCCTCCTGGGTAGAAAGCGTAATTGTACCCACTTTTAAAAAAGGGGACAGAGGGAAAGCAAATTGCTACCGTCCCATATCCCTTCTTGACTCCACCTCCAAATTGATGGGGAGAATAATGTTGGAAAGATTAGAAAACTGGGTCTTTGATAACAACATTTTGACTGAGGCCCAGTATGGATTCAGAAAGGGCATTGGGACAGTAGAACAATGCATCAACCTGGAGTTATTGATAGGGAATTACACCCTAGCCAAGGATGGGGTCTTGCACCTATGTTTTGTCGATCTGACCAGCGCCTTCGATCTTGTTAATCATGCCAAACTATGGGAAACATTAAAGGCGCTAGGTGCCCCTATCGATATAATTGCATACTTGGCCCAGATTTACACCTTTCTAACCTCCAGAGTGCGGTTCGGCACCATGGGGGAATGTACCTCGGATTTCAGAGTAACACGCGGAATCCGGCAAGGCTGCGTTCTAGCGCCCCTTTTATTTTCTTTGTACGTTAATAATGTAGACTCTTTTACAAAATTTACCTGTAGACGCACCAAAAGTAGGGACTCGCCCAACCCCGTTCTTCTTTATGCAGACGATGCTGTCCTGTTATCAAGGACAGCAAATGGTCTGCAACGTATAATAGACAATTTTGCCCTGTTCATGTCCGAAAAGATCTCCAGATTAACTTAAAAAAACATTTGTTATGACATGCGGGAGCTCCAAATTGAAGAACAGACATCATCTGGGAGGGGTAGCTATTAATAGAGTCTCAACCTTTTCATATCTGGGTTTGATTTTTAATAGAAATGGCATATGGAATTCACACATTGAACTCTGCAATCTGAAATTTCTAAGAACCACCGAGGGTATCTTAAGGTTCTCTGCCAAAATAGGAAACAAACCCACACGGGAAATTCTTACTTTGTACCGTAGTAAGTGCGTCACAGCTGTTTGCTATGGGGCCGCATTATGGGGGAGAGCCAATATTACCCCGTTACAAATTCATGAAAATAAATTCTTAAAAAGATTGCTGGCGGTCCCTAGTTCGACTGCGAACTATATAACACACAAAGAATTATCTGTACCATTTTTAACAGACTTAATAAATATGGCCGGTCTCACTCTTTGGCAAGGAATATGGGCTAAAGATGAGACTAAATTCACAAAGGACCTAATCTTAGACTGTCTATCTCTCGATCACAGTAGCAAAATTCCCTGGCTTGAGCATATATATACCCTCCTGGCACGCTGTAGGGTGCACATGGATAGGAAGAACCCTGCAGCGATCGTAGATTACAGTAAAAGAGATCTGAAGACAATTTTTATGAAAGTTACGGAAGGAGCTAGGGAGGCTGAAGCTAGACAAAAACATAGTGTTAACTCTTACCATGAAATTCCCTCTGTAAGGTGCACTCAACCTTATCTTATACAGGTGCGGAACACACAACATAGTTTCTATTTAACAAGGCTTAGGTTTGGCACCCTCCACTATTTAACAGCATTCCCTAAATTAGAAAAGTGGTGCCACAAACTTCCAAACTGCCCGTGTGACGGAAAGTCCACCCAATCTACGCTGCATTTTTTACTTTTTTGTAGTTTTTATATGGATATTCGGAAATCCATTTAAAAACCTTTGTTTTTATCCAAGAGGCTTTTTTTATTATAAACACGCTTTTAATTCTGTATGTAGTTTGGAAAATCAGAATATCACGAATGCAGTTATTCTGTATATACAATTGGCAATTAGGAGAAGAAAGTCCTATGCATTTCTGGACGTATTGTCATATGAACAATCAGAAGCTGGCACATAGTTGAGGTATATATATCAGCACTATGCATTTTTTATATCTATATGATAAAGGCTACCTTGTTTTAAGCCAATTTAGTCTGAACATAGTCATGGTATATTTAATAGCACTACTCACTTTAAACATTCGTATGGCATAAGTCTTCATGCTTGTTCTCCATTGTGTGTAAGATATGGAGTTAGAATCATTTTCTATATTTAAACACTTTGCACTTTATGTATTTGAATATCTATGAATTGCCGATTGTACCTTCTTGATTGTATATATTGCATTTCTTTTGCACATAAAATTGTACTGTAGCATGATATTTTGCATGACAATGAAATATTGATCCTATCTTTTGATTGTATATTTTGAGATTTTAAAAACTGTAACTATAATCGTTCCCTCCTAATAGAATGCTTTTATGGTGATATTGTTTACACCGAATAAAGCTGAATTGAATTGAATTGAATTGAGTCAGGATGCTAGTTTCACATGCAGTTGGACCCTCAGGGCAGGAGTACATGCCCATTTACCATGCAGGGAACATTCAGTCCCAACAAACCTGAATTGCTGTTGCCTGTTCTATATTGATAGCATATCTGAAAGAAGACTTATGCTATCTGTCCTGCATGTGCACCATTTGTGCACCATTTGTGAAAGAAGCTGTAATTGATCTTCGCTATCCTGAATCCATAAGTGAAGGAAGCTTTTGTTAATGTTACCTGCTCTGCAGGTGTAACATATTTGTAGAAAGCTTCCATTGATGTTCGCTATACTGTACCTGCTCTGTGTGTAAAGAGCTCTTGAATTGCTTCTATATGAAGTGTACTTTTTATGTGTATATAGCTGCCAAGGTTTCAGCTTGCTTATGTGTGACATTTTCATAATTTCAGTGTAATTATGAGTCACATTAAACGACTATGAGTGACACTTTCTCGCGAGCAATGAGCCATCCTCACTGACGCTCAGTGAACTCAACTTTGTGCAGACTGCAGACTAGTGACTACAATACAGATCTCAGCTGTAACTTTACAACAACAGGCTGAAGATGACATACTCTACTCCTCTAAAAGTAAATTAAATTTGGAAGAAGATGAGTGACTTGCAACTTTGTGCAGACGTGAGACAGACTAGTGACCTCAATGCAGAGCTCAGCAACTGTATCTTTACTTACAGTACAGGCTGGATGATGATGTGCTCCTCAAAAAGTAAATCAAATTAAATTAGGTTCGATGAGTGACACTTACTCTGTTATGTCAGCGAGTGCCATGATGGATGGTATGGGCCTGCCGCGACATCGCCGCGGTCCAGGGTAGGACTCGACTCAGGCGGCATTCATGGCTCCAGGCTGTACTGAATTGCATTGCAGGGCTGCTGAGGCAGCAGCCATGGTCCGTGGGTCGCTCGCAGGTCCGAATGTTTATGCTGCTTGGCCCCGGCCGGGCTGCGTGGCACAACGTGGTGTGAGCTGCAAGTGCGAGCTCCCGACTGCGCTGGCTGCCAAACTTAAACTGTGCTACTCCCGCCCGCTCACGCCGCGGGTGGTCGGGCCCACGGCCTTTAGTTGTGTGTGTCACACTGGCCTGGCTAGTTCGGCTGTTTCGATTGGGCAAATGATCAAGACTAACTCGTGACGTCCTGACTAAATCTGAATGTGCCGCGCCGGGGTGTCGGGTGAATGTTTACATTGTAGCCAGGCCAGAGTGAGCTGAGTCAGCTTCCAAGTCTGCCGCAAAGACACGCACTGCCAGCTAAGAGTTTTGCTCAGTCAGTGTGGTGCTAATTTGCAGCGCTCCGGCTTGCTGAGGATGCGCTATAAATGCAAGACAGTGCCTTTCAGTGCGGTGATGGGGACCACCACACTGAAATTCGTGACCCCTGGTACATGGTACTTGGCAGGGCTGTGTGTATATGTAAAACCTACACTGCTGTGCTGCTGAACGAATTGTTGATATATTTAAATTGTTAAAAAAATGTCTCATTATATGCTTTTGCTGGTTTCTTTGTCTGTAAACAAATATTTCTTTGTAAAATCTACTTTTTGAACCACTTCAGTCTGTGTAGAACATGGATCTTCTTTGCAAGCTCACACAGAAATGTGTGAAGACCTGCTGCACATTGGCAGCCCTCAACATTTTGAGCAGGTGGAGCACCGAGGCTGAGTAGGTAACGGTTACTTTTCGAAAACCAAAACATCAACACAAATTCCAGTATTTTGTAAATTACTCCATACTTCCTTTGCTCTCCAAATTCCCAAGTAAATATCCGTGTTTCTTCTTTAAATCATAACTGCTTTGAATTAAGTTTACAATTGTACATAGGACTTTCTCTTCAGACCTTATCTTCAGGGCCTCCAAGTGTTTATTGCAAAACTGTGAAACCAGCGTAATTTAAAAAAATGCTCCTTTAACATTTGATTTGGAGATAAGTACCATAAAAAACAGCTATCCATGATCGTGCGTATTTGTATAAGTGAGAGCGAAAAAGTGAAAGTACTTGTGAGATATAGGGGTTTGGGTGTGAGAGTGCATGTGAGTGAGAAACGGATGGTAGAGGAATGTGTGTGTGACAGAAAAGATAGTCTATTAGAGAAGGGTATGAGAAGAAGGCAAGACTAGAAGATATGTGAAAGGAAGATGTGACAAAGGAGTGTATGAGATACAATAGTGAAAATACTGCCAGGAGGTGTAGTGTGTGCGGTGAGCTTGAGACCAGTGGGAAGGATAGAGAGAGCAGGGCATTGGAGAATGGACCGAAATGGGCATGTGAATGAAAAGTGTAACAGGACGCTATCTGAGACTGTTAGACCTGGCCCTTTTGACAGGTTTATCCCCAGACTTTTTGCCTTTTGCCTCCTATTTTTCTGACCCTGTTTTGTTGGCTATAGGAATCTGGGCACTTTGCCACTGCTAATCAGTGCTAAGGTGCATATGTTCTCCCCTCTAAAACTTGGTATGATTGTTTTCTCCATGATTTGCATATTTGATTTATTAATAAGTCCCTAGTAAAGTGCACGGTGTGCGCCAGGGCCTGTAAATCAAATGCTACTAGTAGGCTTGCAGCACTGGTTGTGCCACCCACATGAGTAGCCCTGTAAATGTATCTCAGACCTACCACTAAGGTAGGCACAAGGTACCCCCATGGGCAAGGTGCAGTGTTTGTGAAAGATAGGACATGTAGTAGTGTGTGTGTGACATGTCCTGATAGTGAACTACTGTGTAATTCGTTTTTCACTATTGAAATGCTATCTGTCCTATAGGCTTAATATTGGAGTTGCACTGTAACATTTTTACATGTGTAACTTGCAATAGTGACAAGATAGGAAAATTAAGTTTAGACTGTCTGAACTCAGAATTTATTAACGCACCTTTTGGTGAAGGGGTTTTTTAAATCCTGTGTTTGAAAATGCCACTTTTAGAAAGTGGGCATTTTCTTACTTCTCTTTCTGTGGGCCTCTGGCTGTTTGTGTATTCAGTGTCTGGTGGGATAGTGACAGGAGCTGAGATGTGCATTTACTCTAGACAGTCACTGGGGGGAGGGTTGAGGTGTGCCCTGCCTTGCCTGGGTGACTCATAGCATTGCTGAATATATGTGGTCTGCATTTAGAGTGGTGGGAGGAGTTGTGATTACACCTGAATAGGCTGTGTCTCCTTTTGAACAATGCTGTCTCCGCCCCCTGTTGTCATGCTGCACCAGGGAGGACAGGACTGGTTTGGACTGGGTTCAGAGACCCTTGCCACAAAGAGAACAATTACATTTTGGGGTATAAGTATTAGACCTAAAGCCCCAAGACTTTAGATTACTTCCAGGAACAAGAGGACCCTGCCAAGAAGAAGAGCTGAAGAGCTGTAAGGAGGAATACTGCCTCTTTTCTGTGTGTTGTGTGGGATTGGCCTGCAGTTACTGCTTCTGTCTATGGTGGAGGAAAAGGACTGACTCTTTTTGCCCTGTTGTGGTATCCTGCTTGAGACGGAAATCTCCAAGGGCTTGTGTGTGCTTGCCTCCTGTTGTTGGAAGACTCGGGGACATCATAGTCTTCCTGGTACCTTATGCATTTTAAATGTCCTGGTGCTTCACCTTATGGACTGTCCTGGTACCTTTATCTGCGCAAAAAGAAGAAGCGCGTGTAGAGCGCTTTTATCTTACTGCTCTGCACCTGGGGAGTGATATGTTCTGCTCCAGAAACATTCTCCAGTAAGGCGCATGGGGAGCGCTTCTTGTTTTTGTCCCAGCGCGTGGTGAGCGCTTCAATCTTTTATTAAGAAAACAAGTAGCGCCTGGTGAGCCCTTGAACCTCCGTGGCCGAGCCCAAGATGCGGGCTGCTTCTGCTCCAAAGAACGAGGGAAGCACGGGATGCTCGTTGCAGCACCGCACCATGAGATTCCCCCCCTTCGGCGTGGCTCCTCCCGGTGGAAAGAGAGAGACCGCACCGTGCCAAGAGAGAGTGAGAAAGAAGCAAAAACAGGAGTAGACCTGTTAACCCAGGTGAGACCGGGCAGAAGTTTGTAACAAACAACAATGTCTCAGCTGGAAATCATTAGAACAAGGCAATTTAAAAGTGATATAAATCACATAGGGTAGGGGAAAGGAAGAAGGGAGACCACAACGGAGAGGGTAAGATGAAAAGTTATTATTTGTAAGTAGTTATAACAGCACTACAATACAATTCAATATAAAGTGACCATACCACACAAGTGAGCACTGGGCGTGCTAGTGATGGTGAACGGCGCAGTGACACAGGGGTGAAGAATAACAGCGTGAGCGTCGCAAGAAGTATAAAAAATGAACAATGTGGTCAAGAATTACAAAATTAAATATTTTACAATGTTGGTGTTTGGAATTGGGATAAATAAATTGACCACAATAGCGCCAAAGTTCTATGCTTGGTAGTCGACGGCGTTTCAACCTGATTGATTTCAGGTCATCATCAGGACAATGGTCACTAATTTCAAAGGAGTGCTGAACTAAGCATAGTCAAGCGTCCAGGCGGGGGAGATCATTCAGAAGGTATGGTGAGGCCAGAGGCGGCAGGTAAGCTGGAATCCACTAATTGAAAAGGAGTCAACGTGGGAAGATGGAAGGCTGCTGGGTCTGGAGGGGTCAGTCGATCCCCGTGATGAATCCAGGTGCTGGGCGAGTGGCAGTAATCTGCTTAAAGATGAACCTAGGGAACCGGAATGGAGCCGGCTGTGGGGCCAATCAATCCGCGGTCGAGAAGTCGGGCGGAGACAAGTAGAGGAACCAATCCTCTAAGCGGCTGGGGAGCGCGGGACGAGTGAAGCGTCCGGGGACGCTTCACTCGCCCGGCACCTGGATTCATCACAGGGATTGACTGACCCCTCCAGACCCAGCAGCCTTCCATCTTCCCACATTGACTCCTTTTCAATTAGTGGATTCAAGCTTACCTGATGCCTCGCCGCCTCTGGCCTCACCATACCTTCTGATTGATGTACCCCGCCTGGACGCTTGACTATGCTTAGTTCAGCACTCCTTTGAAATTAGTGAGCATTGTCCTGATGATGACCTGAAATCAATCAGGTTGAAACGCCGTCGACTACCAAGAATAGAACTTTGGCGCTATTGTGGTCAATTTATTTATCCCAATTCCAAACACCAACATTGTACATATTTAATTTTGTAATTCTTGACCACATTGTTCATTTTTTATACTTCTTGCGCCGTTCACGCTGTTATTCTTCACCCCTGTGTCACTGCGCCGTTCACCATCACTAGCACGCCCAGTGCTCACTTGTGTGGTATGGTCACTTTATAGTGAATTGTATTGTAGTGCTGTTATAACTACTTACAAATAATAACTTTTTAGCTTACCCTCTCCGTTGTGGTCTCCCTTCTTCCTTTCCCCTACCCCATGTGATTTATATCACTTTTAAATTGCCTTGTTCTAATGATTTCCAGCTGAGACATTGTTGTTTGTTACAAAAAAAAAAGAGAGAGGGAGAGCCACCGAAGCCTGTGCAGCCCCGCCCGATTTCTTGGTATACGGAGACTACACCAGCATTGCCAGGCAACCAACGTGACGACAAAGGCTGGAGACGCGTCGGCGTCATCAGCCACCCCAGCCGCAAAGGACCGAAGGGACTGCGCATGGCTAAGAGAAGCAGTGCCTCCCTCAGGAGCGCGGAGGGGAGGTGAGTGCCTCCCGGACCAGCTGGAGGACAAGAAGCCCCCCTTTCTGGTGTGTTCTCCAATGCTGGGGTCTTGTCAAAGCCCCCTTCCTGCCAATTCCAGGCTGGCAGCTGCCTTCAGTGATTCCTGTGCCGGTAGGACCCAGCGAGGCCTCCCCGCCGATTCCAGCACTGTATGCTTCCCCCACCAGATTTGTCCCACCGCAAGGGAAAGTGGGGGATTTATGCATACACTAATAAACAATTAAAGGAGTATACCCCGAGAAAAGAAGGAATCAGCGAGGTACAGAGAGGACGAAAAGGAAAGGAAAAAGTTATTCCTTAAAAAAGACTCCTCACTCACCAACCTAGTTGGTGACATGCTTCATCATTGGGGTCCCACCCGAGTAGCCGAATGCCACCCGGGTGTGCTTCAACACCTGTTTACAGTGGAGCGGGTTTTTTGTTCGCAACGATAGTGCAAGTGAGTGAGAAAGTGAATTAAAATGTCTTTATTGTTCTCCCTAAAGTTTAATGTGGAGCAATAAGACAAGATTAAAAACAAGGTGTGATACCTAGACAGGTTAGATTGACCTAAGGTATCTATATCAAGTGGTGGTCGTGGTGGTCTACATGTTTCAACCTTTCAAGGATATTACTAGGTTTTCTTCAGGACCTATGTGAAGACCCGAGAGGTATGCACACGCTAAGGTGCACCCGTCCCTGGGTCACATATGAACCATGCCGTGTACTTACGGTATGGTAACCTTTCAGCCTTGTGTGAAAGGTAAATAATCTGAAAGACAAATAAACATCACACACAGCTCTAATTTTTAGTGTGTGCTAGTCAATTCATTCCTCTCGTTTGTGTCTTCATTGTGAAGTTTATAACGTGGTATGCATAGTGTCACACACACACCATGCACGACTTACAATATGTGCGCTGTGAATTCACATTGCAACAGTGGTTATTATTCAAAAACGAACCGGAGTGCAAATCCACCCCTATTCGTGGTGTCATACCCACAGTAAACATATTTCCAAGTGGGTGTCACAACGCTCACCAGAAAGTGAGCATACTCTGTGGTCGGAGCTATTAAAATACACGTGTGCACTACTCGTGCCAATGTGAACAGACTGACAAACATATAAGAGGGGAACCAGGAATCAAGCTTACTAGAGACTAAATTCTGTCTCGCCTCATGGAGACCGTGGGGGCGGGCGCTGGTTATAGTCACACGCTGTAGGCGTAAAACATAAAGTCACATTGCGGATTTAAGTCACATACCTTTTCTTTGCAATTGTGGCCAAGCGGAACCCACCCGCGTTTGGTTCATACTCACTTCGTCAAACCATGCCGCCCGCCTTCAAACCTGGAGAGACACCCTGCACGGAGACCCGAGGATCCCACAGTGCTTGTACCGGCGGCTTTTAAGTCGGATTGGAATCGGTGTACTTCCTGGAACATGACGCGTGACGTAGTCACGTGATCACGTGGTGACGTAGACGGGGCGTGGCTAAGGACGGGTCAATTTCACCGTAGTGTGCGGAGGAAAACAGCCTTAAGCCTCCAGTGTAATATTAGCGCAAGCTGTCAGAAATGAAATGGACGTTTCGAATAGGTGTATCAATTGTGTACCAATTAGAAAAGATGTTGTCATGGAGGATTATTAGAGACGAGTCAGCCTCAAACCTTGTACTGGGAGACAACATGTTCAGGATTAGTGTCTACCTGCATGCGAGGCATGGAAATGAATTGTAAAAACATATTGTGAAAACATATTCCAGCAAATCAAATTCTAGCAAATCAACAATGGCAGAAAAACGGACATGGAAAGTTCCTTTATACCGAGGTAGGCAAAGTTGACAATTTACCTCTGCTTCAAGGAGTTCCACGGGATACTATCATTTAGCCCATTTTTATATGTAGACAATCTATAAACCCAGCGTTGTTCTTTTTCAAATAGGCGCTGTTGAGTCTGTTCTCTGGTTCTGACTACTTCTATTATTGTCCATCTCATGTCATTTGTAGTGTGGTTTGCCTGGAGGAAATGCTCAGTGAGTTTAGTTGTCACTTTTTTGCACCTGATTGTGCTACAATGCTCACATATCCTTTGTTTTATTTTCCTACCAGTCATACCCACGTATTGTAGGCCACATGGGCATGTTATGAGGTAGCAACATTCATGCTGTTGCAGTTAGTGTGCGCCCTTTGTGTCCAAACCTTTCCAGGTTCCAGATTTAGGGTTTTTGTTGCAGTTGTTAGATGGCACACACTGCAATTGCCACACGGAAAGTGGCCCATGATATTTGGTAGGCCCCATGCGTTCAATACAGTGGTTGTATTATCATGTTTCCTTTTTCTGGGGCGGGTGGTTACAAGTGTGTCCTTTAGACTTCTTGCCCTTTTGAAGGAGGATAGAGCTTTTTCCCAGTGTAGATTCCCTGTCTGGAGAATCCTCCAGTGTTTGTTGATAGAACGTGTCACCTGGTTAGAGATCGTACTATAAGTAGTAACACATGTCAATGGTATGTCTTTATCTGTGGTAATTTTCTCTTCTAGAAGGGCTTCCCGAGGTTGGTTCCTTGCACGTTTCTGGCAAGTGTTCAGTATTCTTGCCGGGTACCCCCTCTCCGATAACTTCAAGGGTAGGTCGGCTGCTTGAGCTCGATAGTCCGAGGTTTTGCTACAGTTACGCCTCAATCTGAGGTACTGTCCATAGGGTAAATTTTCCCTCAGAGTCCTAGGATGAAAACTCTCGAATCTAAGGAGATTATTCTTGGCAGTTGGTTTGTGATATGTTCTTGTCTCCAGCCTCCCATCTTCCTTAGTGATTACGATGTCTAAGAACACCATGGTGTTGGTGTCCGTCGAGTGGGTAAACCTCAGGTTTCTGTCACAAGTATTAATCCATGTGATGAAGTCCATTAAGATGTTATTTGGTCCTTGCCAGATGGCAAGGACATCATCAATGTATCTCTTCCAAGACACAATGTGTGAAGAGAAAGGGTTGGCGTCACCTAAAATATATTTCTTTTCAAAATCAAAGACATAGAGTCCTGCCACACTGGGGGCGAAGGTGCTTCCCATGGAAGTCCCGCCGGTTTGGAGGTACAAATCTCCCTCAAATTCAAAGTAGTTCCTTTTGAGGGCTAGGGCGGCGCACTCCAGAATGAAATGTTTCGGTGTTTTATACGTCCAATCTGTCTCATTTAGTGCTTTCCTGAGGACTTCCAAAGTATCATCCTGAGGAAGACTGGTATAGAGGCTTTCGATGTCAAAGCTAACCAGTATCGTTGTCTCATCCACAGTGATATTCCTTAGGAGATTGAGTAAGCTCTTGGTGTCTTGTAAATAGGTTTCTGTGTTCTGTACCAGGGTTTTCAGCAAAAATCACAAAAACGTGATAGGGGTTCAAGAAGAGACCCTATTCCAGACACGATGGGTCTGCCTGGAGGAGGATTTTTGTTTTTGTGCATTTTGGGCAGTGTATAGAAATAAGGGACTTTCTCTTCACAATTTGTGAGAAAATCAGCTTCCTGTTTTGATATGTGACCGTTTGCCTCAGGAGGAATCCACCAGGGATTGTATTTCTTGTTTTAACTCCTGTGTAGGATTCGTTGTCAAAGGGACATAATTTCTCCTGTCAGTTAGTAGCCAATGGCATTCTGTTTGGTAAGCTACCTTGTCCTGCACTACCACTCCTCCCCCTTTATCTGCCTGTTTTATGACAATGCTGTCACAATTCCTCAAATTCTCTAGAGCCAAATTTTCTTCCTTGCTCATATTGAAGAATGGTTGTTTTATGCATACCCCAAAATGCCTTCATTTCATGGCTGGTGACCGGATAACAGGTATCCTTGTCAGAAGTTGAATTACATGTAAGGTAAGTCTATAAAGTGATTCATGACGTGCAACTTCTAAGTATGCGCTAGTGTGCTGATTGTGTTCATGACAAAGTGCCTAGTAGCAAGGTAATTATGGATTCCTGGGAACGTGGTCTATGTGCGTTATGTGCAATTGGATGACTCATGCCCTGAGGTTGTGATATGTGTAGGTTTACATTGCTAAGATTGGCATAGTATGCTCAGCACATGATTTATGTATTCCCTAACCTGCTTGAGTTTAAGCCCTGATGTGTGCAACCAACCAGTGGTTACCTGATTTCACTACGCATCATGTGTATGACTATTGCCTAGTTGGCAAGGTGATTTGTGGTTCATGCAACTGTGATCTATGTGACGTCATGACAAGCGCCTAGTGGCGCAGTGATTTATGTGATGTGGTCTAATGTGTTTTACATACTGAAAAGTGACTTATGACCTATGTGATGTCATGACAAGCGTCCTGAGGCGCAGTGGTTTATATAATTGTGGTCTAATGTGTTTTTATGTACAATACAAAGGGTATTTTTGATATAACCTTGTGTGGAGTCTCTGTTGTGGTGTGCCTAGTGTGTCACTGGTGTGTGTGTTGCGCAAACGCTTTACACATTGCCTCTGGGATAAGCCTGACTGCTCTGCCAAAGCTACCAAGGGGGTGAGCAGGGGTTATTTTGGGTGTGTAACTCCCTTACCCTGACTAGAGTGGTGTGCTCTGCCTGGCTTAGGTGTATACCCTAGCCAATCCCGAAACCCCATTTCTAACAGAGACAAAGAAATGAGTTGGAGGGTTGAGAAGAGAAAGTGTGAGGCTCATGCAATTAAAAATAAAGAAGGGATGAATGCTAAAAAAAAAAAAGAGTCCATGGGAGTACACGATAGATGAGAGGAAGTGTGCGACACATGGGAGGAAGAGCAATTTTCGGGAAGAGAATACCAGGTGGATGCATAGGCTGCCACCAGCAAGGAGCATCATATTTAAAGCAGCAATTGTGGCTCCATTACTCGAAAGAGTGGCACCGAAACCAGGGATGGCAAAAATCAATTTGCTGGCTCTAGCAATGCAGATGGAGATAGAAGTAGTAGATAAGTAGGAAAGAGAGGGTGTATATGAAAGACTGGGGAGTAAGTGGGGGAAAAAAGAGAAGATGTAACAGAGGCCTGTACCATAATTTAAATTGGGATAGAGGAGGGTGAGAGAGGGGCAGGTGTGAAGAAGAGAGTGACAGTGCTAAGGGTAAGAGAAAAGGGTGAAAAAAACAAATAAGGGTGAAACAAGAGGAAATGAAAAGAAATAGAAATGTTGTACATGGTGAAGAGGACTTCATTGTCAACAGTTCTCTGGGAACAGGAAGATTCGAGCAGATTGTACAATCCTTGTGACAAATATTGCTCGTTATCTCTGGATCCCAAGCACTGGACACTACTCCACGGGTTACTGAAAGAGCTTCCTATTTGGGCTTTTCCTCTCAAAAGGTAGCAAGGGTGAACTATCGAGTCTTGCTCTTGGAGACTAACACTTAATGCACAATCATTTGATTTTCCAGTCAGTGATATTACTTTTGCAAAGGAAAATGGCATTCACATACTTCATGCCCTCAGCAAGTGCATTTCCTTACCTTCTCTCAGCACCGGGATTCCTCTGAGTAGCAGCACACTTGAGAAAGACAGAAATAAAATATCTTGGTGTTCAATCGTACCATAAAAATGTGAAGCTCCAAAGTGATATGAATTCCACCCAAAGGGCAGAGTCGGACTCACTTTAGCAGGTAAAAACCTAGTCTTGAATATAGGCCTTCTAGCAAAATAAGGGAACACCTCTGGGTTTACACCATCGATGCCAATAAGTGATGCATATTTGGGTGTTAGTAGGGGACCTGGGTACCAGTGAGTATCCCCCAATGCTTACTGGACATCCACAGGCACAACAAGGGGATGCAAGGATATAACCACAGGACTAGTGAAGTTGACAGTCCTTGTCAGTCGGTGAAGGTTAAGGAGACCTTTACAGTCTAGCTGCTCAGTGGGTTACAAAAAGCTGAAGGGTCTGCAGAGAGCATACAGGAACAAGAGAAAAGGTAATCAGGTCAGAAAGGAGGAAGCGCAGCTCTTCCCTCAGAGGGTCTTAACACACCAGAGGAAATCTCTTACCAGAAAAACTCCGAAAAAGCAGACAGAGAAGAAATCTCTCCAGTGGTTATGTTGTCTTTAGTGAATTGGGCATCACCGGCTGCATTTAGAGCATGAACCAGACCCGTTTTGCAAGAGGCTGGCACTCACAGCTGGCATTGACACATCTGGCCTTGCATGTCCCAGACTTACTTTTGGGCCAGTACGCTGCAGTCATGGCTCTTACCTCTTACTGAGGTCTACAATCATTTAATCTATCTCTGACATGCAAGGTCCAGTAATTCCTGTCTGCTGGTGCACTGAGCATCCAGGAAGTGTCAGGGGAATTTATATCCTAGTTTCAAGGGCCATTGTTCATCTCAAAGTTGTGGCAGTTAATGCCAGCCACTCAGATGCTGAGCTGCATCTAAAGATGTGTTCTGGGTCTGATTCAGTTTCATATTTTTGTTTATTGTCTAGTCCCACGGAGATGAGGCAATCCATAATACAGGATCCATGGTGAAGGGAGACATTCCATAATAATCAAAGGATTTCAACGCCCTTCGTTGAGTCTCAGCCAACCAGAGACAGTTATTAGGACTGCAGCCCACCTTCCTGAGCTGAAGGCAGGATACAGGGAATGGGCACAGAGAAACTCTCTTTGTCTCTGTAAGAGTGAAGCTCCCATGCCCATTGCTTTTAATTTATAAGTGCCAACTTTTTGTAGGCCCCAAATTGACATGCTGGATCTAGCTCACAGTTGGCAAAGCACAAAGGCCTCCTCTGGGCTCCATTATTGCTTTTTTGTTTTAGAGCAAGCCCAGTCAGACAACAGCACAAGATACCCTGACCATAAGAGAGGGGGAGTAAAGACAGGCAGCAGCAGCAGCAACATATATGGGGCAATGGAGAGAGAAGCTACCAGCAAAGTCCATAACTGCCTTCTCTGACAACCCGCCATCTTGGTGATACCCCATCCCATCCTGTACTCACAGCCCCACTAACTTCATTCTTCTGGCAGTCGAGTAGAAGTGATGTGCCCCCGCTGATTTTGCCTTGGAGGAACAATAGGAAGCCTATCTGTACAGAGTGAATTAAAAAGGTTTGTTCACCTCGAATTATAATCAGATGCCACCAACCAACAGTCAGGAAAGGCTTGGTAAGGGGGACATTAGTCTCCCACGTGAAAAGGATGTACATTTTGTGGGAACTCTTGCATAGTCGAGCACTCTACAGGGAAGCAAGATCCAAAATCATTGTCGAGCAGCTCTCAGGAGAGAAGTGAGAAAGGTTTCCTGATGATGATAACATTAGATTTGCCAGAAATGTTGAAATCATCTCCAATGCTTTCTCGCTTAACTGTGGAGCTTGTTATCTTTTCCGGCTGGGACATAAATAAAACACTTGGTTGATGTTACTACTGTGTTATCAGGCCTCAGGGACAGTGTGTCCTTTATCTTGAAGTAGCTGCCAAATTTACAGCCTGAATGCTGGACTTTGGTTGTTGACGTTGTGGTTGATAACTCAGATGGGGTAGGTTTCTTTTTATCCTTGTTATTGATATTGTTATTGGCAAAACAGCAGCATTTTTGCTTCAAGTGACTAAAGGTCAGTATTGTGGCTCGAGGCTCAGGCCTTGAAGATCAGAACTTTAAAGCGCCCAAATCATGACTATAGATATGTATCATGGTTCCATCATTTCCCTATAAGCTAATTCGGACTTTTATGATGCAATCTGGCCCACCTTTTCCTTTTTTCCCTCTACAAACCCCACACCAAGGCCTTTCCAGTGAAATCTTTAGGCAGGGGCAGATTGAGCTGTGACAAAAGACCCCAGCCTCTCGGGACCCTTGCTGTAGGTGGCTAGACATATGCTGCTAGACTGTTACAATTCCTGTGAAAATAACTTTGGGCCCGACTTAGAGTTTAGCAGACAGGTTACTCCATTGTGAATGAGACAGAGTACCCTATCTGCAAACCTCTCTGCCTGCCCGCCTCATTTAGAGGTGGCCAGACCTTACGTTTTTCATCAACAGAACCCCGTTGGCTTTGTCTACAGAAAACTTACTACTGCGGCCCGACATGGAAGGTGCCATTGGAGGAAGGACATTACAATACTCACCCTATTTAGGGAGGAAGCACCCACCCTATTTAGCGTGGACTGTGTCATGTTTTTTCTTCTGTCCGTCAACACCAGGAAAAGCCTGGTAATGCCTTTCACATTCAACATCAAATGTACTGGATGCAAATTACTTCTCATCTGCATTTATTTATTGAGGTATTTTAGAAGTGAATCATTGCACCGTGACATGTTTTCTTTTCTTTTAAAAGATGTCAATTAACTCCTAAGAGACTAGTTTCTGAGTTTAGTGAAATGAAATGTTTAGCCCTTGTGCTGGGCCTGTGAGGCTTGTGTAGCTTGAAGGATAGCTTTGCTGTCAAAAGTTTCAGTCCGCAAGGTATTTTTAAGTTGAAGAATATTTCTGTTGTCAGAGAATTAACGTTTAACATCTGTGTAACCCTAGAATAGCTTCGCTGTCAGCCTTCAGATTCTGTAAGATAGTCAAGTCTTTGCTGTTCCAAGTATGTGCCTGTGAAATCTGTGTCATTATAGGAATAGTGTGTCTATTTCAGACATTAGCGTGTAAGCCGTCCAGCTCCCAAGCCTGTACTAAAAATACAGTCTTCTGTATGTACATAAAATTTACAGTTTACATAACATGATCTAGAAACGCTAAAATAGACCCCATATTAAACAAAGCTGTTAAAGATCTGCCATACTAGTCTTTTTCCTAAGCATATGGGCAGATATACCAGTCCTCCTTCGAGGTCTGCATAATTTGTAACACCTATTAAGTCTGAGGTCCTGATTACAACTACAGAGTTAATTCCATTTTGGGGTCAAACTGCTGTTTGCTCCCGGCAGAGGATTCTGATTCCGGCAGTGTTTGTCCATCTGCTTCTTGCACATGTCCTACTTACCCAAATGCAAATTGCATACCCAGTGCTATATGCCCACAAGTTTAACTTGGTAAAACTTGGTGAGGATATTGTTTGCAAATAGTTCTGTGCAAAGTCTGATTTGTGCACCCTGGAGTGTGTTCCAGGATGTAGAATCCTAATTTGTGCAACCTCAAATTCTGTGAAAGTGCACAATTCATACTTTCAACCCTCAATCCGCTCAAAATTGCTACTGGGGACGTCTGCTGAAATCTCATGAATGTTCTGGAGAAAGAAGAATCCTCTCTTCAGCTTGACTACCTCTGGGGTATTCCTGAAGAATCCAAGTCAATTCTGGGAAGGGACAAGTAGAGGGAGCACTTGGGTCACTTCCTGTATGATTTAAAATTAAGATCTAACAATGTGAGACTGACTTCACCTTTCACAATGTGTTATGCGTATGTTTCTTCCCGATGTAAAGAGGTATTGGATTAAACTTTTGTAACACCAAGCCTTTATGTTTCCTTTCAAGACTTAAGCATGGACTCCTAGTTAGAAAGGGATCTTTTTCTACAAGTGTTTTACAGTAAGATTACTAGGGCGGCTTCTTTGTCTGCAATCGGCGATTAAGCTGGTTAGGAGAATAAAGTGGAACAATTATAGCCCAATGGAAGGTATCTACAAGACCTCTGAACATGTAACAGAACATACATGCACCGAAATGCTGACTACACCTATATTGTATCTAGCAGCTTCAATCATTTCGAAACATTGCTGCACCGAGAAACAGCTTTTTCAAATGCAAAACTTGATGGAGGATGACTTTCTTCTCTTAAACTCCCAAAAAACGGAATTTCAACTGCTTGCAACCTCCACCAAGACGATCTTGACACCCCGATTCTGGACTTCTTGAATTCCACCCATCTGCAAAATATGTAGTGGTTCATACTTGTTTCCGCTCTCAGATTTAAAACCGCACAGGAACAAGGTGTCATAAGCAGCAAACTTTCACCGCCACCCTGTAAAGAGAACCTGCCATCTCATTCCACGGAAAAAACTCAACACAGCAATTAATATGCAGGTCATTGCCATACTGGAGTTTGGGAAAGCCATCCTAACAGGCATGCCCAGACATCCATGACCCTACTTAAAGCAGTGTGCCACTCGGTAGCCAGGCTTGTCCACTCCTCCAGTAAATTTTAACACATCACTCCTGTACTGCATGGCCTCCACTTGCTCCCAATCATGGCCAGAATACTATTTAAAAGCTACTGTGCTTCAAACAAGGCCAATTATTAAAATAACCATCTCTACCTAGTGGGCACATTTCTGGAAGCTATAGAGGCTTCAGAAGCAGGGACACAATTAACTTTGAAATGCTCAAGTTCAGAAATTGCGTTGCACATGAACAACCCTTACCTAAAGCTGCTATTACAGCCTGGAACTCTTTACCCTCTAAAAAAAGAAAATGTTTCAAGACCCATCTCTTCAGAAAATTCTAGACAAAATGTTAAGGTACTTGCCCGTAGGTTATATTGTACTTGAGTTCCAAGAGTCACTACTCCTTAATTTGCCCATCTATTTTTAAACCACATGCATCTTCCAGCTGATGTAACCTACTTCCGGTATCGCTCATGTACTTGGTAGTATGCCCTTTCGCCTATCAGTCCAGATGTGTCATATAACTTTTTACGTAGTGCTCCAGTGTTTGACGAGTGATTTCACTATAGTATAGCTGGTGGCTCTGGGTGATCTGTTTAATTTTCTAAATGTTAAGAGAGTTGAGCCAATGGTTGCATTATTGGCCTCCTCCTCCAAATCTTCTTGGCTTATGTCATTGTTAAGGAAAGAGTAATCTAACATGAGAAGGTTGAGGGAACTGGCCAAACTGCCAATTAATTACTGTGTATTAGATAAGTTCAAGGATAATAAAACAGTTTACAACAAATCTATTTGGACTGCTAATAAAACATATAATGTGAGGTTATATGCTCCGGTTTATGAAGCACGTAAATCATGGAGTCCCACGACCTCCTGGTATTAAGCAAACAGCCTAAACACTGGTAAAAGTGTAAAATCTGGTAATAACGTACCTTCTGATTTGTAGTCTGCCTGTATTAACATCTAGCATGGCGATTAAGATGAAGTTATCTTATGGAAAGTGAGGTATGGACAGGTTCACAATCTTGAGTTAGAATGGATATAGTCAATGATATTATTATGTATTTAAGGGTCTCTGGGCTTCAGGCCTAAAACATATTCCAGTTGTGCAAGCTAAACTTGTGCCGTCTTTGGTTTATCCATTCAAAGCACTTTTGGAACAGGTAAATAAGAAGAACCTCTTTCACTCCACCCCCAATTCCTGATTCGACTCGAGTTTGGTCTGATTAGGAAATTGTTTTCTTTTCGGGCAGGCTCCCTAAAGATATGTGCGAGGTTAAAGAGTGGCTGTCAAGGATCTTTTGAAGAGACTAAAATGGTCAGCACTATGCAGTGGAAAAAATACCAACTGGAATATCATTCTTAATCAAGCTCTGATGAACCTGGTGATGGAAGCACGTTAGAAAACTGGTCTCTCATAATGTAGTAATACATTGAATATTCAATAAAAATGCATCTTATGTAAGAGATATGTTGAAACCAATAGATAAAAACCAGGAGTAATAATTAGATCTCATAGTTTTAGGATGAGACAGGAATACCTATATTAATATGTGCCCACCATGACAAGTACTACGTTTTGTGACTCTATAATTTGTACAGATTCCAATATTGAAGCTTAGACGTCGTTGGGGCGTTGTTTATGGTCATTAGTGGAATCATACATTTTTGCGGTTATGGGCTAGAAGAACAAGTTACTTACCTTCGGTAACGATGTATCTGTAAGAGACATATGGAGTTATAGATTCCTTACCTTTAGAATTACCCCCAGGTGTCAGACTGGATCCGGAGATTTTTTCTTTAGCAATACCCCTGCGCATCAGTAGGTGGCGTCAGTTGACTCCGCGTCCGTCGTTGGCATCGCGGTCGCTGGAATGACGTTGCGGTGTCTACTTAGACGCCACCCCTGCGCACTGACGTCAGTTCTGACACGACTTTCCACGCCAGAAGCGCAGAGCCATGTAAGACACTGACCACTGGTGCGCCAAACTAGGGCCCTGCAAGGGAGTCCTTTTCCCTAAAAGTCAGTTCGCAGAGCGGGGAGGATGTGTGGGGCGGTAAGGAATTTATAACTACATATGTCTCTTACAGATACATCGTTACCGAAGGTAAGTAACTTGTTCATCTGAAAGAGACTGTAGTTATAGATTCCTTACATTTAGAATAGATACCCCAGCAATGCCAACCCCGGAGGTGGGTCTGCGAACCAAGTTCACACCAGAAAGTCCTGGAGAACAGAATGGCCAAAGTAGCCGTCTCTCCAGACTTGGCTGTCCAGGCAATAATGTTTAGTGAACGTGTGCAGAGATGCCCACGTGGCCGCCTGACAGATGTCAAGGAGTGGGACACCACGCCCCAAGGCAGTAGTAGTTGCAGTCGCCCTGGTGGAGTAGGCACGCAGTCCCACAGGGGCTTCCTTCTTTGCCAAGGAGTAGCACATTTTAATGCATAGGACCACCCATCGAGAGATGGTGTGTTTTTGCACAGCACGACCTTTCTTGGCCCCCACATATCCAACAAAGAGTTGATCGGCCACCCGGAAATCTTTTGTGCGGTCGAGATAAAAAGACAGCACAAGTTTTGTGTCCAGACAGTGGAGTCTCTCCTCCTCCTTGGAAGGGTGCGGAGGTGGGAAGAAGGCAAAGTGATGGTCTGTCCTATATGGAAAGAGGTAACCACTTTGGGAAGAAAAGAGGGCCTTGTGCGAATGACTACTTTGTCCGGATGAACAGCAAGAAAAGGAGGTTTGGAAGACAAAGCCTGAAGCTCACTCACTCTGCGAGCAGAGGTGATGGCAACAAGGAAAGCTGTCTTCATAGTGAAGAGCCTGAGAGGATAGTTGTGAAGCGGCTCGAAGGGAGCGCACATAAGATAGGTCAAGACCAGGTTCAAGTCCCACTAGGGTATTATGAACGGAGAAGGAGGAAAGAGGTGAGAAATGCCCTTTAGAAACCTATTTACAATAGGGGACTTGAAAAGAGAAGGCTGATCAGGAAGGCGAAGAAAGGCAGATATGGCCGTAAGGTAGCCTTTAAGAGTGCCCAGTGCAGAGCCCTGCTGGACCAAAGAAAGTATATACAGGAGAACCTCCAAAAGAGGGGCAGAAAGGGGATCCACAGCCTTTGCTGTGCACCATGCCACAAACTTGTTCCATCTGCAGGCGTATATCGTCTTAGTGGAGGGACGCCTGGCTGCCAAGATGACATTACAGACTTCAGGAGGAAGGTCAAAAGCTGTCAACTGTCGCTGCTCAATCTCCACGCAAGGAGGTGCAGGCTGGACAGGTTCGTGTGGAGGACCCTCCCCTGCTGCTGCGACAGAAGATCCTCCCGAAGAGGCAGTCTGATCGGAGGATCGATGGCCATGCTCAAGAGCTCTGGCTACCAGACTCTTTGTGCCCAGTCCGGAGCCACAAGAATGACTTGTGCCCGGTCGCGCTTGATCTTCTTCAGAACCCTGGGCAGAAGTGGTACAGGCGGAAAAAGGCGTACAGAAGGCCGCAGTTCCACTTGCGAGGAAAAGCGTCGCCGAGCGAGTGCCACCTTGGAAACTCCAACGCGCAGAATTGCTGACATTGCGCGTTCTCTTTGGTGGCAAACAGATCTAACCAAGGCTCTCCCCACCACTGAAAGAGACCTTGCATCACCTCCGAGTGAAGACGCCATTCGTGATCCACCAGGCACCGGCGGCTGAGTTTGTCCGCCCTGGTGTTCAGAGAACCTGCCAGGTGTTGAACCACCAGGGACATGCCCTGATGTTCCAGTCATTTCCAGAGACAAAGAGCCTCTTGACATATGGTCCACGACCCCACCCTGCCCTGCTTGGTGCAGTACCACATGGCGGTGGTGTTGTCCGTGAACACCTGCACCACCTTCCCTTTGAGAGAGGGAAGGAATGCCTTCAGTGCCAGATGAATCGCCCGGAGCTCCAGCAGGTTGATATGGAGCCCGGACTCTGCCGGAGAGTAGACGCCTCTGATCTCCGCCTTTCCCAGATGGCCGCCCCATCCCATGAGTGACGCATCTGTCACCAATGTGAGGTCTGGTTGGGGAAGGGAGAGGAATCTGCCTCTGACCCAAGCTTGGTTCGTTAGCCACCACTGTAGTTGTTGCGCAGTCCCCTCCGATATCTGGACGTAGTCTGAAACATTCCCCTGATGCTGCGCCAACTGGAACTTCAGGTCCCACTGCAGAGCCCGCATATGCCATCTGGCATGATCCACCAGCAGGATGCAGGAGACCGTGAGGCCTAGCAGCCTCAGGGTCATTCTCACCGAAATCCGGGATATAGGCTGAAACATCGCTATCATAGCCCGAATATCCTGGACTCGCTGCTCGGGAGGATAAGCCCGAAACTGCGCTGTATCCAGAACTGCTCCGATGAAAAGGAGCTTCTCAGCGGGAGTCAGGTGTGACTTCGGCACGTTGATAGTGAACCCCAGCGAGTGCAGGAGGTCCGCCATAGTCTGGAGGTGGGAGACGACAGCCTGGGGCGATCCCGCCTTCAACAGCCAGTCGTCGAGATGGGGAAGACTGGAACCCCTGATCTGCGCAGATGAGCTGCGACCACCGTCATCACTTTCGTGAACACCCAAGGGCCGCTGGTAAGGCCAAAGGGGAGCACGGTGAACTGAAAATGCTCGTGGCCTACCGTGAACCATAGGTAACGCCTGTGGGCTGGCAGGACGGGGGTATGGAAGCATGCGTCCTGCAAGTCCAATGCTACCATCCAGTTTCCGGGGTCGAGGGCAGACAGGACCTGAGCCAACGTGAGCATGTTGAACTTCTCCTTCCAGAGGAAGTGGTTGAGGGCCCTGAGGTCTAAGATGGGACGCAGGCCTTTGTCCTTCTTGGTTGGGTACCAGAAAGTAGTTGGAGTAACACCCACAACCTACTTCTGGCACAGGGACCCTTTCGATAGCTCCCTTGGCCAAGAAAGCTGCAACTTCCTGGCAGAGAAGGGCCAAGTGATCCTCTGACATGCGATGGAAAGATGGTGGAATGGAGGGAGGGGTAGTCTCGAAGGAGAGGGAGTAGCCCCTTCGGACTATCTGCAAAGCCCACCTGTCCGACGTGATGTTTTGCCAGTGGGGGAGGTGATGGCGAATTCTGCCGCCCACTGGCCTCTGGTGGTCCTGAAAGGTCAGACTAGCAGGGCTTGGAGGCTGCTGCAGGAGGGTTATGGGTGAACTGGCCCGCCCACTGGCCCCCAGACCCGCGTCGCTGGGTCCCACATACGTGGCCATGCAGAGGCTGGGCAGCTTGAGTGGGCCGGTGGCTGGACTGAGTCGAACGTGGTGGGGCACCTCTTCCGTAGCCACGAAAGGGGCGAAAAGCAGACTGCGTGGGGCGAGAGGTTGCCGCGAGGCCCAAGGATCTGACCGTAGCCCTAGAATCCTTGAAGCGCTCGAGCACCGAGTCCGCCATGTCACAGAAAAGGCGTCGGCCATCAAAGGGCATGTCCAGTACGGTGGATTGGACATCCCCAGCGAAGCAAGACGTCCTTAACCAGGCGTATCGCCTCAAGGCTACTGACGTGGAAGCCGTTCTGCCCAGAGAGTCGGCAGTATCCAGCCCACATCTGATAGTGAACTTAGCTGCATCTCTACCCTCTGCCACTGCACGGGTGCGAACTGCCTGGGCCTCCTCGGGACACTGTGGCAGCACTTGCGCAACTATATCCCACACTTTATGGGTATAACGGCCCAAGAGGCATGCGGTGTTCACCGTCCGCAGCGCTAAGCTGGCGGAAGAAAGCATCTTCTTCCCAAGGTGGTCCAGCTTCTTGCATTCCTATCTGGGGGAGCAGTAGGGAATGTGCCCTTAGAGGACAAGGCTTGGACCACCAAGCTCTCGGGGGTCGGGTGTTGGGAGAGGAAATATGGGTCACTGGGGCCAGGCGGTGGTGTCGGGCAATCATCCTGTCCACAGGAGCCCCTGTGCTGGGCTTAGACCAAGTGCCCAGAAGGACGTCGGTGAGGGCTTCATTAAAAGACAGAAGGGGCTCTGAAGAGGCAGCTGCCGGTTGAAGCACCTCTGTCAGGAGATTAGTCCTGACTGCTACCGTAGGAAGCTCCAGGCCCAAGGCCTCAGCCACCCTACGCAACACCACTGCGTATGAAGCCCCTTCCTCTGTTGCCACGGTAGGGGGGGAGAGCATGCCAAGGTCTTGGGAGGTATCCAAACCACTGGCCTCACCCAGTTCCTCTCGCCAGTCGGGCTCTTCAAGCTGGTCATCCAAAGGGTCCACAGACCCCTCCCAGTCCTCCTCACCCTCCTCTGGTTGCCACTCAGGCCTAAAAGAAAAACCAGGAATGAACAGAGGCATAAACGTACCTTCCGGCGCCGGTACCGACGTCGATTGATGTTGGTCCGGTGCTGTGTCCATGTCGGGGGTGAGGCTGGGGTCGGCGCTGGTCGGGGGCAAAACCGGCGCCGGGGGCGTCATCACTTGAATTGGCACCGGGGAAGGTACCGTGAGGTCGACCGACGTTGATCCGGATCCAGGCCTGGATCTTTGGGGGACCTCTGGTGCCAGAGCCGCCCAAATCAAAGGCCCAGGGCCCCCAGCCGAGTCCGTGGGGCCCGTAGGCGTGGCGGCGGAGTCAGGCTGCCCAAAGATACCGTGAAACGCTTCGTAAAAATCTCGTAGCTGGGCAGGGGACGCTCCGGCTCCGGGAAAAGGAGGGAAGCACGGATCCGTCCCAGGAGCAGGCTCCGAAGATGGAGCCGGAGAGCGACGACGCTCCTGGTCCCTTGTCGCTTCGGCTGAGGGACGGGGCGAAGGCGAAGAGCGACGGTGCTTCTTTGCCTTCTTCTTGTGCTTCGACTTACCCGAGAAGTGCAAAGACTTGGATGACGAATGGTGATGGTGGCTCCGCGACCGGTCCTGAGACCTTTTTCTCGATCGGGACCTCGAGCGATGCGGAGCCGACTGCCGGGCCTCCAAAAGCGTTCGGGACCGCTCCCGCAAAGACTTCGGGTTCATGGCCCAACAGTCGGAGCACGACTTCGGGTCGTGGTCCCGCTCCAAGCATCAGAGGCACACGAGGGGCAGATCCGTGACGGACATCAGCTTGTGACAGGAGTCACAAGGCTTGAATCCTGTCCGACGATGGGACATCCCTCGCGCACCAGGAGTAGAAGACTCGAAAAAGACATTGTCAAAAGACGAAAAAGTTTAGTCAAAAAGTGACTAAGGGGCAAGCTCTCCCCGGATCTGCGCTAGGCTGGCGCAGAAAAAGAAAGAACTGACGTCAGCGCGCAGGGGCAGCGACACCGCGACGTCATTCTGGTGACCACAACGCCAACGACAGACGCGGAGTCAACCGACGCCACCTACCGTCGCTCAGGGGTACTGCTAAAGAAAAAATCTCCGGATCCAGTCAGACGCCTGGGAATAATTCTAAAGGTAAGGAATCTATAACTACAGTCTCTTTCAGATACCCTTGTCCTTGCTTTATGTATTTGTCTAGAATCTGGGGCACTGCACAGATATTTTCTTAAATCTAAGTTTAATAAGCAAGACATTGGATCTGGAAAGAATTGGAGGTGGAATATTTAATGGTGCAAATTATATTCTGCTGGGGACATGTGTACATTTTATGCAGTGAGTATATAGAAAGGTGATGCTGATGCGCATATTAAATATAGGGCATTGCTGGTACATTGGGTTCTGTGACTAATTTTAATTCTTAGTTTTATTAAAAAGAATAAAAGGGTCCCTTTTCTATTTAATGTCTTAAGTTTGAAACTTTTTATATGGTCTGTTTTAAACATGTAAATTTCTGTTTCCGATTGTGGATGTGGTTTGATGATTGATTTTACATTAATCACACAATAAAGATATGGGGATGACTATGATCAGTCAAAAAATCTATTTTTTTCTGTGGGTTCTGAAGGATGCTTTTGATATAAATTTATAGTGGCATTCCATAGAATAACCAATGTGTGTGGTTTGACAGTTTATCAGGCATCCAATGTGGTCATTTGTCTTGCTGTTACTTTGGAAACATGTAATGTTGCCAATAGTAAATTTGTAAAGCGGAAATCTTCTATACTTATAAAATCCCATGTTTTTGTCTGACTTTGTTTTGTGCCACAAAACATTGTTCAAGGTGGATGCCAATGCTTGCTTTCTCTATATTAGTAAAGATTACTTTTGTGTGATGAATCTAATGTAGATTCACTGGTTCGTACATGTTTATAGCTTGAGTTCAATAATGAAGTATTGTAAATCTTGTTTACTTTGACTGGACAGATTCCTCCCTTCACAGGTTTGAGAACATTTCAGCTTGCAGGCTTCTAAGCATCAGGCAACTGTTATTCTGACAACTAAAGGGGGAAAAAGTCCCTGCCTCTTCACTGATGATCAGACTCCTGACCAATATAGCTCTTATCCTATTTCGAAAGACAGAATAAGAAACCTGAAGAGGGATCAAAAATCGAGGTTTATAGTTGGTATTCTCACTCTGTTGGTTATAGTCAAAATTCTAAAGAAACCAATTCCAGGACCCCTTATTTAGATGGATCAAAATGAGTTTGGGCACAGGCAGCCTAAAATAATTTAAAAGATGGTTTCACAAAGTACGCCGGTTGATCATTTCTTACTTCTTGGTGAGAAAAGGTATCTGCATTGCATTGAGGAATCCGTAGTAAGTCTATTTTCCTTTAAGCTTTTTCGAAGTAAAGGTAGCTCTCCTGTTATGTTCACGACAGGCAAGGTAATACCCTCAAGGGGCTTTGTCTTCAAGACATAAATAGTCTAATGTGCAATGACCTTGTATCAAAGGAGGTTCCAATTATTTCGCAGCAGGGACACTGAAATCAGTAGCTGGTCTTTCCTCTCTTAACCAAAGACTGAAATGATAGGCCTGGTGTTGCGGAAACGCAGGCCCTATAACAAGTTGGGAGCCTTTGTAGGTGAAGAAAATGGTGTTTAAAAAAATGGTACAACTTGGTTTTTATAGTAATTGCCTAAAAGTCCCAATTAGAATTTTAATTTTATGACGTTTCAAACAGATGTACCAATTTGGTATCGGATATCTTGCTACCACCATACAATGGTTGAATGGTTGAATGCACGTCTTAAGTGGAATATGCTTTTTAATCTGTGGCTGTAGGCAACATTATATAGTTCACTGGAATGCTTTGAGAGCAAAGTGTTACTTTCTCTGTTTATGCACGTACAGGGTTATCCCATAATGCCTGACCCTACGAACTACATTAACGTCTTCGCGCCCACGCCTGATTAGAAGTCATTAACAAATGTTTGATTTTTTTACACAGTGATTAAAAATATAATTAATTCTAGTATTCCACTGTGAAAGTGCATCTGCACTTTTATATTATTCTGTGGTAATAAATGCGTATACGGAAAGAATGCCTTGTGTGCTTTGTCAAGTTCTATTGACAATTTATTTTGTCTCTCTATCTACATTAATGTTTCTCTAGACCACTCAACTATGCTTTCCAAATAGAAACAATTTCAGTGTGTCAGGGCACAGTTCCTTAGTGCTTATGGTTCTGGCAAAGTGTGCACAAACATTCCATAATCATGAGGGGCGGAAAATAAAAGCAGGTAAACCCCTGACTAGCTTCCAAGAAGATTTTTTTTAAATGACCATTATTAGTCTCCTTGGAATTGTGGTGATAATGTTAAGAATTGGTGGTAATGGTAATAGGTCTGGAAATTCCATCCTGCCCTCTGACTGATTGGTGAATTGGTGTTCAATGGAGCAAAGGAGGGTAGTAGTGCCAACATTTATTGTTACTGTCAAATACATGACATTACAAATACAATGTCAAAGTTTGCAGCTGGTTTAATAGGACGCAATATAAAGAAGATCTAACGATTAAAAACATTAGGCCCTCCCTGGCAGCATATTGGCACTTTAAGAATTTCCTTTGCTTGATGAACTTATTGTGCAGCATCCCATTAACTGCTAAATATTTGCGCTGTTTTCTAAACAAACACCCAGGGCATCATTAAGATTATAGGGTTAAAATGGGCGCACAATGCAAAGCTAGCACATGCAACTGAGTTTTTATAATCAATTTATTTTCCCAGGGTAATAATGGGGATTAGCTGGTGCAAACATTTTTTTGCCACATTCTGCTACATTTATTACATTTATGACGCTCATTTTTTCCACCGGACTACAGCTAGTGGTAAAATGAAGCACTAAACACGACCGATTGACTGTCAGTAATACTAAATTCATAACTTGGACTAGTATTGAATTGGGTGTACAAACATTTGTGCTAGATTTAAAATTACCACCAAACTATTATTAATAATGCCTTAGTATATTTATTAAGACCTGGGCTTAGGCACTACCTTGTGCCATGCCCAATACCCACCACTTCCATGCCACTGGCCCATAGGCCCGCGTGCAGTAATTCTTCATAATTCCAAGGCCAGCCAGGCCTTGCTGGAGACTGGTGGGTAGTGGCATCATGGTGCAAGCACTGCCATGTTGATATATATCCTTGTTCGCCTTGAAGCCGTACAGGACTGTCGCATCTAGGAATCTCCCATTTGGGAATCCCAGGAGCCATTTCTCCCTTCCTGGGGCTCAGTAGGTTCCCTGGGACTCCCTCAGCCCCGAGGAGATGGGATACAGGATGGGGTGGAAGGAGGCAACCGGCAGGCTCGCTCTTGGACCCACTGCCACTTCACTGCAGCCTCCGTCCACACCAGATCGTGTAAAAAGCAAGCTGTGAGTCCTTCCACCTGATTCCTACATGGCGAGTGTTAGTGGGCGATTGGCGGGGACATAGGCAGGGATCTCACCATCTGTGTGACTGTAAATCAGCCTCTGCATGCCATGTAAATGGCAACTGGGAGGGGGAAGGTGGACCTGTTTCAGAGGGATGCTACAACCTTCTTTTGCTGAGGTTTCAATTGTGGGCTATGTGTCTTCCACCGACCTCTGGGTGTCCTCTAAATTCTTGTTTATCAGGGTCTGGCCTGACACGCTCAAATGCCAACACTACATTCTATCGCTCAGTAAAAGAGGTAATTAAAGGAGGTCGAACAGTGACTGGTGTCAGGATGAAAGTGAGATGGAGTGAAGTGGAAAAGAGGATATACTCAGAGGATATGATGAGTATAATGTTACACAAGACACAGCAGCTGAGACTTCAACGATTCAATACAGTTGTGATAGAGACATCCATGCCATGTGAAAACACCCCATATTTTATTTTCTGATTTCGAATAGTTCTGTCAGAGTCACAAAAACTGAAGAAGCAGATCTCCTGTGTGGCTGGCTGAAGGGAAGCAAGGCTGGCTTGTCACTTTGCCGCCGAAGCAACACTCCGGTTTCCTGTCGTTGAGTGTTTCGGGCGTTGATCAAGAGGGCTGTAAAGAGAGGGTGAACTGCGATATGATGTCAGTTAGACAGACCATTGCAAGAATCATCTGTACAATCTGCTTTACCAGGTCCAAGGCTCCTAAGCCTATACTAACATGAAACTAATACCTATTCCTGTATTGTCATGCAATGTAATTCTTGGAAGACTAGTCTTATTTGAATTATATCCTTTCTTTATTACCTGCCCACTTGTGCATGTTTTTCCCCATACTGGCTTTGCCCATGCACAGATTTCTCCTAATTGCTGCAGAAGGAACCTATGAGCGGAGACACTGGGTTGGGAGTTGTGTCTGATGCAACTGGGAAGCAGCTGTGCAGGGCACTATCTCCCACCAGGATACCACTCTGCCCAACTTGTGATTGAGATCTTAAAGGTGACAGCTTCTTGACTGATTTAAAAAGTACCAGGACTGTAAGGATGGTACTTTTAAGAGCCCTGCCATTCATTATGAGCTTTGTAAGGAGTGCAACTACTCTAAAGTGCCAGTTTTAGCAGGAAGAAGCTTTAGTAATTTGGGTCTGCAGTGTTAGCAGAGGTGAAAGTGTACCTTCTTTGACCTCCCCCTGATAATTCTCTTAGAACTGCCCTGCAGCATGTGCAAAGGATGAGGCCTCCCAAAGTAATTCCTTCTAGCCTCCGCTGGGGGGAGGGAGGGCACCAACAAGACTGCTTCTGATATGTAGTTTCAGCTGGGCAAAGAAGACAGCTCCTGCAGTGGTGTCTGACAATCCTAATATAAGAAGATAAATATTCCTCTCTTCACCTTCCTACCTCAAGAAAGGAAGGAGAATAGTACTGTGTGCACAGCCCAACCACTTATTCAGTGAAAGTAAAATATGTCATGTTGCACTCCTCTGCAGCATCAGCCCTGGAAAAGTGATATTTCACTGCCTGCTGTGTTCCACCTGAAGAATGGTTACCAGAATCGGAAGTAGGAGACTTGCACTTGTACCCCTTAAAATGGTCAGGGTCAAATACAAGCTGCACTTTCTGCTGTCTATTAGTCTCAGTATTATAAGGCTGATACCACTCGTTCTGCCCTGCCGCTTCCGCATTTGTAGACTCATGACTCCACAGCACTGAAATTCCCTGTCAGCAACGGATGGACAACCTCTCGCCAGGACTGACTTCTATGCAGCACTGAAAAGATGGCAGCTTTCAATTCTCATGCCCTAACCCCAAATATTAATCCCAAAGTGCATGGAGGCTCTTGTGATAATTCCATTGAAGACAACAAAGTCTGAAGGATATGTATTTGATTAAAACATTGGAAACAGGTACCTTTCCCTGAGAATGTGCTCTCTAAGATCCAGGGCAAAGATGCTGAGAGCAATATGTGTATTACATATGTCTGAAGCGGGTGTTGGATAATATGAGTAAGAACCTGAGTTGCGCAGTGATGCAATAGACTACTTGATTTGACCTCCCTTGGTACTACCATGAAGGGCTAGATCCATATGGAAGACAACTCCCCTTAGTACAACCCTACTGGTCAGCATTAGGACTAGGGTAGTTCTTTGGCATACCTTGGTGGATCCGCTACACAGATAAAAGATGGTTGTTTCTTCCCTGAGATGAGGCTGGTCTGAGTAGCTGAAACAGAGAGCAAAGATCAGGCAAATCTGTTAGATTCTGGCTGAAAAAAGATCTGTTATCTTTCACTGTCTTCACACTGTGTTGTAGGAGGGCATCTTTACTGTTGCGTAATCAATGGACCAATGGGTTACAAATCCTAAATATTATCCAAACATGAACCCACCACAGCACAGCCTTATCAAATAAGAGCTGAAGGGATGTGTGAGATCATGTAGAAAAAAACTGAAGGCAGTATGGACTAAACTTAACTAGGGCATCTCAGCGTCACAATTTTATGACCTCTACAGTATAATTAAAAACTTACCAAAGACTCCAGAATTTTTAACCAATATATGCTTATTTTGCTGAATTAATATTTCTTTCACTGGCTGTTCTAAAGTTATACATGTTAATTTGTGCATGCTTCTGCTGGTGAAATGTGGCGAAGTTAAACTGCCAAGAGTGTGGAGAACTCACCTGGATGCTGATGTGTACCTGCTATATGGGTTGCGACTCCCATAAGTGAGGATCATGGGCAGAGACCATAACGTCACTGCAGCAGTCCAGCATAAGGTAGATGAACATCTGAAGTTGTATAAGTTACACAGTCCGGCCTTTACTGGCAGTTCTGAACAGGAAAAATGTACATCAGAAGAACTCCCCCTAAAAAGGACAAAACTTCTGACATACATTGTCCAACAGCCCTGTGATGGAAAGGCCATCTGTCAAATAGTTCAGTTGGCAAAACCAACTGTGGTTCCAACCTCGGAAGTATGGAACTTCGCCCACCTCCAGATCACTGAATGAAGCGGTTGACCCCCAAGATTGGTGGGAGAAGAGGTCCAGCGATATCCAGTGCGACCCCTGGTCTGCCAAACTCTAAATGAGTGAAATCACCAACATGCTTTCAGTGGTCAGAAGTGGTTCGACTGTCTATGCGCAAGCAGTAGACCTTAGAGATCAGGTCCTTACACCAGAATCCACATCTTGTTGCGACATGACCACTCCAAGCTCCATGAGACTGTAAGTCTAGTGTAGAAGACCACAAACTTCCGGCACATCGGAACATGTATGACATTAACTAACTCATAATATAAGCTAATCTTCTGCCATTATATTTGCATCCACCTAAAATCTGCTAAGAGCTTCTGCTTAAGAAACAAAACACTCTCTCGACCCTAATTAGGGCCACGCACTCAGACAGAATGAGTTTCTGAAATGCTCAGGAGACCCCACATTTAGCAGAGGAATAATTGTTTGCTGACCATGGCGTATTGTGCTATACTTCTTTACTTTTATGTAAATTAGGTCCTGTTCTTTTCAAATGATAGAGCACTAGTGTGGTCTACCAATATTCTCCATACAATCATTCTTGCTTCGTATCTAAACCATCATACTTTTTTGGCTTTGGTTTTGTTATGTTTCATATAGGTACCCTAATATAGGCCCGGGTAATATCATACACCTTCACCTACATTATCTCCCTTATACTACACAGTAATGAGCCTTTAGGATTGAACCTTTACCTAGTTCTAGTCCTGGGTGCAGAAGGAGGGTTTTCCCTGAACAATAGCGTCCTATAACTTCATCAATGGACTCATACAGTATGAATGAATATTCATGGGGGTTCTTGGAAACTAGGCAGGGGCTCCACCACCTGCATAATATCTACGTACAAGGTTCATCCCATACGTCATCCTCAAATCCAACAATGGCTAATACAAGAAACAAGGGACAAAGAAACCCTAGATACTTTTTGTATAAATACAGCACATCTTGCTAGGGTTGGTAGAGGGAACCGAGACTTCCAGGCCGACACACTGACCAGAGACGCTGAGGCTCCTGCATGCAGACGCTCCAGCTGACAGTGGTCTAACACATCCCTCGCGGGGTGTCCAACTCGAGACCAGGACGGGGTCCCACACTCTCTCTCTCCAGGTAATGGGGTTCGACCAAATCCTAGAGGGATTCTTGGCTTCATACCTACTCACATGCTAGGTACACTTAGGTACATCTAGATAGGCATCGTAGGAGTACGCGCACTTTTTATCATGCATTTTATATTCATGTATGTATTCATGATTATTGCAAGATGGTAGAACTGTACTATCCTTTTATTTTCACTGTACTGCTAATCATATATATCTGCTACTGTCTAACGGTTGTTGCAGCACATCTATTTTACACTAGAAGATTAACTGTGCAATAAATTCTTATTGCAACACGCCTGACTGTTTCTTCTGTGTATCTCTCTGAGACCGAATAAGTGAGCACGAGTGACTGAGCGAAAAGTAGTATATTGTTTCCACGATCCTGGGGGATCAGGGTTGTCATGTTCTGAGGTTGCCAGAAACTATTCTCTCCCCGATAAGAGGAGATTCTAGTGGCACTGTGAGCTAGCTAAAACAGAAATGCTAACATTCTCGGTGGGGGTGCTCAGAGCCAGTCTTCCACCAAACCCACAGTTTATGTTATCCGGAACGCACAGATCCTGTATGGGTAATATAGGAACTACACGACATGGCGCCGCCAACGTTGGTTGGGTACTTATTTAACAGTAGAATCTGAGTAGTTCAGTCGTGCTATTCTCAGAGACCCCTACTCACAAAACACCAGAGACGTCTGGAGTGGGTGGGCACAAACTCCGCCACAGCTGAGTAGGTGAGAAAATCCTATTTATTAGCTGTTGGTTAATCAAGCTTGAAGGACACTGTGTTCCTAAAATTGTGCAAATAAAACCTTATCTTAGTTCCCTTGAACAAAGTTCTTTGTTACAAAAATGACTGAGGGCAGAGATAACGTAGCAGATCTACAAATCTCAGCCGGAGAAGAAGATTCAAACACAATTCAAATTGCACCTAAATTCAGACGTACGATCACCCTGAAACTATTAGAAAATGGTTTATCAGCGAGAGGTGGCATAGTAGCTTTCGTGATTGAGGCACACAAATCAAACAAAACAGAGGTATTTTATTCGTGGGTTACATTCCTAGAAGCAGATGCGAGAACACAGACATTTCACTCTTACACAGAGGGGGATGCACCAGTGGAATATGGTCCGTTCAAGGACATAGAGATTCCACTCACGTACCAGGAACACTTCTACTGGTTTAAAGGCGCTCTACCCCACATAAGAAATAGAGTAAGATTAGGCCCGCTCGGAAGAGAGGGGGCAACATGGCCAATATTAGCGGCCTACACACCACATCCTGACATTGACACAATGTCACAGGCAGACTTACTCATACAACACAAGGATTTAATTAAAATCTATAGAAACATGACGCAGTTCATCATGAGGACTTTCACAGTCCAACCAGCAACAGTTGCAACAAATGGAACTCAATCTCAGGGTACAGCAACTAGAATCACACCACAAACATTACATGCGGTAATAGGCAAAATACCCTCTAAACGTGAACAAATGCCATTCTGGGTAGCTCAGAAAATAACTCAGCTCGAGGCAGTATTCCCGAATACTACCCCGTATGAAAAACACAGAATGCTAACAATCTGTTTGCCCATGGGGATACCACCACAAGTAGAAGATTGTAGCACTTGGGGTACAGTCTTTGCTGCAATTTATACCAGAACTCATGGTATTCCTTCATTAGCAGTAGTACCTGATGTATTAAGACAAATACAAAATGAGTACGAGCAGAGCCTGCCCTAAACTTAGGGATGAAGTTACTAGGTAACTATGACCATGTATCAGCCATAATAATAGCTAATATTAAAGGGGAAGCAGCTTCAGTGGCAATCCGCCAACGCCTAAGGGAGTTCAGTCCGTTAGATCAACAACACGAACTACCTAAAATAATTGAAACTGCATATGCAGAATTAGGCAGAGACAGTTTAGATGGAAAAGCTTTAAAACCACAACTGATGGGCAGTTCTGAAAAGGACACTACCAAGCAGACACCTGCTTCTTCTAAAAAGAAGTGGGATAATAAAAAGCAACAAAACTTTAAAGGAAACATCTGAATCCCGAGGTAGATCTCCTCCACAGGAGCCCTCCGAAAAGAGGTATAGCCTCAGGAATAGGGATAACATTAGGAAACCTGACAGGTATCAGGATACTGATACACATTCCTCTTGTCCCTTTCAGGGTTCATCGAAAAACTCAGAGAGGGAAAGACGGTCAGAAAGACAAGAAGAGCGTATAAAGTCTAGAGACAAACAGCACGCTCAAGACTATACTTCCAAAAAAGAAGAAAAACCAAAATCAAAACCTCAGTTTAAGAAGAAGAAAGTTGCAGGCCTAAAGATCAGACATGCCCAGAATTTGAGGACGCAGCTTCTGAACGGGGAATGGGCTCAGATGATGCTAGACAGTGCGGCAGAAGTAACAATAGCTCGCCAGAACCTGATGGAATTTCTGGTGACAGCGGACTTGAATGATTACATCACGGTGGAAACACCAGATACAAGGGTGAGCGTCCCACATAAGTTATATGAAATAACATTCCAAATGGAGGGGGACAAGCCCAGGAAAGTTAAAGGTCTATTTTGGAAGAATCTGTCATCTGGTTATGACATGCTATTAGCTGAACAAGATTGGCCGCCAGCATTCGTTATGGAGTGCCCTAGGGGAGAAACGGTAATTTTTCCAGCCTTCTCCGACCTCGTTCCCATTCATTTAATACACACATATGCACGGGAGTGGGCAGTTGCCCTAGCTCCAGCATTGTACAAAAATCATGCCGGATGGGATGAGAATTCAACCCACCACGTGATCCCGTTAAAAGTCTCACCAAATGCACAGAGACAATATCCAATAAACCAAGAAGCTAAAAAACAGGTCAAGGAGATCTTAGATCAACTTGAGTACCAAGGGGTGATTGAAACTTGCACCTCTCAAATGAACAATCCTTTGTTTCCCGTAATGAAACCGGACAACTCATATCGTCTAGTTTTAGATTACAGACATTTAAACATTTGCAGTTCAAAATGCACACAGTGCCGCATTAATGAATAACATTGTGCAAAAAAACTACAAAACTACACTTGATATCTCAAATGGATTTTTCTGCCAAAATATAGCGCCTGAAAGCAGGTATTTGACCGCATTCTCAACGTTGGGGTCCCAGCGACAATTTTGTCATCTCCCCGAAGGGTATAAGAATAGCCTGGGGGTGTTTTCAGCAAGAGTAACTGAATTACTCCAAAATTTTGATGAGGAAGCATTGTCCTATGTGGATGATATTTATCTGACGGATGATGACTTAAAAAGGCACTTGACCAGGGTGAGCACCATAATTATGGGATTCGCCTCCGAGGGCTATAAATTTAATTTTAAAAATCAAAAATCGCCCGCCTCAATGTCCTGTTTTTAGGATATGAGCTTTCAAGTGAAGGAAAAATTCTGGCAGCTAACTTTTTAGAAAAGTGTGCGCTGCTCCAACCTCTAAAATCATAAACAAATTTACAATCAATACTGGGATTCCTAAATTTCGGCAGAACATACATTTTGGATTACGCAGAAAGAGTAAAACCTTTCTACGACTTAATAAAACCTGACTTTTCAGTTAGACAATGGACACAGGAACACACAAACATCCTACGTTCACTACAAGAAGACATGATATCTTCAAAACACTTACAGACGCGGGTAAACGTACGCAACTTAGTGATCTGCGTAATAGCGGGTCAATGCGGGTACCCTTACTTAACCTTCAATGAGGGCGAAACAGTACCAATCACTTACAAATCACACCTGTACACAAACGCAGAAATGCGTTTCTCTTCAACAGAAAAAATCCTGACAGCAGTTCAGACTGCTGTAGCAAGAGAAAGAGCACTGGCTCAGGGAAAACGCATAATTGTCATAACACCGGTACCAGCTTTAGAAGCTGTTACAAAGGCCAGCATTCCAAATGCAAAAGCCTTACAGCCGAGATGGATACAATGGGCTAATTCTCTTACTGCAACGGATGTTGAGTACAGATTTGATCCAAGTCTAAAAACACAAGCATTTCTGCAATACGAACAAGAATACCCTCTACCGAATGAAATCTTGCCTCTAGATCAGTATGAATATATTATTTTCACTGACGGATCTGCTCAACCGGCCATAGGGAGTAAGCAACAATACAGCGCAGCATATGCTATCGTTAAAGGTCGCATGCGGGATGGAAAGTTCCATCCAAGTTGCACCAAAACGCAATCAGTAGGAGACTGCACGGCACAGTTGGCAGAGTTAAAAGCGTTAATACTGGCACTGGTAAACACGGATCACGAATTCCCCACACTGATAGTGTGTGATTATTTTTACTGTGTGCAATCATATAATGAATATTTACACCATTGGGAACAAAACGGGTTCAAAGACGCAAAGGTGGCACAATTAAGCATAAAATGCTATGGGAACAGGTAGTTGAGTTGAGAAACGAACTACCACGGGCTCACGTGCTTCATACACTGAGTCTTCAACGTGATGGCGTTCACGTTGAAGGGAATTCATTGGCTGATGAAGCCGCGAAGGGGGCTGTATGCACAGCTTCCGTAGCTGCAAACACTCGTTCAAAAACAAGGATAGACGGTGAGATTATGGTTGCTGTCATTGCTTCACGCAAAGGCAGCTCAGCAGTACCAAAAAAATTTCCACTCAAGTACTCCTACAAGTTAGATGCAAACAACATTCCATATGCTCAGATTCCTGGAGTGGGGGACAGAGTAATACCAAATATGGATCGCAGGCAAGGTTTGATTATTGCAGCACACGAGGGTTTGGGCTCTGCGCATACAGGCGTTACAGCGACTATTTCATTGTTGAAACAGCGCTATTGGTGGCCAGGTCTAACAAAAAAACTAAAGACTATATCTTGAAATGTGACATCTGCCAGCAGATGAAAGGCTCCACCTTAACACGCCCGGCACAGACACCGTTATTAAAATCAGACAAACCTCTCGCTTGTGTATATCTGGACCACTTCGGCCCCTTACAATCAGATGGGGCCTACAAGTATATCATGGTTGCAGTGGATTCATGCTCAAGATTCCTATGGGTTTGGCCTCAGCGCTCGGCTGACGCTCGAACTGTTATCAAAGATTTGCGAGTCTTTATAGGGACATACGTAGTTGGCATGTTACATTCTGACCGTGGCCCGGCGTTTAGCTCTCGGGCTTACAAAGAGGCCATGGAAAGTATGGGCGTAGCATTGCGGTACTCCTCTCCATACCATCCTGAGGGAAATTCGGTTGTGGAAAGGAAGAACCGGGACCTAAAGCAATCTTTAACAGCTAGGGTATTAGGCAAGGGCGGTAGTTGGGTCAATCATATATATGGGGTACAATGAGCTCTCAATAACCAGCCAAGAAGTTCTCTAAGGGATGTCACTCCTTACGAGGTCCTATTTGGGACAAGAATGTGGGTACCTGATCTTGATTGTGAAGGCGCAGTGGCGGATGAGAAACCATTTGATATCCATGATCGTTTGGCTGTTTTACAGGATCTAAATGAATCCAGGACACAACAAAGTATTGTCCTCCTGAAACAGACCGCCACTGGGGAAGTCATGGCAAGACCTGTCTGGATCCCAAAAGTTGGGGATCTGGTCAGAGAGAAAATAGCGGACAAAAAAGAATTTGGACCATCATACAGAAAGCCTGTACCTGTCCTAGCAGTTCAAGGAACGAGAACTGTGCTTTTGCTGCCTCTTGCCGGGAAAAAGGAGAAACAATTTGTCTCAATCGACTTAATCAAACCACACTATGTGGCCGATGCTGAACAGTAGGCCTCGTGGACTCCGCTGTAGCAGACGCCCTCCTCTAGCTACAATCCAAGAAGTTCAAACAGAAAGACTCATCACGTTCGAAGAGCCTCCTGTACGGAATGAAGGACTATGCAACAATGCTATGGAACTCGTTCCCCTTGAACCCGAAGTTCAACTTCAAAATCAAACTCAAAATAAGACCAAATACTGATGTTTACGTCAACATGCCTCGACAAGAGCAAACTACGATTTCAACAAATCCCGATGCAATTCCTACAATCGATCGAACTGCTTCCGGCTACTTCATGAACTTTGATACGTTTTCCTTGGATCCAAGTGAACCAGAAACGACGCCAGCACAACAAACACGCAAGCAACAAGTCAAGGACTTTCTGAGCTTTCTCAAAAAGACTTACCTGGTATCACCTTGGGTAGAACTCTGAGTAATTACTGGGATACTGTTCTTTCTTTTCGGGCTAGGCTTAGTTATAACTTTTAGCATGCTTATTAATGGACGATACCTTCAACAAAGACCTGCAGCCGAAACAGTAAATTTGTTTCTGAAACCACATCAGTCCTCACATCGTGAACAAAGAGACTTGTCATCAGTGAACATTACAGCAGTTCCTATACCGGACGGTATAGTTTGGGACAAGGTTAATTTCGATATATTCGGTCCTAATGAACTTCCTGTATTTAAAATTTCATTGAGTGATATCATTACCTCCAGTACATTCTCTGATGATTGGGACTGTTAATAACATGTTGTCTGATTTAGAGAAAACTGCTGCATTTCCGAACACTGAAATGTTAGAAGGTACTTCAGACTATGACACTTTGTACTGTTACCAACATTATGGTCATCATTTCTTGCACAAATCTATATCACCTAGAAATGTTTTTGAGTACCACCAGTGGGAACATTGCCCTACACCACCAAAAAGTAGTTCGCATACATTTGCACAGAAGTTTTCATATTTTTCAGGGTTTAACACCACTGACCCGACCTTGTATTATTACAAGGTTGCACCGACATCAGCACTGAAAATTATGTTGACAAACACCAAACAGATATACTCTGCTTCCTTTATTGCCCAATTGTCTGAACAGGGTTTTGACCTATGGAAGGACACAATAGACTTAAAATCAGTCTGGGGTTCTAGAGACTGGCAAGTCTAGGGAACAGAGGCGCTATTTAGAGCGTGCCTCATTCCACAGCAGATGATATTCTTAAATGACACTGTGCAACAGACATCCTGTCTTGGTCTAGCAAAAACACAAGGACCTGAACACACCTCGGTTTCCAACACCATCACAGATGGAAGGGTGGCAAAATTCAACTTCACAAGAAGGGGCAACAGTAGATGACATTTTACAGTACAATAGATCAGACCCCAATTGGAAGAAATGGGTGGTTTGGCCCATAGACACAAACACATGTCAGAAAAGATTCTGGGGTATAACCGAAGGGTTCAGTATCCATAGGCCAGACCCACGCTATGTACAACGAGAACACCCAGGGGTAGTGACATCCTACAGTGTTGGGAAGTTGTGGCTTGATTGGCTAGAGATCTCAACACTCACAGAAGTGAAACAACACTTATCCTTACTCACACAAGATATGGACCTTAGGGATTTTTTATTAGGTCCCAGGAAACCTCGTCAGAAACGTTTCATATATGCTGGCATTTATGCTGCCTACAATGAAAATTGGAAAATATCCCAACAAGAGGCCGCAGAGAGAATACAGGAAATAGACCGTATTAACTTAGAGAAGGCATTAGCGGTAGTAGATAATGGGTTAACAACTTTGACCTCAGGATATATTCCTTAGGCAACATTGTATCTTCGGCGATAGACATACTGGAACAAGATTTGGCCATATTACAACAAGGGCAATCTCAGTTATGTTCTATTATGTTGTTAAGCTGGACGCTGCAATCTTTGCGTGCAGGCTATGTGCCTTGGCGTTTTATCAACAGTACGTCTCTGTTTTCTGAATACAATCTAACAGATAAACAGGTAGAAATGGCACAAAGGGGAGCAAAATATACAATGTTGCGCATTGAAAAGCTGGATAGATTACCATTTACGGTAGCGGAATCACCATCAACAGAATGGCTAATCCATGGTCACATAACTCTACTGGTCACTACTTTTCAGTTTCAATATTGCCTTGAGCAAAGGCAGGCAGGCAGGCAAATACGAGAGAATGGGTAAGGAATACATTAAGGAATCTTGGGAGCTACCATACAGATTTCCATGCTGGAGTGGGGATCGAGAAGTGTTTCTAAGCGGTACAAACTGCAAGAACGCTTTAAGTGGTTCTCTCATGTGCCAGGATATTTCCCTGTGCGGAGCTTGTAATGGTTCAGTACCGAACTTGTCCTGCCACATGAAAGGGACTCCAGCGGCCGTGATTACTCCGGTATTCAGGCTGCTCTTGAATTGGAGTTACTTGATGCTGAATGATCAAGGTTGCTGTGGGATGCTTCCGGGCATTGCCTATCTGGTCACTGTGAACTCCAGGTTACTTGCTGTATGCAAGTATTGTTTCCCCCAATGAATACAGTCAAGGAGGCGCCGTTATGGCCTTCGTTGAATGTTTCCTTTATACAGTTTGATACTTTGAGCAGACTGAAAGCCATGCTTTTACAGCAACCCGTACCCTTAACCTCCGTCCGAGAGACCTTTGATCTTCAAATCGCAAGGACCTCGACTGAGATACAGGCACTTATACGTACAAACTGCCCCTTTCATTTAGCAGAAATGGTGGGTCGTATCTTTAATATGTCTGATACGAGTGGTATTGTACACCTATTTAAGACCATAGGGTCAGGATTTCTAAGCACCTTTCAGACAATCCTCGCAGTTATTCCAAATTTTATACACTCCATATTGGGAAGCATTTTTGGAGGTCTTCCGCTGATCCTGCTCTCAATAGCAGGTATCCTGAGTGTCATTTTTCTGCTACGCAATGGACGGCCCAATCACCAACGAGATGGCAAAAGCACTCCTGGAGCGCAAATACCGTGAACGCATGGTACAACATCTGGGCACACCTCGCCTACGGGAACTGAGCGCCTCTTGGTTCCTATCGTTTAGACCAGTCTGGATGGACTGCATCTTACCTGTTCTTCGATGCCTGTTTTGCGGAAAAGAATGCATGTTGGATCTCTGTCTGACACTTGCATTGGACACGCCTACGGACTTGAATACCAGGCTGGAACCCGTAAGGTCCCATGCTCGGCAATGTCCCCAGCGTATTCCTATACTGATGGCTGCATTCCTCGAGAACCCGCAGGTGCCTTTTACTACAACTGGGTTAAGCATCAGCTCTTCCACTAGCACTCAGGTATCGACTACAGCACCTGTTGCCTCTGCACCAGCTATTGGCAGTTCTGAATATCATCTGTGCTCCATTGACGTACTCTGCGAGGTGTTACAGGGACCGTCCTCTGCAGCACCAAGCAACAACGATGTTGCGTCTCCCAGCCAGGACACTTAATCTATAATTGGCTCATCGTGTGCTGGGAAAGAATTCGGAATTTTTCCTTTTTTGATTTCAAGCCTCAACTAAATTTGGAACACTTCCTAAAATTGACACTTTCACTGGAAAAGCATGGCCTTCTGACGCTTGTAGTGGTTCGGCTTATATAAACGAACTCAACTAGGACTTTGGCTTAAAGTGACATTTCCAATACTAGCTTTCGAAAAAAAATTCTCCCTCCTGATTAGACTGTTTTTAAATGGTTTTAATGACAATATTTTATGAAGCTCAATGATAGTTTTATGCACTGCTACCTAGTGGAAACAGTAGTTCGCTAGCATTTTTATCATTGTTGACTGTTCGGAAGAGGAGTGGGTGTTATGTTTCATATAGGTACCCTAATATAGGCCCGGGTAATATCATACACCTTCACCTACATTATCTCCCTTATACTACACAGTAACGAGCCTTTAGGATTGAACCTTTACCTAGTTCTAGTCCTGGGCGCAGAAGGAGGGTTTTCCCTGAACAATAGCGTCCTATAACTTCATCAATGGACTCATACAGTATGAATGAATATTCATGAGGGTTCTTGGAAACCAGGCAGGGGCTCCACCACCTGCATATTATCTACGTACAAGGTTCATCCCATACGTCATCCTCAAATCCAACAATGGCTAATACAAGAAACAAGGGACAACGAAACCCTAGATACTTTTTGTATAAATACAGCACATCTTGCTAGGGTTGGTAGAGGGAACCAAGACTTCCAGGCTGACACACTGACCAGAGATGCTGAGGCTCCTGCATGCAGACGCTCCAGCTGACAGTGGTCTAACACATCCCTCGCGGGGTGTCCAACTCGAGACCAGGACGGGGTCCCACACTCTCTCTCTCCAGGTAATGGGGTTCGACCAAATCCTAGAGGGATTCTTGGCTTCACACCTACTCACATGCTAGGTACACTTAGGTACATCCAGATAGGCATCGTAGGAGTACGCGCACTTTTTATCATGCATTTTATATTCATGTATGTATTCATGATTATTGCAAGATGGTAGAACTGTACTATCCTTTTATTTTCACTGTACTGCTAATCATATATATCTGCTACTGTCTAACGGTTGTTGCAGCACATCTATTTTACACTAGAAGAACAACTGTGCAATAAATTCTTATTGTAACATGCCTGACTGTTTCTTATGTGTAACTCTCTGAGACCGAATAAGTGAGCACGAGTGACTGAGCGAAAAGTAGTATATTGTTTCCACGATCCTGGGGGATCAGGGTTGTCATGTTCTGAGGTTGCCAGAAACTATTCTCTCCCCGATAAGAGGAGATTCTAGTGGCACTGTGAGCTAGCTAAAACAGAAAGGCTAACATTCTCGGTGGGGGTGCTCAGAGCCAGTCTTCCACCAAACCCACAGTTTATGTTATCCGGAACGCGCAGATCCTGTATGGGTAATATAGGAACTACACGACATGGCGCCGTCAACGTTGGTTGGGTACTTATTTAACAGTAGAATCTGAGTAGTTCAGTCGTGCTATTCTCAGGGACCCCTACTCACAAAACACCAGAGACGTCTGGAGTGGGTGGGCACAAACTCCGCCACAGCTGAGTAGGCATTGCATTAGCTAGCTCACAGTGCCACTAGAATCTCCTCTTATCGGGGAGAGATTAGTTCCTGGCAACCTTAGAACATGACAACCCTGATCCCTCAGAATCGCGGAAACAATGTACTACTTTTCGCTCAGTCACTCGTGCTTACTTATTCGGTTTGTCTCAGAGAGTTACACAGAATAAACAGTCTGGGCGTTTCAATAAGTATTTATTGAACAGTTGTTATTCTAGTGTAGAATATATGTGCTGCAACAACCAGCAGACAATAGCAGAGATATATTATCAGCAGTACGATCAAAGTGAAAGGATAGTACAGTTCTACCACATTGCAATAATAATGATTACATACATGAATATATGAAATGCATTATAAAAGTGCGCGTACTCCTACGATGCCTAACTATATGTACCTAAGTGTACCTAGCATGTGTGTAGGTCTAAAAGCCTAAGAGCCAAGAATCCCTCTAGGATTTAGTCGAACCCCATTACCTGAATAGAGAGAGTGTGGGACCCCATCCTGGTCTCGAGTTGGACACCCCGCAAGGGCTGCGTTAGACCGCTGTCAGCTGGAGCGACTCCATGCAGGAGCCTCAGCGTCTCTGGTCAGTGTGTCGGCATGGAAGTCTCGGTTCCCTCTGTCCTACCGTGGCAAGATGTGGTGTATTTATACCCTAAAGTGTCTCGTCCCTTAGAATGGTTTGTATTGGTCTTTGTTGGACATGAGGAAGACGTCAGGGGTGAACTTTGTACATACATATTATGCAGGAGATGTAGCTAGTGAATGCTCATGCATAATTTATGAGTACATTGTAGGCCTGTGTTCGGGAAAAACCCTTCAGTGTTCAAACCACAGACTAGATAACATTCATCCCTCAGAGCTCATTGTGTACTGTAGGGAACTAATGTAGGTGAAAGATCATGCCTATATTAGGGCATAGGAGATCATGACCAAAATAGGGCATATACGATTATGACCATAATAGGGCATATACGATTGTGACCATATACGGCATTTACGATTATGACCATATACGGTATATATGAACGTGTCTATATTAGGGCCTCTATACGAAACATAACACTCACTCCACTTCCGAATTGGATGACAATGACCATACTTAAAATGTGGACAACTTAAAAATATACTTAAAACCAGCTAAAAACATGACGTTAAAAAGACGTTAAAAAGTGTTTAAAATGTTAAAATTAGCTATGTTTTCTTTGCCACTTGAAAAAGTCAATTCTGTCCCAGTTATAAAAGTTACATTACTAGAAGCAGAATAAGGCCATGCCCTTTCAAGCGAAAGTGTAAATTTAGGAAATGTTCCAAATTTTGTTTGTTTATTTATGAAACGAAGTGGAGAAGCCGAATTCTTTCCCAGGACGCGATGAGCCAATTCAAGATTCAGGGGCATATTATCAAGAACGGCGTTAAAATTATCGCCGCTTTAGCGGCAGAAAACTGCCGCTAAAGCGGCGATAATGGGCTTGATAATATGCCCTTGAGAATTCCAATAGAAGCCCATGTTTACACCAGAACATGGGCTTCTATTGGAATTCTCAAGGGCATATTATCAAGCCCATTATCGCCGCTTTAGCGGCAGTTTTCTGCCGCTAAAGCGGCGATAATTTTAACGCCGTACTTGATAAGATGCCCCATAGTGTCCTGGCTGGGAGATACAGCATCATCGGTGTTAGCTACTGCAGACAACAAATCCAACGCCTCACAGAGAACGTCAATCGCACATAGATGGAATGTAGCACTGCCGACAGTCGGTGCTGCGGCACCTTGTGCGGCAGTTGATACTTGGGTGCCTGTGGAGGAGCCACCTAACCCAGCAGGAGCAAACGGCACCTGTGGATTCTCAAGGAATGCGTTCATCAGAATTGGAAGACGCTGGGGACAACGCAGAGGATGGTCCTTTAGGGGGTCCAGCATAGCATCCATGTCTGGAGGTGTATCTGATGGAAATGTTAGACAGAAATCCAACGTGCATTCTTCTCTGCAAAACAGGCATCGAAGAACAGGTAAGATGCAGTCCACCCAGACTGGTCTAAACGATAGAAACCAAGAGGCGTTCAGTTCTCTTAGGCAAGGTATACCCAGAAGCTGCACCATGCGTTCACGGTATTTCCGCTCCATGAGTATGTTCGCCAATTCCTCGGAAAGTGGGCCGTCCATTGCGTAGCAGTAAGATTACAATCATGACTCCTTCAATTAGGAACAGGATAAGCGGGAGACCTCCAAACACGCTTCCCAATATGGAGTGTATAAAATTTGGTATTACTCCGAGGACTGTCTGAAAGGTGCTTAATAGACCTGACCCTATGGTCTTAAATAGGTGTATAATACCGCTCGTATCAGACATATTAAAGATACGACCCACCATTTCTGCGAAATGAAAGGGGCAGTTCGTACGTATAAGCGCTTGTATCTCAGTCGAGGTCCTTGCAACTTGAAGTTCAAAGGTTTCTCGAGCGGAGGTTAAGGGCACGGGTTCCTGTAAAAGCATGGCTTTCTGTCTGCTCAAAGTATCAAATTGTATACAAGAAACATTCAACGAAGGCCATAACGGCGCCTCCCTGACTGTGTTCAGTGGCAGAAACAATACTTGCATACAGCAAGTAACCCTGGAGTTAACAGTGACCAGATAGGCGACACCCGGAAGCATCCCACAGCAACCTTGATCATTTAGCATCAAGTAACTCCCATTCGAGAGCAGCTGGAAAACCGGAGTGATCATGGCCGCTGGGGTCCCCGACATGTGACAAGATAGATTCGCTACCGAACCACTACATGCTCCGTGCAGAGAAATATCCTGACACATGAGAGAACTGCTTAAAGCGTTCTTGCAGTTTGTACCACTCAGAAACACTTCTCGATCCCCACTCCGGCATCGATATCTATATGGTAACTCCCAAGATTCCTTAATGTAACCCTTACCCATTTTTTCATATTTGCCTGCCTGCCTTTGCACAAGGCAATATTGAAACTGAAACGTAGTGACCGGCAGAGGGATTTGGCCATGAATTAGCCATTCAGTTGATGGTGATTCGGCTACAGTGAATGGTAACCTTTCCAGTTTCTCAATACGCAGCATTGTATATTTGGCTCCCCTTTGTGCCATTTCTGTCTGTTTATCGGTTAGATTGTATCCCGAAAACAGAGACGTGGTGTTTATGAAACGCCAGGGCACGTAGCCTGCACGCAAAGATTGCAGCATCCAGCTTAACATTATAATAGAACGTAACTGAGATTGCCCGTGTTGTAACAAGGCCAAGTCTTGTCCTAATACGTCAATTGCCGAAGATACAATGTTGCCTAAGGAGTAAATCCTGGAGGTCAAAGTTGTTAACCCATTATCCACTACAGCTAATGCCTTCTCTAAGTTGATGCGGTCTATTTCAAGTATTCTTTCTGCGGCCTCCTGTTGGGATATTTTCCAGTTTTCATTATAATAGGCATAAATGCCAGCATATATGAAACGTTTCTGACGTGTTTTCCTTGGGCCTAGCAAGAAATCCCTAAGGTCTACATCAGGTGTGAGTAAGGTCAAGTGATGTTTTACTTCTGTGAGTGTTGAGGTCTCTAGCCAATCAAGGCACAACTTCCCAACACTATAGGATGTCACTACCCCTGGGTGTTGTCTTTGTACATAGCGTGTATCTGGCCTACTGATACTAAACCCCTCGGTTGTACCTAGGAATCTCTGTTGACATGTGTTTGTGTCAATGGGCCAAATCAGCCATTCTGTCCAATTGGGATCTGACCTGTTGTACTAGAGAATGTCATCTAATCCTACCCCGTGTGTAGTTGAATTCTGCCCCACCCATCTGTGATGGTGCTGGTAACCCCGGTGTGTTCATTTTCTTGTTCTTGGCTAGTCCAAGACAGGATGTCTGTTGCACAGTTTCATTTAGAAATATCATCTGCTGTGGAATGAGGCATGCTCTAAAAAGCACTTCTGTTCCCTGGACCTGCCAGTCCCTAGAACCCCAGATTGATTTTAAATCTATAGTGTCCTTCCATAGGTCGAAACCCTGTGTAGACAACTGGGCCATAAAGGAAGCAGAGTAAATCTGTTTGGTGTTAGTCAACATAATTTTCTGTGCTGATGTTGTTGCCACTTTATAATAAAATGACTTCGGGTCAGATGTATTAGACCCTGAAAAGTATGTGAATTTCTGTGCAAAAGTTTGCGAATTACCTTTTGTCGGTGTTGGGCAGTGTTCCCACTGGTGGTATTCAACTACATTTCTAGGTGTTATAGATTTGTGCAAGAAATGGTGACCATAATGTTGGTAACAGTACAACGTATCATAGTCAGAAGTACCTTCTAACATTTCATTGTTCGGAAATGCTGCAGTTTTTTCCAAATCAGACATCATATTATTTACAGTTTCAGTGTCCCAATAATCAGACAATGTACTGGAGGTAATGATATCACTTAAAGAAATTTTAAATACATGTTTAAGCTTTAAAAGTTCAGTTGGACCGAATATATATCGAAATCAATCTTGTCCCATACTATACCGTCCGGTATAGGAACTGCTGTGATGTTCACTGAAGACAAGTCTCTTGGGTCACGATGTGAAGACTGGTGTGGCTTTAAAATCAAATTGACTCTTTGGGCTGTAGAGCTCTGCTGGAGATATATCGTCCATTAATAAGCATACTAAAAGTTATAGTTAAACCTAGCCAAAAAAGAAGAAATAGAATCCCAGTGATATACCATAGTTCTATCCAAGGTGACACCAGGTAAGTCTTTCTAAAAAGTGCAAAAAGTCAATGAGTTTCTGTTTGTGTGATTTTTGGGCTGGCGTTGTTTCCGGCTCGCTTGGATCCAGTGAAAACGTATCAAAGTTCAAGAAGTAGCCAGAAGCAGTTCGATCAATTGTTGGAATTGCATCGGGATTTGTTGAAATTGGATTTTGCTCTTGACGAGGAATGTTGACGTAGACGTCTGTAGTCGGTCTTATTGCAACTTGGTTGTTAAGTTGATTTTCTTCTTGAAGTTGAACTTCTTGTTGAAGTGGAATGAGTTCCATAGCATTGTTGCTTAGTCCTTCATTCCGTACAGGTGGCTCTTCAAACGTGATGAGTCTTTCTGTTTGAACTTCTTGGATTGTAGCGAGAGGAGGGCGTCTGCTACTGTGGAGTCCACGAGGCCTACTGTTTAGTATCGGCCACATAGTGTGATTTGATTAAGTCGATTGAGACAAATCTTTTCTCCTTTTTCCCGGCAAGAGGCGGCAGAAGTACAATTCTTGTGCCTTGGATTGCTAGGACCGGTACTGCTGTTCTGTGGTATGGCCCAAATTCTTTCTTGTCTGCAATCTTTTCTCTGATCAGATCCCCGACTTTTGGGATCCAGACAGGTCTTGCCGTTACTGCCTTGACTTCCTCAGTGGTGGTCTGTTTTAAGTGGACGTTGCTTTGTTGTGTCCTGGATTCATTTAGATCCTGTAAAACAGCCAAACGATCATGGATATCAAATGGTTTTTCATCCGCCACTGTGCCTCCACAATCAAGATCAGGTACCCACATTCTTGTCCCAAATAGGACCTCGTAAGGAGTGACACCCCTAGAGAGCTTCTTGGCTGGTTGTTAATTGCTCTTTGGACCCCATAAAGGTGACTGACCCAACTACCGCCCTTGCCTAATACCCTAGCTGTTAAAGATTGCTTTAAGTCACGGTTTTCCTCTCCACAACCGAATTTCCCTCAGGATGGTACGGAGAGGAGTACCGCAATGCTACGCCCATTCCTTCCATGGCCTCTTTGTAAGCCCGAGAGCTAAACGTCGGGCCACGGTCAGAATGTAACATGCCAACTGCGTATGTGCCGATAAAGACTCGCAAATCTTTTATAACAGTTCGAGCGTCAGCCGAGCGCTGAGGCCAGACCCATAGGAATCTAGAGCAGGAATCCACTGCAACCATGATATATTTCTTGGCCCCATCAGATTGTAGGGGTCCACAGTGGTCCAAATACACACATGCGAGAGGTTTGTCTGATTTTAGTAATGGTGTCTGCGCTGGGCGTGCTACGGTGGAGCCTTTCATCTGCTGGCAGATGTCGTACTTTAAGACATAGTCTTTGGTCTGCTTTGTTAACCCTGCCCACCAGTAGCGCTGTTTCAGTAAAGAAATAGTCGCTGTAATGCCTGTATGCGCAGAGCCCAAACCCTCGTGTGCTGCTAAAATTAAGCCTTGCCTACGATTCATATTTGGTATTACTCTATCCCCCACTCCAGGAATCTGAGCATATGGAATGTTGTTTGCATCTAACTTGTAGGAGTATTTAAGTGGAATTTTTTTAGGTACTGGTGTGCTGCCTTTGCGTGAAGCAATGACAGCTACCAAAATCTCGCCGTCTATTCTCGTTTTTGCACGAGTGATTGCAGCTACGGATGCTGTGCATACAGCCCCCTTTGCGGCTTCATCAGCCAATGAATTCCCTTCAACGTGAACGCCATCACACTGATGACACAGTGTATGTATCACGTGAGCCCTTGGTAGTTCGTTTCTCAACTCCACTACCTGTTCCCATAGCATTTTATGCTTAATTGTGCCACCTTTTGCGTCTTTAAACCCGTTTTGTTCCCAATGATGTAAATATTCATTGTATAACTGTACACAGTAAAAGGAATCACACACTATCGGTGTGGGGAATTCGTGTTCCGTATTATCGAGTGCCAGTATCAGTGCTTTTAATTCTGCCAACTGAGCCGTGCAGTCTCCTAGAGATTGCGTTTTAATGCAGCTTGGATGGAACTTCCCATTGCGCATGCGACCTTTAACGATTGCACACGCTGCGCTGTAAGCTTGCTTACTCCCTATGGCCGGTTGAGCAGATCCGTCAGTGTAAATAATATATTCATACTGATCTAGAGGCAAGATTTCATTCGGTAGAGGTTATTCTTGTTCATATTGCAGAAATGCTTGTGTTTTTAGACTTGGATCAAATCTGTACTTAACATCCATTGCAGTAAGAGAATTAGCCCATTGTATCCATCTCGGATGTAAGGCTTTTGCATTTGGAATGGTAGCCTTTGTAACAGCTTCTAAAGCTGGTACCGGTGTTACGACAATTATGCGTTTTCCCTGAGCCAGTGCTCTTTCTCTTGCTACAGCGGTCTGAACTGCTGTCAGGATTTTTTCTGTTGAAGTGAAACGCATTTCTGCATTTGTGTACAGGTGTGATTTGTAAGTGATTGGTACTGTTTCGTCTTCATTGAAGGTTAAGTAAGTGTACCCGCATTGACCCGCTATTACGCAGATCACTAAGTTGCGTACGTTTACCCGCGTCTGTAAGTGTTTTGAAGCTATCATGTCTTCTTGTAGTGAACGTAGGATGTTTGTGTGTTCCTGTCTCCATTGTCTAACTGAAAAGTCAGGTTTTATTAAGTCGTAGAAAGGTTTTACTCTTTCTGCGTAATCCAAAATGTATGTTCTGCCGAAATTTAGGAATCCCAGTATTGATTGTAATTTTTTTAATGATTTTAGAGGTTGGAGCAGCGCACACTTTTCTAAAAAGTTAGCTGCCAGAATTTTTCCTTCACTTGAAAGCTCATATCCTAAAAACAGGACATTGAGGTGGGTGATTTTTGATTTTAAAATTAAACTGATAGCCCTCAGAGGCGAATCCCATAATAATGGTGCTCACCCTGGTCAAGTGCCTCGGTAAGTCATCGTCCGTCAGATAAATATCATCCACATAAGACAATGCTTCTTCATCCAAATTTTGGAGTAGCTCTGTTACCCTTGCTGAAAACAACCCCGGGCTATTCTTATACCCTTGGGGCAGATGACAAAATTGGCGTTGGGACCCTAGCGCTGAGAATGCGGTCAAATACCTGCTTTCAGGCGCTATATTTTGGCAGAAAAATCCATTTGAGATATCAAGTGTTGTTTTGTATTTTTTCCGCACAATGTTATTCATTAATGCGGCACTGTGTGCATTTTGAACTGCAAATGTCTTTGTGCAAGTGTTTAAATGTCTGTAATCTAAAACTAAACGATATGTGTTGTCAGGTTTCATTATGGGAAACAAAGGATTGTTCATAGGTGAAGTGCAATTTTCAATCACCCCCTGGTATTCTAGTTGATCTAGGATCTCCCTGACTTGTTTTTTAGCTTCCTGCTTTATAGGGTATTGTCTCTGAGCATTTGGGGAAACTTTTAACGGGATCACGTGGTGAGTTGAATCTTCATCCCAACCAGCATGATTTTTGTACAATGCTGGAGCTAGGGCAACCGCCCACTCCTGCGTATATGCATGTTTTAAATGTATGGGAACGAGGTCGGAAAATGCTGGAAAAATTACAGTTTCTCCTTTAGGGCACTCCATGACGAATGCTGGCGGCCAGTCTTGCTTTGCTAATAGGATGTCATATCCAGATGATAGATTTTTCCAAAATAGACCTTTAACTTTCCTGCGCTTGTCCCCCTCCATCCGGAGTGTTATCTCATGTAACTTATGTGGGACACTTACCCGAATATCGGGTGTTTCCACTGTGATATACTCACTCAACTCCGCTGTCACTAGAAATCCCTTCAGGTTCTGGTGAGCTATTGTTACTTCTGCTGCGCTGTCTACCATCGTCAGAGCCCATTCCCCGTTCAGAAACTGTGTCCTCAGAATTCTGGGCATGTCTGATCTTGAGACCTGCTACCTTCTTCTTTTTGAACTGAGGTTTTGATTTTTGTTTATCTTCTTTTTTAGGTGCGTAGTCCGCAGCGCGTTGCGTGTCTCTGGACTTTGTACGCTCCTCTTGTCTGTGTTCTGACCGTCCTTCCCTCTCTGAGTTTTTTGATGAACCCTGAAAGGAACGAGAGGAACGTGTATCAGTATCCTGATACCTGTCAGGTTTTTAAATATTATCCCTATTCCGGAAGTTATACCTCCTTTCAGAGGGCTCCTGTTGAGGAGACCTGCCTCGGGATTGAGATCTGCTGTCTTTAGACTTTTGTTGCTTTTTATTCTCCCATTTCTTTTTAGAAGAAGTAAGTGTCTGCTTTGTAGTGTCCTTTTCAGAACTGCCCACCAGTTGTGGTTTTAATGCTTTCCCACCTAAACTGTCCCTGCCTAATTCTGCATATGCAGTTTCAATTATTTTTGGTAGTTCGTGTTGTTGATCTACTGGACTGAACTCCCTTAGGCGTTGGCGGATTGCCATTGAAGCTGCTTCCCCCTTAATGTTAGCTAGTATTATGGCCGATACCTGTTCGTAGTTACCTAGTAACTTCATCCCTAAGTTAAGGGCAGGCTCTGCTCCGTACTCATTTTGTATCTGTCTCAATACGTCAGGTACTACTGCTAATGACGGGATACCATGCGTTCTGGTATATATGGCAGCAAAGACTGTACCCCAAGAGGTGCAGTCCTCTATTTGTGGTGTGATCCCCATGGGCAAGCAGATTGTTAGTATTCTGTGTTTATCACAGGTGGTAGTATTCGGGAATACTGCCTCAAGCTGAGTTATTTTCTGAGCTATCCAGAATGGTATTTGTTTGCGTTTTGCGGGCATTTTGCCCATTACCACGTGTAATGTTTGAGGAGTAATTTTATTTCCTGTACCCTGAGCTGGAGTACTATTTGCTGCACCTGGTGCAGGTTGGATTGTTAAAGTCCTCATGACAAATTGTGTCAGGTTTCTGTAGATTTTAATTAAATCTGTGTGTTGTACGAGTAAGTCTCCTGGTGGCATTGTGTCAATGTCAGGATGTGGTGTGTATGCCGCTAATATAGGCCATGTGGCTCCTTCTCCTCCGAGTGGGCCTAACCTTACTCTTCTTCGTACGTGGGGTAGGGCGCCATTAAACCAGTAATGATGTTCCTGGTAAGTGAGTGGAATCTCTCTGTCCTCAAACGGACAATATTCCGTTGGTGCATCTCCTTCTATATAGTAGTGAAATGTATTTGTTACTGCATTTGCTGCTGGGAGTGTAACCCATGAATAGAATACCTCTGTTTTGTTTGATTCGTATGCCTCAATCACGAAAACTACAATGCCACCCCTAGCTTGTAAACCATTTTCTAATAGTCTTAGGGTGACTGTCCTTCTGAATTTTGGTGCAATCTGTATTGCATCCGCAGGATCTTCTCCTTCTTCTGAAAAATTCAGTTCAACTCTCTCTGCCCTTACTTCGGCATCAGTCATATTTAGAGGAAGAAGTGTTCCAAGGGAACTAAGATAAGGTGTTATGCACAATTTTTAGGAACCCTATGTCCTTTCAAGCTTGAATAAACAACAGCCAATAAATAGTATTTCTGTACTACTCAGCTGCGGCGGATTTTGTGCCCACCCACTCCAGACGTCTCTGGTGTTTTGTGAGTAGGTTCTCTGAGAATAGCATGACTGAACTACTCAGATTCTACTGTTAAATAAGTACCCAACCAACGTTGGTGGCGCCATGTCGTGTAGTTCCTATAGTACCCCTGCAGGACCTGCACGTTTGGATAACATAAACTGTGGGCTTGGTGGTAGACTGGCTCTGTGCACCCCCACCGCGTATGTTAGCCGGATTTGCATTAGCTAGCTCACAGTGCCACTAGAATCTCCTCTTATCGGGGAGAGATTAGTTCCTGGCAACCTTAGATCATGACAACCCTGATACCTCAGAATCGTGGAAACAATGTACTACTTTTCGCTCAGTCACTCGTGCTTACTTGTTCGGTTTGTCTCAGAGAGTTACAGAGAATAAACAGTCTGGGCGTTTCAATAAGTATTTATTGAACAGTTGTTATTCTAGTGTAGAATATATGTGCTGCAACAACCAGCAGACAATAGCAGAGATATATTATCAGCAGTGCGATCAAAGTGAAAGGATAGTACAGTTCTACCATATTGCAATAATAATGATTACATACATGAATATATGAAATGCATTATAAAAGTGCGCGTACTCCTACGATGCCTAACTAGATGTACCTAAGTGTACCTAGCATGTGTGTAGGTCTAAAAGCCTAAGAGCCAAGAATCCCTCTAGGATTTAGTCAACCCCATTACCTGAATAAAGAGAGTGTGGGACCCCGTCTTGGTCTCGAGTTGGACACCCCGCAAGGGCTGCGTTAGACCGCTGTCAGCTGGAGCGACTGCATGCAGGACCCTCAGCGTCTCTGGTTAGTGTGTCGGCATGGAAGTCTCGGTTCCCTCTGTCTTACCGTGGCAAGATGTGGTGTATTTATACCCTAAAGTGTCTCGGCCCTTAGTATGGTTTGTATTGGTCTTTGTTGGACATGAGGAAGACGTCAGGGGTGAACTTTGTACATACATATTATGCAGGAGATGTAGCTAGTGAATGCTCATGCATAATTTATGAGTACATTGTAGGCCTGTGTTCGGGAAAAACCCTTCAGTGTTCAAACACAGACTAGATAACATTCAACCCTCAGAGCTCGTTGTGTACTGTAGGGAACTAATGTAGGTGAAAGATCATGCCTATATTAGGGCATAGGACATCATGACCAAAATAGGGCATATACGATTATGACCATAATAGGGCATATACGATTATGACCATATACAGCATATACGATTATGACCATATACGGTATATATGAACGTGTCTATATTAGGGCCTCTATACGAAACATAACAAAAGGAGGTTCTTGGCCCTTCAAACAGTCAGTGGCGGCTCGCATAGGGCGTGCTGCGCGGTGTGGGGCGGGGTGGGAGGTAGTAAACTCGGACATACGACGGAACGGAGGAAAGTAATTATTACGTTCCTCCGTTCCGTCGTATGTCCGAGTTTACTACCCCCCACCCTGCCCCTCCCCCGCCCTGCAGCATGCCCTATGCGAGCCACCACTGCAAACAGTTACCACGCATGTGCGGTCCAGAGGTTAAAGGTATTATTTATCGCTATGATGGTCCAGCACGTCTCTGGTCATAAGTTCTGCATATATGGCTTGCCATCGCCCACCATCATTAGAGCCACTCTGATCACAATGTGCTCTGATTGCCCATATGTTTCGGTCTGAGTAACTAACTGTCAAAACTGACTAAGTGAAACTAGTGTAACATTCTCATAAAAGGACAGCAGGTACATAGGACTATGTTTGCCTTCAAAAAAGCATAAATGGAATGAGAGTCGTTGCTATGCTCCCCTGAGTTAGAAACAGCGAGAAACTTCCTGTCATCACTAGTCTCATCATTTTGCACATGAATAGAAAATATGGTGGTCTTGCAACTGGACTGTCTTGTAAAATGTATTGGACAAAAGACAATCTACTTTACTGTCTATGTGACCTGACATGATATTATGACATTGGTTAAAAGATTTTCTGCAGAGTTTGCTAATACTAACTCTTTTTGTCTGAGAAAAGATTTTGGACTTAAGAGCTTATGAACACTCTTAATATGACCTAGAAAGACTTCAATTTCTCGACAAATTAGCATACAGTTTATGAAGAACAAAAATGGCCGACAATTGTATGTGAGGGTATTTTCTCCCCGGCTTGGTTTAACCACGTTCCAGCAATTGTTTGTCATTACCCACATAATGGATAACCTATATAACACAAATAAAACTCTTCTTAAATTGAAATTTTTAAATTACATTTGTGGAACTGAGGAGGATATGTACAATGAAGTGGTGGAGCATGTCGTTAGCCTCCTGGGCTTAACGGCACGCTCCACCACTTCGGAAACGCAAGGCTGCACCATATTTACAAGAATGTAGTGCAGCCTTGTGTTTCCCCCTGCGATGCCGCTAAGTTTAACAACTTAGCGCCAACGCAGGCACCCTTGCACCAGAGTGCAAGGGTGTCTGTGTGCAGGGGAGGATTGGTTATGTGTAGGAAGGTGTCCCTTCCTGCACATAAACAATCCTAAAATGCCATTTGTAACTTTCATGTGTGCTGCTTCATGCAGCACACAGGAAAATTACAAAATGGCATTTTTAAAAGGTTTGTTTATGTACAGGAAGGGACACCTTCCTGTACATAAACAAACAATGGCATTTTGCTTTTTCCATGTGTGCTGCACAAGGCAGCACACATTGAAAAAGCAAAAACGAGGAGAAATAATGCATTTCTCCTCGTTTTGCCAACTTAAGACCAGAATTTTCCTGGTCTTAATTTTGGCACTGCCACCTATGTACGCCACCCTTGTACATAGGGGGCAGCGTCAAATACAATGGGTGTTGCGGTGGAACGCCCACTGCACGCCCCTTTCACGCTAAACATAGCGTGAAAGGGGGCCTTATGTACAAGGCAGCGTTAAGCCACGTTAAGTGGCTTAACGCTGCCTTGTACATAAGGCAAGGCCCATATCGCCACGGGAACGTCACAAAAAGTGACGTTCCCGTGGCGATAGGGGCTTGTACATATGCCCCTGAGTGTTTTATAAGGCACAGGGATTACCAATACTATTAGGCCAGTACCAGTGAGGTCTTTAAGTCTTACCTTGATAAAACAGTACTGAAAAATGGACTGACTTTGTGGTTAAACATATAATGAGGAATCTAGACCAGAGCTCTTAAACTTTGTTTTTGCCATTTAATCAGTAAATCTTTTATAAATGGGACTCCTCTCCTGAACAGAATGAAATCTGAGTCCACTTTCCGACTCTCAGACCATCCTGCAAATATTTGAAGAAAGAATTGCTACTTCAGATAGTTAAAAATCAGGCCATACGGGGCTACAATTGTTCCGGGAGATGATTGAAAAGTCTTCAGATAAGCAAAAACTGTATGATTTAGCTTTATGGTTAACACCAGTGAAAGTTGATATAGCAGACTCAGACCAGTAACCTGTGCAGAAAACCTTGGTGCTGCAACCCATTGCTGCATCCTTTAACTTAACATATAGTAGTATATGAGATAAAGTGCCCCCTGCCTCCATTTTAACAATACTGCAAGCCACTGAGGAGTGCAATGACCATATAGGGACGAGGCCAAACTCTGAGTTCCTTTATAATGTTGTGTGATTTATAATATCTATTTAATGTATGTCAGAGTGTATTTTATTCCTTATGATAATTGATCACATAATTATCCTTTTCACAAAAGCTTCAATCCTTGGTATCTTGGGTCTTCATGCGAAAAAGATATTAAGGTTAAAGACATAAAGAACTAAAGCCAAATCTGTAGTGCGAAATGAAACAGACCAACAAGCAGATAGTAGTTTGTTTCAAAAGCATACTGCAGTCAGTTTAATGTAAAGCAGATTTTAAAAAGGGCTAGAGCTCAGAATGATTACTTACACAAAGAGAGTCTTTCTTTCCTGGAATGATCTGTACGCAAAAGATAGACAGATTGCCATATCTCCTTTCTGTTGATCACTGTTCATTTTAGACAAACATCATAGCATAAGAAGGAAAAGCCAGCTCTGCTCTTCTTGTTTAAAATGCAGCTACACTGATGCTACATGACTGATCCTTTACCCTGGATGCTGGCTCTGAGATGTTGGCATTATAGCGTCACAACAATAACTATAATAAGTTATTACACTTAAACAGCAGTGTCATTTTCTTTCTACAGGTGACTAGAGAAGTCACAACTTTATTGTAATCAGGAAATTCTGGACAGGTTTTTATACTGAGGTTGCAGGCTGCTATGCATTATAAACATATGATGAATGGACAGAAGGAATGTTGGTATGCTTGGCTACATCTGCCTCTCTTTTCATATCTAGACTATAATAGTAATCTGACTGGATTGCTTTGGACTGGGAGTAGAACGATGAAATAAAAAGTTAACTTACTTGGCACTTAGAGGTACAGTCCCTACAATTCTTCTTATTGAGTAGTGTTAGAAATGGGATTTCTGGTTGGCTAAGGCTTGCGCCAAAGCCAAGCAGAAACCACCACTCTAGTCAGGGCAAGAGAGTTACACACCCAAGATAACCCCTGCTCACCCCCTTGGTAGCTTGGCACGAGCAGTCAGGCTTATCCCGGAGGCAATGTGTAAAGCGTTTGCGCAACACACACCCAGCGCAACACCCAAGGCACACTACAAAAGGAACTCCACACAAGGGTATATATAAAAAATAGCCTTTGTATTATCATAACACATTAGAATAGTACTCACATACAATACACGGTGCCAACTGGCACGGGACAATATTTACAGGGGATTATGTACACATGACAGGGCCACGTGGGCCGCTGTCAGAACCATCACTGAGTGAACATATTACAAATGTAGGACATAGCACGTACAACCAGTAATCACTGGCCACCACTGTACTCAGCATCAGCCTGTAACATAAACCATATTATGTACAGCATCACATTAGGCGCAAAGCCTTATGCGCCAACCTCACCAGCCTAAACCATAATATGCAACACAACCTCATAATCATAAAACACATTTAGAGGTATCAAACAGGGTGCGTAAATCATGCTACATACATTACATTTCCTAGCACCCTATAAATCACATTTAGGAAATACTCTCAGGGGAAATAGCTCACAACCTACGCATTAGGTAATAATAAAATCACAAGCATAATATACTATGCACAACCTCATGAACCACACTTAGAGGTATAACACAGGGTGCGTAAACCACAATATAGGAATCACAGTTCCTAGCACCCAAAATCACCTTAGCACCTAACGGAGATCAGGGCCGAGCGCCCTATAAACCTAACTGTCCCCCTAGCCATCTCTAAAGGGGCTCAAATGCCCTATGTCCCACAGTCAGGCGCGCTGCAAGGGCAGCGAAAGTCAAGGGTGCGCACTGCACAAACCTAAACGTAGCAGCTGGCACTAAGTGCTGCGCAGCCGTGAAAGAAAAGTACTGGGGCAGAGGAGTGCATCTCACTCCTGAGTTCGCAATATGTCCCCTAAAAGAAAGACCTAAACGGTGCAGCTGCCCACTACTTGCTGGGCAGCTGGGAGTGGTAAAATGAGGCATGGGCCCTCAATGGTCCTAGAAACAAATGTGCCCCCTTCGTTGCAGCGGCCCGTAACTGCGGCGCCGCTGTGAAGCAAATGAAGAACTGGCACCACTGTGCCTGGGGACCCCCTCTGGGGCCCTTTTTATGACATTACCCCATCGGTGCAGCTGCCCTCTGCAAGCAGGGCAGCTGAAATCATTGCGAGCGGGGAAGCACTGGCCCCTTTTGGGCCCTTAAACAATAAGAATGCCCCCAAACGTTGGAGCCACACGGGGCTCTAACAATCATTAGCCAAACGTTGGAGCCACTGAGGCTCTAAAACAATTATGCCCCTCGTAGGAGCCACGCAGGCTCTAAAACAAAATATGCCCTTTGTTAGAGCCATCTGGGCTCTGAGGCAACTATGCCACGTGGGAGCGGCCCGCTGCCAAAACGGGGCCGCTCAGGAACCTAAACACGGTGCCTTTACTGGCACCACCAAACTGCGCCCATCGGTGGAGTGACCCCCTATCAGGCGGGGGCCACTCAGGAAATAACGCGGCCTTGTCCCCTGCCCAGCCCTCACTCACCGGGCTCCTGCGCAGGGAATTCTCTTCGGCCGGCTCCTCTCGTGACGCGGGGCTTCCCTCACTGTCGGGAGCCCCGCCGATCAGCTGGCTTCGCCCGGTCCCTCTTCCGGGACCGGGACTTCAAGGTGGAGCCTGCGAGGCTCCGGGACTCTCTTCTCTGTGCTGCGGGACCGGCAGCACTTTTCTTCACCCGGGCCCCCTCCTGGGACCCAGGACTCCTCCGCACCGGGGCTCCCATCTGCTCACGGGAGCCCCGCATCGTCACCGGCACTTCTTCTCTTCACCCGGGCCCCTCCTGGGACCCGGGACTTTTCTCGTGCGGCGGGGGCAGGCACCGGCAATGTGCCTCGGGCCCCCTCCGCTTCCATCACCACGACTCCTCTCCTCGTCACCCGGGCCCCCTCCTGGGACCCGGGACTTCATGGGGGAGCCTGCGAGGCTCCGGGAGCCTTTTCTCGGCGGGCGGGACTTCCTCCTTGGCCGCGCTGCAATTGGCCGGTCTACTCGCTCCGCCCATGTCCCAGGCAGACGTGCCTGGCTTCCTGGTCGCGCTGCAGCGGCCGGGAACAGATTCCTTCGGCGGCCCCGGGGCTGCGGCGGTGATTTTCTTCGGTCAGGGCAATGCGGGGTGGGCACCCGCTTTTAAATCACTCATAAAGCGGGGTGGGCTCCCGCTCCAAAAACGCGCAATTGCGGGGTGGGCACCCGCTCGGAATGGCATCACAGGGGAATCCGTAGATGGGGATTCCCTCTCACAGGACGAGCAGCTCAGCGCTGCGGAGCCCTCTCGCTCCTTCTCTTGGGGCAAGTTTAAGAAAAAGCGCTCCCAGGCGCTTAGAAGCAGGCAAAGGTCCTGCAGGCAAAAACAAAGGATCAGTCCTTGGAGGAGGGGCAATGCAGGGCCCAGGGCTAAAAGGTTTTAAGCAAACAGGGTTCCAGGGTATAGCTGGGCCCAGGAGGCAGCCCTCCTGGCAAGTCCTCCTGTGCCCCAGCAGCAGCACGCCCTCCCAGAATCAGGATCCAAGTAAGAACATTTTCATGGGGTCACAGCCCCTTCTTTTATACACCCTTTTCCTTTGTCTAAAGGTGTAGGGTTTAGGGAAAACCAGATGCAACTGGTTTGGGGGAGCTTTGGAGCACTTTGTTTTGCTCAGCTCCTCTCTCCTTTCACAGGACAGGCTAGGGACATCAGACGCACCACAGGAGGTGGAGCCAGCATTGTAGAGGGACGGCACAGTCCTATTCAGGTCCTTGGTGCAACTCCTCCCCCACTCTCAGCTCAGGTGTCCCATTCAGCCTAGCGCTGACTCACCCTGCCCCTCCTGCAGCCACACACACCTCCCAGCTCCTGTCACTCACAAGCCAGACATGCAATCCACATCAGGCAGGCAGACACAGAGCACACAGAAATGCCAACTTCTAGAAGTGGCATTTCTCTACCAGTCACCATAAATCTGCGCACACCATTGCGCAGCATTTATTCTCACGAATTCAGACATACTAGACTTGACCACACTGCTCCTCACATAACAGGAATTACCACTGACACACTCATCCTCAATGCATTCCTATGGGAGGGCAGGCCAGTCTCACCACACACGCACACAGCGCGCACGCACTTTACACTGGGCCACAGTGCTAAAGTGCCCAGAGGTCTAAAATCACCAACACTACACAGGGAATGATCTAAGGGACAGGCAAAAGTTCAGGGGTGAACCTGCCAAAAGGGCCAGGTCCAACACAACCCCCTTCCAGCCAAAACGCAGGGGAGACCAATGACCACCGTGATGGGCTTCCCTGCTTGGGGCGATAGAACACGGACACGGGCCCGCACGGCAGGGACACCCTCCGGTCCTACGCCACCCTGAAACTTGGGAGAAAAAAAACAAAGAGAAAAGAAAGAGAGAAAAAAAAATTCAGGATCCACTATGCTATCCTACGGGTACTCTTTAGTTGTCCACGGCCAGGACCAGGCCCTAGGCCACCCAGATGCCACTGGTCCTTGCCAATCCACAGAGTGGGGGGCAGTAACCCCTGGCATACAATAGCCATTCTCCACTCTCCCTCAGTGTAGTTCCAAACTACCACTGATCCTCCAGCCTAGGGTCCGCACCCTCAGGCTGACCAGAGATGACGGGCAATCTCAATAAAAATAGGAGAAAACTTCTCAACAAAATGTATGCGGGTAACAATCACCGGCAATATCAATCAACAATAGAATCAAAAGAACTCTCAAAAATATAGGCGGGTAGTAACAATCACCGGCCATATCAATCAACAATAGAATCAAAAGAACTCTCAAAAATATATGCGGGTAGTAACAATCACCGGCAATATCAATCAACAATAGAATCAAAAGAACTCTCAAAAATATAGGCGGGTAGTAACAATCACCGGCCATATCAATCAACAATAGAATCAAAAGAACTCTCAAAAATATATGCGGGTAGTAACAATCACCGGCAATATCAATAAGCAATAGGCTTGCCCATTGTAACAATCATGGGCAGTATCAATAAAGGACAGAAGAAAACTTCTCAAAAATGTAAGCGGGTGAAAAATCACCAGCAATATCAATCACAATAGGGGATCGAAAACTTTCAATAAATGGGCGCGGGTGAAAAATCACCGGCAATATCAATCACAATATAGGATCCCAAAAACTCTCAGAAATGTGCGTGGGTGAAAAATCACCAGCAATATCAATCACAATAGGGGATCAAAAACTTTCAATAAATGGGCGCGGGTGAAAAATCACCGGCAATATCAATCACAATATAGGATCCCAAAACTCTCAGCAAAAGTGCGCGGATGAAAAATCACCGGCAATATCAATCACAATATAGGAGCAAAAAAATTCTCAAAAATGTATGCGGTACATTATGGTCTGCACTCACTAGTAGTGTACACTATAATTACTGTGTGCGATCATAAATGCAAGTCCAGATCCGGAAACACCGGCTACTGGCTCCCCAACCCGGGGACGTACCTCTTGGGTCAGACGCCTGGAAAACCAGGACTTCACAAGGGTGACACATCCCTAGCGTGTCGTGTGACAGTCTGCCTGGCGCAGAGCTCACGACCTCCTGTCCCTCTGACAGGGCGTGAAGATGTGCCAGGACAGAAGTGGCGCACCCCATGGTCAATCATTGGCGACTCAGCCCTTCTGGCTGGTCCCTGACCCACTGGTTCCCACTGGGGACTCTTTCCCCCTCTCACCCCTCAAAACTGGACCTCTGCACCCTCCCAACTGGAGCGGTACTGCCAGACACTAGAACTGCTGGAGGTCTGATTACAGGCACTCCCAGCTCACCTAAAACGGGAAAAACCACCTTGAAGAACGGTCCAACAGGACAGACTAGACCCCTACCTGGTGCTCCCTCATGGAACCAACCAGTACTGGAAACTGAGGTGCGGGCACTTTGGGACACAGCCCAATCTCACTCCTCCTCCTGCGAGACAGGATGTGAGTCCCTACAACCGCCTCACAATAAGGGTACCCAAATGGGCTACTCTGAACCATCTTAAACCGCGAGGGTTATCGAGACACCTGCACCATTCTTCTAGGGTCACTCCCCAATGCTAGTTCCTTACAATCAAAGAACTCACACACTAACACCCATTTACTCAAACGTCCAGTGCATCACAACATTCATCCACACTCCCCCATAAGACTGGTGAGACAGCATTTTACTGCCCCTGAAACACAACCTGTACCCCTCTCAACCGGGAACTAGGTACCATACTATGGGAACCGGGAATGGGACTTCCTACACTGGACTACATATTGCTGCCACCACTGGATCCCACCCATCTGGGGATTCCAGAAAACTTACACTGCAACAAGAACACATATTTCAAAAATGAAATAACACATAAAAAAAAATCTTAGACCAATAATCCCCAATATGTGACTATCTAAAATGCAGAGTTTTGTAGTGCAGCCAGTTGTCGCTGCGGTACTGCGCAAACGCAAGTCCTATCCCACCGCTGATCCACCAATGTTAGAAATGGGATTTCTGGTTGGCTAAGGCTTGCGCCAAAGCCAAGCAGAAACCACCACTCTAGTCAGGGCAAGAGAGTTACACACCCAAGATAACCCCTGCTCACCCCCTTGGTAGCTTGGCACGAGCAGTCAGGCTTATCCCGGAGGCAATGTGTAAAGCGTTTGCGCAACACACACCCAGCGCAACACCCAAGGCACACTACAAAAGGAACTCCACACAAGGGTATATATAAAAAATAGCCTTTGTATTATCATAACACATTAGAATAGTACTCACATACAATACACGGTGCCAACTGGCACGGGACAATATTTACAGGGGATTATGTACACATGACAGGGCCACGTGGGCCGCTGTCAGAACCATCACTGAGTGAACATATTACAAATGTAGGACATAGCACGTACAACCAGTAATCACTGGCCACCACTGTACTCAGCATCAGCCTGTAACATAAACCATATTATGTACAGCATCACATTAGGCGCAAAGCCTTATGCGCCAACCTCACCAGCCTAAACCATAATATGCAACACAACCTCATAATCATAAAACACATTTAGAGGTATCAAACAGGGTGCGTAAATCATGCTACATACATTACATTTCCTAGCACCCTATAAATCACATTTAGGAAATACTCTCAGGGGAAATAGCTCACAACCTACGCATTAGGTAATAATAAAATCACAAGCATAATATACTATGCACAACCTCATGAACCACACTTAGAGGTATAACACAGGGTGCGTAAACCACAATATAGGAATCACAGTTCCTAGCACCCAAAATCACCTTAGCACCTAACGGAGATCAGGGCCGAGCGCCCTATAAACCTAACTGTCCCCCTAGCCATCTCTAAAGGGGCTCAAATGCCCTATGTCCCACAGTCAGGGCGCGCTGCAAGGGCAGCGAAAGTCAAGGGTGCGCACTGCACAAACCTAAACGTAGCAGCTGGCACTAAGTGCTGCGCAGCCGTGAAAGAAAAGTACTGGGGCAGAGGAGTGCATCTCACTCCTGAGTTCGCAATATGTCCCCTAAAAGAAAGACCTAAACGGTGCAGCTGCCCACTACTTGCTGGGCAGCTGGGAATGGTAAAATGAGGCATGGGCCCTCAATGGTCCTAGAAACAAATGTGCCCCTTCGTTGCAGCGGCCCGCAACTGCGGCGCCGCTGTGAAGCAAATGAAGAACTGGCACCACTGTGCCTGGGGACCCCCTCTGGGGCCCTTTTATGACATTACCCCATCGGTGCAGCTGCCCTCTGCAAGCAGGGCAGCTGAAATCATTGCGAGCGGGGAAGCACGGGCCCCTTTGGGCCCTTAAACAATAAGAATGCCCCCAAACGTTGGAGCCACACGGGGCTCTAACAATCATTAGCCAAACGTTGGAGCCACTGAGGCTCTAAAACAATTATGCCCCTCGTAGGAGCCACGCAGGCTCTAAAACAAAATATGCCCTTTGTTAGAGCCATCTGGGCTCTGAGGCAACTATGCCACGTGGGAGCGGCCCGCTGCCAAAACGGGGCCGCTCAGGAACCTAAACACGGTGCCTTTACTGGCACCACCAAACTGCGCCCATCGGTGGAGTGACCCCCTATCAGGCGGGGGCCACTCAGGAAATAACGCGGCCTTGTCCCCTGCCCAGCCCTCACTCACCGGGCTCCTGCGCAGGGAATTCTCTTCGGCCGGCTCCTCTCGTGACGCGGGGCTTCCCTCACTGTCGGGAGCCCCGCCGATCAGCTGAGCTTCGCCCGGTCCCTCTTCCGGGACCGGGACTTCAAGGTGGAGCCTGCGAGGCTCCGGGACTCTCTTCTCTGTGCTGCGGGACCGGCAGCACTTTTCTTCACCCGGGCCCCTCCTGGGACCCAGGACTCCTCCGCACCGGGGCTCCCATCTGCTCACGGGAGCCCCGCATCGTCACCGGCACTTCTTCTCTTCACCCGGGCCCCCTCCTGGGACCCGGGACTTTTCTCGTGCGGCGGGGGCAGGCACCGGCAATGTGCCTCGGGCCCCCTCCGCTTCCATCACCACGACTCCTCTCCTCGTCACCCGGGCCCCCTCCTGGGACCCGGGACTTCATGGGGGAGCCTGCGAGGCTCCGGGAGCCTTTTCTCGGCGGGCGGGACTTCCTCCTTGGCCGCGCTGCAATTGGCCGGTCTACTCGCTCCGCTCATGTCCCAGGCAGACGTGCCTGGCTTCCTGGTCGCGCTGCAGCGGCCGGGAACAGATTCCTTCGGCGGCCCCGGGGCTGCGGCGGTGATTTTCTTTGGTCAGGGCAATGCGGGGTGGGCACCCGCTTTTAAATCACTCATAAAGCGGGGTGGGCTCCCGCTCCAAAAACGCGCAATTGCGGGGTGGGCACCCGCTCGGAATGGCATCACGGGGGAATCCGTAGATGGGGATTCCCTCTCACAGGACGAGCAGCTCAGCGCTGCGGAGCCCTCTCGCTCCTTCTCTTGGGGCAAGTTTAAGAAAAAGCGCTCCCAGGCGCTTAGAAGCAGGCAAAGGTCCTGAAGGGAAAAAACAAAGGATCAGTCCTTGGAGGAGGGGCAATGCAGGGCCCAGGGCTAAAAGGTTTTAAGCAAACAGGGTTCCAGGGTATAGCTGGGCCCAGGGAGGCAGCCCTCCTGGCAAGTCCTCCTGGGCCCCAGCAGCAGCACGCCCTCCCAGAATCAGGATCCAAGTAAGAACATTTTCATGGGGTCACAGCCCCTTCTTTTATACACCCTTTTCCTTTGTCTAAAGGTGTAGGGTTTAGGGAAAACCAGATGCAACTGGTTTGGGGGAGCTTTGGAGCACTTTGTTTTGCTCAGCTCCTCTCTCCTTTCACAGGACAGGCTAGGGACATCAGACGCACCACAGGAGGTGGAGCCAGCATTGTAGAGGGACGGCACAGTCCTATTCAGGTCCTTGGTGCAACTCCTCCCCCCACTCTCAGCTCAGGTGTCCCATTCAGCCTAGCGCTGACTCACCCTGCCCCTCCTGCAGCCACACACACCTCCCAGCTCCTGTCACTCACAAGCCAGACATGCAATCCACATCAGGCAGGCAGACACAGAGCACACAGAAATGCCAACTTCTAGAAGTGGCATTTCTCTACCAGTCACCATAAATCTGCGCACACCATTGCGCAGCATTTATTCTCACGAATTCAGACATACTAGACTTGACCACACTGCTCCTCACATAACAGGAATTACCACTGACACACTCATCCTCAATGCATTCCTATGGGAGGGCAGGCCAGTCTCACCACACACGCACACAGCGCGCACGCACTTTACACTGGGCCACAGTGCTAAAGTGCCCAGAGGTCTAAAATCACCAACACTACACAGGGAATGATCTAAGGGACAGGCAAAAAGTTCAGGGGTGAACCTGCCAAAAAGGGCCAGGTCCAACAAGTAGCAATAGTCAACTGTCAATAGTCGTATTATATAAGGGATAAAGTACCCCTTCCATACAGTATAAGGATATTGCAAGTCACCGAGGAGTTCCATTACCGCAAAGAGGAACAAGGTCGTAGACTGAGTTCCTTTATAAGGTTGTGGAACTCTGAGTTGACTTGCAATATCCCTGTCATGTACGCCCGGTTTTACTTTATCCCATATAATACATGGTCACACCATCACCTTTCTAACAAACCACTTAAAAACCTTGGTATGCAGCTGTTTCATTTGAAAGAGCGAGCATGTTTGCAAACATGAAGAATAAAAATAAAACCTTTAGTGAATAATTAAACACATCAAAAACCTGTGAGATATTTGCGGCAAACAGATTTTAGAAACAGTTAAATACAAGTCAGGTTTTTTTTTTAAATAAAAAAAAAGCTGCAGTAGCTCAGAATATGTTGTAGCATACAGAAAGATTCTAGCTTTTCTTTATCTAAGGAGTGCACAAAATAAACATTCTCTCTGCTTTTCAATTTAAGCTATTAAAATAGAGCAGAAGAAAAGCAATGTACTGTTTTCAAGTTTTACTAGCCGCCCTAAATCTCTTGACATACTCCCTGAAACCTGTTAAAGGCCATGCTATAACCCCAGCACTGGGAGCAGCCAAACAGATCTTACTTCCCTCTGGGGTTCTGAAGCGATCTCAACACACCTCAACTGGCTACACAAACTCTGGGAAATTAAGGGACTGGAGAAGTTGATGGCGGTGGCGACCCATACACTATCCTTGATTGACAAGACCTGGGGGACATGCACCCGGTAACTGTCAGATGAATTCAGAGAATTGAAATGCCTGCTATACCTACAGGTTCTCCGACTGAAACATTCAGATCGTGAGCCCATCTAAACTAGCTATTGGTGGTCGTTTCAGTCACTCACACTTCCCCCTACTCCTCTCCTATGACTGGTGTCCTGTTCCCTCTTCAGGTAGTCAACGCATCCACCTACCCTTCTCACATCCTATCCCGTTTGTTTCCCCTCTGTTCTGGTTCGCCATGCCCTAATGCTATTGATTAATCGATGCTTCCCAGCCGGCCATTGGATGGAGGTGAGCTGATTGTTGTGTCTTGTGCTAAATAATAATAAAAGAGATCTTAAACCTAAAAAATGTCACAAACTAATCAGTGGCCTAGCTGGACTTCTCTCCTCCCAAAGGCCCCCTCAGCAGAGCTACAGAGCCTTCAGAGAGGGCAAGGGAAAATAAAAAGGACAGCCAAAAGAGTGAGATATAACCATCTGATTTAACACTCAGGCTATCAGATGCTGACATTCACCATTCTTCCTTAAGCAAGTCTCCATTCTTTAACATTGGCAGGAGCATGTGCTCTACTATATAAGCATCTAATTTAGAAATATAACCTCCACCATCATTGGAGACGAGCTGAAATGTCAGTCACTCCTACTTTTCATGGGGTTCTCTGTAACAAGCCCGGTCTCCAGGGTTCAAGATCAGAACATATGAGACATATTCCATGCGTTTTAGGTCTATTGTGTGGGCTGTACAATGGAGTTTAGGTCAGGAATGAGGCATTCCTTCTCAGCTATGTATCATTGTTAGACCTGGCACCCTTGGCATGGTTTCCCCTGACCCTTTGCCTTCAGACCTTCTGATTTTGCTGACATTGTTTTTGCTGGCCTTAGGGTTCTGTGCAATTTACCACTGCTGACCAGTGCAAAAGTGCATGTGCTATTTTCCTAAAACGTGGTAACATTGGTTTATCCACAATTGGCATATTTAATTTACTGATAACTCTTAAAGTTTACCACATGTGCCCAGGGCCTGTAAATTAAATGCTACTAGTGGGCATGCAGCATTGGTTGTGCCACCCGCTTAAGTAGCCCTTTAAACATGTGTCAGGCCTGCCATTGCAAAGTCTGTGTGTTTAGTTTTAAACTTCCATATCGACCTGGCAAGTTAAACCTCTTGCCAGGTTCAAACCTTCTTTTTTAATACACATCAGTCACCTCTAAAGTAGGCCTCGGACAGCGGAAGGGCTGGGTGCAGTGTATTTTAAAAGCGGGGCATGTACTTTTAAGTTTTACATGTCCTAGTAGTGAAAAACTCTTACATTTGTTTTTCACTACCGCAAGGCCTATCTCTCTCATAAGATAACATTGGGATTACCTCATTACAGTTTATAAGTGTAATGTCCAATTCGAAAGGGATGAGAACTCCAAGTTTGGTGTCTCTGGAATCACAATTTAAAATGACAACTTATGGTGAAGTCGGATCTTAAATTGCAATTCTGAAAATGCCACTTTTAGAAAGTTGGCATTTTCCTACTTTAGCCATTTGGTACCTGCTGCCTGTCTCTGCACACATGTCTGAGGTGGGTGACAGCTGGGCTTTGTGTATTCCTCCTAGACTGCCACACTCAATGGGAGGTTAGTTGTGACCTGATGGGCCATCCTGGCAGGATGGGAGGGAGGAGCTGGGCACAGCCTCACTTACACCTAAATAAGCTGTGTCCTATCCCCACACATGGGCTGCATAACCCCCTATAGTGAGTCTGGAGCCAGAGCAGGAAGGGCAGGGACTCTGTGCACTTCAAAGTCATATCTTTGAAGTCTCCCTCACTTGAAAGGCACAACTAGGTGTAAGTATTGGAGGACCTCTGACACGACCACTTCAGTACACTTTTGGACCTGTGGATACTCTGCCAGGAAGGAGGACTGCTGTGCTGCTGAAAGGAATGCTGTGCTGCTGAAAGGAATGCTGTGCTGACCTGCTGACTGCTGCCCTCTTGTCTTAAGAATAAGAACTGGACCTGGAACCCATCTTAAACCCAGGAAGGGCTAGTCTGCTGGCCTCGTGATTTGAGCCTCAAGGACATAACATGCTCCCCACAGCTCCTGGACCCGTTTTTAATGATCCCCTGATCCCCAAGAGGTGGCTCTCAGGTCCTGGGCCTTTTGAAGAGGTCTTTTTGCTCTTTAAGTCAAGCTTTTGGGCTCTTCGCAAACTCAATTGGGCCTGTTCGCTCAGGAACCTTGTCGCTCGCCTGGAAATCAGCATGGCCGGCTGGGAGTCCTGAACCGAGGAACTCGTTTGGGGCCTTTTAGAGAACTCCTTTTATTTTATTTTTATCCCCCCTCTTTCTGATCGGGACCCTGCCCATCCTTGTGGTGATACCCCCCCCCCATCCCCCCCAAGATAACTCTGTGGGGATCCTGGTGCTGAGCCATCAGTCCACCTCCTTAACATGCTCTCTGGGGTCAGAGAGCTTACTATCAATCAAGTGATGGCGCAGATCTATAAAAACATTAGTGAACATGTGCTTATCTGCATATGGATCATACAGCCCTTTGTAATCATTCACATCACTACCCTTCACCCAACAATCGAGTGCCTTGCAAAAGGAATTCACGAAATCTACCCAGGACTGCTGGGGCAGCTTCTGGCTGTCCCTGAACTTGAGCCCATACTTTTCTCTGTGGAATTTACCACCAACACTTGGCCATTTCAAGTGTGGCCAGTGTAAGGCATGCCAAACTACTATGCAAACCAAACAGTTTCTGTCTAAACACCACGTGATCAACTTGAAATCTTTCACGAATTGTAACACTAGCAATGTGATTTATGGAATTGTATGTCCCTGTGGCCTTATCTATGTGGGACAAACTCAACAGAAAATAAAAGCACGCATTCTTCAACATTGCAGTCGAATAAGGTGTGGTGTACAGGGAGCACCCTTGGTTGAACATTTCAGGGCATCAGACCATAGCCCAGACGAACTCCAATGGATAGTACTTGAGAAGACCTCCCTTGGCCCTAGAGGTGGAGACATTGGAACAATATTAAATATAAGGGAATGTAAATGGATGTCTTTGCTTGATTCCATAGAGAATGGTTTGAATGAATCCGAGGTCAGTCATGCGCAATTAGCCTGTCTCTTACTTGAATGACCTGGTTTATGCTGGATTTATTGCTACAGTATTTTTATGTACACATGGAGGTGCTCCTTAATGTCACAGTAATATGTTCAGGCACTATGCGTACGATGTGCTGAAGGGGCTCTTGTATTGTAATTGAGCTTGTAACCCTGTCTACAATGGCTGTTCCAACTTTTTGTTTTTAGCCAATTTTTCCATCCAGGTGACGAGGCATATTATGGAATGTTACATGTTTATCCTCATTCTGTTGTATAATCTTAGTGATAAACTGTCTTTTAACGTGGTTGTATGCTCTGCGGGCCAAATGCTAATCACTTTTGGCTTTTGTGCCATGTAATGTTCAGCGATGTAACGAAGCACATTATGGAACATAATATTTAACACTTGGCATCTATTATGACAGAACTGCCTTCAATATGGTTCCTCTCTTTGTCTGCATTTTGGCATTTACATTCGAACGACGATTGAAACTGTGATATGTATATATATTTTTTAGGAATATTAATTGCGCTCCTCATAATGTATATCCGCCAAGCTATGTACTCTGATTTACTCAATGTGTAAACTACTAATGGGTTTTACGAACCGAACCCACCTTGTCCCAAATTATGCTGTCCCTAGTTATCCACAACTTAGAGGCGACTTTACCCTCACAGTCTGTCTTCCATGCTGATCCTGCACCAGTCAGGATTCACCAGCATTGAGCGTCTGCGCCGGGCCCGTCACGCCCGTGCGCTTCCCTATTTAATCAGCAGGCGCTCTGTGCTCCGGTTCCCACCTGTCGGACGGAGACGTTTTACAGAGACAGCGGTAAGCCTCTGATTCACACGCTCATTTCCCCAGACGCTCTGCCTATTACCGGAGTGTAGTTTCTAAAGCTGGCCTTTCCTGTGTTCATTCTTACAAGATGCGATAATCACAGAGCGATTTTGCCCGACTTGATGATTTCGTCAGGTAACAACCTCCGCTTTCCCTCTCACCGCCGAGCACGCTTCCTTTTTAATCTAGTGGTGGTATTAGTAATTTTAGTCCTGATTAATGTATTTTCTGATCTTTTGTTTTAGAACGAAGATATTTCATGACCCAGCAGAACATCCGACTTTGGTTTTTTTCCCTTTCTTTTTCTCTTGATGATATCTGTTATCTAACCAAGTAAGTCGCCTGACTCTCTCCTCATTTCTTTCCGCCCAACGCGATAACAGTGGGCCTCTCCTCACTCTGCACTTTAATATTGCAGGTGACTGTCCTTCGCTCTGTACATACTTAGGAGCCTACGCGCCCACGCCCACAACAAGATTCCCAGTGGAGGGATTTATATGGTAATTTTTGAGGCTTAGGTCCAATCTGGTCCAATACTTAGATTAGCGTTTGTTTATTCAGTTCTAAGACGTCTCTCATGTTTTAATCCTAGGTACCCCCTCCCCCTTTCTCTACTGTCCTGAGGAAGACCCCAACGTAAGGGACAATCCGCCTACAATATCCTAGGTGTCGAAACGTCGACATTTGTATTACTTGCCAGCTCGATCAACAGCGATTAATCACTGTGATACTGCTTTTCAATCATGGCTATTCATCTTTTGAAGAACATTTTCGAATTTTTGAGGCTTCATGAGGAGCCGTTTGTTCTATATGTAATGAAACGTGTGATTTGCACCTATACCCTTTATACTTATCCCTCTATCGTCACTCCAATCACAATACTCACCGTATTACCCATTCTTTCTTTCTCTCCTGGGGCACTTACCTTGTCATTGTTTGAAATAATTTTACGAACTGGAGTATGTTCAGTGTGATTAAACAACACTGAGTACTGAATATATTATGTGTCTTTTCTAGTATTTGTTTTGAACTAATATAATTTTGGTTGCTGATGATTTGTCTATTGGGACCTTCTTACAATGTACCATACTTTTCTAGGGTCAGACCATTCCTTCGTGGGGGATACCTCATTCTGTCCTCCTTTTCTAGGGCCAGTAGGGTATCCTTTCCCTCGCTAGGATATGCCTCCACAGACTAGCCCCCCAACCACCCTCATGAATCTTGTGCTTCTGCAAAGCAATCTCATATGCCTCAAACCACTTGTCGATGTCGTCTCCCATAACAAAGTTAGGCACCAGACCTTTAGGAATGTGGACACACTTGTCTCCAGTGGGCACTGAAGAAATGCTGCCACCATCACTATTGGATTCTGCCTTTTTGGTCTAGATGTCCAGCCCCTTAAGGCTCCTCTCATGAGCCAAATGCAGGAGGATGTTACCCCTACCCAGCAGGTCGCAGTCCAAGACCCTCCTTTGCGTTCTTTTCTGATCCCTTCCCATCCTTGTGGTCATTTGCAGTGGTTGGGAATTCAAGGGCCTCTGCCCATGCCCTTAAAGCTTTCTGAAACTCTGCCTTTTTAGTGCTCCTCTTGGCGGGCAACCCCTCTCCTGACAAAACTCCTTGAGCTGGGCCATGGTGTAGCTCTCCAGGCTGAGATACAAACACAACTGGTGGCTATGCCCACAATAATTGCATCTCTATAACCAAAAATAGTTAGGGATAGGGTATCATACACAATAGTCAAGTAATACAGAATGAGGTGCTTTCATGGTACAAGACACCCGGCCACCTAGGGTGTATGTATGTCAAGGTGAGTCCTTGACAACAACATGAACATGAAAAAAGTACCGAAGCTCACACAGGCAGTCCATATAGTTGAAATCGGTCAGGGTAAGTAGACTGAAGTAGCAAGAAAACACAGTTTGTTCAAGTGGGGAAACAAGTATAAGGATTTGGGTGCCTTGCTTCCAGAGTCCACAAGGTCACTTAGAGCACTTGTTCACGTGGTAGGCTTGCCTTTGTTTTATGTTGTTTTTCACAGTGTAGTGTTCGCCATTTGAAGTGGCCTTTTGGTCCTGTTGGGTGCTTTGGCATGCAGACTGTTCTCAGGGCTACACTGCACCTCGGTGGAGGGGCGCCTCCAGCACACGGGCTGCATGTGCTGTGCGGCGAGGCCGAAACTTTGTGGGGGTAGCCGGACACCCGCACCAAAGGCTACCTGTGTACAGCACTATATCACTTGACATAACCATAACATCATTGAGCAGTAGTACTCGAGGAACTAAAACACTCATCACTGAGCCCTAATGTACAGCAATAGGCACTCTAGCTAGCTGCCCTGTGTGGTGCCCAGTTATACAATTACACCCCATGTGAGCTCAGCGGTATCCCTGGGTCTGGCTTCGATTTACCTCAGTGTTTGCAGTGACACCTCCCCTAACCCCCAAATTCGAATGCTCCATGCAGATGCTCCGCAGCACCCCCTAGATGTACTGCCCCACTGCAATCACATGGGCTCTTCGCTGCCCCGTATGCTTGTGCACCTTTTGTTGCACTGGTTGTTTTTCTATGTCAGAGGGCTCAGAGCTGCTCAGCTCACACCACAGGCTGCTCTCGGCCACAGGACTGCACCACCCCATTAATGCGTAGCACAGCTGCTTGTTGTCCTCCATCCTCGGAAGCATGGCCACAGGGTGTCTGAAAGCCTCATGGACATGGTGCCCACTCTCTGCTCCACAGCACGGCATGACCCGGCTGTTCAGTGTGCTTCCCTTGGGAAAGAAGGGGGTTCCTCCAGGCACAGCAACTGGGGAATCCAGCAGACATGGCAGGGAGAAGGGGCTTAGCCAGGTGCAGCAGTTTGGTGGTCCAGCTCCCAGTGAAGGAAAAGGGAGCCCCGGCCCCCCAATGAAGGCGCTCCAACCAGCACAGCAGTAAGTACGCATGTCACACCTCTCCCGCTTTCAATGTTTGCAACATTCAGTGTACACAGTGAAGTCCGCTTCATTCCAGGAGTGGGCACCGGTAAACTCCGCTACGCAGTGGTTTGCAGAGTTTTTGCCGAACTCCGCAATCCATATGGAGTGCAGAGTGGCAAAACTCTGCGAGATTTGCAGGTGGAGCGGAGTTTACTGCCCCCCCTACTCACTACACGATGTACCCATGATGTTGACACTAGGGACAGCATGCCTGTGAAGAATAAAACGTACAGGTTGTCTGACAAAATGAGAGCCAGCATTAAGGAGGAGGTCTCAGAGATGCTCGCATTAGCAGTTATTAAGCCCTCAAACAGCCCTTGGTCCAGCCAGTGGTGTTGTTCCCCATGGCTGCCCCTCCAGGTGTCACACCAGAACTTAGGTTCTGTGTGGACTATCGTGGGCTTGATGCAGTCACCAAGACTGATGCACACCCCATCCCCCGAGCTGATGAGCTCGGCTAGGAGCTGCCAAGTTTCTCAGCACGTTTGACTTAACGTTTGGGTACTGACAGATTGTATTGACCAAGCAGGCCAAAGAGAGGTATGCGTTCTCTACTCCAGAAAGGCACTTCCAGTCCGGGGAAATGCCCTTCGGGTTGAGGAACGCCCCTGCCTCCTTCCAGAGGTTGGTCAACCAGGTCCTGGATGGGTTGGAGAACTTCAGTGCAACCTACCTAAACTACATTGCGGTCTTCATTTCTAGATGGAAGGACCACCTATGCCACCTCAAGGAAGTGCTTCAGGCTCTACAGAGGGCAGGCCTGACTATCAAGGCTAGTTAGTGCCAGGTAGGGCAGGGATCAGTGGTCTACTTGGGTCACCAAGTGGGATACAGCAAGGTGCATCCCATCCAGGCCAAAATGTAAACCATTCTGGCTGGGGAACCCCCAAGATCCAGACAGAGGTGAGAACTTTCTTAGGCCTCACTGGCTATTATAGCAGATATGTCAAGGGATATGGCACCAGTGTTGCCCCCTTGACAGAGCCGACTTCCAAGAAGCAGCCACGTCAGGTGATCTGGACCGAGGCGTGCCAGAAAGCTTTTGACACACTGAAGGAGGCCATGTGCACAGCACCCCTGCTCAAGGCCCCTGATTTCTCCCAAGAATTTATTGTGCAGTCAGACACCTCAGAGCATGGCATAGGGGCTGTGCTCTCACAGCTAAACGAAGTGGGCCTGGGTCAACCTGTAGCCTTCATCGGTAGGAGGTTACTTCCCAGGTAACAGAGGTGGAGTGCAATAGTGAGGGACGCCATTGTTGTGGTCTGGGAGATGAAGAAGCTAAGACCATACCTGTTTGGTACTCACGGGTTCAAACAGACCACAGACCGCTCCGATGTTTAATGCAGATGAGGACTGAGAATCCGAAACTGTTGAGGTGGCCCATCTCCCTACAGGGAATGAACTTTACAGAGGAGAACCGTCCTGGAACAGACCACGCCAATGCTGATGGTCTCTCCAGGTTCTTCTGCCTTAGTGAAGAGAACTCCCAAGGGGTTGGGTATCTCCCCTCACTCTCGGCGGGAGGGACATGTGTTAGACCTGACATCCTCATCGTGGGTTTCCCTGACTTTTTACCTTCAAACCTCCTGTTTTTCCTAACTTCCTTTTTGCTGACCTCAGGATTCTGAACACTTTGCCTCTGCTGACCAATGCTACAGTGCATGTGCTCTTTTCCTAAAATGTGGTAACATTGGCTTATCTACAAATGGCATATTAAATGTACTGATAAGTCACTAGTAAAGTGCACTCTATGTGCCCAGGGCCTGTAAATGAAATGCTCCTAGTGGTCCTACAGCACTGGTTGTGCCACCCACTTAAGTAGCCCTTTAAACGTGTCAGGCCTGCCATTGCAGAGTCTGTGTGGGCAGTTTTAAACTGCCATGTCGACCTGGCAAGTGAAACCTCTTGTCAGGCCCAAACCTTCCTTCTTAATACATTTCAGTCAGCCCTAAGGTAGGCCCTGGACAGCCCAAGGGCAGGGTGCAGTATATTTAAAAAGCAGGACATGTACTTTAAGTTTTAAATGTCCTGGTAATGAAAAACTATTAAATTCGTTTTTCACTACTGCAAGGCCCATCTCTCCCATAGCATTGGTATTACCTTATTACAGTTTTTAAGTGTCATTTCCTTGGGAAGAGATAGGAACCCTCAGGTTTGGTGTCTCTGGAATCACAATTTAAAATTACACCTTATGGGGAAGTCGGATTTTAAATTGCAATTCTGAAAATACCAGTTTTAGAAAGATGGCATTGTCTTACTTTAGCCATTTGGTGCCTGCTGCCTGTCTCGTCTTACATGTCTGGGGTGGATGACAGCTGGGTTTTGTGTGTTCCTCCTAGATAGCCACATACAATGGGAGGTTAGATATGACCTGATGGGCCATCCTGGCAGGATAGGAGGGAGGAGCTGGGCACAGCCTCACTCACACCTGAATAGACTGTGTCATGTCCTCACACAAAGTGCTGCATAACCCCCTGTAGTGAGCCAGCGCAGGAATGACAGGGACTCTGTGCACTTTAAAGGCATGTCTTTCAAGTCTCCGCCACTTCAAAGGCACAACTGGATAAGTACTGGACCTCTGACACCACCACTTCAGTATACTTCTGGACCTGTGGATACTCTGCCAAGAAAAATGACTGCTATGCTGCTGAAAGGACTGCAACTCTACTGGACTGCTACTCTGTAGGCGCTGCTGCTGTGCTGACCTACTGCCCTCTTGTCTGGAGAAGAAGAACTGGACCTGGAACCATCTTAAACCCAGGAACCCAGAATGGCTCAAAGGGCTAGTGTGCTGGCCTCCTGATCTGAGCCTCAGGGACGCAACAGGCTCTCCACTGACTTGTCTTCAATGATCTTCTGACCCCCAAGAGACGCCTCTACGGTCCTGGTCCCTTGGAAGTGGTCTTTTTGCTCTTTAAGTCAAGCTTGTGGGCTCTTTGCTAACTCGAAGGGGCCCATTCGCTCTGGAACCTTGTTGCTTGCCCAGAAATCCAACGCAAGCGGCCGCAAGTTCATCTCATCACGTGGCAAGTATCGCCGCTCGCAACTGCGAGGCTCCAGCCCATCCGTCCGTTCGCCCGGCCGGCTCTTTGCACCCCGCCGACCATCGCCAGCGATGCTCTCCTTGCTCCCGCTGAAGTTCTTCCCTGCAAACGGGACTCTTGACACAAAACTTGAGTAGGTAAACTTTCAGCTGGACTAATCTGGGACTGTATCCGACCCACGTTCCATCGAGGTCAGCCTGAACTTTTGGATTTGACCCGGTCTAGCACGACCAGATATTCCCAGTTGGTGCTTTATGCTTTTAAGAGCTATTCTACAGCTTATTCTTTAAATATCCATAACTTCGGTTCTACTTATTGGATGTTTGTGTTGTTTTGGTCTTGTTTTATTTATACAATTAAGCTCTATTTTTCTAACTTAGTGTAGAGTATATTTGTGTGTTTTTTTTTTCTCTGTTTCACTGTTTGAAATGTTGCACACATACTTTACACATTGCTTTTAATGTTAAGCCTGACTACTCTGTGCCAAGCTATCAGAGGGTGAACACAAGTTAATTTAGGGTGTGTTTGTGACTTACCCTGACTAGGATTGTGGTTGCTGTTTGACCAGGGCTCACAACCCAATCAACCAAAAACACAATTTCTAACAATCATGCATTAGTATTCTCCACGAGGCGCTAGGTCACTATTTCTTCATTAAAACTAGGTCAGCTATAATAGTCTGGTTCAATGTTTTGAACGGTCTCTCCTCTCAACCTTTTCCTCTTCTCCCAAGCCCTAGCCTGCCTTTATCAAGGTACCATTGGTTCAGGTGATTTTTGTCATGCACTTACTGGTGGTCTTCTGGTCATCGTCCTTTGGGGTCAGTGCCTTATGAGGTAGGAGCAGTTCAATCCCCCGCGTCAGAGTGAAGCGAATTATAGGGTATTCTTCTGTTAGGAAAAGCAGAGTGAGAATGAGCATTATATCCTCCAGAAAATCAATGCAGCAGCAACTCCCTAATCATAACTATCTATGCATTTTGCATGATTGTGATAAATGGATGTCTAGTTTATAATAAAACCACAGAACATAGTCATCATCATATCACCTTGCTCAGTTTTTGCATAAAACCATAGAAGTCAGATAAAACAAAATATATAAAAAGGTCTCACAGTAGACAAATCTGCTTAGTGACATCAAATACTATAAAAAAAATTGATAATAATGTATCTTTAAAAAGAAGATGAGACAAAAACCCTACACAGTCTGGATATGGCCTAATAATGCATATGAAAACACATTCCAACCAACCCTTGTAAGCCACTGACAATTAATCACAACATGCTCTAAGCCTGACAGCGGTTTTAAAAAATTAAGAATATAAAACAAAGTGGTGCCAGATAACATTTGTAAAAAGGTGAAGGCAGGTCGCACTTGGCTGAACTCAAGCTTTTTCAGAATCGGGACAATAAAAGTGTTCCTGGGTACCTCGTAATATTTACAAAACATTATAAAATGAAGCATGTCCTGTGGAGACTTCCCATCGCAGCAACAGGACTCTAGGCTCTCACCCCTACTACCCGCATGGCTGTGCCAACAGGAGGTAAAAGAGATCAAAATGGAACCTAGTCAATAAAAATCGCTCATAGACAATTAGAGGCCCCAAAAGATAAGGTTCAGTAGATTGCACAGTTTTCAGGATAACAAGTCTACTTACACTAGGCTTTCTTAGCTCCTGATCTTCTCTGTCTAAGGTCCTCGGTCTAAAAAAGGACTCCCTTGCCCACCCCAGGTCTTTCCTGTTTGCTAACTTTGGGTTGAAAAATAAGTCAGCTCTTCCCAAGTCGAGAAGCAGCCCTTTATATAATTGAGCCAGGGGATGTGGTGGTCATGGTCAAGGGCCATACACTCTTTCAGGAGCAGTTTGTTTAAAGTTATTCCCTGACTCAGCCACATCTTTAACCACAAAAACAGGGGGCGAAAGGCCAAGAGGTCAGAGAGGTTGGACACCCCCAGCTCTTCATGGACCGCTAGGTTTGAGGTTCCCTGGGGCAGACATAGAAAGCGTTTCAGGAAGCTATTTTCAACCGCTTGGAGTTCTTCCTGGGCGGTATAGCCCCAGATTTCCCTACCATAGGAGACTTTAGCGATACACTTTTCCCGATAACATAGTCAAAATAAAAATTAATTATTTAAAGTAATAAATTATACAAAATACACCGTTAGTGATTCATTTTTGCAGAATGCAATATTTTACGTATGCAGCAAAATTGTACTGTACCAGGGGACCCTGGGCAACTGCCCACTTTTATGTAATGAAAAAACAAAAACTGGGATATTTCTTCAAAGATAGAAATCAGACTATAATTTTGCATCGACATTGAGAAACAGAATTACTAGATTGAAAGCACTCACCAACATGGAAAATACAGGCAACGAGGCATTAAGGGGATATTACATGCAGCTTTCAAACAAGTATCATCTTTGTTAAACTGCTTTCTTTTAGTGGCTGCTTGCTAACTCTGCACTAAAACATATGTACACGTGCCTCCCTTTGTGTTCAATTGACACTTTCTGAAAACCGCAAAATTTACTGAATCTTGCTGGGGCAGATGTTGGAAAACTGGTATTGTCCAGCAAATTTGGGAATCCTGGTCACCCTCCTGTGGCCCCGCGGTGATGAAGGCAAGGAGACAGGGTCTGAGTGGAGAAGGCAGTGGTTTATTAGTTGCTTCTCACAAGGGGTGTAAGGGAATTTGGATAACAAAAATGTACAGTCTCTCTTCCTTCAGAGAGGGGGTGATTGGCCAGTCCTTGTTCCGACAGCACAAAGGAGCTTCGCCGGTGTCTGCTTCCTGGGTCCTTCCTCAGTATCCAGGCAGGTGACCCCAAAAGAAAACAGAAAGGCTCGTGAGGGACACGTTGTGGAATTGCGGTGACAACTTGGGGAAAGGGAGTGAAGGAACAAACACCCGACCGACACCAGTGACGCCCTATCGCGCTCTTGGTTGGTGGCACAAGCACTACTTAGGTACCGCAGGCTCTCAGGCTAGCCGTCCCTTCCACCCGGCTTCCCTTTCTCCCATGCGGCCCCCAGCTGGTCCCGTACCTTTTGAAGCCACGACCCTCCTGGGCCGTGGCGGGCTTCCACGTGTTGCCGGATTGGGTCCGGTTCCCTTCTTTCCTTGCTTCGGGAAGACGGCGTCTCCGGCGGCACCCTCTCCTCTTCCTGCTCGGTCCTCGTCCTCGGCTTCCCTCCTGCTTCCACGTCGCCTCGAAGTCCTCCCAGTCCCAGTCCTATGTGGAAGGTCTGGAGTACCGGTTCCGGCGTCTCCACTGCTCTCACCCCAGTCCGTGGTTCTCCTCCCGAGTCCTTCCTCGCTTCCTCTTCACTGTCCGCAACAACAGCTGACCTGAACACGTGATCGGCCGGGGAGACCAGGGACAACCCCGCATTAAAGGGGCAGTGCGCTGCACTCGCCGGGCTCTGGAAAAAGAGGAGGGGACATGGTGACAGGTAAGGCGGCATCTCTCCGGTGTCGGAAGCCCTGGAGGAGGAGTCCCCAGGCGGCGCTCCGCCACACACCCCCACCCCAGCCTGTTCACGATCGGGGAACAGGGGGAGCCGAGAAAGAAAGTCGGCGTTGCCGTTGTCAGACCCCTTGCGGTGACGAACCTCGAAAGAGAAGGGCTGAAGAGCCAGGAACCAGCGTAGGACCCTCTGGTTGTTTCCCTTGTTCCGACTCATCCAAAGGAGCGGGGCATGATCCGTATACAGGAGGAAATGGGATCCCTCCAGGTAGTACCTTAATTTGTCCACAGCCCATCTGATAGCGAGGCATTCCTTTTCTATGATGGGGTAGTGGCGTTCCCTGGGAAACAACTTACGGCTAAGAAAAAGGACGGGGTGTTCTACTCCCTCTATTGAGACCTGAGATAGGACCGCCCCCAACCCGTTCTCGGATGCATCGGTTTGGAGCACAAAGGGCCTAGTGTAATCAGGGGACCGGAGGATGGGACCTGAGGTGATGGCTGTCTTAAGATTCTGGAAGGCCTGTAGGGCTTCAGGAGGGGGATGCAAGAGTTGAGCGGGTTTTACGTTCTTTTTGAGGAGGTCAGTGAGAGGAGAGGACACCTCGGAATACTGGGGTATGAATCGGCGATAATAGCCGAGAAGGCCAAGAAAGGCCCTCACTTCCTTTTTCGTAGTGGGAAAAGAGGCCTGGCTAATCGCCTTTACCTTTTCTTCCTGTGGTGTAATGTGCCCATTGCCTAGTACATACCCTAGGTATTTCACTTTCTGAAAGCCGGCTCTTGACTTTCTGGCATTTATATGGAGTCCAGCCTCTCTGAGAGCCTGGAGAACGAGATGACAGTGGTGGAGATGGGAGTCCCACGTGGGGCTATAGATAACGATATCATCTATGTATGCCGATGAGTAGGCTTGGTGTTTCGCCAGTACACCGTCCATGAGACGCTGGAAGGTGGCAGGCGCCCCATGTAACCCAAACGGTAAAACGGTGAACTCGAACAGTCCCGAAGGGGTGGAAAAAGCCGTTTTTTCTTGGTCACCGGGTCTCAGAGGCACCTGCCAATATCCTTTTGTCAGATCAAGGGTCGTTATATACTGCGCGTCACCAAGCCTCTCTATCAGTTCGTCCACACGTGGGAGGGGTAGGAGTCGCACTTAGAGATCGCATTCACGGCCCTGAAATCAATGCAAAACCGGACGGACCCGTCCGGTTTCGGAACTAATACGATCGGCGAGGACCACTCGCTCCGAGATGACCGTATGACCCCTAAGGCCAGCATACTTTGGACCTCTTTCTCGATGGCGTCTCGTCTGGCCGCCGGGATACGGTAAGGTTTCTGTTTCACGACCCGGCCAGGCTGGGTCGGTAGTGGAATGTTCGGCCATAGTGGTATGACCTGGAAGGTCAGAGAACAAGGAAGCATACGGGATGAGTGTGGACTGTAGGGTTCTTTGCTGCTCTTCTGTGAGTTCCGGATTGACTGTGAGAAGGGATAAAGTGCTTTCTTCTCCTCTTGGGGGTTGCACGACGTGTAGGACCTTGGGAGGAGGACCCAGCCATTTCTTCAACAAGTTGATGTGATATAACTGGGTTCTCTTGGGGGTGACCTGTACCTGGTATGATGTGAGTCCGATCTTCTGTGTGATCCTAAAGGGGCCCTGCCATCCTGTCTTTATTTTAGGTATGCTAGAGGGGGTGAGGACTAGTACCCAATCCCCTACAACCAAATGGCGCCATCTCTTCCCTTTGTTATAATAGGTCTGCTGTTTGATCTGGGCCCTCTCTAGGTTTTCATCCGCAAACTCTACGCAATTTCTGTAGGCGAGTATGCAAGTCCTGCGTATACTCAAGAAAGGACCTCGTCTCCTCCTCTTTTTCGTGTTCCCAGTATTCTTTTGTAATTTCAAGGAGACTACGGGGCTCCCGACCATATAACAACTGAAAGGAGAACACCCTAAGCTCGACTGGGTTTGGCTTCTAACAACGTATAGGGCGAGCGGGAGGAGCTTGTCCCATTCTTTCCCCTCTACCTTCAACAGTTTTTTCAAGGTAAGCTTCAGGGTGGCGTTGTACCGCTCACAAAGGCCATCCGTCTGTGGGTGGTACACTGACGTTTTTATGTGTGAAATGTCCAGGGCCTTACATACCTCGTGCATGACCTTGGAGACTAATGGGGTACCTTGATCTGTGAGAATCTCACGTGGGAACCCCACTCGGGAGAACATTTCCAGGAGCCTATCGCTGATGTTTTGACTGGTGGGAGCACGCAAGGGAAAAGCTTCTGGGTAGCACGTGGCATAGTCCACCACCACCAAAGCATAGAGGTTCCCTTTCTTGGTCCGGGGAAGGGGCCCTATAAGGTCCATGCCTATCCTCTCGAAGGGGACCCCAATGATAGGGAGGGGTTGTAATGGCACTGGAGGAGGTTTATATGGGTTCCCCTTTTGGCATATCTCACACTCCTGACAAAACCGAGTAACATGCGCGAATATACCAGGCCAATAGAAAAACGCAACAATATTTCTATGGTCTTCTGCGCGCCTCTATGGCCTGCCAGGAGGTGAGAGTGCGCAAAGAAAAGCACCTGGTTTCTGAACGCCTGAGGAACGAGTAGTTGAGGTGTTTCCCCCCTTTTAGCGACTCTGTAGAGTAGGTCTTTCTTGATGAGGAATAGGGGATACACTGATCTCGGGGATGTGGGGAACCGTCTAGCGTGATCCCATGCGGGTTGGAGAGTGGGGTCATTGTGCTGGGCATAAAGGAAGCTCTTGTCGGAGAGCCAGGGCGCCTGGGTGAGGAGAGTTGGCCATGGAGAGGGGGGGAATCCCCTATCATCAAGACTACTTTTCAGGAGAGTAAGAAAAGATGGGTTGTCCCGACCCAGTATTAGCTCTTCAGGAAGGACAGGAAGAACCCCTAGGTTCGCCTCAAGAACCACCCCATTTGGAAGGGTGATAGGAAGGGACATCATAGGGTAATGCCGTACATCCCCATGTACACACCGAATAGGTACCTCTCACCTTGGGTTAACGTTAGAAGGTGGTACAAGGGACTGGTGAATAACCGATTGGCCACAACCTGAGTCTAACAGGGCTCTTGCAGGTACCCCCCCCACTAGTACACTTACATGGAAACTCGGTCCCATTTCCTCGGAGTATAGGATGGATCGTGGAAGGCACCCGATGTCCATTGGCTCCTCAACAGCTCTCCTTTTGGGGCAATTTCTGGCGATGTGACCCCAGTCGCCACATTCGAAGCATTGTGGTCCTCTCACAGGCAAGGGGTCTGGCTGGAACTGCCGCACTTTCAGGGGTTCCATACCGGTCTTCATTGATTTCCTTTCGGGTTTCAGTGGAGTAAGGGAGGGGCGTATGGGCTTGTCCGCGTCCCATGGCTGGGAACGCGGTTGTGCCCTGTAAAAGGAGGTGGCCATCTCTATGGCTTGTTCGCTTGTCAACCGTGTGTGTTGTTTCAGCCAACGCTGTATTGGGTAAGGTAAGGCTTCTAGGAATTGTTCCAGGAGGATCAGGGACATGATTTCCTCCTTGGTGCTCGTTTGGGGTTTTAACCATTTTTCTGCTGCTGATTTGAGCTTGTAGTACAGGGTCTTCGGGTTGTCTGCTGCTGTGCCTCTCTCCTTTCTAAATCGAACCCGATAGGCCTCGGCATCCATTCCGAGATGGTCTAGGATGACGTCCTTGATTTCCGAGTACGGGGTGTGTCCAGTGGCGTTGGCCACCTGGTATGCTGCTTGTGCTTCCCCGGTAAGGAGGGGAGCTAAGAAGAAGGGCCATTTGGCCTCTGGCCATCCCGCTGCGCGGGCTGCCCTCTCGAAGTTGAGGAGGAACGCATCCGGATCCTCCCCAGCACCATATTTCTGTAGCGAGATATGGGGGCCTGACCCGGCACGGTTCTGTAGCTGGGCGGTCAGCTGTAGGCGGTCGTCCGCAACCCCTTCTAGCCTTTCCGCCTGGTTGGTCATTGTATCCTTGAAAAGTTCCCTATCGGCCTGGGCTGAAGCCATCTGCTTCTCCACGGCCCACTCCAGCTTCTCCTGGCCGCGTATGAGCTGCTGAATAAGGTTTTCCATCTTTTCTGGGGGCGTTACGATCCCACTTCTGACACCATGTGTGGCCCCGCGGTGATGAAGGCAAGGAGACAGGGTCTGAGTGGAGAAGGCAGTGGTTTATTAGTTGCTTCTCACAAGGGGTGTAAGGGAATTTGGATAACAAAATGTACAGTCTCTCTTCCTTCAGAGAGGGGTGATTGGCCAGTCCTTGTTCCGACAGCACAAAGGAGCTTCGCCGGTGTCTGCTTCCTGGGTCCTTCCTCAGTATCCAGGCAGGTGCCCCAAAAGAAAACAGAAAGGCTCGTGAGGGACACGTTGTGGAATTGCGGTGACAACTTGGGGAAAGGGAGTGAAGGAACAAACACCCGACCGACACCAGTGACGCCCTATCGCGCTCTTGGTTGGTGGCACAAGCACTACTTAGGTACCGCAGGCTCTCAGGCTAGCCGTCCCTTCCACCCGGCTTCCTTTCTGCATGCGGCCCCCAGCTGGTCCCGTACCTTTTGAAGCCACGACCCTCCTGGGCCGTGGCGGGCTTCCACGTGTTGCCGGATTGGGTCCGGTTCCCTTCTTTCCTTGCTTCGTGGAGACGGCGTCTCCGGCGGCACCCTCTCCTCTTCCTGCTCGGTCCTCGTCCTCGGCTTCCCTCCTGCTTCCACGTCGCCTCGAAGTCCTCCCAGTCCCAGTCCTATGTGGAAGGTCTGGAGTCCCGGTTCCGGCGTCTCCACTGCTCTCACCCCAGTCCGTGGTTCTCCTACCGAGTCCTTCCTCGCTTCCTCTTCACTGTCCGCAACAACAGCTGACCTGAACACGTGATCGGCCGGGGAGACCAGGGACAACCCCGCATTAAAGGGGCAGTGCGCTGCACTCGCCGGGCTCTGGAAATAGAGGAGGGGACATGGTGACAGGTAAGGCGGCATCTCTCCGGTGTCGGAAGCCCTGGAGGAGGAGTCCCCAGGCGGCGCTCCGCCACACCTCCATTTTGCACATGCTTTAAAAAGTCACTGAAGCCGGAATTCATAGTGTAACCCTATATGAATTAGGGGAATTACAGCCTTGGTCTCCATGTAAAGTGGGGCAAGAACCTCAAAAAGAATCATCATACATTTTCCCTGAATGCAGCCCCTAGGGTTCAGGTGATATAAAGTAGATGAACCTCATTAAAACAATGTGATATCAACGACTGAGGGGAAGTGGATGTCTCAGGCCCTGCTTTACCAACCCAGCTAATATGCAGTCTTTGATCCAGACATATGAATACCCATAATGCAACCCCTATGTCAAACCCAAATGAACCAAGAGACACTCCTTATTAATTAGAGCAGTAGTAGAGCGTTGACTGACGGAAGCTGATGGTATCATGATGTCCAAAATGGTGGTGACCTGCAAATAGCCATTTGCTGTGGGCAGTCATTCATTCAATAAATCTTTATTCGGCTTAACCAGCCATAAAAGAGTACAAAAAGGGCATTCAGTGCATCAATAACAGCAACATCGATTTCCAGCCTAGGACAGATGGCCGTACAGTAACGTTACATACTTCATTAAAATTCATTCGCTAGGTCAAACGTGATGGCTTCAAGTGCCAACATACAATAGCTGAACAGACACTTAGGAACATTGCGATAGGAAACTAGGATGCCATGTTAATTCCTAAATTAAGGTGCTTTTCTAGTGGCCTTTATAGCTGCCAAGCAGACCTCCTTGATTTCCAAGTTGATTAAAATCTATAACCTTCAAAAGTGCAAATTATTTCAAATGAAATAAAAACGACCTAATATGAATTCATAACACCATTAGGATTTACAAAAACATTATCAAAACATACAAACAGTTCTGAACAATGTGTTAAAAACAATTCATAAAATACCAGGGACATGCGACTCTTTGCATATGGTAATTACGGTGAGACAGCTCATGGAGTTCTTACTCATAACGTTTCCTAATAGCCGAGATACTTTTATATAATTGGCTACCGCAATACAGATATCAGGGGTAGCCAGTGAGTACAAAAATTTAAAACCATCAGCATATGTACAAAAGTGAATTTTCTTTAACAGTGGGATTAAAGATTTACGCCTTGCCATTTTATATAAAGTGCAGAATAAGATAAAGTGCAAAGTGCTTTGGCTTGTGAGATCATCACATGAACAAGGTGAGAGATCATCCCAACATCCACTCTGGCGTGGAACGCCAACAAAAAATGCACAGTACCTAAACGAAATCTAATTAAATAAAATCTAATCTGCAGATTAGTAGTGAATGTTAAATAATATTGCAATGGGGCAGGGGACAAGTACATGGGACCCATCTCAGCTTGGTGAGGATAACGCATATTTCCCCTGGAATGTAACACCTCTTTGACAATGGCTTCGGCGTTCAGTGGAATGCTTTCAGGATTATCATAGAAGTGCCCCAATCCTATTTCATAATATTTATCTTTCAAAAAACGAAGCCATGGTATTTTTAGGGAGTTGGCCAAGTTTTGACAATCTTTAATTATTTCCTGTGAGAACATTAGTTCTTCAGATTTTCACCCATAGGAGTAGGGGGGCACAAGATATGCGATCCTCTATATACTCTAATCCCAATTCGGCATGACATAGGCGGTTAGGGGCACTGTTAGGCGTCATCCTAAGCCTTTTAGTGAATTTATTTTCCACCATTTGTAGCTGGCGGTTTTTGTAATGTCCCCACACTCCTGCGCCATATGTTGCAATAGAAAGGCATTTGGCTTTGTAAACTGTGGGCAGTCATAACCGAACCTTCAATACCTTCCTCCCAGGCAGAGGCTAAGTATTGAATCACCTCTGTGGTGGTGCCATTGCCATCCCAAATAATGATGGCCTAGAAGCAGGCAAGGTCGATGGGGAAGGCACTTCCAGATCTTCGATTACAAGGGCTGAGTGACTGTGAGGTATGCAGGGCCTCTGTGACATCCTGGACTACTACTACAACTACTACTACTACTGTGTGGGAGGTTTACCAGTACACAGACAGGACACTTTGGGGCATATTTACAAGCCCCTAACACCACCGGGTGTCACTTTTTATGACACTCAGGTGGCGTTGCTCTCAACAACAATATTTACAAGGTGCCGTTAAGCCACTTAACTTGGCTTAACGCCACCTTGTAAATATGCCCCTTACCGCAGCAGTCTCCTGCGGCAAAGGAGCGGGCAATGGGTGTTGCTGTGGGCGTAGCACCGCAACTCCCATTTCTTTTTGACACTGCCCCATATTTACAAGGTTTGGGGCAGCACCAAAAATAAGGAGATACCTGGTCTTAAATAGGCGGTACGAGGAGAAATGTTTTATTTCTCCTTGTATTTTGCTCTTTCCAGCAAATCATCTGTATAGATTATTTATGTGCTGGAAAATGTCCCTTACTGCACATAAACAATCACCCCTGAAATGCATGCACCCTTGCAACATGGCGCAAGGGTGCCTGTGCTAGCGCTAGGCAGCTTTTTTTGCGCCAGCTCTAGGGGGAATGCAGGGGTGCACCATATTTTTGTAAATAAGGCGCATCCCTGCGTTTAAACAATGTCGGAGCGCGGCGTTAGCAATTTTGGAGTAACACCGCACTTTGGCATTTTTTTGTAAATATCCTCCTCTGTTTCATAAAGGCCGACAGAATGTTCCTTGTATGGAGAGAGTCCATTACCAAAATTGGGTGGGCAGCAAATGAAAACGCAGAAGCCAGACAAGTCATCAACTTCCGCATTGTCATGAGGAGGCAGGCATACATCAAATTATAAACTGGGCAGCCTCAGGTAGAGAATGAATGCAGAGCAGACTACCCATGTCAAACGGGATGACTTTAGAAGCCATCCTTGGGTCATTGGATGATTATCCAACTACATCAGAAGTCATTTGCACATCATCAGACATCGCCATGCTCCTGAAGTCATCAGCGAAGCTTAGAAACTTGTACCTGATAGTTTGAGAATGACATGGAAATGACTATCTGATGACTTCACAAGGTTCAGTTGTTCCTGATGATTTCAGGATGACTGAAAATGAACATCTGATCACTTTATATGAGGATTTGAGAATGATTAGGTGATTACTTCAGAAGCATATCCAACATTTTGGCTTCATTTTTGTTGTGTAAAAGTTGATTGATGGATGATTTCATAGTTGTTTGCTGCTTCCTACACATTAAGTATTACATTAGTTTTCTTATATGTGCAAATAAACATGGCATGTGCTTCAAAGACCCGTGTGTAAAATAAGTCACTGATTGATATATTTATTGTTTTTATTTTAAAATGTTCATTCATAATAATTGGTAAAAACAAATATCTTGTTTAAAAATTCTCAAAACATTATATTAATGATAAATCAATTGGACCACTTTAGGCAGTGCAGCTGAAATGAAGAGGTAAAGAGTATGAATTTATGCAGCAGGACAGACAATTATCCAGGAGGGGAATACAACTTTTGCAGACTAAGATTGCAAATTATGCAGCACATTCTGAAGCATTTTGCTATAGTGACATTTTCACTAAGGGCATGTAAAGTTACAAATTCAGCGGATTTTCAACTCTGAATTTCTTTTGAACGTCGCCAAATGTGATGCTATAAGGTAAAAGAAATGTATCTTCAGCAGGAAGCATTCTTGCTTCTGCAAGGTTTGGCGGGGAGTGGAGGGGGGGGGGGGGGCTGCTTGGAAGTCACAACCACATTGTGGAAAATCCCACAGGAAGTATCAATCAATTACGTTCTTGGTTTTGCTTATTTTATGGCAGCTGAGATTAGCCAGCAGTTGTATCACTATGCCCAGGATTGCTCTCAAGGTGAACTCTTTTTGTTTTGTTTTGTACGTGAGGATGACCACTACTCTTCACCCACTGATTTATTTGACGGGCTCAACTGTTGGGAGCGATTGCAGTACTGGCTGGAGTGCTCAATCGGATGGCTGGCAAAGCCAATTTATTGGGCTTGTCTAGTTTTCAAACAAAGTGATCTTCAGTGATTGGTGTTTTTGTGTGTATATTTACATGAATTTTTGAGTGGTATAATGTCCAAACTAGTGGAAGAGAAGGTGTATGGGCAAGCGTTTACAAAGTTAATAGTTTGGATAAATAAAAAGCATATGGATGTATGAATGGGTTTGTAAAGAATGGGTATGAAAGAGAATGAGTTGGGATCTGAACTGCATGGATGTCTATGGATGAGACGCAGGTGCATGTGGCCGTAAGTGGGGTGGGGTTTTACCTGGGATGTCCCTGATAGATTGATGGCAGTAATTGTAAGATGCTCAGGCATACTAAAGGAGGGCATTGTTAGATAAGAAATTACCATTTTCTGTAACACATAATCAGTTGGTGCAAATGTTATCTTGCCTAGAGGACAATGCTCCTGTAAAGGAAAGTAATGGGCTTTAAGGAGCATCTGATCATTCTGAATATTAGTAATGTAGCAAATGTACCATGGGCCCTAATGCAAGCAAGATAAAAGATAGGCCTACATATGGGTATGGTGGGCCCCCAGGCACCACACCCTTTAGTCCCGGTGCCACTGCAGCTGATGCGATGGTAGCTGGTGCCTGATGCAAATATTCTGTAGGATTTCTTCTGTCATTTGTTCTGGGACGATTGCTGCAAAGCTGTATCTCTGTTATGAGTATGTTTGTCGGGTACTGTATTTAGGCATGATGCTTTCATCATAATGAAATGGATCGTTGTTTTGTGTGTTTGTGTGATATTAGTTAATTAATGATTAATCAAATGGATTAAAGATTGATTCCCTGTTTTAGTCTGTGATAATATTGCAACAATTAATCGGATTGCAAATGTGTCAAAGATGGAAAACATGTGACAGAGAGACAGCAGGGGCTAAAAAGAACCTGCAAGAATGAGATAAAGGTACAGTGAGTGGTGGATTAGAGGCACGAGGTGGAATCGATACTAACAGCCTTGGTGGTCGGCACCTCAGCGTTTGAACAAAGGGCCTTGGCACTTTATTTTTCAACTTAAACACTGGCTACTATCAAAAGATATTTGACTGGCAATCATTTGAAATACAGACGCAGACAATAAAAGAGCTCCCTGATAATTAAAGTGATCTCTTGCGCTATTTCACTGTATGTTCTATCTGATAGAGACTTCTAGTTACAGATTCCATACCTTAGACGTTCCCCCAGGCGTCAGTCTGGATACGAAGATTTTTTTTTAACAGTACCCCTGAGCGCCGTCAGGTGGCGTAGGTCGGCTCCGAGTGCATCATCGGCATCGTGCGCGCCGGACATGACATTGCGGGTCCTATATATGCGCCACACCGGTGCACTAATGTCAGTTCCTTTCTTTCCATGCCAGCCAACGCTGATCCGAAGAAGAGCTACTCCTCAGTCACTTTTTGAATGGCCTTTTTTAGACTTTTGTCGAAGATTTTTGAGTGTCTACAGTCCTGGTGCATCGATGATTTCTTCTCATAAGACCGGGTTCAAGCCCTGTGGATCCAGTCATCGGGCGAAGTCCATGACGGATCTGCAACTCATGTGCTTTTGGTGTTTAGAACGTAACCATGACATGAAGTCATGCTCTGAGTGCCGGGCCATGAATACCAAAGCTTTGAGGAAGCGGTCCATAAAGCTCCTGGTGGCATTGCGCTCGGCTTTGCGTCGCTCCCGCTTTCGATCGAGAGGAAGGTCCCAAGAACGGTTGCGAAATCCTCCTTCATCTTCATCCCACTCCAAGTACCCGGGAAGATCGGGTAAGTCAAGGCACAAGAAGAATTCAAAGAAGCACAAGCGTTCTTCGGCTTCACCTCGTCCATCAGCCGACGCAATGAGGGAAGGAGAGCATCAGCGCTGTTGGCCTCCATCCTCGGAGCCTTCACCTGGGTCTGCTCCACGCCTCCTCGATTTTCCAGGAGCCGGAGTGACCCCTGCCCAACACAGAGCCAGATCAGTGTAGCGCGACGTCAACTCTGACTTGGGCAGGGGCCTTGCCCCTCTGTCGGATCCTGACCCTTATTTTTATGGTTTGGAGTATGGTGAAGGTTGGGAGGGGGTCGCTGGACCCTTTAGAATGCCAGCTCCAAGACCATATGGACTGGTGGATGGACCTGGGTGAGGCCAGTGGTCTTGACACTTCCCCTGACACTGGCATGTTTTCTCCCCCTACCGTGTCTATGGAGGAGGGAGCGTCCTATTCAATGGTGGTGCGAAGAGAGGCCGAGGTCCTGGGCCTCGAGCTACCTTCAGTGGCAGTCTGGACTAACCTACTGACAGAGGTGCTTCCGCCTGGGGCTTCATCCTCTGAACCTCTTTTGCCCTTTAATGAAGCCCTTACTGATGTCCTACTGGATACCTGGCCCAAACCCAGCACAGGGGCTCCTGTGAACAGGACAATCGCCTGCCGCCATAGACCTGCTCCAAATAACCCAACGTTTCTGACGCAACACCCCACTCCTGAGAACTTGGTTATCCAAGCCTCTACGTCTCATGGCGCATTCCCTTCCGCACCCCCGGCTAGGGAATCCAAGAGGCTGGACCAACTTTGGAAGAAGATGCTTTCTTCCTCCAGCCAGTCATTGCGGTCCTTGAACACCACATGCCTTTTGGGCCGTTATTCCCATACTATATAGGACATGGTTGTGCAAGTGCTGCCACAGGTCCCAGATGAGGCCCGGGCCATTTCACCCAAGCTGTTGCTGATGGGAGGGATGCATCAAAGTTCACAATCAGATGTTGGCTGGACACAACCGACTTACTAGGCAGAGCGGTTCCATCAATGGTGGCCTTGAGGCGCCACGCCTGGTTGAGGATGTCTGCCTTTTCAGGGGATGTCCAATCTACCCTTATGGACATGCCCATTGTTGGCACCCATCTCTTCGGATACAAAGCAGACTCAGCGCTCGAACGCTTCTAGGATTCCAAAGCTACAACCAGGTCCTTGGGCCTTGCAGCTACCCCTCGCCCCCTTCAGTTTGCTTTTCGCCCCATTCATGGCTACAGAAGGGGCGCCCCACCATGTCCGTTCTCCCCCAGCCACCCTACCACTCTGTGTGGATGGGGACGTGGGATCCACCGTCCTCGTGGGTCAGGGTGCCAGCGGTCTGGCCAGTCCACCGCCCCCCTCCTCTGCAGCTGCCTCCAAACCTTCCTAGTCTGACGCTTCCCCACCAGGGACCAGGCAGAGGCAGGATTTGCCATCACCTGCTCCGCTGGCAATCCATCACACCAGACAGTTTGGTTTTGCAGATCGTCTGAAGGGGCAACTCCCTCCCCTTCGAGACTGACCCTCCATCCATGCCACCATCCTGCCATGATCGGATGATGGAGGATCATTTGGCACTTCTCCGCGAGGATGTTCTGGCTCTCTTGGCCAAGGGAGCAATAGAGAGGGTTCCAGTGCCAGAAGAAGGTTGTGGTTGTTATTCCCACTACTTTCTGGTACCCAAAAAAGACATGGACCTGCACTCTATCCTAGACCTTTGGTCTCTCAATCTTTTCCTCAAAAAAAGGAAGTTCAAAATGGGAACTCTTGCTCAAGTTTTATCTGCCCTGGACCCAGGAGACTGGATGGTACCGTTGGAATTGCAGGACGCCTATTTTCATATCCCCGTCCTGGCTGCCCACAGGTGTTACTTGCAGTTCGTGGTGGGCCACAAGAGCTTTCAGTTCACCGTGCTCTCATTTGGCCTTACCAGTGCTCCTCAGGTGTTCACCAAGGTGATGGTTGCAGCTCATCTGCGCAGGTCGAGGGGTTTCAGTCTTCCCCTACCTCGACGACTGGCTGTTGAAGGCGGGCTCACCCCAAATGGTCCATCTCCCACCTTCAGACTATGGTGGACCTCCTGCGTTCCCTGGGATTCACTATAAACGTGCCAAAGTCATACCTGACTCCCTCTCAGACGCTCCCTTTCATCTGAGCTGTTCTGAACACAGTGGAGTTTCGGTCTTATCCTCCCAACGGTGGGTCCAGGATATTAAGGCTATGATGCCGATGTTTCGGCCTCTATCCTGGATTTCGGTGAGAATGACTCTGTGGCTGCTGGACCTCATGGCCTCCTGCATCCTGTTGGTGAATCATGCAGGATAGCACATGCGGGCTCTGCAAAGGGACCTGAAATTCCAGTGGGCACAGCCTCAGGGGAATCTCACCGACATGGTCCAGATCTCAGAGGGAACTGTGCAGGATCTGCAGTGAGGATTAACGAACTGCGATTGGGTCAGAGGCAGATCCCTTTCCCTTCAACAACCAGATCTGACAGTAGTGACAGCAGCCGCAGCCCATACAGGAAGAGCAGTGGGACCGGGTGGGGGGATTTTGACAGATGACAACGAGGGAAAATTGATTATTTATTTAATTTTCCCTCATCATCATTCGTCGAAATCCCCCCCACTCGGCCCACCACTCTCACCTGCACGGGACTAGGCTGCGTGACAGATGCGTCACTCCAGGGATGGGGCGGCCACCTGGGAGAGGCAGGATCAAAGGCATCTGGTCTCCGGCTGGAGTCTGGACTCCACATCAACCTTTTGGAGCTTCGGGTGATCAGACTGGCATTGAAAGCATTTCTTCCCTCTATCAAAGGGAAAGTTTTGCAGGTTTTTATGGACAACACCACTGCCATGTGGTACTGTAACAAGCAGGGCGGGTGGGGTAATGGACCCTTTGTCAAAAGGCTCTGCGCTGGCTGGAACATCAGGGCATTTCCTTGGTGGTTCAACATCTGGCGGGCACTCAGAATGCCAGAGCGGACCACTCAGCTGACAATGCCTGGTCGATCACGAATGACGTCTCCATCAACCATGGGGAGAGCCTTGGTTGGATCTGTTCGCCTACGCAGAGAATGTGCAATGCCAGCAGTTTTGCGCATTGGAGTTTCCAAGGCGCCACTCGCTCTCCGACGCTTTTTATTGTGAGTGGAGTTCAGGCCTCCTGTATGCCTTTCTGCCCATACCACTTCTGCCCAGAGTTCTCAAGAAGATCAAGAACGACCGAGCCCAAGTAATCCTTGTGGCTCTGGACTGGGCACGAAGAGTCTGGTATCCTGAGCGGTTGAGCATGGCCATCGGTCGTCCGATCAGACTGCCCCTTGGGGAGGATCTTCTGTCGCAGCAGCAGGGGAGGGTTCTCCACCCGAACCTATCCTGTCTCCGCCTTCTTGTGTGGAGATTGAGTGGCGGCAGTTGACAGCTTTTGACCTTCCGCCCGAAGTCTGTAACGTCATCTTGGCAGCCACGAATCCCTCCACCAAAACGGTACACGCCTGTTGTTGGAGCAATTTGTGGCATGGTGTGGATGATCAACTCTTTATTGGTTATGTAGGTGCAGAAGAAAGGTCGGGCTGTACATAAGAGCACCATCTCCAGGTTGGTTGATTTCAGCATTGAACTGTGTTATTCATTTGCTCAAAAGCAACCCTGGAGGGTTTGTGCACTCATTCTAGAGTAACAGCTGCAGTCACTGCATTAGCACGTGGAGTTCCAGTCCTGGACATATGTCAGACAGCAATGGGGGCATCCTTGCACATGTTCATAAAACACTACTGCCTGGACAGTCAGGTCCGAAGGGATGGGTACTTTGCCCGTTCGGTCCTGCAGGACTTCCTAGTATCATCTTGATTCGCAGACCCACCACCGGGGCTGGTATTGCTTGGGTATCTATTCTAAGATAAGGAATCTGCAACTAGAGGTCTCTATCTGATGAACAAGTTACTTACCCTCGGTAATGCCTTATCTGGTAGAGACATATTCGAGTTGCAGATTGCTTACCAACCCACCCATCCTCCCTGCTCTGCAAACTGATTTCTAGGGGCAGGGACTTCCCTTTCAGTGCCCTAGGTTTGATGCACCAGTTGTCAGTGTTCTTCATGACTAATGCTTCTGGCGTGGAAAGTCATAAAAAGAAATTGACGTCAGCACGCTTGGTCGTGGCGCCTATCTAACACCTGGGACACCATGTCCAGAGCGCATGAGGCCAATGACGCACGCGGAGCCGATGGACACCACCTGATGGCGTACAGGGGTACTGCTCAAGAAAAATCTCTGGGGGGCATATTAGCAAGAACGGCGTTAAAATTATCGCCGCTTTAGCAGCAGGAAACTGCCGCTAAAGCGGCCATAATGGGCTTGATAATATGCCCTTGTGAATTCCAATAGAAGCCCAGGATCACAGCAGAACATGGGCTTCTATTGATATTCTCAAGGGCATATTATCAAGCCCATTATCGCCGCTTTAGCGGCAGTTTCCTGCCGCTAAAGCGGCGATAATTTTAACGCCGTTCTTGCTAATATGCCCCCGGATTCAGACTGACGCCTGGAGGAAATTCTAAAGAAAGGAAACTGCCACTAGAACATGTCTTTACCAGATAAGGCGTTACCGAAGGTAAGTAGTTTGTTCTTTAAATAGATGTAAATGTGTATAACAGTCCTGTCCTTTGTACAGCTATCAATTCAAGTTGCTTTGAATATTCACCTCTAGCAGGTGGGGCCTAACCACCTACACGTTATACACCTACACCAGTCACTCTCTGAGACAATGACAAACTCTCAGCTAGGCAGTATGGGAAAAGACCACATGCTGCCTTTTGCCCCTTTATTTATAACCTTTGGCCATGCCCTGCCAGAGGATGTACTGTGATTACATCTGGGACAGGGAGTTACCCAGAACAGGGTCCAGGTGGCTCACTACAGCAGGCATAATGAATGAGACCATGGCCATCAAAACACTGTTTCTGTAGCGTTCTCATTCAACTTTTTTATATATGTTACAATTGCAAACATATTCTCAGTGTACCGCCAAGCACCACAAACATCCCTTTCTCTTCCGCCAACACCAAACCTTTATTTAACACAAAAAGATTTAGGCGCTGTAGAAAAGTGGGTTTCTGTTGCAGTAACCCCCCACTTTTTGCCAGACTACTGATGCACTTTCACTTGATGTGCCCTGGGTCTGTGCCAATCAGGTTCCCAGGGCCTGTGCTCTTTCCCCAAAACTAACCCAATTAGCATCTCTGGCCACAGGTCAGCCCCTTGTAGATGGTACACAGGTACCCAGGGCACTGTGACCAGGGAAGACCTCTAAAGGCTGCAGCACTTTTTGTGCCACCTTTAGAGGCCCTGTACCTCTACACACACACACTGCCTTTGCAGGCTGCGTGTTTTGGTGCAGAACAAAGTGAAGAGTCGACATGGCACACACCTCTGTGTGCCATGCCTACAACCCACTGCCCTGGCATTGATCAGTCACCCCTCTAGCTGGTTGCACTATACCAGTGGTGAGGGTACAGGTGCATGAGCCCTGTACCCCTACAGTGTCTAAGTCCATTCTTAGACATTGTAAGTGCAGTGCTGCCATTAAGAGTATATGGTGCTGGGAGTTTGTCATTACAAACTCCACAGAACCATAATGGCTACACTGAAAACTGAGAAGTTTGGTATCAAACTTCTCAGCACATTAAACCGACACTGATGCCAGTGTGGGATTTAATGAAAAATGCACACAGAGGGCATCTTAGAGATGCCCCCTGAAAACTAACCTACTACTAGTGTCCAGCCTGAGTGGCTGCTTTCAGCTGCCACCACCAGACATGTTTCTGGACCCCTGGGTCGAGAGCCTGCTGCTCTCTGGGGCCTGAAATAATGCACATCCTGGGACGAGGTGCCAAGCCTCCTCCCCCAGGATGGGCACGGTTCACGAAGGGGAAGCTTCAAAGGCTTGCCGCCTTTGTGAGCTTCCCCAGGCCACTTGCTGCTTTCAGGAACTGGTCCTCACTTGTTCTGAACCCCACTTTGGGCGGGAGAACCGGCGGGAAAAACAAGTGAGGAAGAGAGGTGTGCCCACCTCTGCCAACTCCACCCCTCAGGTGGGGGAGGCGAGGTGAAGCATAACTCTCAGTCCCCGCGATCTTGCAGATGGGGGGACTCAGCCAACCAGGGACAGGCTCATGCCTCCTTCCCACTGGAGGGTGGAATAATAGTAGGTGTACCCACCCCAGGGAAGGGACCCATTAGTCCCTGCCTTTTACCTACCTGTAATGCCCCTAAATCTAGTATTTAGGGGCACCTCTGAACCTTGCTTCCTCAGACAAGAAGAAACTACAAGAAGAAGAAGGACCGAAGAGCTGTGCAGCAGCTAACAAGAGGAAGACACCCACTGACTTGGCCCCAGCCCTACTGGCCTGTCTACCCCTCGAACCTGCTCCTGCGCAATCCCGGTGTGTCCTGCAGTCAGCAACCTCGAAAACCCCGGAGGACCTGCCTGCCTTCAACCCCAAAGACTTTGTCTCCAGTGAACACCGGATTTGTTCATCTGCAACCTCTGGCCCCTGCCGGAAACTGCGAATCTGCACCACTCTGCACCCTCCGTCCACGGCCCGAGCTCGAGTGGGCAAACACCACAGGGAGGTCCTCCCGGCGATCCTGACCCGAGATCCGGTGACCCCTGACCTGCCTCAAGCCTCCAGCCGACGCCTGCAGCCTACATCCAGAAGGTCCCCCCAACCGCGACCAGGAGCTGGTAAGAAGATCCAACCCCAAAAGGCACCCCTGCACCACTGCCCCACGGCCTTGTGTGCCCAAACTGACGGTGCCTAACCAACCCCTAACTTCCCAACTTACCTCTCGAAGAGGTGGTCGCACCCAGAAGACCTTCGTCCCCGAGCCTGCAGTGCTTTTGCAAACCGGAGACTCCCCATTGAAAGCTACAGGGCTTCCGACGCCAAAACAGCACTCTGCACCCGGCCACCCCAGTGCCGCTGAGGGTGCAACTTTTGTGCTGGCCTAAACCCCCATTTGCCCTGAGCTTAAGTCCAGGAGCTTTGCTCCCACAAACCAGTGGCCTGCTCGTCAGCAGCCACCAACTGGAGGCCCCCATCCCCCATTGGATAACATTGGGCCTCAGCACTCTGCACCCGGCCGCCCTAGTTCTGCTGAGGGTGTAACAAGAGTGCATCCTTGACCGTGGGGGACCCCTGAGTCTACCCCCAGAACCTCAACTCCCACTACCGAATACTTACCCGAAAACCGATAACACTATTTTCCTCCATAGGATAACATTGACTGTTTTTCTTGGAAAGGTTTCTAAGTGTGGAGTTTGAAAACCTAAAGAAATTCTTTAAAATTGTACTGTTTAACCAAAACGATTTTACTTACCTGTTTACAGGAAATGTCTCAGAGTAGTATCCAGGTATACTACTCTGAGTAAGAAAAGTAATCTAAAAAGTAACTTACCTGGTATTTTACTGAAAAACCCATTCAAGTCTATGTACTGTATTTACAAAGCATTGCATTTCTCTGAAACAATACTGTAAGTCAAAACAAAGTGCATATACCATTACAATCCAAAACTGTATTACAACTGTATATTTACTGCAAAGTATTTATCACTTACTGTGCCAGGCTTGCTTGGTTCTAGGAAATAAAATAACTAAAAGAATATTTTTATACAAAAACAATTGGTCTGAAGTTCAGTCTTTGAGTGTGTGAATTCATTTGCTGACTGAGTGTGTACAACAAATGCTTAACCCTGTCCTCTGATACTGCCTTACTGCTCGACCACACTACCACAAATAGAGAGTGAGGTACTATCTAACTTTACCTCTGCCTACCTTTGGGGTTCCACTGGACTCTGTGCAAACTATACCTCACTTTGGTATAGTATATACAGAGCCAGCTTCCTACAGGCGCTACCCGTGGGTTAAACTAAAAGCAGATAAAAATAGGAGTACATTTACAAAATGTTCTTTCTAATGTGCCTCCCGATTTTAAGTTACTTAGAGCATACCAACGCTGACATAATCATATGCACAGTTAGAGTGTTAGACTGTTCGCCGTTACAAAGTTATAGTTAAGCAGACACCACCCCGTGTTGTGTCCTTGGGGGGATTTGCACATAACCCTGCAGCACTCACTCTGTGAGTTTTTCAGCGGGGATCCTGACACGTGGTGGGGCCTAGCAAATAACTGGGATGCACACAAGTAGTGAGGGTTTTTCTACCAATAGGAAGGTGCACCAGGAAAGAAGTCCATGTTCAATCTGAGTGTTCGATCATATTCTTTATTAATCATAAGTAATATAAAAGTTAAAATCCAGCCAACGCGTTTCATTCCGTGTTACAAAGGAACTTCATCAGGGCTCAAAAATAAAGTTGTGTTGAAGTCATGTAAGCAATTCGTAGTATAGTATCACCACGTATTCAGAAACATTCTCCTCCTTTAGTTCGATATCATTCCCAAGTCACAAAGGGTACCAAAGGACAGTATCACTTCCCATAAATGATACCGGATCAGCGTATCGTCGATAATGGCGTGCGGTCTGTTTTTGAAAGCAAGTAGTGAGGGTATTCACTCAACCTGGTGTATATGGCATCTGCCACCACTTCCACGAAGATGCAACTTTTTTTTAACATAGTCCACGTGACCTTGGGCTATACCACAACATTCCAGCATAGCGGGGACCACCTGGAACCATCCCTGTGGTACATCCTGCAGTGTCTCCTCCCAGGCACCAGTTGCATCACTGGTGCAACACTACACCCCCATCACTTAGAAGCCATTGGTTTGACCCGAGTTTCCTTTCAATGAATCAACATATTCCCAGAAAGAGGAGAATTCATGGGATTGTTTTCAGTCACTTCAGAATGATTATGTTTCTTTTGGTAGTTTTATCTAGCGCAAACTCGACCCACAGGTCACCTTACATGAGCACGAGGGACCACCTGGAACCACCCCTGCAGTACATCCCGCAGTATCTCCTCCCACGTGCAAGTTGCGTCACTGGCGTGACACTACATTCCTCCCTTATTTTAGAATAACCCAAAACCACAACAGTAACACATTAACAGTATTCCAGTCACCAGGTACTGATGTCAAAGCCACAAACCGCAGCAAGCATGACACAGTTCAGCAATAACTCATCCTGGAAAAGTGAAAAGTTACCTGGAGTCCCTCGATAGGGACCTACACAGCATGGTCTTTCAAAATAGAGGAGGGTACTGGTTTGCTCCTCGGGCCATACCTTGTGAGAGTGTCACACCTTCTTGGCATGACTGGGGTTGCACTCCTTCCTTGCTCTGTAGCACAACCACCTAGGGTGTTCACCTCCCTCTCTGCCCTACCTGACTCAGCAGGGCTAGGAGATGGTACCTTGGCCACAGACCGTCATTGACATCACACGTGTCAGCATCAGCCATCTCCACCTCGGGCTGACAGGACTGGGTAAGTAGAATTGTTTGAACTGTGAAATGTTCCTTGACACTTCCTCATCACCAGGTCTGGCGGCCACTTTAGTGCCATGAATATGGGTAATAGTCCACATAGAGTATTCAAACTGCAATCGAATTTGCTGCCAGGACATCGATCTTTCACTAAGACCAAATCGCCTACCTTGAGGAGAGGCGGTTTAGCAGGGCGACGTTGACTAGCTCTGGCATTGACAGCTCGACGTTTGGTCAGGACGTGCTGATCGGTAACGGGGCTAGGGAGCCTCTCAGGATGATGTGGAATAGAGTCTTGCACCACCCGTCCCATAATCAGGTATTCAGGAAGATCCTGGTGGAATGAGGCATCTGGCGATACTCACGGAGGAAGGAATATATGGCCCACTCATAGGGCTTTGATTGGCATATGCAATCCGTATGACCTTGTTTAAATTTCTCATAAAACTTTACACCTCCCGTTCGCTTGCGGCCAGTGAGGGGTGACCTCAGTCATTTCTCAGTTCTCGTATTAGTCCATGGGTGGCCATGATTTTCTCCAATTTCGGTAGTACCTCATGGGCTCCTTGCGATTCTATGATTTCTACTTGCGGATATTTAGAGTAGTCATCGATGATCAACATCACATATCTTCCATCTGGCAGACTTCCGAAATCAAGGCTGGCCACACCCATGGTTGGTTGGGTCCTTTCTCTATTATTATAGGAGATGGGGCTGGGGACCCTCCAGTGGCCTGGCACCAGGGACAGGATTGCACCATAGTCTCCAGTTGCTCATCCATGAGAGGGAACCACACTTTTGCGCGCTGTCTGATCTTGGTCTTGACCATCCCCTGGTGGCAAGCGTGAGCGAGTTGCACAGCTTGAGTGGTGAGGTGGCGGGGATTACAAGCCAAGTCCCACGAGGCCCATGAAGGAGGCAGACATCTGGGTCAGCGGCTAGCTCCTGACGAACATTGTAGAGGCTCTCCAACATGCGTTGGGCTTTGTGCGCTGGACCCACTTCTCTTTCAAGCGATACCACTGGTTGCTTCGTACTACTTCCAGCGTGCGTTGCAAGTACTCATCATGTTCAGTGGCTTGCCGTATCTGGTCCATTGAGATCAGTAAGTGGCAGGACCTGCCAGCTATGTACCTGACATATTCCTTGGTCTCATTGGCTTCTTCTTCCTCTCTAGGTGGCTGCTCGGGGATGCCTTGACAGATAGTCAAAAAACAATGTCTCAACTGGAGGATAAAAAGAGGTCAATTTAAAACAGTGAAATAAATCACAAAGAGAAAGGGGGACAAGGGAAGGGAGACCACAACGTAAGAGTAGAGTGAAGTAAATTAAACTATAATTCCGTAAGTAGTTTAATAAGCACTACAGTACATCATTATACAATGACCATGACACACAACGTGAGCACTGGGCGTGCTAGTGAAGGGGACGGCGCAGTGACATAAGTGTGCAAAAAACAGCGTGAACGGCGAAAATAAGTAAATTAAATTAAAGGTGGTCAAAAATTGCAGAATATATACAGTTTATATATACAAGATAGTCAGAAAATTAAATTTGACCACAATAACGCCTGTGTTCTAGGCTGGATAGTCGACGGCGTTTCAACCTGAATGATTGCAGGTCATCATCAGGACAATGGTCATTAATTTGACGGTAGTGCTCTAGTAAAAAGAGCGAAGTGGACGTGAGGCATCACGGAGGGAACACAATCTGCGATTTCTTCAGGGTGGCTTGTGAAGTCCAAGATGTAGGTCCAGAAGCGCGATGGCAAAGTAAGGGGGGGAGGAAGGAATCCAATATCAGCCCGGTTGGTGGGCGGTGAGGATAATTTTATTTGTTAAACTTAGTCAGGGCGGTCTCCAATGTGTCCGCAGCGCAATGGAGGGGGGAATGAATCACCGTGCCAGAGGAGGGCGAGTAAAGCGTCCACTTCCCTACTCGCCCTCCTCTGGCACGGTGATTCATTCCCCCCTCCATTGCGCTGCGGACACATTGGAGACCGCCCTGACTAAGTTTAACAAATAAAATTATCCTCACCGCCCACCAACCGGGCTGATATTGGATTCCTTCCTCCCCCCCTTACTTTGCCATCGCGCTTCTGGACCTACATCTTGGACTTCACAAGCCACCCTGAAGAAATCGCAGATTGTGTTCCCTCCGTGATGCCTCACGTCCACTTCGCTCTTTTACTAGAGCACTACCGTCAAATTAATGACCATTGTCCTGATGATGACCTGCAATCATTCAGGTTGAAACGCCGTCGACTATCCAGCCTAGAACACAGGCGTTATTGTGGTCAAATTTAATTTTCTGACTATCTTGTATATATAAACTGTATATATTCTGCAATTTTTGACCACCTTTAATTTAATTTACTTATTTTCGCCGTTCACGCTGTTTTTTGCACACTTATGTCACTGCGCCATCCCCCTTCACTAGCACGCCCAGTGCTCACGTTGTGTGTCATGGTCATTGTATAATGATGTACTGTAGTGCTTATTAAACTACTTACGGAATTATAGTTTAATTTACTTCACTCTACTCTTACGTTGTGGTCTCCCTTCCCTTGTCCCCCTTTCTCTTTGTGATTTATTTCACTGTTTTAAATTGACCTCTTTTTATCCTCCAGTTGAGACATTGTTTTTTGTTGTAAACTGCGCCTGGTCTCACCTGGGCTAACGGGCCTTACTCCTGTTAATTTTTACTTTGACAGATAGTCAGGCAGGTTGGTGGTGCCAGGATGATATTCTACTTGACAATTGTATTCTTGGAGCTGGAGCATCTATTTTTCAATTTGCGGTGGGGGCTTTGATGCCATCCCTTGGAAAAGTGGAAGGAGGGGTTTGTGATCTGTCGTGACTACAAATGGTGGACCATAAACGTACAGATGAAAATGTTGGCACCCCCAGTGTATTGCAATTGCTTCCTTCTCAATTTGCGAGTACTATTGCTCCATCTCTGTGAGGGATCGACTAGCAAACGCTACTGGGTCCATTGGCTGTTCTCCAGCCGCTGCATCAGGACAGCCCCTAGTCCTTTCGGACCAGCATCTACAGCAACATTAGTTACCTTCTGTGGATCGAAATACACCAATGTGGTGTCGGCCGACAGAGTCGCTTTAGTGGCCTGGAAATCTTGCTCCTGTTCTTCTACCCAGTGCCACGGGGTTGCTGACTTAGTGAGCTCTCGAAGGGGTTACGTAAGAGTAGAGAGATCGGGTATAAACCAGCCACAATAATTGCCCATACACAGAAAGCTGGTACCTCTGACTCAGTGGTTGGATGGATCGCCTCTTTGATATCACGTACTTTGTCCGGGTCTGACGCCACATCCTCTGAGGAGAAAGTGTATCCAAAGAAGTTTAATTGTTGCTTCAGGAACTCGCATATGTTTTAATGGTGAATGATTCCTGAGTCACTCATCCTTTGGAGAACACTCCGCAGTCACTTATACCAAGATGTCATCACTGACATTGATTACTTCGGGCAGGCCAACTAAAAGCTCTCGTATCGTGTTCCGAAATACTTCTGCGGCACTGGCGATGCCAAAGTTCAATCTGCGGTATCTCCGCAAACCCACATGTGTTGAGAATGTCGTAATGTATCTTGATTCTTCTGTAAGGGTGAGCTGATGGTAGCCAGATCGGAGATTGACTTTTGAAAACCAACATGGCCCACTCAACTCCCCTAACATGTCATCAATGGTGGGGGTGAGGTGGCATTCCCTTTTAATCGCCACATTGAGAACCGCATGTCTACGTATATGCGTACTTCATCTGGTTGTTTTGGCTTCCTGGTCGCCACAATGGGGGACACCCACGACGCGGGCTCCAATACCTTTTCTATTATTCCTGCAGCTTTCAGCTTTTCTAGCTCCTTTTCAGCTTAAGGCCAGAGATGAAAGGCAATTCTCTGGTGTTGCAGGGCAACAGGCTGTACTGAACAGTTGATATGAAGCTTGATTTCTTTTCATTTGAGACAACCTATGCCTTCAAACACTTTGTGAAACTCTGCTAGGATGTGTGACACCCCTTCCTACAGAGCTCCGAGAGCGAATGTGATTATTCCTAATGCTTCCACAGTATGGCACCCCAATAGCATACCAAGCCCTTCTTCAGTGACATACATGAGAGAGTCTAGGGAACGGAGCAGTGGCGGCTTTGCCCTGCTGCCTTCAAGCAGGAAAAGAAAGGAAAATAAAATGATAATAACGTAATGTTATTAGCATTTTATTTTGTCCTCCTGCTGCAGCAGCTTGCGTGAGGGGCGGGGCTGAAGAGCAGGGGAGGAGGGTACAACCTCGTACAAGTGCGCAATGACTGTTTGGTCTGCTTTCTCGGGCCGTCCAAACCAGTCATGCGCACTTTCCCTGTTCTCCATGCAGGCTGCATTACAGCCTGTGTGGAGATCATGCCCACCCCTCCAGCCCATGACTGAGCATCGTGTTACGGTGCTCAGACCAATCACAACGCTGCATTGCAGCATTGTGATTGGTCAGGGGAGGTGTGTGCCGGGTGCTTCCTGTTCCTGGAAGATGAGAGCAGGAGCAGAGACGCGGTACCCGGCGGTAAGATGTGTTTTTTTTTTTTTTTTATTGTGACCCGCGTCCTCCTCTACACCCAGCGTGTCCGCCCAGCCACCCGCGAGCCATGCCAGCCGCCACTGGAATGGGGCCCATGTGTGATAGGCATTCGGAACTTCCCCCTTACGACAAGGGGTTTGCTCTGTCCATATGCGAAGACTTTAATCTTTGTTTTCTGGAGAGACGGCGGAGATCATAGCATCTGATATGCTCCGGCAGATAGTAGGTTGATGGATGTACCCGTGTCTACAGTGGCTAATACTGGGTGTGCTCCCACTTGCATCTAACATTGTGGTAGGTGACGTTGAGATTGCACTGCTGTTGCAATTGTGAACACCGAGTGAACGATGTGTTCAGCATCTTCATCGTCATCCATGTTGCTATCTGGTTGCTGTGCTTCCACTACTATGTTGACAGTGGATAGTGTTGCCTTCTTCTTACTCGAGCGACATACTTTCACAAAGTGGTTGAATTTTCCACATGCTGCACATTCTTTCATTTCGCAGGGCATTCATTTGGGCGGTGCATGGGGCCGCCGCAGTATCCACATGGTTTAGGTGATGACCCTCCCGCCTTAGGCATGGGCATAATAGCATTGACAGGTTCTGACTTAACAGCCTTTTGGAGGGTCGCTTCCATGTGAGAGGCACAAGCCTTGGACAGTTCCTTGGTCCTGCCCATGGTCAGAATATCGGAAAGGGATTTGCCAGATTCTTCTAGGATGCGCTCCTGTTTGGCTGACGCGTATCCTTGGATTATCTGACCACGAATTTCTTCTCCTTCATCGACAAACCCACATGTGCTCGCTAACTAATTGAGCCTTGTGTAGAATATATCAATAGACTCCTCAGTCTGTTGCCTAGCCTGATGGAAAATGAATCTTTCAGAGTCCTGGTTGGCCATGGGCTCAAAGTACGCATTGAGAGCTCTTATGAGGGTCCTGTGCGTTTTCGGGGTCACTTCTGGTAGTGTCTTAGAGATTCAGTGTAGGGCCTTGCCTCTCAGGTGTAGAATCATGGCTCGTTTCATGTCATCAAACCACCTCAGTTGCTTAAATATACAGTCCCACTCTTTCTACCCAGTCCTTCCATCTAGACGCTTGCATGGGCGGGGCACCTTCGATGAGGAAAGGCTCCACAGATGACATGGTGGTGTGCTGACCCTAGCAGGCCACAATGGCAGTGAAGGCCACTAATCGGAGTGAGTCACAATTTGTGACCTATCTCATGAATATTAAGACAGTAGATTAGATTGTTACCCACTCCTTATTTTGTGAACTGACCTAGTTATACATAGGTCAGGTCTTAAAAAGTTGGAACTCAAACTGCAACACATTTATGCAACCATATTATTGGTTCATCTAGCTAGCTCCTCCCATAAAATCCACCACTCAAAGCTGCTTAGAGCATTGTTAGACTTGGATTTTTCAGCGGGTTTTCCGCCAGACGTTTTGCTTTTTGGCCTCCTGTTTTTGACCCTGTTTTTGTTGGTTTTAGGACTCTGGGCACTTTACCACTGCTATTGGGTGCTAAAGTGCATATGCTCTCCTGGTAAATTGTATTATGGATTGGTGTTTCCATGATTGGCATATTTGATTTATGGTAAGTCCCTCGTAAAGTGCACTGTGTGTGCACAGGGCCTGTAAATCAAATGCTGTGAGTGGGCCTGCAGCACTGATTGTGCCACCCACACAAGCAGCCTTTGAAAGGGTTCTCAGACCTGCCACTGCAGTGTCTGTGCGCAGTTGTGACTGCCATGTCGACCTGGCAAGTGCACCCACTTGCCAGGCCCTAACCTTCGCTTTTATTACATGTGAGTCACCCCTAAGATAGGCCCAAGGTACCCCTGTGGGCAGGGTGCAGTGTATGTGAATGGTAGGACATGTACTAGTGTGTGTGACATGTCCTGATAGTGAAATACAGTGTATTTTGTTTTTCACTATGGAAAGGCTATCTGTCCCACAGGATAGAATGGGAGGTACCTTGTAATATCTTACAAGTATAACTTCCCATTGGGACGAGATAGAGAAATGGAGTTTAGTATGCCTGAACTCAGAATGTAAAACTGAATCTTTTAGTAAAGATGATTTTTATGTTGTGTGTTTTGAAAATACCACTTTTAGAAAGTAGGTATTTTCTTGCTTAGCCATCCTGTGTGCCTCTGCTGGGTTTGGGGATTGACTGTCTGGCTTTGGAGTGACAGGGGCTGGGGATGTTCCGTCTCTTCAGACTGCCACTGGGGGGTGGGGGGGTCGAGCTGTGTCCTGCCTTTCCTGGATGAGTCAGGGCTGGGCTGAATAGACCTACACTGCATTTAGAGTAGTGGGAGGAGATTTCCTTGCTCCTGAGTGGGCCTGTTCTGCCTTAGACAATGCTGTCTCTACCTCCTGCCGGTAAGCTGGACCAGAGAGGACAGAACTGGTTTGGGTGACCACAGACACTCTCTGCCCAAAAGAACAAAGATAAACTGAATATAAATATTAGGGCTCAGACCCCAGAGCTTTAGATTACTGCTGAACTAAGGAACCTAACAGGAAGAAGAGCTGGAAAAGCTGTCAGGAGGAACTGCCACTTTGCTGCGTGCTCAGCTGTGTTGGCCTGCTGCTTGCTGCTTCTGTCTTGGGCAGGGAAAGGACTGGATTGTACTTTCAGCATCCTGCTGTTTGAGTTTTCTCCAAGGGCTTGAAGTAGAGCTTGCCTCTTGTTGGAAGTCTCAGGGAGATAAAAGACTTCAGGGAACTCACTGGAATCAAGGAACCTGCCAAGAAGAAGAGCTGGAAGAACTGCCAGAAGGAGTACTGCCCCTTTGCTGTGTTGGTGCTTTTTTGGGTTGGCCAGCAGTTGTTGCTTCTGCCTTGGGCAGTTGAAGGACTGGACTGAACTTTCTTAAACTTGTGCTGAGTATCTCCAAGTGCTTGAATCCGAACTTGCCTCCTGTTCACGAAGTCTCAGGGACAGCAAAGACTTCACTTACCTCTGGATACCGCCTCTGGAACCATGGGTTTCAGTTGCCACAGAGGGGGAAAGCAGCCGACTCCGTCACCGACTCCGTCGCTGGCTCCGTGTCCTGACGGCACAGCAGAGGGCACTGCCACATCTCGCACCGCAACCCTGGTCTCACTGCCGACCGCCGCTGCCGCCACTGAGCCGCTGCTTGCACTGTGACCTGTGGGCACCGCACTCTGCACCGCCTCGCTTCACTTCTCCGCCCTGGTCTCACAGACGACGTCACTGCATGCTGACCTCGACACCCATGACCACACCATTGTTTGGGGGCACCGCTCATAAGTCACACGACGCACTGCCCCGTCCCACACCGCCATCTGGGCCGACTGACAACAGCTCCCACCAACCGGCACTGTTGCTTGCATCGTGATCTGTCAGCACCGCCACGAGCACCGCAGCCCTGGTCTCACTGACGCCGCTGGATGACCGTCACCGAGCCGCTGCCTGCACCGCGACTTGAGGGCACCACACAATGCACCGCTACTCTTCAACTCGCAACCGCGATGGTTGCCACGACTGGCCGCACCAACTTGATCGGCCGCATCAAAAAGGTACTGTTTACGAGTCTGCCGACAGGACTACCGACACGGTCGGACAGAACTGTTGGATTGTTTTCAGCACCGCGGTAGCACCGGACAGAGCTACCGACTTCAAGAAACTGCATTTTAAGGTTATTGTTGCAAAGTGCATATTTTTTTAAGTACTGTATGTTGGATTTTTATCGTTGTGGTCTTGTTTTGAATATATAAAGTATTGGATATTTTTCTAAACTGGTGTGGTGTCCTTTTGTAATGTTTTCACTGTATTACTGTTGGTTATGTGCAAATGCTTTGCACACTGCCTCCCAGATAAGCCTGACTGCTCGTGCCAAGCTACCAAGGGGGTGAGCAGGGGTTATTTCAGTAGTGTATCCCCCTTATCCTGACTAGAAGGAAGGGTCCCTACTTGGACAAAGGTGCAAACCATTGCCAACTAGAGACCCCCATTTCTAACAAGCATCCATGCCAATTTTCATAATATAACCTTATAGCCTCTTGCCTCATCACCACTGACCATATCCTCAAAACTAGTTCTCATCTGAGTGGAAAAGAGGTGCCATCCAAATATTGACAGTGCAGAGGTGTGACATGCATGGAGCTGGTGATTGCAGTGCACTTAGAAGACCTGGACTGGAAGGGATAAAGTAATTGAATTCAGCTAACATTCTCCACAAACAGTTGTTGAATCATCATGGAGTAGTTAAACTCTATCCTATGTTTATCAATCAATGAATAATCCTCACTTATCCTGATGTTGTAACAGAATCATCATGGAGTAATACTCATACATCCTGAAGTTGCCATTGAATCATCATGGAATAATCAATACACATTCTGAAGTTGTCACAGAATCATGTCAGAGTAATTCATGTTTATCCCTGGGTTGCCTTGGAATCATCTTAGAGTAACTTGTTCTGATCTTGAAGTTGTCACAGATTCATCCAAGAATATCCTGCACTCATCCTGATGTTGTCCTGGAATCATCCTATTGTAACTTCATACTCATCATGAAGTTGTCACAGAATCATCCTAGACTAATCTGTACTTATCCTGAAGTTGTCTGTTAGTATTCCAAGAGTAGTAAGCAATTGTCACTCATATTCAAATAAAGTAATCAGAACACCATTCTGGAGTGGCCGCTGTGATGACTCTGCAGTCATCTTATTTAAATATTTCACCCTATACACATACTTCAGGATGGTTTCGGATTACTTCACCAGATCATTATTGAAATAGCACTGCTGGAGGCATCGGGTGACTTCAGAATGACTGCAGGAAGATCTTACTTTTTGACATGGGTAGTCACAATAAAAACCTTCAATTTTGAATGTGACAATTTTGATTAGTCTATAAAGGCATTTTTCACTATATACGTTTGTTAGAACCTTCTGATTCTACCTAATCAGCCTCAGCCTGGTCGTCTTTATTTCTGAAACCGCCCTTTAATTGCTTTTAAATGGTTGATGTTGTAATAAGCAGAGAATCGGTAGCAGATAACTGACCAATAGATGGTGCTACAGACTAATTCATTGAAACGCATAGACCTGTTGGTTTGGGTTTCTAGTTGCCAGGGACAGACATTGGGAAAGCCAATATGTTTGACTTTAGTTGGCTAACATATACAAACATAGGCAAGCACAAATGTGTGCAGACTATTGTGTCATGTCTTTGTGCCTCTGCACCATGTTCTATAGTCCAGGCTGTGGTCTTGCTTGCCACCAGTGCTGCATGCTTTGGGAACAAAAGGTCGCAGGCTTTTGCAAGCTTGGTGAATAAAACAAGCATTGGCAAATCCAGAGCTATTGGCTTTGCCTGTGTGTTTTAGCCATGTTGCCCACCAGCGTGGCTGTTGTCGCATAGAGGAGAGTGGCTTAGAGTGGAGTAGGGGAGAGTGGAGCAGCACAGAGTGGCGTAGACTAGAGTGTTGTAGAGTGGCTTACAGTGTTGTGGAGTGGTGTAGAGTGTTGTGGAGTGGTGCAGAGTGAAGTAGAGTGGGGTGGAATAAAATGAAGTAGAGTGGAGTAAAGTGTCAGAGTGGAGTGGCGTGGAGAGAGTCGAGTGACATAGAGTGGAAGGGCTTTGAGTGGAGGGGCGTGTGGTAGATTGTCTTAGAGTGGAATGGCATAGAGTGGAGTGGTGTGCCATAGAGTAGAGTGGAGTAGAGTGTCTTAGAGTGGAGGTGTGTAGAGTGGATTAGCATAGAGTGGACTGGCATGGAGTGAGTAGAGTGGCATAGAGAGGAAGGGCATAGAGTGGAGTGGTGTGTCGTAGAGTGTCTTAGATTGGAGGTGTGTAGAGGGGAGTTTCGTAGAATGGAGTGTCATAGAGTGAAGTGTTGCAGAATGTAGTAGAGTGGAGTGGTATAGAGTGGAGTAGTGGGGTGGAGTACAATGTTAAAGAGTGTCATGGAGTAGAGTGCCGTAGAGTGGAGTGGCATATAGTGGTGTAGAGTGGTGTAAAGTGGAATAGTGTGTCGTAGAGTGGAATAAAGTGGCATAGAGGGACTTGCGTAGTGTCTCGTAGAGTGGCATAGAGCGAAGTAAAGTTTATTGGCATAGTGTGTGGTGGCATAGATGGATGGGCATACAGTAGAGTGTTGCTGACTGGAGAATTGTAGAGTCGAGTAAAGTGTCAGAGTGTAGTGACATAGAGTGTCATGGCGTAGAGTGGAGGGGGTGTTGTAGAGTAAAATGGCAAGTCATAGAGTGTCATCAAGTGGAGTGGCATGTTGTAGAGTGGAGTGGCGTGTCGCAGAGTAGTGTGGAGTGGCATGTCATAAAGTGGTGTGTCGTAGAGTGTATTAGAGTGGAAGGATGTTGAGTTGAGTGGCGGTGAGTGGCGTGGCGTTGAGTGGAGGGGAGTGGAGTGGAGTGCTGTGGAGTGACATGGAGTGGAGTGGAGTGGAATGCCGAAGAGTGGAGTGGAATTAAGTAAAGTGGCATAAAGTAGATTGGAGGGGCATAGAGTGGAGTAGAGTGCTGTAGAGTGGAGTGGTGTAGAGTGGAGCGGAGTAGATTGGAGTGGAGTGGCGTAGTGTGGAATATGCATGGTGTGGTAGCGCACTGCCATTACAGACAGCACATTTTCAGTTGAAATGACCATTACATTTGCACATGCATAAAACTTTACTGATAAAATTATATAGCGCAAAAACAATAATGTGCGGAAATGGCATCAACCAGTCTATTGATTTGTTGTGATCGGTTTAAAATATTTGTTTCCCCCACATCTTAGAATTACAAGACAATGTGCTTCATTTGTGCTTTCCTAATTCTGATTTATTCTGAAATATCTGCACAGTTAATTTACAGACATTCAAATTTTGTTGCGTGCTAGAAAAAAGTCTTTACTTTTACTACCCCAGTAGCCAGCGAGATTGTCACATAAATCCTCTCACTTTCAAGTCAGAGAAAGAAAAGTAAACACCAACCTCACATGGAAGACAGAGCCTAACATTTCACCTTTGTATTTGGATGCATAGCAAATGTGACCAGATAAGAACAAAATGTAAAGGCTGGTTTACAGAAAGTGAGCACTCATGGAAGAATACAATAAACAGGCTATGCTCCATGGGTGGGACTAACTCAACCTGGACTGCCTAAAACAAATAAGGCCAGCAAATAAAAAGCAAGCAACTATGAGTTACAAAACCTAAAGCCAATGGTAAGCAATTGGCGGAATGCATGCCCAGGGAAGCTTTCAGAATGTCTCCAAGAAGTCTTTAGCAAACCAGACAGCTGTGCCAACTGGTAGGATTTGACCGAAATAACACATAGTGCTGAAAGGAAGTGTAAGTGAAGCTTTGTAACTTGGAAGTCCAGTACTGGAGAAGTTGTGTCAGATGACATGAGTCACCTGGTGTGGCAACAGAAGAAGCAGGCTGTTTTTCTAGACCTAAGCAGCCCTGCACCCCTGCCACTTTCAGGGAGGAATTGGCAAGGTAGGAGGGGGCGGGGAGTCCAGATTGGTTTCATTGTGGGGTGTAAAAGGACCAATAGGGTCTCATTTGAGGTAGGGTGTGCTAGTGGAATAGACTCTCCTGTTTTTTTGTGTAAAATAAAGCAGTTCCGTGCCACAATTTATAAATCACAGACTACATGTATATGTGGAATCTCTGATTTGCTTTTACAAGCCCTTTCCCTTTACCCTACCCCAACATGATCTATTGCAATGTAAGCAGTCCCAAACGGTGGAAGTGGGATCAGATTTAAATAATCAACGTGAGACAGTGCTCTTAAAAAAAATGATTGGTACCTTCTACAGCTCTCTACAAATACTGGAGGTAGTCATAGAGGGAAGGAGAGAGAGAGAGACAAGTAGAGATATAAACAAGAGACTGATAGAGAAAAAGAGGAAGAACCTAGGGAGAGGAAGGAGAAAGAGAGAAAAGGACAGATAAGAGAAACCTAGAAAGACAGATGGGAAGACAGAGAAAGAGGTGGAAACCAGAGAGGAGGTGAAGGTGGCAGAGAGAGGATGTGGGTCAGGACAGAAAGGGAAGGAGAGGAAAGAGAGAAAGAGAAAGTGACAGACAGAGATGGTGCGGCACAGAGGTAAAAAAGAGGCAAGAAACAGAGGAAGGGGGAATGGGAATATGGTGATAAAGAGTGAGGGAAAGATTAGATATACAGACGGGAAGAGAGCATACAGAAAAGATGGAGAGAGAGAGAGGAGAGAAAAATAATAAAGACAAGATGGTGAGATAGAGACAGGAATTAGAGAAAAGAATACAGAGACAGAGAGATACAGAGATGGAGATAAGGGAAGAGGAAATGGGTGAAAGTGTTGAGACTCCGGATGTAACATACATGTTAGTTTTAAATCTCAGTACGCATGCTCACATTTGCAAAGTCTTTGTGCTGCGCAAATCTATGCAATATGATACAAATTGGCAAAGGGTATTTAATATCCAAATGGGTATTAGTGGGGCGGATTATCACAAATATCCCTAGGTTTTGATGCAAAACCCAATCTAAGAAGCTTGCCAGACCACAGTTTGAGGTACATTTACAAGAATTGCCGCTAAGCAGTTCTCACGCTACTTAGCGGCAATTTTTTTACTGTTGCAGATCGCTAAACTCTGAGGTGAAGTTCCCGCTTGCAGAGAAAACGGGGTCGAGCATGTGTCAAGCTGTGTGGTACGGTGTGGTACGGTGTGGTGACTAGCTGCTTGAGTCCGATGTTGTCGAGGTTCTCCACTATGGATGGGGTGTTCTGGTCACTGGGGTTGTCCAGGTGGAAATTGAAGTCTCGGGGTAGGATGTAATCGGTGGATGCGAGAGCCTGGGGTGCAATGAGGTCTACAATGACATTGTTGAAGGGTGGGCGGTGGCCGGGGGGCCTGTACACAAGAAAGGGACACCTTCCTGCACGTAAACAATCATTACCCACAATGCAGGCAGCCACTGAGACGTATTTACAACACATCGCTACATGGCGTTAGGATCAGCTAGCGGCAGGGAAAAATGTCACTAACACTAGTATCAAGGCGATAGAGAAATACACGCTAACGTGAAAAAAGTGCTGGTCGGCCAATTAGTGGCAAAAAATTCACGCTAGTCAGCCCAGAGTCACTTTTCAGCGTCTAGCGGCAAAAAGAGCTTACAAATGCCCCTCTAAGGAAAAAATAAATAAAAGCACGGGAATGCAGAATGGAGCAGCCAGAGCCAAGTTCAGCACTGGTCAAGAACCCCCCCCTAACCCACCCAACAGCCAGGAAGACCAGTCCTATTCCTAGGGGCAGAGGAAATGCAGATTCAGGGCCTCATTTATGAAAAGTGGAGCCTCGCTGGGGAAAAACAGTGAGGTGTCACTTTTCATTGCGCCATCTTTCCCTGGGGCAGAGGAAATGCAGATTCAGGGCCTCATTTATGAAAAGTGGCGCATCACTGAGGAAAATAATTGATGCGTCCCTTTTTATCGCGCCATCCTTGCGACACCATGGATGCACCGTATTTACAACAATACGGTACAGCCCTGCGTTTCCCCCTGCGCTGGTGCTAATTTCTGCTGCCTAGCGCCAACCCAGGCACCCATGCACCATAGTGCAAGGCTGCCTGCATTGTGGGTAATGATTGTTTACATGCAGGAAGGTGTCCCTTCCTCGTCTACAGGCCCCCCAGCTGCCGCCCACCCTTAACCAACACCATCGTAGACCTCATTGCACCCCAGGCTCTCGCATCCACCGATTACATCCTGCCCGGAGACTTCAATTTCCACCTGGACAACTACAGTGACCAGAACACCCCATCCATGGTGGAGAACCTCGACAACATCGGACTCAAGCAGCTAGTCGCCGTACCGACCCACACAGCTGGACACATGCTCGACTCCGTTTTCTCCGACAGCGGGAACTTCACCTACAGCCACACCACCAAACTCCTCTGGACCAACTACCACTGTGTACATCTCGCTTTCGCCACGCTCACCGCACACCACCACCCTCATCGCCCCCCCTGTCAGAGCTGGAACAGGCCACTGAAGAACGTCTCGTCGACTTCCTCAGCACGACCACTCCGCCAACACCAACAGACACCAACACTGCATCGCGCAACCTTCACTGATGAATCTCCAACTGCGCCAACACTCTGGCACCCCTCAAGAAGACACCAGGCAAGCAACACTCCAAGAAAGCCAGCTGGGTCACTTTCCCCCTCCATGAGTCCAGACGCACCTGCAGATGACTCAAAAAGAGATGGAGGAACAACAAAACCCCGGAAACAAACTCAACCTTCAAATCAGCCGTCAACGCACACCACCTTCTCCTCAAAACCACAAAGAAAGCGGCCTTCATAGACAGAATCAATGCCAATGCACACAACAGCAAAGAACTCTTCGCCATCATCAAGGAGTTCGCCAGGCCCAACAGCAAGACCACAGACATCCCACCCTCCCAAGACCTCTGCAACAAACTCGGCACCTTCTTCCACCATAAGATCAGGCAGATCTACGACAGCTTCAACACCCAAGACCCTGCCACTACAGCCACCACCACCGCATGCAACCACTCCAGACCCCAACAGATCCCGCTCAACTGGAGTCCGCTCACCACAGACTACACACTCAAGACTGTGAAGAGCATACACTCATGAGCCCCATCGGATCCCTGCCCGTACCACATCTTCCATAGAGCAGCCGCCTCCATCGAACCCCCAGCGTCGCCGCACCGTCAACTGCTCCATCGAAACCGCCAACTTCCCCAACGACTGGAAACACGCTGAGATCAACCCCCTGCTGAAGAAACCGTCCGCCGACCCAACAGACCTCAAGAACTTCAGACCCATCTTTCTGCTCCCCATCCCAGCCAATGTCATCGAAAAGGCCAACAGCGCACAACTCTCTGAGTTCATCGAAGAGACTCACGTCCTTGACACCTCCCAGTCTGGCTTCCGAAGCAACAACAACACTGAGACCGCACTCCTCACCCGCCACTGACGACATCCGCTCCCTCCCCGACCAGGATGAAACCACAGCCCTTATCCTACTGGACCTCTCGGCCGCCTTCGACACCGTCTCCCACTGCACCCTAATCACGAGACTCCACGACACCGGCATCTGCGACAAGGTACTGGACTGGATCAACTCCTTCCTAACTGACTGAACACAGTGAGTCAGACTTCCCCCGTTCCTCTCAGAACCTACAGAGATCAGCTGCGGAATGCCCCAGGGCTCCTCCCTGAGCCCAACCCTCTTAAACGTCTAAATGGCCTCGCTCACAGCCATCATCAGAAGCCATGGACTCAACATCGTCTCCTATGCAAGCGACACCCAGCTGATCATCTCCCTCACCAATGAACCCAAAGCCCGCAGAATCAACTTTCACAACAGAATGAAGGCTGTCACTACCTGGATGAAAGGCAGCTGCCTCAAGCTCAAATCGGACAAGACCGAAGTACTCATCCTGGGAATACCCCCTCAGCCTGGGATGACTCCTGGTGGCCTGCCGCACTTGGAACCCACTTCCACCCCTACGGACCACGCACGCAACCTCGGCATCATACTGGACTCCACGCTCACAATAAACCGCCAAATCAGCGCAGTATCCTCATCCTGCTTCCACATGCTGTGCCTGCTTCGAAAGACATTCAGATGAATCCCCACAGAATCCAGAAAGACGGTCACCATCGCACTCATCCCCAGCAGACTCGACTACGGCAACGCACTCTACACCAGCATCACCCAGAAACAGCTCAGGAAACTACAGAACGTCCAAAACGCCGCAGCCAGACTGGTCCTCGACATCCCCCACCACCGCCACATGAAACAACACCTCCGACAACTCCACTGGCTCTCAATCAACAAGAGAACCACCTTCAAGCTCCTCACACACGCCTACCAGGCTCTCCATGACGCAGGACCAGTATTTCTGAACCACTGCCTCGCTTTCCACACACCCGCCAGACAACTCCGCTACCCCCAACTCAACCTGACCTCCACCCCATGGATACACAAGACCAGAACCGGGGGAAGATCCTTCTCCTACCTCGCCACCAAGACCTGGAACACCCTGCCCATCCACCTCAGGTAATCCGCGTCGTTGACCCAACTCAGGAAGGACCTCAAGACCTGGCACTTCGACTGAAACCTCCACACCCAGACATATCAGCAGCCCCCCCAACCCCCAGCACCTTGAGACCCTCGCGGGTGGGTAGCCGCGCTATATAAACCCCATATTGATAGATTGATTCCTGCACAAACTCAAACAGCCCCGTAACGGAGGCACCCTTGCACGATAGTGCAAGGTTGCCTGCATTGGCGCATGGCACACCAGCACACCAGCGCTGGGGAAAAGGGCATGAATGCACCGTATCTTATAGATACGGTGCATTCCTGCCCTTTACTTTTGACGCAGGGCAGCGCAGCAAGATACCTTGCGACGATGCCCTGTGCAAAAACCTCATAAATGAAGCCCCTATTATACAAGTGTATTAGCGTAATTTTTAAGACCAGGTAATGCCTAGCTGTAAGAAACTGCCGCTAATGTGACTTAGCAGCAGTTTTTCTTTTTTAGCGACGTACAAGGAAATCCTTGTAAATATTGCGTTGTGCTGTTTGCAGGAGTTTTTTCGCGTGAATACCTACCTTGCATCTAATTTTCGGTAAGTCACGCTAAAGGAAGTGCCGCTGTGAAAAATTCAAGTTAACGCTGAAAAATTGCCGCTAACTGAAGTTTGCGGCAACTTGTAAAAAGAAAAAGGCCACCAAATGTGCGGCAACTTGGCGATAAAAAAAAAGCCACCGTAACGTAAAAGAATTGATGTTAAAGCGGCGTTAAGTCCTTGTAAATATACCCCTTTGTGTCAAAAACTAACTCCTCTTTGGAGCAGTGGTTAACAAGAAGTAATGTGCTTATTTCTCAAAGAAAGATGATTTACATATGTACTGCAGGGCACACCACATATGCAATGCCTGTGATCCCACAGTGTTTGTCCAGGCATGGTAATTTTTACTGGAAGGTTGCCATAGGTTCAGGGGATGACAGCAGCAGCAGCCCAATCCGAGTAGATATGGCTCTGTGCTGTGTTAACCCCCTTGCACAACACAGTGCAGCAAATTTGGCTGCTGTGCTGTGTTGCATGAAAAATTACTAATTTAGGGCCAAGGCGCCTACTATCCCCGCAGATACTGGAAAAGAAGGTACTGTAAGAACATTATACTGACGTGTCAGCTTCAGACCCAGTGATGCCGATAACCATTATGTATGTTTCTGCTCAGTTTATTACCAAGTCGCCTTATCAATGAAAATAGTTTAAGGTTGTTTGCACTACATACCAGGTGCATCCTTGGCAAACCCCTCCTTAAAAGCAAGGCTAATCTGTTTTAAATCGATTTAATGTCAGTGTATTACATTGCTCACAGTTGCTGTAAATAAAGGAGGATGCAACAGCCCATGAAACTTGCAAAACCTGAGCTAAAATATTGCAGATTTTGCCAATAATTTTAGAGAGAGAATTCACAAACAATAATATTTCTCTTAAGCTGCTGATTAGGTCAGTTTACCTCCCTCAGACCAAACTACTGTAGTCTAGTCAGCGGCGGCCGCCATAAACGAAGGGTGGTGGGGCGGTTGGGGTCACAAGGGAGGCGTTGCGCGGGGGAATACAATATTAAAAAAAAAATTACCTTTTGCCGCCAACCGCTCCAGCAACGCGTCTCGTCGCGCCGCCTCTCCTCTTGCTGCCTGCTGGTCCCAGCAGACCCTGAGACAGACTCCCTGTCCAATCCCCATGCTGCAGAGAAGCACAGAGATTGGTCTGAGCAGGCAGGAAAGACGCCCTGCGCAGACCAGGAAATCTGTGGGGTTTCTCCAGCCCCGCTGTTCAATGCAGCTGGGCTGGAGAAAACCTAAGTGCGCATGTGTGTTATGGTCAGCCAGAGATGGCCAGCCAAACACACATGAGGACCTAGGGAGCACTAGCACTCCTTCTCCTCCTCCCATGCCTCGGGCCCGCCCCTTCCAACACCACTGGCTAAGAGCCAGCAAATGTAGATTAAAACGATGCACGAACATTGTTCTATTTTACATTTGCTGGCTCTGAGCCAGGCAGTAGGGCGACGCTCCTCTGCCATTGTGGAGGAGCCGCCACTAGATCTAGTCTTGAACATTTCTTCATCCCTCACACTGCTAAGCACTACGTCCTATAACACGATAAAAGCACTTTCGTGTTAATCACACACGACAGAGAAACACTCCCTACACAGGATCAAAACAAAGACAACACAGTTTCAGCCACATATCCTACGTGGTGTAGTGTGCCACCATGTAGGCAGGCACTTCAGTGCCCTACAAAGTGGTAGTAAGCGCTATATAAATGTCGCAGTACAATACAACACAACACAGCCATGGACCTTCCAGAAATTAGAGAAACATGAAGCCGTGGTTGAGACAACTTGTCCCTGTCGAGTACTTTAGTTCTAAAGCGTGCTGTTTGCACTTTCCTAACCCATTGCTAATAGCGTTCTGCCATACCAGTGGACCACAACAGTTTAAAACCCTGCCAAAATGTCATAAACGAGAGCTTTGTTTAAATAACACATTCTTCCACACGATGGCAGCATTGTATACGGATTGGAACATCACCCTCGTAGTATGTTTCTTTACATAGCTATGGTGAGGTGACCACATGTGCATACGTGCAGATAGACTCGATTCAGGCGGGAGACTCTCAATTATTGAAGCCAAAAATGCCTTTATTTCAGCTGTCTCCCGCCTGAAGATGCGTCCGATTCAATAGAAGTCAAAGGGTAAAATACATTCTCCCAATTATGTTTTTTAAATCTCCCACTTTCCTCTTAAAAAATGTTGGCATGTATGCATTGGCCACAGGCAGGCAGCGACGGCTTCTCCGCTAAGGTGGAGGAGCGTCGCCCCACTGCTTTGAAGCAGTGAAAGAAAGGAAACAACATAAAATGATAATAACTCAAGGTTATTATAATATTATGTTTTTGCTGCTGCGGCAGGTTTGCGGGTGGGGCGGGGCTGCTCTGATGACAGAGGAGCAGGGGGAGGAGTGGTGTGCCCATTCCAAGTGTGCATGAATGTTTGGCCGGCCCTCTTGGGCCGGCCAAACATTCATGCGCACTTTGCATGTTCTCCATGCAGGCTGCATTACACCCTGCACCATGGTGCAAGGGTGCCTGCGTTGGCGCTAGGCAGCTAAATTTAGCGCCAGCTCTAGGGAAAATACAGGGGTGCACCGTATTCTTGTGAATACCGTGCATCTCTGCGTTTTGAAAATGTCGGAGCGCAGCGTTGCCAAATTTTGGGCAGCTCCGCGCTTCAATATGCTCTCGTGAATATGCCTTCCATGAGTAAATTACAGTCTAATTAATTCATTTCTCATTCCCGAAGATAGAAGGTCAAGCTGACATCTGAACCCGTGACCATGAAGTTAACATTTGCTTCAACAACAAGCGTCCAAGCAACTGAGACATATAGACATTATGGACTACCAAATGATTAAAGCTTTTTAATTAAGTTCCAGAGTTGATACATCCACAGTTCGTTTAAGCAATTTTTGTTCCATATTAACCCTTAATTATGTTATGTTCTGTAATACATAGGGCCAGATTTATCAAAGAGTTTGGCACCTTCCCAGATTTCCCATGAGTGGTCGACCTGGGAATGTGTCAAAATGCTACGTTCCCTGGGGAGGCGTAAAAAGAAGAAATATCTTTATTTCTCATTGTTTTTTCCACTTTCTTCGTGTGCTGCATTATGCAGCACAGGTAGAAAGAAGAAAACGCCCCCAAAGGATTGTTTTTGTGCAGGAAGGTGTCCAAGTGGCCCGGATTTACTTACATTTCATGCAATGCATCGCAGCAAGATAAGTTTCTGCACTGTATTGCGTGAAAGGAAGAGAACAGAACTGCACGAGAGATGATTTTGGTGGTCGTTCATTGCATAAAATTAAAGACAGAGAGTTTATGATGGGGAGGTTTTTCACCTTACGGTTCTCTGAGTGGCATAACAGACAAATTGGGCTTCACTCTCATGGTCCAGTTGATGTCATTTGGAACCTCTTTGGGAAAAACATCCCTGTTAGTCACTGTTACCAGCCTACAATTTTACATGTTTATACTGTGGCGATCGCCACTGTTTAGTTATAGATCAGTTGCACTTTCAATTGAAAAGGGAATTTTTGATTTGCTTATAAGTTTTCACCCCGTTGATGGAGCTACACCAAATTTGTCAATCATTTTGCATGAGCAGCTACGATCTAACATACAAATGTTCGTGCCGATCTGGGCACTGAAAAAAAGAATAGAACCCATAGGAAATGTTACTTTTAAAGCCAAAACCATTTAACAGATGCACACCAAACTTGACAAGAAAGTTAAACTTTACTGAGAAAGGGTGCTTTCCTTGCTCCGGTCTAAATCTGAATACAAAACACAGCTGCACATGCCTGAAGATCATGCGGAGCAGGAGTTGGCCACCTGCAGCAGGATGGGAAAGAAGTATATTGTAAAAAACAAAGACATTCTCTAAAAATACCACAGTTAAAAAAACAAAGTTATGGCTCTGGCTCAAATGTGCAAAACCACTGAAATTCGCTTGTTATGGTGCGCAATACACATAATGCACTCCATAACTCACATAGCGAAAACACAAAACAAAGCACGAAACACCCATTTTAAAATGGCAGAGGAATAAACATTGACTAACAAGAGCAAAACTTGTGGACAACATGAGGCGGAATGGGCCTACATTTTGTGAATGCCCCTCAAATAATTTCTGATTCAAGAGTTTCATGCTGGTCAAATAAACAAATGTAAAGACTATAACAAGTTTCTGAGAACAAGCCTTTGTGCCCATCTCCCTCTGTGCACACCCGAAGGCTGTGAACTGTGGAGGGGTAGGGTAAGAGGCTGGGAACAGGGGCAAACAGCAGGAAAGACACTGCACCCAATACCCACAGAGCACAGCCGAAGGAGGTGCGCAGGAGTTACCTGATGGCAGTGGCGGCTCGCATAGGGCGTGCTGCGAGGCGGTGGGGTGGGGTGGGGCGGGGGAGGGGCAGGGTGGGGGTAGTAAACACGGACATACGACGGAACGGAGGAACGTAATTATTACTTTCCTCCGTTCCGTCGTATGTCTGAGTTTACTACCCCCCCATCCTGCCCCTCCCCCGCCCGCAGCACGCCCTATGCGAGCCCCCACTGCCTGATGGCCAAGCACTTTTACAAACCTCCAGTGTGCACAGTCAAAGGCTTCCATTCTCATGATCTCAGCCTCCGACACTTGTGTTTTCCTTCACTTAAGGAGTTTGATCCAGTAGCAGTTGCTGGGTAATCTCCTGGTTGACTGAATCTGTGAATTCACAGACTAGTACTTTTCTTTTGTTAAAAAACCATTTCAGACTTTGGCATGTATGCCTATTTTTATTAACAGTCCTGGATCATTAGTGCCATGAAGTGCCTACAGATAAAGAGTAAAGCTAGACCAGACTCGTACAACAACCACAGGGTCAGGGGCGGCTCCTCCACGTGGGCGTTGGAGCGTCGCCCCACTGCTTTCTCGCATTGCGAGAAGCAGAAACGTAAAATGGTATAAATACCATTTTACGTTTCTGCTTCTCGCACTGCGAGAAAGCAGAAGAAGGGTATGCCTGGTTGGGGGCGGGCAGGTGGGCGGGTCGGGGAGGAGTGGCTACCCCAATGCTATGGGCGCTGACTGTTTGGTCAGCCCCAGGGCCGACCAAACCAGTCATAGCACTCTCTGTTTTCTCCATGTAGGCTGCTGCGCAGCCTGCATGGAGAAAACGGCCTCCCCATTCACGCCTGTAAGGACGGCGTCCTAGCCAATCACAACTGCTTCCTGTGAGCAGAGAGAGCAGGAGACGCGACGCGGGAGTCCGGAACCAGAGGCTAAGGTAAGTTTAAAAAAAATGTTTTAAATTAAATTAACCCCCACCCCCCCTCCTCCCCGCGCGCCCCCACCCGCGACTGGCCAAGAAGTCCTTGGATCGGAACAAAATTACGAGGTGCGGGCTGGAGGTTAAAGGCAAGAATATGCACCAGCAAACAGAGGCAAACTAAGCCGGAGCAGGAGGCAGAGGGGAGGAGGAAAGAGGAGAGGGGGGTGAAAAGAGAGAGAAGGGAGTGCTGGAGAGGGGGTGGAGTAAAGTATTCAAACAAATTATTTAAAAAACGGACCAAGGACAGCCCCGTGTCCTCTAAACTCATGGCACTGGGGTGAATATTTGTGCGCCGGTACCCGAGGCAGGGCAAGAGAAAAACAGCAAAACACCCCCATGGGTGTTTGCAGTTTTTAAACTGCTTTTATTTAAGTGATGTCAAATACACCGATCACGCAGAGTATGGAGCCACTGTTACCCGAATCATGGAGATGGGATGCACAGAGCCTTACCAGAATCATGCAAACCCACAAACACTCACTCCTACACCCACAAACACAAAAACAAAAACACACACAGACAACTACACGCACAGATCCAACACAGAGAGTAACAGACACTACTGGAAGCGCACACACACTCAGATTAACAGACACCACTGCACCACACAAGTGGACTCACAGACATATGTAGTCGCAGCAAGACCCTCGCGTACACACCTACAAACACAAATTCAACAAACACAACTGCACGCGCACGTCCACACGCAGAGAATAACTTAACATAACGTGATGTTCCCTCACTGACCACCGAGCAAACTCCGCTGAACAGACTCCCCCGGTAAGCCCATACTGGCAGACTTCCCCTGCACAGCCCCTCACAGATCCTTGCTGCCAGACCCTTCCTGGCTCTCTTTTGATACATCACACCCCAAAAGACATCTTTACTGACGCAGCCTTACATCTTTTTACATAGCAGTATTTTCTGATTTAGTTAGCAAAGTCTTTCAATTTGTCCAATGACGGTTTCTTGCATTGGCAAATTGTGAGGATTCTTTATAGTATTAACCTGTCCGAACATCTACCAGCCAAGTTTTAATGTCGCAATTAAAATACATTGCTACATTTCCGATTACATGCACTATTAGCTAATGCCATTAAAGGATTATTTGTGACACAAATTATGCCCTCTAATTCCAGCCCATAGTTTAATTTGATCATTTTAAATTTAAACCACTGTAAGTAAGTAAGTGTGCAAACAAAAGAACCCTCTCCCTTTTCCCCATACTATAGGTGTCTGGAAAATTGTGTAGCCCCTGCCTTTGCTTATGTGTACTTGTCATATACTTGAAATGCATTCATATTTTCTGCACTTTTTTTAAAAATGTTGTTTCTTGCATGAAAACAGATAATTAATTTAAGGAAATAGTGTCATCATATTGATGTACAGCACTGCACAGCCAATGAATGTATTTATTGTATAGTTAAAACCATTACAAGTGTATCAGTGTGTTGAAAAGTTAATATGGGCAAATGATATCAGCATACGCAAAGATTGTCCTCTATAGCTCATAAAAATTGCCAATTTGTTAAATGATAAATAATTCAATCGCATTGCTTTATTAAACTTCCTGCTTCCTCAAATTTGCTTGAAAATGCACCATTTGTCCACTCTTTTTCAAAATTTTCTCTGGGGAGAACCGCCCTGAACCCCCTGTAGATTGTTTGGGCTCGCTCGCTACGCTCGGTCGCCGCAGTGCAGTACGACAATAATTTTACGCTCACCACTTTCAAATGTCACCAGCCGCCACTGCCACAGGTGCCACAGTAGTAAGGTGGAGAATTCTCCAGGGCAAACTTGGCAGGGGCAGCTCCTCCACTGGGGCGGAGGAGCATCGCCCCACTGCTTTCTCGCAGTGCGAGAAGCAGAAACATAAAATGGTAAAACCACCATTTTATGTTTCTGCTTCTCACACTGCGAGAAAGCAGAAGTGTTTAGTTGCGGGTGGGCGGGGCTGCTCTATGAGCAGGGCTGGGCAGGGGAGGAGTGGTGTGCCCACTCCTGAGAGAGCATGACTGGTTTTGCCGGCCCTCTGGGGCCGCCCAAACCAGTCATGCGCACTCTGCCCTTTCTCCATGCAAGCTGCAATGCAGCCTACATGGAGAAAATGGCTTCCCCATAGGCACCTGGCTGGGCGCCGTCCCGACGAATCACAACGCTGCCATTGCAGCGTTGTGATTGGCTTAGGGGAGGGGAGGGAGGCTGTCTGCTGGAGGCAGGAGAACAGAAGCAGGAGCAGAGGAAACGCGGGACCCGGCCAGCGGAGAGGTATGTTTTTTAAATGTATTATTTTACCACCCCCGCGCGATGCCTCGCCCCCCACCCGTGATTAATGCGGGCCGCAACTGAAACTTGGGTGTTGGGATGCCTGGCACGTGACTCATAGTCTAGGATAGATAGCACCAGCACACTTAGAAATTTGCAAAATGTGAAGTCTGATTGTGTATATCAATTGTGTCAGAATCCTTTTGAGAGGGCCACAGGGCAAACAGGCATCACTGGGCCTAACCATAGTGGGTGAAGCCTTTCACTCCTGATGTCCCAGAGCCTGGCCTAATATGGGCTCTGAGCAACTGAGTCAAGCACCCCTTTAGCACTTGACTCACAGTGGTAGCGTGGGTTTTGCAGTCTAAGGCCTCTCGGGAGGAGGTAGGTGTAGGGCGAACACAGGCTCACAACTCATAATACATATTGCAACCACACAAAATGATTGTCTAGTCCAATACTTGCTTTTATTAAAAATTGATTGTTTATCTAGCAACACAAAGTACAATACAGAACACCACAAACAATAAAACATTCTTCCCAAGGCAGATACACTAGCATTAGCAGGGTCAGCACTCGAGCCTCACTCCCCCTTTAAGGATTGTGGTTATTCAACATTCACATAAGGCAACATCCAAGTTAGGCCCCACTAGTGAGTTCAACTCTTAGAAGTTCTACAAGGGTTCTGCAAAAGTCAAAGCTTTACTGCACCATATCGCATCGGTCAAAGCAAGTTCCCCCCGGGCCTGATGGCCCTGTAATCAGTCTTACCCACTCAGCTGGAGTTGTGATTCAGAGTCCCCAAGTGTGCTTCTGTGGCCAGTCAGTAACAGAAGTTGCAATTCTGAGGACATGGTGGCAGATGTCCACGGCGCTCCTCTGGTCATGCGGTTAGTCTTTCTCTGGTGGCAGGTCTTGGTTGCTCCTGGACTCGAGGAATTGAACCGTTGCTCTTTCCTTCGCGATACGACCTGTTTCTCCATCACAATGGCACACTGGTTCTGGGCGATGGCCCTTCCACTTCACCACGGCCTCCTCCTGTCATAGCGGGGTCATATCAGCGTACACAGGATGACAACCCCTTCTAGGCTACACCAATATCCAGGCCGACGGCCCTCTTTTTGAACTAACACTGCACAAGGGAGACTGCCCTCCTCCTTAACCAAAGCCCCCACCTGCAATATGGGGGTCGTGGGCCGCACCAACAAGGCAACAGCCTTTTTCAGGTCATGGCACTGCCCAGGGTGGCAGCCCTTGTCTCGACACAGCGCGGCACCAAGGACAATGACCCTTGTTCTTCACCGTGGCCCCCACCTGGCAAAGGGAGGCACAAAGTGTGCACATAGGCAGACAGCCCGATTGGTGCAACAGCCCTCACGTACCTGTGAAGGTCTGACCGATTGGTGCAGTGGTCCCCACTGGACCTCCAGGTGATCTCCTTCTCCTCACATGGTCCTCTGGTCTTAGATCAGGCAGAAGCAGGTGCTCCAGGTGAGTGTTCTTGATTCTCTTGGGTGATGTTCCCTCACCTAGCCCAGGAGACTGGTAGACCCTCATTCCCCAGTCCTGGTCACAGGTGGGATTAAACCTGAGCTCCTTCCCTGTGATGTACAGCTTCAGTTTGACAATTTGGGACTCTTGAGCTCCCATTTGTACAATCCATTTCCAGACACAAAGGGGATTTAGTGTCTTTTCCTTGAAGTTTGTGTACTGGGGGCGGCCTACTTTGAAGTGCCCACTCCTCTGTCTGTCTCTTTCCCCAGAGAGCAGTCTATCACAGCAGGAGCACTAAACACAGGCCATGGGAGTAACTAGAGGATCATACCTGGACCTCAGCTTCAGTAAAATGTGAATTAAAAGGTTACAAAGGTTCCCTGATCAGTCCATCTCCTTCCTGAGATGTGTCCAGGCCTCTTCGAACAGTGACCTTTCTTTAGAATCACAGAGCCCATTTAGAAGTGTGCGAAAGATCCTGGCTCTTTCTTCCTTCAGTGTGTGTCCCATCCAGCTCTCTGGAATGCAGCAATCCACAAATCTGTCTGGGGGGTCTCTTCCACCTCCATGTGTTCATCCAGCGAGCCCTGAGGTCCCTCATATGAGACACGTAGGCCCTCATGCACAGTTCCACTCGAAAGCACTCATGCATCCGTAGCGCTGCATGCAGGCATGCGTGTAGCACTTCAAGTACTGTACCACTTTCCAAGCGCACATACACACAAGCACAATGCACTTACTCCTGTGTGTGCTGCACATGCACATGCTGTCTCCATGTACTGTAGCACACACTAGCTCACGTACATCCCTGCGTGGTACACTCCAGTATGCATACCCAGTCGCCCTTTATCTGTCCTTGTAAGCCAAAGTTGAAACAAGCACACAGCAGCAGATCTTTCTATGGGTGAGCCTGTCGACCCTCTCCCAGGGCATAGGTCAGAAGAAGTGGCCTATTACTTCATTACTTTACTATAAACAGTATGCTGCCACCACTGTACTTGTACTGCCCATCACTCGATAAGGGCGGTAGTGCATGGTGCACCTCTCCCAGTCTAACCAGATCAAAATCTGTGAGACAGGCCTAGGTCCTGGTGCACATGTATGATCCATGTTCACACATGACCAAATATTTGTTGCTAAGGATCCAGACACCACCGCAGCTGGGGCACTCAGGAGAGGGGTTAACGTCTACTATCATGCAAGTTACTTTTCCATACCAATAGACTGCAAAGAGATTTGTACTGAAATTTAAGCTGTTATCTTGTCAATAGACGATGGGATATACTGGTATAGGTATGCATAGTTGGAGTCCTGGGATACTAGGAATTAGAGGTGTGCGTGGAGTTCACGTGAGAGCAGGAAGCTTTACAAAATTAGAGGGAAGCAAGAGTTGCCTAGGACTTCTAGTACAGGCCCTACAGGATAAATGTATGAATGTAACAGGTACACGGATCTAGCCACCCTGGAACCTCTGTGGGCCCTAAAAGGCTGTGATCAGTGGGGCTCAGAACGCAAGGGTATCAGCGTACAGACATGAAAGAACTTTCCTACTCCCTCTACAAGAATAGATGGAAGAGCTGTTAAACCCGCCCTTACCCTACTATGCCTTCTACCCCACCCCCTCTATGGAATCAGCTTTGGCACAAGACTGGAAGTCATCTAATTATGAAACTGGGAACGACTGAAGGTGCAGTAAGGAAATGGAGGCAATGGAGTCTAAGATTGATAAAGCTGCACCATAAGTATGGAAAACGCACATGCAGATATATTGAAGATTGGTTAAGTGCACTAGAGGTGAGGATGAGAAGTATCTTGCAGAAGAAGCTATCACTGAAATGACGCACTCGAACATCCTAAAGAAACACTGTAGGATCCTAAGTATAAATCTGCCTTCTAAATGGGTATGAGGAAGCCATGATGTGAAGCAAGAATCTCAGATAAAGGGATTAAGAGACATTCATGTAAAACAGAGATACCAAATTAGTCACTTGAGAACGAGGTGTTGTGTCCCACTGCTTTGCCTCCTCATATGTTTCTCAAAATTACTAGGAAGAACTCAGAAGTAGAAGAAAAGGAGGAGGACGTATTAGATGTTTTGAGCTTCTCTACACAAGCATGAGATGCTGGAGGTGCAACTCTTTGAGTGGACAGCCAGAGGGGGAAAAGGCAAACTGGAACCAGCGAGTGTGATGATTACAGCAAGCAACAATGTGATGATGATACAAGAAGTGGACACAACAACACCTCACTTGCCACACGTGATGTCATTTTAGTCACTACCCCATCACCCCATCCAATGCTACATATCATAGTGATCGGAATTTAAATCCATCTACTACTAAAGATAGGCTAAGAATCACTGCAGCAGGAAGGGAAAGAGAGTTTGAAACAGCACCTCAAGGCGACTGACATACTCCTTAGGCTAAGGAAGAGGACAGCGATAATCCCAATGACATTGCCTGAGTCAACCAGATACCTCCTAATCTTGTAAGACTGCCAGACCATGGAGGAGGTGGCCATTTCAGCGTTTATGTCCCCTGATCCCCTGCTGATCTAGTGAGTATCAAACAACAATTCCCTAACATACGTGATAACCCCCAAAGTTTCTGTGAAGACAACTAACTGTGCTGATGTATATATAATATCATGTCAAGTGAAGTGAAAGATTTGTTATTAGAAAAAGCTAATTGGCCAAGATAGCAACTATTAATTAAGCTTGTCTTATTGTTGTTAGGGATGCACTGATGATTTTATTGAAGTATGACTTGTAAAAACCAGCACAACTAACCAAACAAAGGTGATATCCCTACTGACTATCATGATCATTTAAGAGATATCTTGGATCACTATTCTGTTATTGCTAATGCTACCGGAAATGCTCAAGAAGCTGTTGGGATGACTTCTGATCAAGGGTTCAACACACAAGATCAGTTGCGTACCATCTGCATCCAACAGCAACCTAAACATCTTTCTGAATTGGTTTCTGTTGCAAATCATTGTGTTGCTGTAGAAAAAAAGAAAGCAAGGCTTTACTGAATCTAAACTTATGAACTTAGAAATGCAAGGTGCACTGGTGATGGCCACATGGCTGAGGTGGGCCAGGAGGTGGAAGGTGTGGATGAAGACAAGTGGGGGGAAGAGGAGATTCTTCTCTGCCTCGTGATTCTTCATGTTTTGTCTGTTGGGAGTTGGGCACGGGAAACGAGGTTGCCCTAACTTGCCCATGGGCTCATACAATTAGCCAGAACACTCACTCTGAGTTTGCCCATTTTTCACAAAATCAATATCCTACATTTTAGGATAGCTTGAGGAGAGCCAAATGCAAAACAATTACATGGGGTCGGTAGGGGTAAGGTAGGCAGGGGTGGGGGTAGGCAGGCAGGGCTCCTTTTTAAATAATTTTTATAACAACATTTTAAAAACTCTTTTATTTGCCTGTTTTTTTGCTTTCAAACAGGTTATTGTATGGTATCAGAATATTGTGCTTAACCCTTTCTGTGCGTCGGACGGCTCCCGGCCGTCTGACGTCACGGTGGGCGTGTGTGTCGGACGGCTCCTGGCCGTCCTAGCACCCACCCAAGGGGAAGCGCTGGCGCTCCCCGTGGGCTGCCCTTAATGCTGCCCACGGGGGGAAGGCAGCGGAAGCCCTCCCGCTGCCCCCTCGCCCCTCTTCACATCATCTAATGACATCAGCACACTCCGCGCGCCGACGTCATTATATGAAACCGGACGTGCTGGAAGCCATTTGCTTCCTGTGCGTTGGCAAGAGAGGAGGTGAGTTTCTCCTTGGGGAGGGAGGATTTAAAAAAAAGAGGCATTGGGGGAAAGGAAAGGGTTTTCCTTTCCTCCGATGCCTCTTTTGAGCATTCCTGCTGCACGATCGCGCGATCGTGCAGCACGAATGCCCACTAGACACCAGGGATTTTTTTTTTTTTTTAAAGCAATCGATTGTTTGTGGGGATTGGCCCCTTAGGCAAGGCTTGCTCCCCTTTGGGGGGCAATGTTTTTGGCTGTTTCTGCCCCCCTGGGGGGCAGATCAGGCCATTTTTTTAAATCGTGCACACTAGACCACCAAGTATATATTTGTGGGGAGTGGCCCCTTGGGCAAGGGTCGCTCCCCTTTGGGGAGCATTATTGTGGCCGTTTCTGCCACCCTGGAGGGCAGATCGGACCTTATTTTCTTAAAATTCTGCCCCACTAGAACACCAGGGATATGTTTGCGGGGAGCAGCCCCGTGGGCAAGGGTTGCTCCCCTTTGGGTAGCATTATTTTGCCCATTTCTGCCCCCCTGGTGGGTAGATCGGACCATTTAAAAAATAAATTGTGCCCACATATGTTTGCGGGGAGCGGCCCCTTGGGCAAGGGTAGCTCCCCTTTGGGGAGCATTATTTTGGCCGTTTCTGCCCCCCTCTGGAGCAGATCGGCTGATTTTTTAAAATTTTGTGTGGGCCTCTAGGCCACCAGGGATTTCTGTTTTTTGTTTTGGATGTTGGGGAGCAGCCCCTTGGGCAAGGGTCACTTCCCTTTGGGGAGCACTATTTTGGCCCTTTCTGCCCCCCTGGGTCGCTACCCTTCATAGGGTGATTCTTTTGGCCGTTTCTGCCCCCTTTGGGGGCAGATCAGCCATATGTTTTCAGGCCCATCTGTCCCCAAGGGTAGCAGAAGCCACTAGACACCAGGTTTTTTAAAAATGTTGTTGGGAAGCGGCCCCTTGGGCAAGGGTCGCTCCCCTTTATGGGGGGATTGTTGTGGCCATTTCTGCCCTCTTTGGGGGCAGATCAGCCATATGTTTTAGGCCCATCTGTCCCCAAGGGGGCAGAAGCCACTAGACACCAGGGTTTTTTAAACGTTGGTGTTGGGGAGTGGCCTCTTGGGCAAGGATTGCTCCTTTTTTACGGGGGTGAATATTTTGGCTGTTTCTGCCCCCCTTGGTGGCAGATCAGCCTTATGCTTTTAGGCCCACCTACCCATTAGCTTGGCTGGTGGATTGTGTGTGGACTGGTGCATTATTTGCATATGTGATTGTATTGTTTTATTTCTCCTTTTTATTCTAGTGCAAAGCTTTTGATTCTTGTTTGCGGTTTTGGCAGTGGTTGTTCTGCAGTTTTGCGTAGTTGCATTTATTTAGTAAGAAAAACATTTTTGTTGTGTTCACTCCAAATGAGTATTATTGTCATGCATGAATGAATTTTTTTCAAGTGGTGTCATAATGGCAGCATATTTAGTTAGTGTTTTGAGCATGAAATTCTTTGCGATGTGTTTTGCATTGTCTTATGTGTAATTTTCTTTTCTTTTTCTTTTTTAGTGGGATATTGTTGATCCTTACTGTGTGTGTGGAGAGTTGGTGGTGATGAGTCTAGCTGCTTCTGGCAAGTGAGTGGTATAGTTTTGGAGTATATAGGTTTTTGTGATAAAGCCAAATTCTGTTTTTTACTTATTTTACAAAGTGTTTGTTGTTGTTGACTTGTTTGACAGTTACCTTTATTAGTAAGGATTATGGCCAGCCGTAGAATTACTGCTCAGCAGGTGGTTGGTATGCTTTTTGAATCTTCCTCTAACCATGATTATGAGACTGACAGTGCGTCTGAGGGAGAGGACCGAGTGCAAGATTCTGGCAGGGAGTTTTTTGTCCACGAGGAATCATCTGATGATGAAGCTACTCTCAGTGTGGATGAAGCTACTCTCAGTGCCAATGAAGTGCCTTTTTTAGAGGAGGACACTGATATGTCGATGGTGCAGCATGAGGCATCGGAATGGCAGCCTGGGGCTGCAAGGCTTCCTACTGGAAGTGCTGGACTCTGGGTTGATCCAAACATGGTTCAGCCGGTATTGCCTGCCTTTAGTGGTGATTCAGGGTGTAGAGTGGATTGTGACATTTTTTTGCCTATACATTTCTTTTCAGTTGTTTATGGATGATGTAGTTTTGGCTGAGATTGTTGAGCAGACTAATTTGTATGCTGAACAGTTTTTGAGGGACAACAGTGCCAGACTTAGGCCGCGCTCTAGAGCTATCCGGTGGACTCCCACAAATCTGGAAGAGATGAAGAAGTTTTTGGGTTTGACTTTTTTGATGAGCTTGATAAGAAAGCCGTCCCTGGCTTCATATTGGTTTACCAGTCCCTTGATGGCAACAGCCATATTTCCTGCAATTATGAGTCGTGATCGGTATTTACTTTTGCTTCGGATGCCGCATTTTGTTGATAATGCTTTGGCATTGCCACAAGATCACCCTGACTGTGACCGTCTTTTTAAGATTCGGCCTGTTCTTGATCACTTTGTAGATCGATCTTCAGAGATCTATACTCCAGGGAAAGAAATAGCTGTTGATGAGTCTTTGGTCCTGTTCAAGGGCAGTTTAGTTTTTAGGCAGTACATTCCTAGCAAGAAGGCACGTTATGGAATTAAGATGTATATGCTGTCTGAGAGTAAGACAGGATATGTCTATAATTTCTGGGTGTACACTGGTAGTGATTCCACTATTGACCCTCCTGGTTGTCCGTACACTTTTGGCGTTTCAGAGAAAATTGTGTGGGAACTTGCTAGAGGACTGTTTAACAAAGGTCACCATTTGTACCTTGATAACTTCTACACTGCAGTGCAATCGTTTAAGAAATTGTTCAAAGTGGACACTCTTGCTTGTGGCACAATTCGCTCTAACTGTAAAGGTTACTCAAAAGAGCTTGTTTGCAAAAAGCTTCAGAGGGGACTGTGCAGTGCCTTGCGTAGTGAGGAACTGCTAGCTGTGAAATTTGTGGACAGGAGGGATGTGTACATGCTGACTACCATCCATGATGACAGTACTTCACCTGTGGCTGTTTGGGGTCAGGTTGCTGAAGTGTGCAAACCTGTGTGCATTGTAGACTACAATAAGCACATGGGTGGTGTCGATAGAGTAGATCAGAGGTTGGAACCTTACACTGCTGTTCGTAAGGCTTACATTTGGTATAAGAATTTGGCCATCCATCGCTTCAATTTAGCAACTTTTAATGCTTTTGTTGTGTTCAAGGAGTGTTCTCATGCGCCACAGATGACTTTTGTTAAGTTTCAGGAGTCTGTGATAAGTAGCCTTGTTGTAGTGGAACAGGCAAGTGTTCCTAGAGTTGGAGTGGTGGAGGATGTGGCTAGATTGAAAGCTCGCCACTTTCCTGATTTAATTCCTCCCACGCCCAAAAAACCCAATCCCTGTAAGAGATGTAGAGTCTGTTTGCGAAGAGGTATGCAGAAGGAGAGTCGTATGCACTGTGCCGATTGTCCTTCTAATCCTAGAATGTGTGTGCCCACATTTTTCAGATTCTATCACACTCAAAAGAGTTTTTGGGAGCAACCGTGAGTCTAACAGTGTACTGCCTGGTCTGTATGGTTTTATATAGTTATTGTTCAGTTTCACGGTTGGCATTAGAATGATGTCTTTAGTTACCGCTGTTGTGTTTGTAGTTATAGTTTTGTATCTAGTTCCAATTGATTTGTGTTTTCTTTCTTGTTAAAACAAAATTTGATGACGGTGTGCGTGGACTGGCGCTTGGCTGACGGTGTGCGTGGACTGGTGATTGGCTGGCAGTGTGTGTGGGCTGGTGCTTGGCTGGCAGTGTGCGTGGGCTGGCACTTGGCTGGCGGTGTGTGTGGGCTGGCGTTTGGCTGGCAGTGTGTGTGGGCTGGTGGTGTGGGTGGGCTGGTGCTTGGCTGTTGGTATGCGTGGGCTGGCATTTGGCTGGCAGTGTGTGAGTAGTGACTTGCTGCAGGTCATCACACACTCTGCTAGTCAAACGCCACTGCACACACTATGTCAACCACCAGCCAGTGTGATTGCTGTGTCAGTCATGTCGGCGAATGAAAGTGATGGGCCCTCAAATGGCGATGTCTGTTGATGTGAATGTTGTAATGTGCTGGGCCCACGGCTGGCGGTGTGACTGGTCTTGTGTGTCATGTATGAAAGGTGTGCGAATGGCCAGTAAAGAGGTTGGTGCCTAGCTGCGGCTTTACAGCTCACGAGCTGTGAGTCATTGGTTCAGGTTTTCAACCTTTTAATTATTAACAGTGCATTTCCTTTATGTGAAATCTCTTGTTAATAGAATTTTACGCTCTGAACCTTCACTCACCCTCGTGCCAAATCCAACCAGTATGTGTGTGTACTTAAGGAATTGTTCGTTTTGAAGTAATATTTGTCTTTTCTGTCTCTCTCTGCCAGGGTGTACATTGTCTCAACATTGTCTGTTGATGTGAGTGTTGTAATGTGCTGGGGCCACAGCTGGTTGTGTTAAAGTGTATGTCAAGTATGAAAGGTGTGTGAATGGCCTGTAAAGAGGTTGGTGCCTTGTCGTGGCTTTTCAGCTCACGAGCTGTGAGTCATTGGTTCAGGTTTTTAACCTTCTAATTATTAACAGTGCATTTCCTTTTTGTGAAATCTCTTGTTAATAAAATATACATTTTGAACCTTTCACTCACCCTCGTGCCAAATCCAACCAGTATGTGTGTGTTTTCTTGAGGAACAGATGGATAGGCAGTCATATTTGTCTCATCTGTCTTTCTGTGCTAAGGTGTAGTCTGTCTCTAGAGAAAATTTACCAACTTTAGATATTTCTGTAAACCCAAAAAAATGGGGAGTGCTGGGTGGTGTGCCTCTCATGGATCCCAAGTTTTTTTACTCACAATGCCATGCAAACCTCAAAAGGTGACTATAGTCACGCATTTTACTTGCATTACTGTGTCATAATATTCTGGTATCAGAAAAACCACAACTGTCCTACCATCCAGCATTCCCCCCAGGTCTCCCGATAAGAATGTACCTCACTCACGTGGGTGGGCCAAGTGCCCGTGACAGGCAAGGGCCCAAAACGTATTGAGGAGACATCAAAATTACCAATCACAAAACATCCTGGTTTTGCAAGGGGGGTCACCTGGGTTTTTGGGCCCGGGCTCAGCGGCCATCTTGGGAAACTACCAAACCCACACATTTCTGAAAACTGAACACCCGGGGGAGTATAGCGCGGTATGGCTTGCGTGGACCCCCCAACATTGTCCTACCCAGAATACCCTGCAAATCTCAAACTTAGCTGAAAGAAATCAAATTTTTCTTAAATTTCTGTGTGGGAAAGTTGTGGGATAACCAGGCCTACACAAATTTCCTACCACCCAGCGTTCCCCCAGGTCTCCCGATAAAAATGGTACCTCACTCGCGTGGGTGGGCCAAGTACCCGCGACAGGCAAGGCCCCAAAACATATTGAGGAGACATCAAAATTACCTATCACAAAACAACCTGGTTTTGCAAGGGGGGTCACCGGGGTTTTTGGCCCCGGGCTCGGCGGCCATCTTGGGAAACTACCAAACCCACACATTTCTGGAAACTAAACACCCGGGGGAGTCCAGCGAGGTATGGCTTGCGTGGACCCCCCAACGTTGTCCTACCCAGAATCCCCTACAAACCTCAAATTTAGCTGAAAAAAAATCACATTTTTCTCAAATTTCTGTGTGGGAAAGTTGTGGGATCACCGGGCTGACACAAATTTCCTACCACCCAGCGTTCCCCCAGGTCTCCCGATAAAAATGGTACCTCACTCGTGTGGGTGGGTCAAGTACCTGCGACAGGCAAGGGCCCAAAACGTATTGAGGAGACATCAAAATTACCTATCACAAAACAACCTGGTTTTGCAAAGGGGGTCACCTGGGTTTTTGGACCCGGGCTCGGCGGCCATCTTGGGAAACTACCAAACCCACACATTTCTGAAAACTAAACACCCGGGGGAGTCCAGCGAGGTATGGCTTGCGTGGACCCCCGAACGTTGTCCTACCCAGAATCCCCTGCAAACCTCAAATTTAGCTGAAAAAAATCAAATTTTTCTCACATTTCTGTGTGGGAAAGTTGTGGGATCACCGGGCTGACACAAATTTCCTACCACCCAGCGTTCCCCCAGGTCTCCCGATAAAAATGGTACCTCACTTGTGTGGGTGGGCCAAGTACCTGCGACAGGCAAGGGCCCAAAACGTATCGAGGAGACATCAAAATTACCTATCACAAAACAACCTGGTTTTGCAAAGGGGGTTACCTGAGTTTTTGGCCCCAGGCTCGGCGGCCATCTTGGGAAACTACTAACCCAACACATTTCTGAAATTTCTGGGTCCCCTCCAGGGTAATCAACAAACCCTGGGTACCTTTAAAATCCCCATGATGTTGGAAGAAAAGGACGCAAATTAGGCGTTGATACCTTATGTGGTCCAAAAAGTACAGGGGCCTAAGCGCGAACTACCCCAAATAGCCAAAAAAGGGCTTAGCACGGGGTGGGGGGGGGGGGAAGAGAAGCCTAGCAGCGAAGGGGTTAAATATAATCAGACAACAATATTGTTTCTGAAATACTGTTTAGAAAAAGATAGCATCACAAGAGCTAGTAATAGAAAATCTACACACAGTAAAGCAATATATTTGTAAACGATGTTTACTCCACGAGATTTATGTCTGACGATATTTTTGTTGTTGATAGCCGGACACACAACCTACTCTTTCAATTCAGCTATGAAGCTTTTAAAAGTTGAGATCAAATAAGTCAAAGATGGTAACTGCTTAAGTCATAGACTCGGAAAAAATTCATTTGAGGACAATCTTTGACCTCAGCCATCTAGGAACCAACAATTGTGCTCTACTGCAGAGTGTACCACTCTCCGATAGCAGGCAAAATTGAAGCAATTAGCAAATTAATCAGGAATAAGACCGTGCAAGGCCTTACAATACCTTTTAAGTAAAACACAATAATCTCATTTTGACCTAGACAGCAAGAGAGGTTCAATTTAAACTTCTTTGAATGCGTGAAACATAATCAAACTTGGATAACTTAAAGATTATCTAAATTAGTCTGTTCTGAATTGCTTGAAGCAGCTAAAAATAGTGCTGTTCAGTACTTAAATAATTGATCAAGTATTATAAAAGCCTACAAAATACAAGGGCTGGCACAAATGCCATTCCGTGCCTAATGCCCTTGAGAAGGCCTATCTTTAAAAGGTTGTAAATATGACAGCCATCTTCACAATAGAGTACTGAGGAGAGGGATGATCCCAGCTGTAATAGGCATTAAAAACAATAACAAAATGTAATAAAACAAGATTCTAAAACCTTAGTTTTCTCAAAATTCAAAGAGAGGTATATTTTTGTCACCGATTTCTTAATTGCATTCGAACACCTTGTCATAGTGTTCCTACCTGGAGCATCATCACTCAAATCCCGTAAAACACGAGTGTTATTGGCGCCCATCAGACACTATAGCCCTTGAGCCCCCCAAGGATGCCCACCAAAGAAACCATGTAGGTGTTAAGAGGGGGGAGGTGTATACCTGAGCTCTGGAGTGCACCACATTTCAAGGAATATGTTTAGAGCTATGATGATGTAGGTGCTCGTGTTGCTGATGATTTGTCATGCAAATGTTGACCATTTCAGGGTTCTTCCTCTCACTTTGAAAACATTTTCCGAGTGGGCAAGAAGTATGCTGTGGTCCACGTTTGTCAATTAATACTCTTCCTTTGTGAGAATGGCAGTGGAATCACTTCAGGACCTCAAAGCCTTGATGGCTTGGACCATGACTCTGCCTACAGCCTGCGGGAGGATTCCATTGCTTTGGTTGTTTCTGACTCCACCTATAACAAGAGACATTCTCTTGACTGGTCTTTGTTTATGAGGGAACAGTGACTCCGCCACCCTCGCAAAAAGTCATGTGGTCAAATCTCGTGCTAGTGCTTTTGAATTGCACGTGTCCATTAAACTAGGCGTCCTTCAACAACCTCTCTTCTCTATATAAACCATGGTCTCGACTCCCGTCTCTATGGGCTAACTCATACCGATTAGTCCTCCCACACTTAGGGCCTTATTTACAAGAAAGTGACGCATCGCTGAACTGTAAGCCATTTGGCTGCGCCACGCTGTGTCATTGTCAAACACAAAGATGCGTCATATTTACAACAGTATGTCGCTTCCCTGTGCTTTCCCCTGCACTGGCGCACAATTGACTGCCATGTGCCAAAGCAGGCACCCTTGTGCCATGGTGCAAGGGTGTCTGCGTTTTAGGGGAGGTTGTTTTTGTGAAAGAAGGGACACCTTCCGGCACAAAAACAATCACGAGAGGTGTTTTCCTCTTTCTATGTGTGCTGCAGAATGCAGCACGCATGGAAAGAGGAAAAAACGAGGAGAAATATTAGTATTTCTTCTCGTTGCCCCTACTTACACCACCCCTGGGGAGGCGTACGATTCTGACGCATTCCAAGGTTTACAAAATGCTGTAAATCTGGGAATACGGCAGAATCCATGGGTGTTGAATGGGAACATCCACAGCAACACCCATGGCACGCCCCTTTCACACAAAGTGCTGCGTGAAAAGGGGCTGTATTTACAAGGCCACGAAAAGCCACGCAGGGAGGCTTTCCGTGACTTTGTAAATATGGAGCACCACACTGCGCTGCCGGTGCGTCAAAAAAGTGACGCACCGGCGGCGCAAGGGGCTTGTAAATATGTCCCTTAGTGTGGTATGTTCACTATTGACTAGATCTACGTAAACATATGAAGCTCAGTCACGTGAGTACACAGCTTTAATACTGGAAGCACGTATCCCACGTACTGTCCTAATGCTGCTCAAGCTACAATTAGTACCCTCCCTAGACCCTCTGAGTGGATATTGACACTTATTTCTCTATTCAGATTTATTAGTTTAAAGATGATTTTGAGTCCTTATAATGTACTGCATCAGCTACTACTCTTCTCTTCCTTCTCCTAGGTCATATGAATTTACATAAGACCTTCAAGTCCTTTGCGTGCAAAGTTCATTACTGCTTTTTCTGTAATATTCCTTAACTTACTGATTTGGAGTAGTCGGTGCTCTGGGAGCGCAGAGAATCATTATCATGGGAAATAGGTGAACATATCAGTGAGATGTCAGTACCCGTTTCTTGTGCCTTGATTGATTCCTCTCTATGCACAGAGTTGTTCCCAAACAAACTAATTAAAATCTCCCTCCTACCAACTGACCAACTTTTACAAGAATTTAGGTCACTGCTCTAGGCCCAGACTTTTCGAAATGATGGTTGCATCACTGGTTGCAAGCCTGCTGAGGCTAGTTGGTAGCCCAGAATCTCCAGACCACTGCCAACTGCCGCCGTGCAGCACTGGAGACCAGATCCCAATGCTCACAGTTCGCCCCAAGTCCACTGGGCTCAGGAAAGAAGTTGGAGTGCAGATTGGTCACCCAGAAGATGAATTATTGTCCAAGGAAGGATTTGGATCTGACCGCGATACCGGGAGACTGGTAGCCCAGTGAAGACTGGACTTCTACCAGGACTAAGAGGACTTCGAGGGATGTCGACCCTGTGACCAGGACTGCCTCACCCCCTTTGTGGACTGAGAAGTAGCTGCAGGAAGACTCCTATCGACCGCATTGCGTCCACAGCATCTTCGAGCATCTTCAGCTTCCTATGTCCCTTGCATCAGGACCACTTCCATAGGAAACCTTAGCAAAGGATAAAGGTGCCTAAGAACTGACTGAAGACTGCTTCTCCTGCTGAGGTAACTATTTCTAAGGACCCCTGAATGGCTTACTGCCGGAGTTGGTTGCCCCAAGTAACTCTAACCAACCTCAATACAACTAGCCAAAATGTTTTGCTCAGAAAGTGTTTGTGTCAAGTTCATTGAATTTGCCAATGCTTATTCGTGGTTCAGTAAAAAGTACATATTTACTGTGCCTTGTAAAATCTGTATTTCTGGAAACGTGTGGTGGATCTTTTTCATAGTGGTGTCTAAACATAGTCTATTTTTATAAATTAGTGTTGGATTTCTTGAGTGTCTCATTGATTTCTTCTTCAATTGTTTCGTTGCTGTTTAAATGCTTTAAACTTGTTCCTTTGTGTAAGACTTGCTGCTCAGAGCCACAACTACCCAGGGTTGAGCAAGAGGTGTAACAAACAAAACATACTGGTTCTAAAGGATTTGGTAAGTGTCACACAACCACATCATAAAATACAGCCAGGCTCCTCACAAGTAAGCTACGCATGAAAAGTTGAATCTCAGTCTCATTTCAAGCTGGCAACACAGCAGCTCAGATGCCAAAGGTGCCGAGCACTCACATCAGTGGTGAGGAGCTATAAAAGGTAGAATTCTACCATGATGCAGTTACAGTCTCACTACAGGGCCAGGCATGAACCCATACATAAATGTTATTGCGTTCAGAAATGTGATTTCATGTAAACATGAATATTGTGGTAAATAATTGACAATAATAATACTGACTGATATGGAAGCCGAATTGAAATTAGAGTTTCAGGATTAACCCGATATGAAAGGCAATGCCCTTCGTTCATTCCCTGTACGTAGGTAATAGAAATTATGCCTCGAGTAAATTGTTGCAAAAAGCTAAGCTGTGGCATAAAGTGTGAATTTTGCCATGCCCAAATGTAGTGTTGAATTACATTGTACAATGTAAGCTAAATGTATTGGTGCTCCTGGTGACACCAATCCAAGATGATGATCATTGTTGCACCATAGCCACCTTCACCACTACTTTTATGGGTAACAGTTGGTTTCAGGGTTGTCCAAATGTGGGTGCTGTAGCTCACTGTGCCACAAGCTGCACCTCACTGATGAGACCCAACGATGCTGATTTACATGTGCTTCCTTTCCGTATGTAAATTATAATACAGTGGGAAGAAAATTATGTCCATATCTGTTGTCCGATAGACATATTAAAATCTTTTTTTTATTAAACAATATAATTAAATAGGTGGGTGAAAATACAAACAACAATGAGTTAAATTAATCAGGAGACTCGGATACTAGTATGTGTCAGAAATCAAAAAAATGGGTTAGATGAGGGACCCCAGTTCTTTTATAATAGTTCATACCCTAGGTCCCTTGATACGTGGGTTTCCCTTGTTTTCTATAACGTGGAGTGGCAGAGTGAGCAAAAAAATGATGGACTGGCATACGGCCAGAGTAACCACAGAGCTATGGTTGATTCGAGTTTTCCACCCATCACCTATCTTTGTGTTTTTACTTTGTACTGCTTCAAATCAGTGCAGTAGTTTGAGCTGGTGGTTACCGGAGCTCAACAGCAGCGCTTTTCACGAGCACCAGTTAAGGACACATTAGTTTATGGTAGGCACGAGGAGCTTAAGTGATTTGCCCAGAATCACAGGATGTTGAGCTGACGCCGAGACTCAAACTTGGTTTCCCAGCTCTGAAGTCGGCATCTCTGACCCTCATGCCACACCCTCTCCCTACTTTCAGAGTTAGTAGTTGGCTCTGTTTTAGGCAGCGCTAACAGGAGAAATAGGCTGGTAAAATCTGCCTCCTGACGAGAGCCACAGGCACTTATTTTTGTACAAATTAACCACTGCTTCAAATAATCCCCTAAGTACGATAGGGATAGGAGTCCTATAGTGCACTCTACCATAGGGTTTAAGCTGCACCTTACTGATGATGCCCAAAAAGGCTGACACCAGTGTGGGGCTGCTTATGTTCCATTTCAAAGGATACCTAGCCTGGCAATTTGGGCTGAACTATACCTACTGGTGTGCTCAATTGAATTTGGTTGCTGCTTGTCTGGAGTGGAACAGTAAGCAACAAATGATGACTGGAATGTGGCCCAAAGTAATTATCAGTGTCTGAGATTAAATTGTCTTCTTCCCATCAAATTTTTTTAAAAAATTAGAATATGCAATTTTTCATCAGAAACATTGATTTAAAAAATAGATGGCAGGGGCACAACACTTACCTGTCCCCTGAATCCGGCTACTCTGCCAGCAGCCCTCTGGACGAGCAACATCAAGCTGCTTTGCCAGCATTCTCTTCAGTTCTTGCTTGTACCTGTCGAACAAGTCCACTGCCTTCTTGCGACAGAATCTGAGGAGGGATCAGAAAGGAATGGCAATAAATTTGATTAGAGCATCAAGAAGAAAATTGGGGCATTATTCAATTTATACATGTGGCACACTACAGGCCGAGAAGTTGGCAATATATTGATTTGTTACAGCAGAAGGGCGACCGCTTTCTTCTATTCTCCCAGCTGCTGCTAAAAGGAAGTATATAAGCACTGGTTGCAAAGAAGACTAACAACATTAGCACTCCCTCTCTCTCAAGTCAGGTTACACCATAAAGGATGAAGGTGGAAGACAGATTGTGAAGTGAAAAAAGACCATGCAGTACAAGTATTGTCCAGCAGGTGACATGATGTGAAACACAGTCTCTGGTGAGCAATCTACTCCCTCCTGCACTTGTCTGTCTTAGTGGGGTTATTGTAGTCAATAGTGTGTTTGAGGACTGGAGCAGAGGAGTTCTCCTGCCCCACTGCTATCATTGTGTCTCCATTCATGAGGCATTAAAGGAGATGACGGAAGTTGGAGTTATTAGGAGCAAGGGGCAAAGAGAGAGTGCACTGTAGTGTATGGACTTACTTCTTCCAAAAGTACATGAGAAGGGGCAAGACGGTGAGAATTGCCGAGTGAAAAATGGAGCGTTCCACAGAGCCCTTGGAGGCCATATCACATATCATGTCCTTCTGCGCCTCAGAGATGTTCACCTGTGGAAACAGAATAATAACAAAGTGTAAAACTATGTTAAATAGTCATCCTGGCCTGTAGGACCCCCCCCTGCAACAGTATCGTGTCTTACGCAGCTCTATCAATGCACATTAAATCTAACCTCAGGCTCTTTCCGATTTCCCTGTACTGCCTCTCACCCATCTCTTCCAGTGCACCTTACTTACTCCTTTGGCACTGTGTTGGGCCATAGCTTCTCTTGTAAAGCCACAGTAATGGACCCTATGCCCTTTCTCCTGCCTCGGACCTAGATTTAACACAGCTCTTTCATTATACCTCAAACAGTATGATCTGTCGCACTCTTTGATGCCTTGGTGCTGGCTCTAATATAGCTCTGTCAATGCTCCTCACTCATTCTGACCAATAGCACTCTTTGCTGCTCCAGTACAACTCATGTAAGTAGAGGTGGGCAGAAAACGTGGAATTACATAAAAACTCTGTGAGATTCCATGGAGTTTCACGAGCGGGCGGAATCAACAAATCGTGTTGATTTCTCAGCGCTGGAACCTTGTTCTGAGCTGCAAAATCAGCGCAAATGCCATTACGTGGCGCTCCAGAGGGCACTGCTTCTTTGCTACCGCTCAAGTAGATTTTCTACTTGAGCGCCAGCTTCCTCACCACGAATGGTCACGACTGCCTGCGACTGCCCGCGTTGAGAACATGTCACCCGGTGTCGTCCTAGTGCCAGAAAATCGCGCTAGGGACGAGAATTCTCACTCATGCTTGCCAACTTAACGTTGGTGAGCCTCATGCGAGAAAAAAACTCTGCCACACTGCGGATGACGGTGTTTTGTTCGAACTCCGCATTGCAAGTGTAACACGGAGGGGCCAAAACTCTGCAAACTCCGCCGGAGGAGCAAATTTTATCCCTCACCTCTACTTGTAAGTTCACTTGAAATGCATAATGCTTCCTTTATGCTTTGCTTAGAAGAGGCCTTATGTTATGTGCTGTCAACACATTTGTAGAGGTCATATTTGCCACTGCTGTAGCATCCTATGGAATGCCTTTACGACTCTATGGTATGAACCGAATAAAGTATGACGAAATGATTGAGGACCACACCAAAATTTTTTGCGTTCGCGAACGGGCCGATTCTAAGAATCAGCCCGTTTGGGAATGCAAAAAATGCTTTTCACATGTAACAAACTTTATTTTTCGATTTGGTAACCTGTTACCGAATTGCAAAATGGGTTTGCGATTCGGTATTTGGAAGAGGCGCGTTTATGGCATCCCTTCCAAATACCGAATTGTAACGGTATGTATGAATGTTTTGTGACCGTGAATGCGGTCACAAAACATTGCAATTTACCACCAGCTTCAAGTTGGTGGTAACCCGTTCCCAAGGAACCCCTTCCCCTTTGGGAATGGTGGCAAAATCAATTTTTAAGAGCAATGAAAAGAAAACTTTTCATTTTTGTTTTTTAAACGCAACCCCTTTTCCCTTAAAAACAAAAATGCTTGCTTTATTTACAAGCAATCACGGACATGGTGGGCTGCTGACCTCAGCAGGCCACCATCCCAGTAATTTTAGCGATTCCTAGGGTGCAAATTGCGACCAACCTCATTAATATTAATGAGGTAGGTCGTTTTGCGAGCCCCTATGAATCGCTAATTCATACATTTGGAATAGTGATTACCTAATTGTGATTCGCTGAAAAACGCAATTAGGTAATCGCTATTCCAAATCTTGGTACATGTGGCCCTGTATGTTTCTTAGAAAGTTTTGGAATATGGTGTTGTTGGTTCGGAGAATGTGTGTCTGTACATGGGGCTGTGCGTTTGTCTGTGCAGTTTGAATGTGAGACATGGAATTGCCCATCCAGAAGGGTTGTTCATGAATAAAGCAGATTGACTGCTGTCAGTTGTTACGATCATATGGACTTCATTAGGCTGATGGGCAGTAATCTCCTCCCTGTGGCCATATCATGAAGCTGTGTGTTCACACATGATGCACCTCTGTGCCTGTGATATCTGTGACTGCATACATTAACCTCTCGACGGTGCATCTGCTGCCAACAGCAGAGCTCGAAACACTGAGCCGTGATTGTCTGTCTCTATTTCGAGCTGTGCTGTTTGCACAAACAGTAGTTCAGAAAAGAATTGAGTTAAAAGCAGTGTCGGTGCCACTGTTTGAGCATTGGAGCATTTCCCCACTCATTATTTTGGCCCCACAGCACCTCATTAAATGTATTAGTAAACTACATTACAAATATATATTTTAAAGTGCTTGTGCAGCATGAAACTGATGATCGAGCGCTCCTGAGGTGGGTCCTGGAGAAGCCAAGCCAGTGCAGACTGGAGGGGCTGGGGCTTAAAACTGCAACAATATTGCTAGTCAGACACCCGCACTAGTACCCCAGTCAGTAGCCAGCGCATCTAAGTGTGCATGTCGGGTCGGACTGTAGCCTTTCTCCAGCCAGCCCGACATGCGCACTAGGCCTGTCTCAGAGTCCCGGAAATGGCACACATTAGTGAGCCGGGGGTGACTCAAAGTTGCAGCCTACCGTTTTCAGTAATGAGTGATGAGGTTCCCTGCCACAGCCAATCCTGGCGCTGCTGCAACAGTAGGAGCAGCGTCAGCATTGGCTTGGACTGAGACGCGGCAGTGTTACTATGGGCCTCTGGACTCTGCAATGTGCACGTGACGTGAGGCAGTGCGGGGGTAGAAGGAGTCTCTCTCTCTCTTTCTCTCTCTCTCTCTCTCTCTCTTACCTGGCCTTTTCATGCATGCAGCACAAGGAGAGGTAGGCCACAGGCGTTGGTTGCTGATCCTGAGGCACGCATTTGAAACCTGAGAGCTGAGTTCAGTTTCCACAGGTAAGTTTAATTAAATTAGTGAGTTGGTGGAATAATACACAGTATATACATGTATTCAGTACACGTTATCAATATTACCATGATTTGCATATGATTTTGAGCACCCATTCACCCCACACATACTTTTGAAAACTTCTAAAATTGCAAGTACAACAGAAAGCAACACAGTATTTTGATTTAACTGCTAAAATGATAATGGTCTGTCACTCTGGGACTTGATGATGATGATGATGGGAACAAAGGGATGTTCAAAGGGAGCCTCCGGGCCTGTCGTGATTTCCAGACTGGGGGTTTGACGAAGGTTTTAATGTGCTGTGCGAGGCTCGCACATTAAAAAATGTATAATCTCAGGGGAGGCCGAAGCTGGCATATGCACTTTACCAAATACTGTTTTTGTCTTTCTACCCATTAGAAATACAAAAATAGTAATTAGCGCCAGCGGGGGTTTCATGCACTTTTCAGTACTATAGTTGTACGGTGGCACCACGCGCCAGGCCCTTGCTGCTGTTGTTGATGCGGCCGGCGTTTTCAGGACTGGTCTTTACTTTGTCAATGGGGAATTCAAATCAAATTCCCCATTGACAAAGACTTCAAACTTAAGTGCAATGCACTGAATGCAGTATCCGACTTTGAGGAGGCTGAGGCGGGTCACTGGTGGCAATTTGGCATATGCACAAAAAAGTACGTGTAACCCCCGCCGGAGCCAAATACTCTTTTTGTCTTTCTACTCATTAGAAAGACAAAAATAGTATTTTGCGCTAGCGGTGGTGCAGCCAGTGTTTCCATTCCTTGGGGCTTGGAGAATACTGTTCTCCTTTGAAAATTTCCGAACTTGAACAGGCTGCACCCGGGTCAGGACCTTTTCCACACTCGGGGGCCGATTACGATGTCGTTAGGAAGGGCTCCGGATGGGATTCGGTATTGTCAAATCCGATTCGGAACCCTTGTTTCTGACCGAATCGGGCACCTTTCCGGATGACCGAGTACGATGCAAGGAAGCCGTCTGGGCTGTCCGAATCGGTTCCGAATGGGATTCAGGCAGCCCGCTTCATTCGGATCCGACTCGTACAGACCTATGGAGACGGTTTCTGAACGAGTGAGTACGATGACCGATTCGGACAGCCGTTCCGAATCGGTTTGACCAAGACGAAACAGTGTTGGGAAACAGTCTTTGGGGGCCCGGTGCGGGCCCCCCTTCACCCAGAGGCGACCGAATGTGGCCCGTAGGAGTACCCAAGGCCCCTCTTCCCAACCATGCACAATGTGGCAGGTACCAGGGGGTGCCCGCCAAAGGGTGCAAGGTTTTCCCCAACCACCCCTTTTTGCAACGGGAGCCTGTGTTCTCGTTAGAGGCACAGGCTCCTATTGTAGTCAATCGGAGTCTGAAAGCATCCGGACACATTGTAATCGGTCGGTAGGACTCCCAGGCTACGATTCGTTAGCAAAGCATTCCTAACCCGATTCAGTTGGAAGGCTTTCCTAACGACATCGTAATCGGCCCCTCGGTGTGACCACTGGTGTGACTCGTCTGTGAAATGCGTGGGTGAGGTCATTTCTTCTCATCTCGATCTGTTGACTGTTTGAATTGCATGTGAAAGGGGCCAACAAACATTAATGAGCAACTTCGCTCATGCAGGATGATTTGTTTGTTTGTGCTGAACTTGTTCCTTGATGATTCGAGCCACAATACACTGTGGGGTCTCCTTTGTTCTATGCAGGAATGGGGGCTTGGTGTTTTTCATGGTAACAGCAATGTGCATGTAGTTGTGAAATCTGAGTTTATTTAATCAAACAATTAGCGTTGCGGGACAGCCATGCCCAGTCTCCAATCAGGTGCCTGCTATAAGTGCGCCCCAGTGTGTCTGACTTCAGCCCTCTATCACCGTAGTGCTGGTCAAGGGGAAGGAAATTAACATAGTTTAGTGTGTGTAAGAGTGTAAAGCTCTGACATGTTTTACGCTTTTTTATTAACATGCTGCACAACAAAGAAGAGTGCAACACTGATAGTTAGTTACAAGGTCATTTAAGTGATGTAAATCACCCCTAACCGTAACTGCCCGGTACCAATCACAGCACAAAACCACGAGGCCCTCTCTCTCCATAGGAGGATAGAAAAACTATAAAAATGCTTACAGGCTGCATCTCACTCTTGCACATAAATCACATTTTCACAAAGGACTCTGGCTGTCGTGTTGTTGAATTGCTTCACCAGCTGTATTACAGCCCGTCTGACTCCTGAGCCGTCAGCCCTGTGTGCGGTCTTTATGACTTAACAAATGGCTTGCATGCAGCCTACATACACTGGTTTGCTGAAAGGAGGCACTTTCAAATGCAAACAGTAAAATTCAAGCAGCCATTTGTCAGGACATAAACAAAAACATAGGGCCTGGTAACAGATTCCATGTGTTGCCTTGAGCCGTGCTCTGTTCTAGTGTGATGTAATCATTGAGGAAGAAAATCCCAGGAGACTCCACTTGTCTTTGATGCACTGTCCTCTTGTGAACAGGCCACTGCAGCCTGCAGGGAGTTAGCAAGTATGTTAAGAAGATTCAGAAGTGGATTCCTACTTGGAAGCAATTATAGAACTTCTAAAAAAAATAGAAGGTTATTTTTGTAGCACAGGAATTGCGTTGTGTGTCATCATGTGTTAAGTAATAGTTTCTGCAATACCTAAAGCCTTAGGCCCTTATTACGAGTTCAGCGGTCCAATGGATTGCCGAACCCGTGGTGGCGGTCCACGGACCGTCAGACTGGTGATCAACCCACCGCATTAGGACTCTGGCGGTTGGACCGCCACAGGACCGCTGCTGCTACCAGGGATCCACAATCTGAGGTCCTTAATATGCAGGCAGTGCCGCTGGCCCAGCATAATAGGAGTTTCCTCACCGCCACACTTTTCATGGCGGTGAGACCCTACAGGGCCCACTGTTGTGTCTGCGCCATGGGAGTGCATGCAGGAGGGCACATGTTGTGCCCTCCGGTGTGTATGCACCCCCAGTTTCTTCAGGGCATAGACTTGACAGTCCATGACCTGCAGGAACTGCCTTTGACACTCCCATTGCGGTGCCTTTTTCATAGACACTGCAGTGGGACCGACAAAGAACCGCCCGCCAGAGTAAAAATAAGTTGTACTCTGGCGGGCGGTCTTTAATGTCTTTGGCGGTCTCAGAGCAGGGTGGCAGCATGGCGGTCCCGCTCCGAGACTGCCAAAGTCATAAAAAGGCCCTTAGGCTTTAAATATTGATGTAACACATTCAAGTAATTGAAACGTTTGCAGCTATTAAAGACAAACTTGTTGATTTTCTCTACAAAAAGTGAACAATGTGTTAATCCTAACATTTCCTGACTGCTGGTGTTTGTGACCTGCTCAGTTGTTCCTCCTCTGATGTGCAGATATTAGAGTCACTGAATTCACTGGTGTATGCCTGGCTTTTATCTGTCTGATGTTTACCGTATGGTTGCTCTGAAACGTAATACTGAGCATTTGAGACATTGAGGAGTCCTTCATTTAATGATTTTGTTTTAGAAGTACCTCTCTCATTAAGTTGCGCGGGTTCATACAGCCTTCTTTGCAATTGCTATCTGATCCAAAACACCCATTTATTTTTTGATAACTTTGTTCTGCCTGTCAAGATATGAGGGGTGCTGCAGCGGTTCACTGACAAAATATTCGACCCCAAAATATCCCCATACAAAAATATAGTGAAATAAATAGCGATGTCAAAAATATCGGCATGCTATACTTATCATGTAAATTACAAAAATATCGAAAAAAAATATTGTTGTCACTAATATTGTTGTATAAAATGTCATTTTTTAAAAATACATATACATTTAAAAAATAAACATTAAGGGGGTTATTATGATGTCATGGGACCGACCGACACCCGGTCGGCGGTCCCAACTGACAGATTCCAATGCGACGAACACAGTTAAGTCGCATGGTCCCTTTCCTCAATGGGAGCCCATGTTACGGCCATAAACCGGCCGTAACACAAGCTCCCATTGAGGAAAGGGAGATGCAGTTCATCCGTGCAACCCGTGGCAGGCACCTCAAGGTGCCTGAAACAAGGTGCAGAGATCAACAGGGGGGGCACCATAGGTGCCCCCTCGGCCTCCAACCAGAAAGACCCACCCTTGAGATTACTTGCCGGCTTCCGACTGGTGGACGGACTCTCCAAGCCCGTCGAAAGCCAGCCGGAATGACCCGCAGGTTTACTTTCCGACTGTCTCCAACATAATGAGGCAGTTGAAATGAAAACCGACCGGCCCATTACGATGCGGCACTAAACCTTTACGGGCTTTATCTTAATCGGCCCCTTAATATATTAAATAATGACACTAATGTAATATAAATAATATATATGTAATATTTTAAAAAATATATAACAATTATAATTATTTTCAAAAGGTAAAACACACATATATTAATATATCCCCAGGCTCTATCTTGGTTCCGTCTCGTGAGGAGCACTCAGGCATCGGCACAGGGCTCCAAGCACAGCCCCAGTCAAACAGTACAGGAACGCCTGCCAGTCGATCCCCCTTCACAGTCCTGACATCATTTTCTCGCCGACGCGTTTCGAAATTTACATTCTTTTTCAAAGGCTGATGATCACAGGAAGTCAGCACAGCCCAGGTGAGGTCTCAATTTATACACGATAGCGCGCCCTCTGATGGGCTGATCTGTATGATACTGCGCTAAGTAGTGTGGGAGTTGCAGTCCTGGAGGGAAATTTGAATCCCTGTAAGTGCTTCAAAAGACCCTGTTGGTGCATTTCAAGCTCGCAGATGAGCCTCAGCTGACGTGCGTTCCTTTATCCAGTGCCAATGTCCCAATACGGGGCTGTTGAATACAATCCCCTGTGGCCCCCAGGTTCATGAGGTGGTGCTCCTCGGCGGCACGGGCGCCGCCAATATCTCCAGGCTCTACCTTGGTTCCGTCTCGTGCGGAGCACTCAGGCATCGGCACAGGGCTCCAAGCACAGCCCCAGTCAAACTGTACAGGAACGCCTGCCAGTCGATCCCCCTTCACAGTCCTGACATCATTTTCTCGCCGACGCATTAATTATTAATATATATATATATATTTATTTACATATATCTAATTAAAATATTATTAAACAAATAATTGTAATTTATATTATAATGTAATAATTGTTTTAAATGTAATAACATAAAAAACAAACATATATATACATGTATCCAATAACATAAAATATTTAAAAAACAAACCGTTTTAATTACAAATAAAAAATTAAACAAAATACAAAATTACAATTTACTAAAAATATATTACATATTAAAAACTTTAATAAGTATAAATACTATAATTTTCAATAAACAGAAACATATCAATATATGTTTAAACAATATAAACTAGACTATAACATTTTACAATAGATATACTATTACCACTACAATTTATACAAAAGTAGGAAAAGTGTTATACTCAGGAGGGGTAAATTGTACTATTCCCACTCCACTCAGTGCAAAAGTAGGGAAAGTGTTGGATTGCGGAGAGGTATCATTTACTAGTCCCACTCCACTCAGTGCAAAAGTAGGGAAAGTGTTGGATTGCAGAGGGGTTAAAAATTACTATTCCCACTCCTGTCAATGCAACAGTAGGGAAAGAGTTGGATTGCGGAGGGATAAAAGTTACTATTCCCACTCCAGCCAGTGTAACAGTAGGGAAAATGTTGGATTGCGGAGTGGTAAAATTTACTATTCCCACTCCAGTCAGTGCAACAGTAGGGAAAGTGTTGGATAGCGGAGGGGTAAAATTTACTATTACCACTACAGCCAGTGCAACAGTAGGGAAAGTGTTGGATAGCGGAGGGCTTAAAATTAACCGTGGGCGGTAAACTCTGCTCCGCTGACGGAGTTCTCAGAGTTATTACCACTCCACGTTCCGCTTGGAATGCGAAGTTGGTCAAAACTCCGGCACCCGCCACGGAGCGGAGTTTTCCAGCGCAATCCTCAAAATTGCCTGATCCTATCATGGGATTTCCATTCTCCTTGGGACAGGCAGCTCAGCCTATATGCAGTTCGACATGCGCACTGTGCAGATCGTGCCGTCCTTGCCTTGCTTTGTTCAGCTTCCTGCTTTTCTCTCCACTAGAAAGTGAAACCCAATATGATAGCAGTACTCCGAGTACTACTACTGACATGGTGGTTTCAAAACTGCCCCGACACGTCATGGATAGGTAAGTGTGGACGCATAGCTATGTATGTATCTGCAAATTGGTGCTGCTATCGGACACGTCACTCATTTTCCTGTATTACTGAATGTATATGGCGCTTACCTCCCCTCACGAGGCCGCCAAGCATTAGCAGGACAAATGCACAGTATAAAGAAAAAGGTCAGAACGGAACTCTAATTCACGAGCTGCACTAGTTTGTAATAGATCGTACAGTATGCATCACAAGCATGCGTCATAAAACTGTAAGTGCAATGCATGGGTGATGATTTTGTACGCACACTTACACCACACTGTCCTATCCAGAGCGCTGTGGAGTACAGCGCTGAGTTAAACCTTACTCTACAGTACTGATTACCTGGGCTGTGCTTCAATACATATGGGCATCTCGCTAATGCGGTGTACATTCCTGAGACCGTGACCCACCTTCGGTAACACCCCACAGTGCTAGGTATATAATATTAGTCTGTATCTTTAAGGGACTGCAGAGCCGAATGCGTTTGATTGTCTTTGTACTCTGTTGCCCTGTGTACATGTGCGCTACGTTGTATTATGCTGTATGGCAGGCACTAGATATGTACGGGACACTATAATTCACTACTGGAAGTGTGCAATGATACTTTGAACCTACATTTGCTACTCTCTGCAATACGTTGTGCTATGTATTCCATATGCAATGCGGAATATAAACTGAACAGTGCGGAATATGTAATTATCTCGGTAAAGTGTACAATGTTGGGTACATGGGGTCCTGAGATTCTTATCATATATTATATAAATTTCAATCTAAAATGAACTTTACTGCCCTGAATAAACGGCTCCATTTGCAGTATGCTGTACAGCGTCGAAAGCCTGTGTGTTGCACTCGCAAACAGGAAGTAGGGGTGGTTATCTTCTGGATGTTGGACATCATAATTCTGTGAACTTAAGCTACTACAGCATGCTTCGAAGTTCAAATCCAACTTCCACGAGATGCACGCATGTGAGTCGTAACATTACATTTCGAGATCGGCAGTCGGCGCATGCAATCTGTCACACAGTTTATGAGATAGGAATCGAATGCATTGTGTGTTTTTTTTAATATCGTCTTTATGACTCTTTGTGACTCTCAGTGCCCTAGTGAATCATGGAATAGCCTTAAACCATGGGTGCCCATAATGTGGTAGTAGCTAGGTGCTAGGCTGATAGACTGCTCTGTCATCATCGTACTGTACATTAGCTCTCTGTGTTCTTTCACAATTTCTAACTCAATTGTGCCATCTACTGGCAACATATAGTGTAGATAATCTCTTTCACATATGAGCAAGGAGACTGCATTGTTTGTTTCAGTAAACTCCGCGGAATCTCGCTGATTTTTTTGGTAACTCCGCGGAATTCCGCGGAATGAAACTCCGCGAGCACCGCCCAGGCTTACTTAAAATTTACTATTCCCACTCCAGTCCGTGCAAAAGTAAGGAGAGTGTTGGATTGCAGAAGGCTAAAATTTACTACTATTCCTACTCCAGACAGTGCAACATTAGAAACAAAATAATTAACTTGAACAAAATAAAAAAAATAAAAAACATACTAAATAACAAAAAATATAAATATATAAATATAAAAAATCGAAATATTTTTATACAATGAAATACAATAAATATGTGTTACAATATTTAATACATATAATAAATAACTACAAATATTATTATAATTAAAATACAAAACTATATTCTCAAATCAATATTAACTCAATAAATGTAGTGTTATTTATATTTAAAAAGCAAAACACAATTAACACATACAAAAATAAATAACATATTTATAAAACATCAATTAACCTTTTTAAATGTAGTATTACTTAAAAAACTTTCTACCCTATATTTCTACAATGTACACAATCCATATCTAAAATTAAATCTTTAAATGGTGTTATTTACACATTACATAATTAAATATTTATTAGAATATTAATAATAATTAAGTATGACTAAAATAATTATATTTAATTCTCTCCCCACCATTTATCCATACAAACCAAACAACCCACACCTAATATATAAAATAAAAAATATTATTTGCATATTTTTCATAATTAATTGTTAATTAAACAATTATTAATAATTAACTATAAAAAATGAATTAATTAACTTCACTTCCTTTAATCCAACAAATGCCACAACTCACACCTATTATATTACATAGCGAATGTCTTAATTACATATTTTACATAATTATTTATAATTTCAATAATTATTATAAATTAACATTATTAATTAATCATTATAATTAATTCCCTACACACCCTTTACCTAAAAAATATATTGTATTACACAATTTACGTAATTAATTGTCAAATAAATAAATAATAATAATTAACAATTAATTATTAATTTATTATAATTAATTTACTTCCACCCTATACCCCTACAACACACACAACCCGCACCTGAAATGTAATTAAGAAATATTAATTATACAATTAACATAATTAATGATCAATTAAATAATTAATATTAATTAAAACCTATTTATTAATTAATTATAATTAATTTACTTCCCACCCTACACCCCTACGAAACATACAACCTGCACCTCAAAGTTAATTAAAAAAATAAAATTAATTATACAATTAACAAATAATTGTTAATTAAATACAAAATATTAATTACAAATTCATTACTAAATTATTATAATTAATGTACTTCCCACTCTACACCCCTATAAACCCTACAACTTGCTACAGTACTAAAAGTTAAAAAATATATAAAATTACATTTCAGAACTACTAGCAATTTAAAAACGATGTTAAAAAACATTAACAACAATTAAACAAACATTTTATAACATATATTTAAAATACATAAAAATAATTAAAAAACGATATTCTTAACAACAATATCTTTGTAAACTATATAAATGATTTCGATATTGCTAAAATCAATATTTCTTACCTTAAAATTGATATTCTTGACAACGATATTCTTGTACACGATATTTCTGTGTGACGATATTTCAGACTCGATATTTCAGTCTGACGCTATTTTTCAAAAATTATTTTGTCTGAACATCTGCTGCAGCAGGTCATGGTGGATTTGCTGGGCAACTAATTCATGAATAACAGCTGCATCATTTGCTATGTTTGTAAATGATGCAGCTGGTTTTGATGATGTAGTGGACCACCAAGGGGAGCTAATGAAGCTCCATCATCAGGATGGAGGTGATGGGATCATATTTCTTCATCCCCTGAATGAGACTTACAGTGCCTTGTAGGATGTCCTCCTGCCTCTTAATGTTTATACCTTGCTGTCTCATTGTGTCCAATACGACAAATCACAATAACTTCTATTTCCTCACATTTCATTTGTAAAGGTTTATCAATAAATAAAGAAATTTGTGAGGCACTCAGCATTGTTATCTAAAAGTCTGTTTTGAAGTTCTGTTGTTATACTGAAGAAGCAGCTACCTACGTCATCATCATATGAAATCTCTTTAATGATGTCATAACTACACTTTCACAATTGCTTTTTTAACCTTCTTGCTTTCTCAAATATGTTGAAAATGCACCATTTGCCCACTCTTTTTTCAAAATTATGACAGTTGGGCTTGCTTGCTGCGCTCGCTCGTCACCGGGCCTTGATCCCGAACTTTTACGGCCACCACTTTCAAATGTCACCAGCTGCCACTGGTTAAAAGCGTGCCCCCTAGAAACTGTAATCGCATAAAAACTGACGCACTGTGGTGCCCTGTGTGAGTGCTCAATTCATGATATGGCTTGGGGCCTGATTACGACTTTGGCGGTGAGGCACCGGGTCCGCCCCACCGCCGCACCGCCAAAGTCATGGTCAGGCCGCCCGCCAGATTAGAAGTTTCCTCCTATCTGGGGAGCTTTGTTTTTGATGTTCCCACGGTGGTGCCCTGAAAATGGGCACCGCAATGGGAATGCCAACAACAGTTCCTGCATGGCATGGACTGAAAAGTCCATGCCGTGCAGGAACTGGTGTGCATGCACATAGGGGAGCACATGTTGTGCCCCCCTGTGTGCATCCCAGGGCGCAGAGGCACTCCGCCACGGTTTTCATGATGGTGGAACCGCCATGAAAACTGTGTTGGGGAGGAAGCTTGTAATATGCTTGGCGGGAGCACGGAGGTCCCGCCAAGCATACTACTGCCTCTACACCGCCGCACCATGGCTGCGGCAGCGCAATGGCGGTCCAACCACCCTAATTGCAATAGGGCGGTTGGTAGAACGCCACCGCCGTTCCCCCACAAGTCTGACGGTCTGTGGACCGCCAGACTTGTAATTAAGCCCTTAGGCCCTGATTATGAGTTTAACGGTGTGGCAGTGTGTCTGCCCCGCCGCCACACTGCCAAACGCGTGGTCGGGCCTCCCATCAGATTACGAGTTCAACTCGTGTCTGGCAGGCTTTCTGTGGTGTTCCCACGGTAGTGCATTTAAAACTAAACACCGCAATGGGAACGCCAAAAACAGTTCCTGCACGTCATGGACTCAAAAGTCCATGCCGTGCAGGAACTGGTGTGCATGCATACAGGAGGCACACGTTGTGCCCCCCTCTGTGCATACACAGGGCGTGAGGCACAAGGGGGCACTGTAGAGCCCCCTTTGTTTCCTCTCCGCCAGAGTTTTCATGGAGCAGGAACCGCCATGTAAACCCTGGCGGAGAGGAAACTCGTAATATGCTTGGTGAGGCCACAATGGTACTGCCAAGCATATTGTGGCCTCTGGACCGCCACGCCACCTCAAGGGAATAGCAATTCCCTGGCGGTAGCGGCGGTCCCATGGCTGTCCCACTGCTTGAGTCGTAATCGGGCAGTCGGGAGACAACCACCGCCATGCTGCCACGAGTCTGGCAGCCCTCGGAATTCCAGACTCATAATCAGGCCCATAGTGGTTAGAGGGTTCAGGGCTGTTATGGTACTGTGTTTATAACAAATAAATTAATTAAAGCACTATCATACATTATGAAACCTCTATTAGTTAGGGCACTGCAGAGGTCTTTGTCTGTAACCAGAGGGCCACAGAATTGAACCCTTGTTATTGCAGTGGAGGATAGTAACTTGTGTATGTTTAGTACTACAAGGTCTCAGCCTGTGACATAAAACACTGTGAATATGTATTTATTTAAAATGTGCATTACACACAGTAGAAGATACGCTGCTATAAAATGCACACAAAGGTTTAAGATAAAACAGGGCTTCCAAAATACAGGGCCTGATTATGAGTGCGGTGGCACAGCAGTGGCGGTCCACTGTCTGCTGGATTATGACTCTCACCGTCGTACCGGCAGTGGACCACCATCTGCGCCAGGGAACAGTCATTCCCTGGCGGTGGAGGAGCTGCACCACAATGTAAAATGCTCAGCGGGACTGCACCAGTCCCGCTGAGCATATTACGAGTTCCTGCACTGCCAGCCATTTCATGGCGGGGCTAAGGCTGGGGGTGCAGGAACAAAGAGGGCCCTGCAGGGCCCCCATGCCCCCCCCCCCACCGTGGGGTACATTCAGGTGGGCACAACATGTGCCCCCCTGTCTGTATTCCCCCAAAGTTCCAGCACGGCATGGAAGTCACCATCCATGCCGTGCTGGAACTTTTTTTGCCGATCCCAATGTCATGCCTGTTTTCCAGGCACCGCCATGGGGAAGGCAAAGGACTGTCTGCCTTACACAAGTTCAACTAATAATAAGGCGGGCTGTCCTTGTGCGGCTTTCTGCGGTGCTGTGTCGGTGGAGATCCAGCGCAGTACTCCCAAAGTTGTAATCAGCCCCATAGATTTTGTAATACCCAGACTGTGTGTAATGCAATTATTTTTATAACTGTTCCTTAAAAGCACACACTTCACAGATCAGCTGGTAACTCCCTTGCAATACCACTCAAAAAGAATACATTTTTGACATCAGGAAGCTTCAAGTGATTCCATCAATTAAAGCCAATACCGGCTTCCAAGTACCCTTTACATCTGCAGATTACCCAGTTGGCAACATTCACATTTCTTTCGCAGAAGCAGGCACCCTGGCAAGAAGACTTGTTTAGTTGTCTGCTACATTTCTTTCGGGGAAGCAGGCACCCTGGCAAGAAGGCTTGTTTAACTGTCTGCACAGCACAGGAGACGTCCTGCCTTACACTTCAGATGAAGCATTTCAACTCTCCGAATGAACCGCCCCAGAACGGTTGCCTTTTCATAAAGAGTAGGGGAACAGTTTTTCCTACATTAAAAAAAGTATGTGTAAGTTGTGCCCCTCAGATCCCGCCCACTTCAACTACTGCATCTAATATAATGATGCTAACAACTAAAATTAGGCCTTCAACTTGTTAGATGAAATTTGAGAGCTGTGCTTTCCTGTTCCTAATTGCATGCTGCAAAGTCAATATGGTACTGAACATTGGGGACGCTCCACCTCTTGAAAAACATTTTTAAGCTCTCTTGTGCATCTCTCTCTCAATTGACTCCTAGTTCCACCATGCAGGAAGAAATAGATGTTAAAATTACTGTTCTTGAGACAGGTCTTCATCCCCTGTTGTATTGGCTTCAGTTTATGGTCCAAGCCTAGAGTAAACTACATATTGCGATGCCGTGAGGAATTTGCCTATTTAAGCAGATGTCACTCCATATCTGGCTTACAAAAGGTTATATATTTAATGCATGATGATCTCCAATCCAAAAGTACAATGGTGACCTAATACACAATTGTTACTGGCAACAAATACCTTTATGCAACATAGAGGTCTAAATATGTTTTACAAAATTTTTGCCCTCATAGAGGTAATACTTGAAATTATACACCAATGGGATTGTATTTTAATAAATCATTTTTAGCACTCCTGTAAGACGAGATTTCATAAATGATAATTAGGACACATAATCATATTAGATGACATTTTTGTTAACAATATTATGACATATAACCATACCTGCACCTAATTTGTGTCAGTGCTATGTAGGAACAATAGAAAGTAGTTTATTACCTATATTTGTAAAGATTTCTGTTCACACACTCCAAACAACACTAAAACTTACAACCAAACAGATGCATGAAATATTAACCACACCTATTCTACTGATGATTCTACTCAAACATAAAACAGACTTAGTATCATTGAAACAAGGGTGTGAAGGTTCACAAACCTGACAGAAAAGGAAGGCCAAACAATGGCTATTCAAAACTGTGTTAACATAAAATAACTCATTGCAAAGAATTTTCTCAAAGATTGCTTTTCCCATTGTTTAGCAGAACAATATCTGTACTTTACCAGCTGGTATGAATTCAGAGTCTTTGCTCTCACCCGAAACTTGTGTGGCACATCCGCTTGCAGGAAGAGTCGGGTGATCATGTTGATTTTCCGCTGTAGCCTGGCCTCATCAGCCTCCTGATACATTCCGTATGACATCAGGATAGTGGCATCATCCCTCAAGCTGAAGAACCTAGGAAGCAAGAGGTCATTGTGGGAGATTTTGATTAGCTGATGGAGGCAGTCAATTTATTTTCTTTCTTTAGAGCTATTGTAAAGCACTTCAAAACACTGTGCACCTGCCTCAGAGTGCTTTATGGGCTACAGGAACATGCAGGTCATGTAGGTACAAATAACATAATAGTTAGTGCACTTTGACAAAGAGTCCTCAAGTGAATTCCTGTCAAATTTCTGAAAGCCGTGTTTAATAATGAGATGATGATAAGTGGAGGGTGTAGTGGAAATCCATCAATATCCACTGGACAAGTCAAGATTCCAGTCATAGCCAACCAGGTGCTTCGACACAAATGGATGACAGGTAGAAAATACTGTGATGTGTGGGACAACAACTATCCAGAAGTAGATCAGTCTTCTAGAAAAGCTGGAGTGATGGAAATGTCTCTTTAATTCATCCCATCTGTTATTGTAGTTTGGTGTGAGGTGGACCGTTGTTCCACAGTCTAAAGCCTCAGGCGTTGGTGTCTGCCTGTGAGTGTGCGGTCTGCATAATATTAAATTATTTTGCGTGACACTTGCTACCACAGTTTAGCCATTTCACAATGCTGTACATGCCTGGTATTATTATAACTAAATGGAATTGCACTTACTTAGTTGACTTCAGAAAGATGAAAGAGAGTTCATCTTATCGAGTTTTGAACCTGTTTTGAACCTGTGACTGCTAAGTTTTGTGGTGCTCATCATGAGAAGTCGTCAACGGCACAATTGAGATAGGGACATATAATTTTGTGCGAGAGTAAGGTGTGGTTGGTGTGTGGATCATTTTGCGCGGGGGTAAAACACCATTAATCCAGGTGATTCCCTGTCAGTCGAGGTTTCACTTGAGTATGAGTAGGAGTAGGACGGAAAGTGTTGCTCCGGACCCTTTTTTTGTCTGATTGATTACTATCGATTCTTTAGTGGAGCAGACAAAGTTGTTGTATTTTGCTTGGCATTGTTTTTGTGCTTGTATTGCAACGCTCAAGAAAAATTGTAAAGAAGGTTGAACTGCTGCGAGGTGTGAGAAAGACATGACAGTGTGTCGCCCTGAGATTGGATTGTTGTCGTTAGTGCTGCACTGCTATTAGTTGACTACATTATAGAGAGCTGCGCTGTTATTGGTTGTTGACGCCGAACGAGAGTTGTGAACAAAATGAGATTATTTTCTGTTTAAAACAAAATTCTATTTGTGATTGTTGACATTATTGCTGGAAAATGAAATTCCTTAAAGCTATATGAAATCTGACTAGGGGAGAAGTGAGTATACCTGTTCAAGAGGCGGGGAAGAGGCACCACCCGAAGACATGCCAGGTCATTATATGGCCATAAATGTGGGCCTTTACACATGTATTTGGCTGAGTCAATGGCATAAGATCACAAAGAAAGAAGGCGCACTGATGTTTGCATGCTATTGCACATTTAATTTGAGAATCATTGAAAATTTAAGAAGGGTATTGTACAAAATTAAGCTACCTCCTGGGCCCTCACAGTACGAAGCACTTAACGCTTGGGAGCGTGCTGCTCATGTTAGGCAGAAGGAAAAATATCAAGGAAAGGTCAGAAAGGCAGTGCAAAGTTGTGCTGATGCTAGATTGGTAGCAGAACAAAATTTATAGAGATCTGATGTAATAGAGGGAGCTAGAGTGTACCCTGCATTGGCGAGTGAAGAATCTGAGGAAAGGAAGAAAAAGAAAGCGAAGAAGAAAGAGGATAAGGCAAAAAACACAGAGAATATAGGCATAGATAGTGATTATAGCGATCATTCCTCAGATATGTTGTTATCAAAAAGTTCAACTCCATATAATGTGGCCCAACCTGGAGGGACGCATGGTGCAGTTATCGTACGCAGACGATACCCAGATTGTGGCATCAGTAACCCAAAGTGTGGATGAGACGGCGGCTAAGTTCAGGAACTGCCTAAAGAATGTTATGCAATGGATGAGCTCTAATTTTTTAAACCTCAACACGGAAAAGTCGGAGGTGATGGAATTCGGTCAGAAGCCTTCCATCTGGAGCCAATTATGGTGGCCCACTGAGGCTGGGAACTGCCCCAGTCCCGTAACAAAGGCCAGGAATCTTGGCTTTATGTTTGACAGCAATCTAAAATTTGCCCAACAAACTAATAAGGTGTCTGCTTGTTTCTACACGCTGAAAAACTTGTGCAAAATCCTTCGGTTCGTTCCCTTAACCATGAGGAAAACTGTAATCGGGGCTTTGATTCTTTCCAGAATCGATTATGGCAACGCCCTTTACCTGGGAGCAGACAAGGGCCAGATTGCCAAACTACAGTCCATTCAGAACGCGGCGGCCCGGGTGCTTTTTGGTCTTCCCAAACATCACCCTACCTCAGCCTCCGTTAAACAGCTCCACTGGCTCCCGGTTCGGCAGTGAGTGGATTTCAAGGCTCTCTGTCTTGTACACAAAGCCTTGTATGGTGGAGGAGCTGCTGACGTGCAGCTGCTATTCAAGCGGTACTCTCCTCAACGCTGTCTCAGATCATCGAATACAGGTCTGATCCTGATCCCCAAGATAAAAAAAGTCAGATGGGGAGGCAAGGGTTTTTCATACCAGGCTGCCAAGCTATGGAACGCACTCCCCGCACAGCTCAGATTACAATCAAATAGGACTATTTTTAGGAAACAAATAAAGAGCTGGCAGTTTAATCAGTGTGCCCAGCATTCTTTCACTCAGCGCCAAGACGCCTCGGCATTCGTGCGCTTAATAAATAAGTCAGTCAGTCAGTTACTGGTGGAAACTCTGGAACAGCCACCGCACGAGTACAAGGGAAATACGAGTATGAATCCGATGGGAGGGAGTTCAGGGATCAGTGCCCTGTTAACTCCACTCTTCTCAATGCCCCAGATGCAATTACTCTTCCAATCACTATTGGTCCCTTAGTTCCTTTGTATAGACCCAAGTCTGCAGGAAACATGACCCATACTTTGACAGTCCCTACTGGGGTAGCCATATCAGCTAATGTTCCTGTGGTCCATGAATGGGAGGAACTCTTTAATTCCGACTCTATTGAATAACCCTTGTGTTGCCGGTGCAACATCAAAGATGACTCAGACAGAATTTGTTCTTATAAGAGGGGCCGCTCAAACATCGCCAACTTCTGACATGTCTATTTGGAATTCACCTCCGAACATTAACCACAGTAGTCCCAGGGAAGGGATAGTGCCTAATGCCCCTGTAGTAAAGAATGATCTTAGTACCCAGGAATTAGATGATTGGATTCGATTTTTCAATGAGTCCCCAAGAGAAAGTGATGGTTCAGGATTAGGCAAAGAATTAATTCGGACCCTGATGAGGGAAAATGCAGTGGATGTGGACAAACTAACGTCAAATCTGGATGAGATGATACAAGAAAACCTTGATCTTTCCCAATTAGATGCCTACCAAGAGAACAAACTTATATTCCAAATGTGCAGGACAGGCTAATGAAAAGCTGTCTGAATTAGCTCAGAAATATGAAGTCGATTTGAATAGGACCAAATCTCTGCAGAAGATTTACCATGTATGCTTTGATGTAAATGACATAACTAGCATGAGAATTGCAGTTTAAGGAATTAATTAGTAGCATCCGAAAGTGGAGTGAGCTAGATAAATGGGAAGGCAGATAGCCGAAGATGAGACAGCAAAAGAAAACAAAGGGAGAGCTCCCTCTGTCTTCAACAAGTGGCGAGGGCGCTTCAACTTTTCCATTTAGGGAAGTGGCTGGTGGAGTTATGTCCATGTGAAGCAGGGTCCAGTTTTACCATATAGTGCCCCAGGCCCTTCCTACCCACATCTGAAGCATGAGAGTCTCGAATGTCCCTGCCAGCCAGTAGGTAAGGTTGTGCTAAATTATCCACACTGCCTTGAGCATTTACTGAGGGAGTAGGCCTCATGCCCATCTACAAAATTAGATTTATCTCTCCTGTGAAGGCCACAAACCTCAGTTCACTGCTTTTCTGATAAACAAGTCACCGAGCCCCTGCCCTCTGCCCCTGCCTTCTGTGTGTACATCTTACTGAACATCGAGAGGATGTAGCAATAACAGGATGCATCTGTCATCTAGAAGAACAAGATGGGCTAAGAGTAGCTTCTGCTTTAAATTTTCCGAGAAGTGATGCAAATTGCTTTCGATAAAATGTTCAGCTTTTGTTATGTTCTGTGGTCAAACACCTGCTAATGTTTAGATTTTGCGGTCAATGGTTCCTCATTAAAACTGTATAAAAGGACTGTCTACTGACCAGCTCATTGATTACCTCTTATAGCGTAATTCACTTCAAGGTGCTCCCAGCTAGCTGTTTGATTTATTGATTGATTGAACATTATGCAAGGCTATACTTCCTCATTGTACTTTGATATTCAATTCCTCTCTCTCTGTCTCTCTCTTTGAATTGCAGTGATTCTAAACTTACCAGACTGCATGTTTTTTTATTTTTTATTTTATAAAGTTTTATATAGCGCGAAATAGACCCCGGAGGGTATCAGAGCGCTTTACATTTAGGATTGTTGCGTTACAGGTTACATCAGTTACAAGAGCAAAGTAGGGTACAGTAAACAAAAACAATGTTGCGAGAATTTGTAGGAGGGAGACGAGGAGGAACTGTGTCCAATGTCCGGCTGGGTAGATGACGGTCGAGGGGAAAACCAGGGCCAATCTCCTCTATAGCTGTCTAGCAGCTCCACCGGGCATCAGCCATGTTGCACAAGTCTCAGCGTTCAGGAAAGATAGTATTGATTTGATATGATTTGAAAAGTTTTATATAGCGCTGGCTAGACCCGGAGGTATCAGAGCGCTTTACCAGAGGATCGTTGTGTTAAAGTTACATCTGTTACAATAGCATAGTAAGGTACAGTAAACAAAAACAATGTTGCAAGAATTCGTAGGAGGGAGACGAGGAAGAACTGTGCCCAATGTCCGGCTGGGTAGGTGACGGTCGAGGGGGAAACCAGGGCCAATCTCCTCTATAGCTGTCTGGCAGCTCCACCGGGCATCAGCCATGTTGCTCAAGTCTCAGCGTTGAGGAGAAACAGTTAAGAATAGATACATATGCTACAGTTGCACAGTCAAGAAGCGGAAGAACATGTCCCCACTAGAGGGCAGAGGTAAGAGAAGGGGGGAGGGGAGTAAAAAAAAAATCCAGGGAAGAAGCAGGGGGCTGCCATTTAGGCCGCAGAGGAAACGAAGGCAGAGGCGGTCGCCATTATAGGTAAGAATAGATACATGGGCTTCAGTTTCATAGACAAGAAGTAGAAGAACAAGTCCCCACTAGAGGGCAGAGGTAAAAAAAAAAAAAGGGGAGGGGGGCTGCCATTTAGGCCGCCAAAGAAAAACGAAGGCAGATGCAGCCGCCATTTTAGGGTCAGGCTCGACATGACCAGGCCTCTGTAGACCCGTGTGTAGGCCATGGTAAAGCTCCGCTCGAGCCCACCCCGGATCAGATGTGGCGGCTTCCAGAACCCGCAGCGGCTGTAGACAGAGTCAGAGCCCACAGAGGGGCAGGGGTTTGGGCAGCGGCGGGCAGGTCTGGTGGGCGTCAGCGGTGGCGAGGCTGCAGCGGGCCGGGGCGGATTCGGCCACACGCCTCAAACCCCGGATTGAGGAGACACAGCAAGGAAACAGCCCAGGTAAGGCGTACAAGTGGCCGCCCCCCGGTAGGCTAGCGGAAGGCTGAGTGCCTGAGGTCGCGGGTGAGGCTGCTGTGGGCCAAGACCAATGGTCATCCGCGGGGGCGCGGCTGCAGCGGGACGGGCCAAGTCAGGCTGGGGCCTGCCTCAGTCCCAAGGATATGTCGGGAGCAGGCGAGCCGGGACCCAGCGGGAGTCAGGTGCACCAGCCCTGAAAGGAGTGGTGTTTCCCCGCTCCCTGGACCTTGCAGTCACTCCAGTGGACCCCGCCGAAGGCAACCCAACATCCAGGAATCCAGCCGGGCAGTGAGCGGGGAGAGGTGGGAAGGACTCACCGGGACTGTTCTCCGATGATACGAGGAGGTCGCTGCAAGGAGCGTCAACGTTCCGGGTTCTTCAGTGGCAACCGGGGTCTCGATCCTCTCACGGCAGGCAAGCGCCGGGTCGGACGATCCCACAGCGGGTAGCCGGGGTCCAGGCAGATCCAGGCGCTGCGGAGCAGAGTGCTGCAAGATGGCGCCGGGAAACCAAATGGCGTTGAAAGGCAGCGCCCACCCTAATGGCCACTGGCGAGATGTCGGCCCTCCAGGGTGGAGGGGACAGAACTCTCCAGCAGCGTGTTGGCTTCCGGACTCCACAGGTCTCCGGAGATGCGGCTCGCCGGCCGCAGGCAGGGGCTCGTCGCCCACCAAGTTGGCAAGTGGGGGAGGCCACCATGGTTTTACTTTTGATTAGTGATGTGTCTTCAACACTTGTTACTTGCTAGATTGTAAGGTGTTATTTTTGATTACCAATGTGTCTTTGACACTTATTATTTACTTGTTTAAATACATTCTGCCACTCCTGACTCAATTCCTGCTTCTCAGAAGTATGTCTTGTTATTTCAGCTAACACATTCATGGGCATATTTACAAGCCCCTATCGCCACGGGAACGTCACTATTTGCGACGTTCCCGTGGCGATAGGGGCTTCGCCTTATTTACAAGGCAGCGTTAAGTCACTTAACGTGGCTTAACGCTGCTTTGTAAATAAGGCCCCCTTTCACACTATGCTTAGCGTGAAAGGGGTGGGCACTGTCCACTGACCAGCTCACTGATCACCTCTTACAGTGTAATTCATTTTGAGGTGCTCCCAGCTAGCGGTTTGATTTATTGATTGATTGAACATTATGTAAGGCTATACTACCTCATTGTACTTTGATATTCAATTTCTCTCTCTCTCTCTTTGAATTGCTGTGATTTTAAACTTACCAGCATCACCTCCCCTTCATTAAGGAACCGATGCATCACCTCCCCTGCGTGGCAGTAAGGAACCGATGCATCACCTCCCCCGGAGTAAGGAACCGACGCATCACCTTCCCTGCGCATAAGGAACCGGCGCATCACCTTCCCTGCGGCTGTTTTGTTTATGATTTTGACGCATCCAAGGTACTTTGTGTTGAAAGTGTCGCATCTATAGTTTGCAATGGGCAGAACTGTTTCTACCTTTTAAAAGTCATATTTTGATTACTGTATTGTGGATTTTTGTCATTTTGGTCTTGTTTGGTTTAGATAAAGATTACTTATTTTTCTAAACTGGTGTGGTGTCCATTTGTAGTGTTTTCACTGTATTACTGTATGTGTGCACATATGCTTTACACACTGCCTCTGAGATAAGCCTGTCTGCTCGTGCCAAGCTACCAAGGGGGTGAGCTGGGGTTATTTTAGAAGTGTATCCCCCTTACCCTGACTAGGAAGAATGGTCCCTACTTGGACAAAGGTGCAAACCATTGCCAACTAGAGACCCCCATTTCTAACAGTATGTAAGCTGGATTTTAGAATTACTGCTCTTATAAAGTATTTACAATATATTGCTTTTCTCAGTAAACAAGTCACAATACTTTTACAGAGTTTCTTTAACTTATATTGCACAACTACTCACCAAGCTATAAGTTAGAGAAAAAAAGTTATTATTAATCACATAGGCGAAACCAATGCTTGTTGATTTTGGCCTACCCCACCGTTCACATAGCTGTTTTCACATTTCTTCGATTGTAATTGTTAAAAGTCCTTTGCCTCTCCTTAGCTTTGCAGAGATTAAGGAAGGGCCTGGAGAGCTTACAGTGTGAAAGAGTACTTCAGCTCCAGTGCCCTTTATTCCACGACCTCTTCCACAGGGCTGTCTTGAGAGGGCCCCTGGGTAGTTAGAGAGCTTTTTGGAGGGAGCGGGGGGGGGGGCGGGCTGATGAGACAGCTGGGTTTGTCCGTCCTGTCATAATAATGCCATTGCTGCAAGTGGTGCATGAGCCAACAGTTCACTACAAGGGGTTTTTAAAGGAAATCACTGAGCTATTAATGTTTTGTACATCTTTTGTAGTGATTGATTAGTAACAGAAATCCATCTATTGACGAGGACTCATGGATGTAACTGTACAGCATCAATAAAATGTGCATCAACAATTTATCTAGATGCAGCAAAACTTTGAAAGAGCTTGTGAGCGGAGTTAGTCCTAGCTAAATACGCGCTGACTGATTATTTGCAAATTCTACTGCCTTGCATGGATTTTAATCTCTAATAATGCTGATGTATAAATAGATGACTACTTTGGCCCTCCAAAAACGATTGGCAATATTACCTTGAAGGTACTATCTGCTCGTACTCTACTTGCCACCCTTCCCATGTGCTAAATTCACATCTACATTCACCTAGAGGTGGCTCAGTTTTCAAAGTGTGCTTAAAAACGCCCAGTGCTCAAATGACACCGTTGCTCCACACAATTACAAGAACAAGAGAGTAGATGCAGTTTCATAACCTAATTAGCTTTCCATTATAGTCTGCTTAATTTTGCTTGTGAACTCACTGCCTTGAATGTATGTGTTGATGCTGGAAAAAGCAGGCTCCCATTTTAAGTCCATTTCAAGTACAGTTCATCATTTACATTAGTGGAGGCCAACCAAGTTCCAGGACGGTTCAATCCAAGCCAGATTCTCTGTTTTGCCATATAATATACATTTAAATACAATTAGTCCTACTGGAGCTAATTTGCTTAGTCGTGATCATGAAAATCACAGGTGGACGGGACCTACATTGGACACCACGGTTGAACAATATTACGAGGGCCAAAATGTAGCATTTTACAAAACGAATATCTACGTTTCAGGCATTCCAGCTTTTGGATTAGTTTACTATCCATTCCCCTAGAATAGAACAGATTTCACATGGAAGGGAATGCATAAGGAAGTGTATGCACATGAGTGTAGGTCATGAGGTAGGGCACCTCAAGCACCTAGTCAGCTTATCATACCCATCTACTGGCTACTTTCTGGTTTTCGGTTGTGGGTGTGAATCATTGAAAATGAAAAATAAACTCTGCACAATGCCACTCCACTCCACTCTATGCCACTCTACTCTATAACAATCAACTACGGCATTCCACTCCACATTACTCCACTTCAGGCTGCGTCTATGGTCCTCTACTGTATGCCACTCCACTCAACGCGCTCACAGTCTACACCACTGTCCTCTACACTACGCCGCTAACCTTTAGAAGCAACACTGCTGCACAACATAGCTAAAATACATTGGAAAAGCTGATAGCGCTAACACAAGCAAGACCTATTGGCTTTGCCAGTGCTTGTTTTTAAAGAGCAGGCAGTGGTCCCATAGACCACTGACTGCTCTTACAAATGTTTTCCCACTGATTCTCAAAGGTGAAAGGGTCTTTCGTGGACCTCTTCCCATATGCGAATGTGTTACCCGCATCTTTGAGTTGGCAGTAGATTTTGAACATTTTGTGAGCACATTTCAGTAGCAAAACCTTCGTAAATAACACTGCTGTTGGGCTTGGCCCTTTCTGCAAGGTCATCCCCAAACATTTTGCCTTCCCCCTTTGCTGAATTCATTTTTGTTGGCCTTCGGACTCTATGTCCTTTCCTACTGCTAAACAATGAAAATGTGATTGTGCTCTCTCCTTAAATCATGGTAGAATTGGCATATACCCAATTGGCATATTTAATTTATCTATAAGTCCCTAGTAAAGTTGTGCTACATGTATGTACCCAGTGCCTGTAAATTAAATTCTACTAATGGGTCGGCAGCACAAATTGTGGCACCCACTTAAGTAGTCCTTCAAGCATGTCTCAGGCCTGCCATTGAAGCATGTGTGTGCAGTTTAAAATGCCATTTGTACCTGGCAAAATAAACCTTTTGCCAGACCCAAACCTTCCTTTTTAATACATATAAGTCACCCCTAGGGTAGGCCCTGGACAGCCCAGAGGGCAGGGTGCAATGTATTTAGGACATGAACTTTAAAATTTTACATGTCCTGGTAGTGAAAAACTCTTAAATTTGTTTTTCATTACTGCAAGTCCTATCTCTCCCACAGGATAACATTAAGTTAACTTATCACCTTTCATAAGTGATAACTTTCAATTGGAGCAAATAGGAATGTCATGTGTGGTTCCTGAGAAATTGTAACTAAAAATCCTCTTTAATGTTAAAGACGGATTTTAAGCTAGAATTTTGAAAATGTCACTTTTAGAAAGATGGCATTTTTCTGTCCTATTTGGTGCCTGCACCCTGTTCCTGGGAAACATCATGACTTGATGGAATTGTCAGTTGAACTGTGTTTATTCCTCCCAGGCAGCCGCACAATAAAGAGATTAGGTGTGCCTGGAATGGGCCATCCACTGGCACGGTGGGAGGGGGAGCTGGGCACAGCCCCATTGGCAACTGAATAGGCTGTGCCCTGCCTTCACACAAAAGACTTGTCACCACTGCATTGTTCATGTAGCCAATTTAGAGGCAGGACACTTTAAGGACTTCAGAAGGAATTCTGTGGAAATTTCCACATGGGGCATCAGGTATAAATATTGGACCCTCAGTCCCAACACTTTAGTACACCTCTGGACCTGTGAAAGACTCAGAAGTACTGGTGTGCTGCTCTGCAAAGAAGGACTGCTACTCTGTTGCCCTACTGCCTGAGTGAAGGACTGGACCTGCATCTTGAACCTAGGACCACCAGAGTGACTCCAAGGGCTTGCTGGCTGTCCTCCTGACCAGAGCCTCAGGGACAGAAAAGGCTCCAACCACCTTGAACACGGCACCTGGACTCTGTCTGCTGTGAGTTCTACCCCCAAATGGTGCCACCCGTGTCCTGGACCCTTGAAAGTGGGCCTGAATGTGCTCTGCCAGCCCTGCTGTGGCCCCAGCAGAACCGACAGAGCGCGATGCATTGACTCCACATTGGAATCGCTATGCGACGCATCCTTGGAGCAGGATTTTGCATTATGTATTTACATATATATATATACGAGCATTGCACATGTGGATGGACTTAGGGCACTCAGACACTTTTTGGGGAGCTGACCGCTAAATATGTACCAACATTCTGAAATGCTTTTACAGATGGCCAAATATGTCTTGAGAATAACTTTTTCCTTTTCGGTACCGATACGTACAGACAACTCAGAGGGACGGCGATGGGCACCTGCTTCGCCCCCAGCTATGCAAATCTTCACATGGGCTGGTGGGAGGAGCAGGTGCTCAGAGCTAACTTTGAGGTAGAATGGAGAGAAAACATCAAAGTCTGGTATCGATTCATCAATGATCTATTTATTATATGGAAAGGTCCGGTTAAGAGTGCTGATGACTTCCTAGCTGCTATTAATGACAATGTACTCAACTTGACGTTCACAAAAACTAACAGTGATTCTAGCATACATTTTTAGATCTGGAAGTTTTTATCAAAAATGGTATTTTACATACACAAACTTTTCGAAAAGCTATAGCAGGGAACGCCATACTGCACTCTGATAGTTTCCACCCGAAGAATTTAAAGCTGAGTATCCCATATGCAGAACAACTCCGCATGAAAGAAATTGCAGCAAGGAGAATGCATTAACTTCAGCACAAACAGAATTGACAGAGAGATTCAAAGAAAGAGGGTATAGTGAGGCAGGTTTAAGTCAAGCGCTAGAGAAAGTGGAGAAAAAATCTCGACAACAGATCCTTACTGAGAAGAAAGAAAGGAAAGAAATGAAGAAGGCTTCTAAACAAGACATTCGAATGATAACCAGGTACAGTGACTATCATGCAAGGGTGAGAGACTGCATGAATAGGCACTGGCACCTGGTTAAATCGGACCCCATTTTGAACAGCCTAGTTTCCCGCAAACCCATGCTCTCAAATAGAAGGGCTAGATCCATGAGGCAGGAGCTGGTTAACAGCAGCCCTGAGATGATTGAGAGTGGAAGCTGGCTTAAGTCCAATCCAGGCTTCACTAAATGTTTAAAATGCAAAGCCTGCAAAGATGGAGTAAATAAAAAAGAAGTACAACTGCCCCTTCTGAAAAAACTGTGGAAGATTCCACGTTTTTTTAACTGCAAGAGTGACCATGTGGTCTATGTGTTGCAATGTACGTGCCCTCTAACTTATGTGGGCAGTACAATCCATATGGCCCACATTAGAATATTGCAGCACTTGAGGACTGTAAAAAACAAAGACCAGTCTTATCCCGTCGCCAGGCACATGAATGAAGTACATGGGGTTAGAGTTGAGGACCTGACATATTTTGTAGTCGACTCAGTACCGAGAAAAAGAAGAGGTGGGAACCGAGAGGCTAATCTAAGAAAGCTAGAGTCCAGGTATATACTGATGTTTGACTGCAAAACCCTGAATGGGTTGAATTTTGACGAAGAATTGTATGTCCACTTGACTTAAATAATGAAATTGTGTCGTATTTTAAACATAACCTCTCAAGATCAATAGCAGTTCTTAAGTAAAAATCCATTAAGATGTATATTATTGTAAGAAATAAGAAATTAGGTTGTAGTGTGAACCCTTGGTTGGGTGTTTTTATATTTTTTAGACAACGCTTTGTACCAACAGGATAAGTTTTATGCTTTAGGATGATTGTAAAATCTGAGGTGCAAATACCACAGAGGTGATAAGACTGAATACTGTTTTTTTTTAGCAGTCTATTGGTAGCAACGGGGGCTGTGTGCAATTTAATGTCTATTAAATTTTTTATTAGATATTGTAGGGAACATTTGCTGCAACAGAAGCACGTGCACTTCAACATATGTTTAAAACATACTATGCGTAATTTGCACAATTATCTTTGAGCCATCAACTCAAGATACTATAGCTGCTATAGATGAGGACAGTATCCCATATTGCACTTGCACTTTATTCTAAGCAAAGAGACAAACTGCGGGATTTGCACAATTTGAGAAATCAAAAATATGCTGCTAGTGTGGAAACTGTCACTCATGTGCACTGTCACTTTATTCTTAAGCGATTTGCACTTGCACTTTATTCTAAGCAAAGCGACAAACTATGCTGCTAGTGTGAAAACTGTCATTCATGTGCACTGGCACTTTATTCTAAAGCGATTTGCACTAAGCATTTGCACTTTTGTTCCCCATTACATGTGACAATTATGGAAATTGTTGTTCAAGGCATTATGTTGCAACAATGTAGCACATAGATCACCGTGCAAGATCATCTTTACCAAAAAGACCTTAGAAATAGTAAGGAGTCCACAATCACACACCGGTAGAGCATATCTCTACCTCTGCAAAAAATGCACGCGAAGCATTATATTGTCCAAATACTGTATTGGCAATAAATGACAATGTCTTGGTAGAGTTACATCGTACATGGACGAAATAGCAGTGTCAATAGTACTTTAAAAGTGTGACAGTCTTGTGGCAGCTCGGTTACGAAATTTTGAAATTTTAATATCCAAACCAGGCGTCCAAAATATGCACAGAATGAGCAAAAAGAATCCCAAACATCCTATATATCAAAATGAACTACTGTGGTACAATAAAGTTTTTGTTGAAGAATGTATAAATGTTAACATAGCCATTTCGATTTAAGCAAAGAAAAGAAATATAAAAAATGGAAAAACTGAGTTTAAAAATTATAACCCTGTATGGAAAACTATAAAAATATAATGGCTTTGTAACTGGTATATTACGGAGAAAAGAAAAAAGAGAGAAAGAGAGAAAAAAAGAAGAAAAAAAGAGAAAGATACATAGGAAGTATGTTGTCTATGTTTGTTATCACGTGATGACAGCAAGAGAGTTTAAAATAAGTGGTGTATTAAGGCTCGGTGTGTGAACAAGGCAGGGGATCCTGCCGAAACGCGTTACAGCCTGGAATGAGGAAATAAACGTTGGAAATAACCTTTGGATTGCTGTGTCGTTTTTCTGGCCGAGGAAGTGTTGGAGACCGGAAGTGGTAGAAGAATATATATATATATATTCACTGAAAAAACCATAGGTTTCAGGGACGTTATAGTTACAAATTAGCATTTAAAAAACCTTTGAAATTCACTGAAAAAACCATAGGTTTTAGGGACAGTTATAGTTAGTTGGATATTGCACTCGTACAAAACCCGTGAAATTCCCCCGTTATAGTTAGTCCAGCTAACTATAACTCGCGCCCCGCAATGCACTGCTGATGACGTCACATATTACATCACTCATGACATGGTCAGTGACATCACTGATGACATCACTGATGACATCTCAAATGACATCACTGATGACATCATCCACGTGATAATCTGATGCACCTCCTCACACCCTAATATAACCTTTGATACACCCACTCTAAATTACAGACTGCCATTCGCAAAACCATAGACACTCCAACACCAATAACTACATTCCCACTCACTGATTCTTAGGTCTACACACACACATCCACTCACTCACCCGTACAGTCACTCATACTTATGGTCACTCAGTACAGGACTATCATATGCACTCTTACTCCTATATAGACACTCAAACACCGCCACTCATCCATAGAGGTACTCACACACCTAGTCAGTCATGCAAATAATTAAACACACTGCCATTTACTCACTCACCTATACAGTTATACACACACCAGCTCACTTAATCATACAAATACTAGCACATTGTTACGCTCTTATACAATCACTGATACAAGCACACACTCATCCATACAGCCACTCTCACAATAACACACTCTCACTTATAGCCATTTAAATACTCTAACACACATATATACTGCCTTTCACATATGTAGTTACTCACACATGTACCACTGGGACATACATTCACTCACTAACACACTGTTACACACACTTACCCACCCATACAGTCTATCACAGATGCACTCTTGAAACCATCCACCCAGTGAATCACCCACTCACACATCTATGCACAGTCGCACACACCCCATCCACACAAACACTCAGGCACCCATACAGATACTCAGACAACAAATCAATAACTCTTATAGACACTCATGTAGCTATTCACAAACCCATGCAGCCACTTACACAGCAACAGACAGATACAGACATTCACCCAGTTTAGTCACTAACCCATGCATTCAGTAAGATACGTTTAATCACTCACTTATAGAATTAGTCACGCACCTACTAAATCATCCATACACACACTTATACACCCACTCATTCTTTAATACGCCTTTCCCTATATATATTAAAAATATTTAAACTTTACAGAAACACACAGTCACTGGATGATGTCATCAGTGATGTCATTTGAGATGTCATCAGTGATGTCATCAGTGATGTCACTGACCATGTCATGAGTGATGTCATATGTGATGTCAGCTGAACTAACTATAACGGGGAATTTCTCTGGTTTTGTACGAGTGAAATGTCCAACTAACTATAACTTTCCCTAAAACCATCATCCAGTGACTGTGTGTTTCTGTAAAGTTTAAATATTTTTAATATATATAGGAAAAGACGTATTGAAGAATGAGTGGGTGTGTAAGTGTCTGTATGGATGATTTAGTAGGTGCGTGACTGACTGTATAAGTGAGTGATTTAACGTATCTTACTGAATGCATGGGTTAGTGACTAAACTGGGTGAATGTCTGTATCCGTCTGTCTGTTGCTGTGTAAGTGGCTGCATGTGTTTGTGAATAGCTACATGAGTGTCTATATGAGTTAATGAATGCTTGTGTGAGTATCTGTATGGGTGCCTGAGTGTTTGTGTGGGAGGGGTGTGTGTGACTCTGTGCATAGATGTGTGAGTGGGTGATTCACTGGGTGGATGGTTTCAAGAGTGCATCTGTGATAGACTGTATGGGTGGGTAAGTGTGTGTAAGAGTGTGTTAGTGAGTGAATGTATGTCCCAGTGGTACATGTGTGAGTCACTACATATGTGAAAGGCAGTATATATGTGTGTTGGAGTATATAAATAGCTATAAGCGAGAGTGAGTGATTGTGATAGTGGCTGTATGGATGAGTGTGTGCTTGTATCAGTGATTGTATAAGAGCGTAAGAATGTGCTAGTATTTGTATGAGTAAGTGAGCTGGTATGTGTATAACTGTATAGGTGAGTAAATGGTAGTGTGTTTAATTATTTGCATGACTGACTAGGTGTGTGAGTACCTCTATGGATGAGTGGCGGTGTTTGAGTGTCTATATAGGAGTATGAGTGCATATGATAGTCCTGTACTGAGTGACCGTAAGTATGAGTGACTGTACGGGTGAGTGAGTTGATGTGTGCGTAGACCTAAGAATCAGTGAGTGGGTATGTAGTTATTGGTGTTGGAGTGTCTATGGTTTTGCGAATGGCAGTCTGTAATTTAGAGTGGGTGTATCAAAGGTTATATTAGGGTGTGAGAAGATGCATGAAATTATCACATGGATGATGTCACCAGTGATGTCATCAGTGATGTCATTTGAGATGTCATCAGTGATGTCATCAGTGATGTCACTGACCATGTCATGAGTGATGTAATATGTGACATCATCAGCAGTGCATTGCGGGCGCGAGTTATAGTTAGCTGGACTAACTATAACGGGGAATTTCACGGGTTTTGTACGAGTGCAATATCCAACTAACTATAACTGTCCCTAAAACCTATGGTTTTTTCAGTGAATTTCAAAGGTTTTTTAAATGCTAATTTGTAACTATAACGTCCCTGAAACCTATGGTTTTTTCAGTGAATTTCAAAGGTTTTTTAAATGCTAATTTGTAACTATAACATGTCTGAAACCTACGGTTTTTTCAGTGAATTTCAAAGGTTTTGTAAATGACAATTTTTAAATGTATTAATTGTTATATTAATTTTTTTAATACTAATTTACTCCATTTTTAGAAACAATTTTTTTTTACATATTTTATTTTTTAAATTACATTGTAATTACATTATACATTACATTACAAAAATACTTTCTCAGAATGAATTACTTTAGTTTAAATACTTTGCACATAGGCAATAGACTTTTAAGTACAGTAGTTACAGTTGTTGCAATGGGCAACACATTTTCAAACACAATGAAACATTCAGCTCAATGTGAATTTCTAGTTAAATGCAATTAGTTACTTTATGGATTACTTTTTCTAACCACAGGACTGGATCCTAGATTCAGTCCTGGCACATCTCCTGTAAACAGTTGAGTAAAAGCGTTTTGGTTACAGTCGTGATTTTTAAGGAATATTATTGTACTTTAAAAGTTGACACTTAGAAACTTTTCTCATAGAATCACCAATGTTATCCTATGGAAGGAAATTCACTTAGAAGGTAAAACTGTTATCGTTACTTTTTCTTACTCAGTGTTGGATCCTGGATCCAGCACTGGTGCATCTCCTGTAAACAGTTGAAAGAATGCGTTTAAGTCATACAGGCGATTTTTTAGGAATATTTGTAGTTTGTGAAAATCGACACTTTGAAACTTTTCTGCTGAAAAGCAGACAATGGATTCCTATGGAAGAAAATATAAGTTACTGGTAAGTACGGTTAAAATTACTTTTCAGGGTCAGTGCTGGGCTAAAAGATGCAGCACTGGGTTCTCTCCTGATAACAGGTGAGTAAATTGGAATTCGTACTTTGGTTGATTTTAGAGGAATATTATAAAGTTCCAAAACTCCACACTTAGAAGAATTTCCAAGTGAAACCAGTCAATGTTAGCCTATGAAGGAAATTCAAGTTACCGGTAAGTACGGTTAAAATTACTTTTCAGGACCAGTACTGGGCTGAAAGATGCAGCACTGAGGTCTCTCCTGATAACAGGTGAGTAAATCAGAATTCGGATTTCGGCTGATTTTAGAGGAATATTTGTATGTTTCAAAAATCAACACTTAGAAACTTTTTCAGCAAAAGCAGGCAATGATATCCTATGGAAGGAAATTCAAGTTACTGGTAAGTACGGTTAAAATTACTTTTGAGGATCAGTACTGGGCTGAAAGATGCAGCACTGAGGTCTCTCCTGATAACAGGTGAGTAAATCGGAATTCGTATTTCGGCTGATTTTAGAGGAATATTTTAAAGTTCCAAAACTCCACACTTAGAAGAATTTCCAAGTGAAACCAGTCAATGTTAGCCTATGGAAGGAAATTCAAGTTACTGGTAAGTACGGTTAAAATTACTTTTCAGGACCAGTACTGGGCTGAAAGATACAGCACTGAGGTCTCTCCTTATAACAGGTGAGTAAATCGGAATTCGTATTTCGGCTGATTTTAGAGGAATATTTGTATGTTTCAAAAATCAACACTTAGAAACTTTTTCAGCAAAAAGCAGGCAATGATATCCTATGGAAGGAAATTCAAGTTACTGGTAAGTACGGTTAAAATTACTTTTCAGGACCAGTACTGGGCTGAAAGATGCAGCACTGAGGTCTCTCCTTATAACAGGTGAGTAAATCGGAATTCGTATTTCGGATGATTTTAGAAGAATATTTGCACAATGGTGAAGGGAGGGGCGGGGCCTGAGGTGACATCTGTGCAAACGCGCCCCGTGGCGCGTTTTAAGTTGGGGGATTAAGTCCCCTTGAATCCTGAGGGTCCCTAGGGGCCAACTAGCCCACCAGGAACCTCCAATATGCGCCAGGGGGCTGCGTTGCAGAGACGTGTAGAGAGGCCACACCCCTTTTTACACCTCTCTGCAACGCAGCTCTGTTCGGACCCCCATTTTAATTTGTTAGTGCCCCGGGGAGGTGGCGGTCCCCGGGGCGTGTGGGGGGGCTGGAGCCCCCCCACACAGGTTGTTCAATTTTTTAAAAAAAAGCCCTGGGAGGTGGTGGTCCTCGGGGCTGCGGGAGGGCTCAGAGCCCTCCCGCAACATTTTCAAAAAGCCCCGGGGGTGGCGGTCCCCGGGGCTTGGGGGCCTTTGAGGCCCCCACACATAAAATTACCCCCCACCATGCCCCCGGGACTTGGGCCACCCGGGGGCAAAATACAATTGAGCGCGGGAGACCGCGCTTCGATTTCTTTTTTTCGGCAGGATTCGCGCACCCTGAGCGCATCCTGCCGATTTTTAAAATTTTTTTTTTGCCCAGGGGTCCTTGTGGGACCCCTGAGCAAACCTAGGGGGTCAGGGTGTTTCTACCCTGCCCCCTTTGTGCGCTTTGCGCACTTGTTTCTGTCCCTCGGTTCTACCGAGGGACAAAATGGCTGCCAACATTTCCTGAATCGGAATGTTGACAGCCAGCTGACAGCCAATTAACATGCAGCTCGTGATCGGGAGGGTACGCGGACCCTACTCGGCCATAGATATCACTATCTTTTTACTTTTGATTTTCTCAGCAACTACTGAACGGATTTACACCATTTAACAAAAGGGTTCTTTCTGAACCAAGAACTACCTCTTTGCCAAATTTGGTGTAATTCCGTTCAGCAGTTCGGGCTGTAGCCGTGTCTAAAGTTTCCTATGGAAAATTGCATGGGGAAAACGCGTTTTGGGACCCCCTTTTTCTCGGCCCCCGCTTGACGAATCCCCCGAGACTTTCAGGGTAGGAGCGGACCGGAGCGGGCCACAAAGTTTGAAAATTTTGCGAAGATACGTCAACCGGCAAGAGAGTTATTTCAAATAGAATGTCGCGGATTTCCTATGGATAATAGGTTGTAACTATAACTATCTACTGGCGACCGCCAGTAGATAATATATATATGTATATATATATATATATACATATATATATATATATATGTGTGTGTTTGTAAACATTCTATTATATATATATATACATATATATGTGTGTGTGTAAACATTCTAATTTCAATCAGTGGCCATTATATATATATATATATATATATATATATATATATATATATATATATATATATATATATATATATATATATATATATATATATATATATATATATATATATATATATATACATATATATATATATATATACATATATACACATACAAACACAAATGTGCAGCATGAGAGTGTGATATGCTATTTATTACCATTGTTGAGTGTTGTGAATGGCTATCACTCACTTCAAATGAGTCTTGATGCCCCTCCCCTCCTTCAGCAATGGTAAAAATAGCATATTACATTCTGTGCATCTGATGTATGATTTATGCCATGCTGTTTTAATGTACAGTAGTACTAAAGAAAGGTATTCACCATAATCAGAACATGCAGGTCTTCAGGCTGTGAGGCAAGGTTATTTTTAAGTAGATTCTTTAAACTTTAAAAATGTACTTCCCTAAAAGGATTTAATGTGAATCTGCATCTGTCTTCTTGTAAAATGTAGAAAGAACGGTTAATTATCAAAAAGCTAAAGTGGCAGTTTTTGCAGCTCATTTAATACACAGGAGCCTCAGGGACAGAAAAGGATTCAACTCCTTTGAACCCAGTACCTGGACTCTGTTTGCTGTGAGTCCTACCCCCAAATGGTTCCACCCGAGTCCTCAACACTTGGAAATGGGCCCAGCAGAACCGACGGAGCGCGACACATTGACTCCACATCGAAAGCATTGCGCAACACATCCCCGGTGCAGGACTTCGCATTGCAGCCCTGCAGCTCAACGGAACTGCGGCTGTGTGACGCAGGACCTTGCACCACTGCCTGCAACCCCTCAAAACCACCGCTGAGCTACACATCTCCGCGCAGGACCTCGCATTGCCATTGCAGCTCCTTGGACTCACCGCTGCGCAATGCACCTCCTCGCTAGACTTCACATCGCCTCCTGCAGCCCATTGGATTCTTGGACGCATCCTTGACGTGGGACTTCTCATCGCTCCGCAACCAAGATTTAAGGTACTCTGTTCAGCGGGCCTAACTTGGCCATTGTATCTGACCCTTGCTCCACTGCGGGCAGCCTGAACTTGTGACTTTGTGGGTGGACCAGATAATCATAGCTGGCACTTTCTGCTTATAGGCACTATTTGGACTTAAATCTTTAAATGCATATCTCTGTTTCTACTGATTAGAATTTTGTCATTTTGGTCTCAAATAATTTTTTACATTTTACTTTATTTTTCTAAATTGGTGTGGGGTTTGTCTTGTGTGATGCTTACACTCAACTACTCAAATACTTTACACATTGCCTCTAAGTTAAGCCTGACTGCTTTTGTGCCATGCTACCAAAGGGTTGAACACAGGTTAATTTGGGGTTTGCTTGTGTCTCACCCTGACAGAGATTGTGGTTGCTACTTCGGTAGGGTTTCACTTCCCTCAACCAGTAACCCTATTACAAAACAGTATACCCTTTGTGCAGTAGTCTTCATAGCTGAGACGCCTGCATAGGGCATTGGAGCCATATGTGCTTACGCACACTTTTTTGTCTCCATGGGTAAGAAATGTTTCCCTGTGAAGAAAACCCTTCTCTTACACCCCAACAAATGTGAGGGTGATCCATTCTACTTCCCACCCTCTAAAGGGAGTTATTACAGCATGGTTTCGCAGTGAAATTCACAATGCTTCCTGGATTAAAAGAGCTGGAAAAGAATTTGGTAATGCTCCCAAGCGTATACCTATGGCCAGTGAAATTATTAGCGTCAAGAAGCTTCGGGGGACGGTGCACTATATAAACTCCACGCCTTAGACTATACATGTTTGTTTATTTCCAAGGCAAACAATACCTTGGAATGCCATTTTCTCACTCCTTGTGTGGGGCTTATGAGTGTAGATTTCTATGCACTCCTGGCAGAAAAAATTACATTTATAAATGCAGCTATGTGTGCCAGAAATCCCCTTGTAATTTCCGGCAGGTATAGAAAAAGATCAGTTTAAATTTACCTTTGTGAATAGGGCCCTTCACGTTTAAGGTTCTCTTGTTCCAATACAATTGTTTCCTGTGAACTTTTGTTGAAGAAATAAAGAGTGTTTCCTTTTCTAACTCCGCTAGAACATTATTTAATGGAGTGCCGTTGCTTGGTTTGGTGTAAATCTGTTCAGTAGATTTTTTTTTAAATTAACATTACAGAAATGTGTCCTATGAGCTTTCAAAGTACTGAATTATAGAGATATCTGGGCCATTAGTTTGTGGACCCAAAACATAAAGGCACGCTTTTAAAAGGAGATGTTTTCTCCCGTAAACCTTTTTGGTCTGTACACTCAGACTTTGGTTTCTGATCATGTTTTGACTGGCCACACAAACATTTCTGTTGTGGTCATAGTTACAGGACCCCAAAAGACCCTCCACCGAATGTGTTAACAAAATGTAAGAACTTATTTTGACATTCTGGGTTTGCGAACACAGCTCCAAATTCAAAAACTTGAGATGAGCGATAGGCCCCAATGCCCTCGTACTTGCTGTGAAGTTTGTAGTCTCTAAATCAAGGGGTATATTAGCAAGAAGAGGCGATAATCATCGCTAACCCTGCTTAGCGTGATCTTTTTTATTGCCGGCTATCGCTGGAATATATCGCCACGCTAACGCTGTATTAGCAACGATTAGCGCTATGGCGATGAATATTCCAGCGATAGCGGGGGAAATAGGCCAACATCGCTGAAAAACCAGCGATGTTGCATGGAGAAGGGAGAACACCTTGCTGATACGACCCTGTGGTCGTATCAGCATAATCCACCCCCCATGTTAGGTATGGCTAACACCTGCTAATTGCAGGTGTTAAATAAATGGCGATGACCTCGGTTAGCGCGACTTTTCACGTCGCTAACTGGGGCCATGGCCACCTTGCTAATAGGCGATAGGCCTGTTAGCGAGTGTTTCCCAGGTTTGTTCGTCGGAACGCCCACTTTGCATGTCATTAGCGATAAATATCGCTGACATGCAAAGCGGTAAAAACGGGCGCTAATGCCCGCAAACTGTTGCTAACTGCTGTTAGAGACAGTTTGCTGATAGGGCGATATAAATATCGCCGCTTTAGCGGCAAAAAGTGCCGCTAAAGCGGCGATAGTGCCCTTGCTAATATGCCCCAAGTTCCCTAAAAAAACTACAGTTAAAGTGAAGTTTAGTTTAGCTTTGGCTATAGCACCATACCTCTGAAATTCACTTAAAAAGCCACAGTAAAAGTACAGTGTGATTCAAATTAAAACTAAAAAAAATACTTCAATTCATCAGTTATGGTAAGCTACGCTATCCATTACCCTCACAACAGCTGTGCCAATAATAATTCACAAATTTAGTGCTTATGATCTTACAATATTTATATCAAAAGGTAATACCAACTAGAAGCATGATGTCATTAAATAACAACACATACTCAAACCATAAAAAACATACTATATTCGTAGAAGTCTCATTTATAGCGTTAACAGTAATGTGGTATGTAGTCACATCTGTAAGATTATTTATGACATTTGTAGACCGGACTGCTGCCTCTGCACCCGGGACCGCTACAGAGGGGGGAATACAATCCCCAGAGTGCCCTGCGGCCGGCGCGCTGCAAATGACGCTGCCCTCACGCGCCAGGAGGCGCATTTAATTCCCGGAGGCCTCCCGCTGCGCGGGACGTGTGCGGGCATGCCCGGGCCGCGCCCAGGCCGCACCCGGGCCAAGGGCGGGCCCGTTAGCGCCCGTCAGCATCCAGAGGAGGCCGGGCTGGGCCAGGTCTCTTGGTTTGTCCCATTTGGAACTTGTTGATTGTTTATGGAGTATAGGGTGAGAATCCCTTTTCATCAATAAGGTACTTTTTATTTGTTTAAAAAAAAAAGTGTGTCAGTGTTCTCCTGCGTCCACTCGTTTTGGCCAATCAGTCTCTATTGTGCCTTACACAAGGGTACGATCTTAACGTTGTAACATGGGCAAAAGGAAAACGGCTGCCTCGCAAGGGGGGCCCTCGGGCGGCTGCAAGGTTGGAACTATTGATTAATTTTTAGCTAGAGCAGCACATGTGATCACACAGGAGATAGCCCTGACGGAGAGACGGCTTTCGTTGGAGGCAGTGAAATGTATCCCGGAGCTTACCCCAGACAGGGATGGTGAGGCGCAGGCAAAAATAGGGGACACTGTGGGGTTTTCAGAGGGACTTCCAAGCTCCATTGAATCTGCGCCCATACCCCCAGTGGTCCCCCTCGATGAATTAGTAATGTCTCCAAATACCTTGACCGTTACACTAACAGAGGGAGATGATTTAGTCTCAGACTTTCCTCCGTCCAAGAGAAAACGAACAGTCTGTAATAATATCACGGGGAAGTCTCCACGGACAAAAACCTCATTACCTGCTGGCCCCAATTTTGAACAGTTGCTGGACGTTCTTTTTGTAAGACTGGAGTCAATGACGAAAGCCCTCTTAGCATCAATAATGTCAAAGTTGGAAGAGGTTGAGAGGCAAATTCATGTTCCTACTGTTACATGTAATAAACGTATTACAATGTCAATGTCAAATCTAGTGTGGGGGAAATTCCATGTTCAATGCTTTCGAATCCGAATCAAATTTAACATGGATCACGTTCCAAAGACCCAGTGATCGAGGAAGTGCCTAGTGGTCCTAGACAGCACAACTTGTTTGGGGAGCAAACTACAGCAGTGCAGAGAGCCCAGGTAGCCCAGATGAGCAGGCCCCCAAACCTTGAGAAAGGCCTGCGATCTACATGCCCCCCGCCCCAATTTGTTTTGTCTAAGGACGAGAACCAATGTATTCTCGACTTGCCTCCCGCATCTGCTCCACTAGTAGCAGTATTACTAGGGGCCCCCTCCCTTTCTCAAGAATCTAAAGAAACTTCCCTGGATCTTATACATAAGGTTACTCACTGGTGTAGTAAAAATGTGGTGAATGGCCTGAACATATCCTCTGATATTATTATGGCCAGAAGAGTGGGGTGGATAGGCCATCGGACAAAAAAAATGGTTTGGGAGACTGTATAGTTGTCAACTTTAAGAACGCTGCGCAAGCCAAGTTGTTAGTGGGCTGTGCTTATAAGAGTAGTTCGACTTCTACAATTAGAGCAGTCCCCCTACAATACTTCTATCCTCCCAGGCAGCTGCCAGGCTCTACCCAATGGCAGCTACCTCCTAATCCAGTTAGGCCTGGCAACATAATTAATACAGATATAATTCTACCCATGAGTAACCGTTTTCAACCCCTAGCTAGTCGCCAGGGTCTGGATGAAAATGACTGACTAAGGCGAGAGGATAAAATAACCCAAGATATAAATTTAGTCAACACGGTCCAAAATACTCCCATTTTCCCAGCCCCTGAGCCCGTCAAAATAGGTGATAAATCTCCTGGTACTTCTCCTATCTCAACCTTCTCTGCTACTCCTTATGAGAAGGTCCTCTCGTGGAACATTGCGGGACTTAGGTCAAAAAGGGCAACTTATTTTGTGAAAACTCTCTTTCTACGTACCATGTCATCGCCCTACAAGAAACATGGGAGGTTAATGACTGTTTTTATCTAGATGGTTTTATTTCATTTTGTAAACATGCTATTCCTTCGAATATGGGAAGAGCCAGCGGGGTCTGCTTTTAATGTTTTCACTCAAACTTTCTTGTAAGGCCCGAATGATTGAATGCCAATCACACCATGTGTTAGCAGTAGAGTTGTCCTTTAAGAATCGTCCTACTCTGCTAGTGGTAAATTTTTACAATTCTTTTTCCAGAGATCATGAGTTAGAACACCTTCTAGACTTAGAGGATCTTTTGGAACGCTATGAGGAGGATAAATCATTTTATTATGACCTGATAATCCTAGGGGATTTTAACATTCACCAGTGTCATTCAAATTGCATTTTAATGTCGGACCAGGGGGACTCTTTTTCTTCATCTATTCACTTTGAGCACATACCCTCAGGTATTTTTGTAGAAGGCCTTCTCTCAGCCCAAAATCTACACTGCCTTCAGCAAATTGATAGGTCGACTTCAGTACCTACCTATGTAGGGAATGGAAGGCCCAGTACCATTGATTACATACTGCTGTCTGCACCACTAGCCTTGGCCATAAAGGAATTAACTGTCTCTTGGTCATGTTTCAGTGATCATAATCCTCTCACACTTGTAATATCACTTTCTGCCATTGAAACTGAGGAGGCGTCTACCTGCATTACAAATAAAAATATTAGTACTAAAGATCAAGCCCGTAGGCTAAAGTGGGAAAGGATTGTCCCAGATAGTTTCCTGGACAATCTATATACTGGTTGTGCTCCTGAGATCCAAGCATGCCTAGATCCCACTACACATGGCAGAGTCACCTTAGAGACTTTTGGGAAAATAACTAACCAAATATCATCTAACCTTACCACTGTGAGTAGAGTAAGATGCCCTAAGGCCAAAAGATGGTTCGATGGCATATGTTCTACGACCCACAGGGAGCTTTTGCAGGCCCTAAAACTTATCCCTAGAGACGAGTCGGAAATCAGGTGTAAAAGAAAGGCATACAAATTAGCAGTCCAGGAGAGGAAGAAGCAGATAAGAGAGCAGGCTTGGGAGGCTCTGAGGCAAGCTAGTGTGTTGGCAGATAATTTTTTGGTCGGTAGTCAACAGCCCTTTTTTTTCTGAAACTCCAAATTCTAATACTGACTGTATAATTCCGGCTGACCAATGGGTACAGCACTTCGGCCATATTTTCTGCGTTACTAATTTAGGAGAAACTGAGGAGCATAGGGACGGTGGGCAAATCAGCGTACCCCTTTATTTTAGTATAGACGAGGTCTATAATGCAATTACCTCCACATCTGGAGGAAAGGCTCCGGGCCCAGACGAGGCCCCAGCAGACTTATATAAGGCTGACCCAAAGGTTTGGGCCAAGATTTTAGCACACGTTTTTAATGCAGCATGTTCACATGGTTTTCCACCATCCTGGGCTAGGGCAGTCATTGTCCCCATTTTTAAAAAGGGTGCACGGGATGACCCTGCATGTTATAGGCCGATCTCACTTTTAGACTCCGCTGCTAAAATTATGGGCAAAGTGATACTAGATCGCCTAATGGCATGGCTTGATCACCTAAATGTCATCTCCGATTTGCAATATGGCTTTAGGCCGGGCAAAGGGACCTTGGACCAATGTCTAAATTTACATTTAGTGATAGGAAAATATACCATCGCCAAAAAGGGAATTTTACATTTGGCTTTTATGGATCTGACACAAGCTTTCGACTGCGTAAATAGATCTAAATTATGGTTGATATTAAGTGACATGGGCCTTGACGCAGAGCTGGTGGCTTTTTTACATACTATCCACGAAAACATCACAGCTGCGGTCAGATACAGTAGAAACGGCGGTTTGACGAATTCTTGGGCAGTAAGGAGAGGGGTACGTCAGGGTTGCATCTTGGCCCCCCTGTTGTTCACGCTTTATATAAACAAGTTAGGGGACTCTTTAATCGCTAGCTGTAAAGATATCCCCAGGGTTGGTGCCAAGATGATCCCTGCACTCCTATATGCAGATGATACGGTCCTGCTTGCTAGAACCGCCGTGGGCCTCCAATTACTTTTAGATGGTTTTATAGTATTTATGGACTCTCTAGACCTGACCACAAATTTTACCAAATCACACAACATGTCCATAGGCCCTCGAAAGTCCTTAAAGGCCACATTTTATTGCAAGGGGGCTAAACTAACCAAAGTCCCAACCTTTCCCTATTTGTGGGTACTTTTTGATGAGCATGGGTCTTGGTGTGCACAAATTACACAAAAAAGAACACTCTAATTAGAGCGACAGGGGCTACATTGATTTTTGCTAAAAGATTAGGGTCAAAACCCTTCCCCGCCCTGATGTTATGTTATGTTATAATACACTTATAACGCGCACAGATACTCAAGAGTGTCCCGGCGCGGGAAGTGACCATAGCCGTGTGAAGCAGGGATTTAAATGGGCAGATTAAAAAGAAGGGTTTTTAGTTGTTTTTTGAAGAGCCTAGGATCCTGGGTGTTCCGCAATTCCGCAGGAAGGGAGTTCCATGCCAACGCTGCTTTAACGGAGAGGGAGTGACCCCCCAGACGCATCCTGCGAAAGCGGGGGACCACCGCCCGTCGATGGGTGACTGAGCGCAGAGATCGACTAGGAGCATAAAAGGCAAAACGCTTCCTGAGGTACATCGGCCCTAGTCCATACAGGGCTCTGTGAGCCAGAGTGAGAGCTTTGAATTGCACTCTATGGATCACAGGGAGCCAATGCAGATCACGTAGATGCTGTCTAACACTAGACCTTCTTGAAATGTTCAGCAGAAGTCTGGCGGCTGCATTCTTGTATTATCTGCAATTTTTTTATCAGGTAGCCTGGTATGCCAATGTACAGGGCATTGGCATAGTCAATGCGAGACAAAATAAGGGCACGGGTGACCATTTCTTTCGCTGACCTAGGTAACAGGCGAAAAAACTTTCTAAGGGATTTGAGAGTACCTATGGTTGTGATATATGGGGTTACAAGGAAGAAAAGGACATTCAGGGAGCTGAGGACAAGTTTAAGCGTAAGCTTTTGGTGGTCCCGCCCACTACCCCGGCATTTATATTACATGAAGAATTAGGGGTGGGCTATATTTCGGATTGGATAGCGGTAGACCCCTTGTTGCGTTGGCTGAGAGTTTGGGCTTGTCCCATTACTAATTTAAACCAATTGATAATCACTGATTGTGTAGCGCTGGAGGGGGCTGTGCACATCCCTTGGTTAAAATATGTAATGGATCTGACAAAATGGCTCGGCTGCCCAGACCTATACCGTAGCCCTAAATCCTTGGGTAAATCAACAATCAGAACCATTAAACAACAGTTCCTGGACAAGCGTCAGGGGCTTAGGGAGGAAAAGGAGCTAGCAAAACCCACGGTGAGAAGGTATGTTACATTGCCCCTGTGCAATGAAGTTCAACTGTATCTACTAGTCATTAGTAATGCCTTTCATCGCTTTGTGTTGACCAGATTCCGATTGCATTTGGTTCCCTGGCTTTTGGCTGTCGTCCAAGGTTTTACAAAACCTGGGGGCATATTACCAAGGGCAGTATCGCCACTTTAGCGGCACTTTTTGCCGATAAAGCGGCGATATTTTTATCGCCCTATTAGCAAGCTGTCGCTAACAGCTGTTAGCGACAGCTTAATGGCGATAGCGGCCGTTTTGTTGCCGCTTTGCATGTCAGCGATAATTATCGCTAATGACATGCAAAGTAGGCGTTCCCAACTAAAAGCGACTGCAAACAGTCGCAAACACAACTTCCCCCTATTAGCAATGCCCGCGAAGTGATAAAAAAAGTTGCGCTAACCGCGATTATCGCTGGAATTTAACACCTGATAAAAACTTGACTTGACCATCTTCTCAATGGGAGGTGGATTGTAAGGTTAAGTCCTCATCTGCCTATTAGCAAGCTTTTCATTAGCGCAGTGAATTCATCGCTGGATTTCTCGCGCTATTGCTGGGTTTCGCCGCTATCGCTGGATTTTTTATCGCCTTGGAGATAAGCGTTGATAATAACGCGTTATCTCCGCGATGAAATCCAGCGATAGCCGGCGATAAAAAAACAGCGCGCTTTTCAAAAATTATCGCAAATCCTTGGTAATATGCCCCCTGGTACTTTAAAACCTTGTTCTTGTGACAACTTCTCTGAGCAAGATACCTTACATTTCACTTTTTTCTGTGACTATTATCTCTCATTGCGTAAAAGGTTTATACTTCCATTACGCAGAGACTGTCATTTCACCCAAGTCAGGCCCGCTTTGTTGTACCTCCAAATGCTACCTTCCCCTATGGTCTGTTTTGGGGTTGCAAGTTTTTTAACAGGAGCCATCAGGCATAAGAAAAAGTTGCTTTTATAGTAGCCACCTGTCTTTGCCTGTTTTGATTCCAGGGCCCATCTTATGCTAATATTGGTATTTTATGATATTCTGTCTATTGCACTTGGCCTTAGCACTTTGCACTTTATATGATGCTTTCCGTCTCATTTTATAACCTGAATTCTGCTCATTTATTGATATCAAGAATGTCCCTATTCTAATCTTTTTAAAGGTTTTAAAACTTGTTGATGAAATGTATCTTTTTAACATGTTTGCTTTTATGGCTTTGAGTTGCCGAATAAAGTACCTTTTGACTGACTGACATTTGTAATTGTATCATTTGCATCAAGGACGCAGCAAGATTCCCCATGTGGGGCTAAATATTTTTTTGAAATATTTTCTAGAAGATGTGTATTGGATATCTCTTTATTGATCAGTGAGGTCTTGTAGAAAAGCATATTTGTTCAATGCCCCAGTGAATTTCAGGGGCACACTTTTTTCTGGTGGCAATACTCATATTAAAGAATGCATTTTTAAGCACACATCTGTAAGACAGAGAAAGAGAGGGAAACAGACAGACAGAATGATATAATGATTAACTGAGTAACATGGTCTCATATTGGCATCATGGTGTTCTGGTTACATCATAAACCAAGAGACCCAGCGGTTCCCCACCAGAACACCAAGATGGCAGTATAGGATCATACTACACATTACCCAATCATGTATTCTTTATATTATATGTTGATTATGGGGTAGTTAGCTTGAAAAACCTTTTCTTTAAAGAGCAGCCAACAATGGGCATTAATTGAAATTAAGAATGTTAACATATATATATATATATATCAAAACATTACCCTTTCAGGCATAGAGTGATGAATAAATGCTGCAAAAAAGAAGCAGAGAACTCAGGGTAGTTCTCAGGTTTAGGTGGAAAGCAGCTCCTGTATAGAGCACTCTCAACACCAGCGACACTCTAAATTTGCTCTCCTCAAATGTCTGCTTTTCTACCAAAGTCATTAAGCATAGGATTAGCACAGTGCCATCCACACCGAGATAGAAAGGGACAAAGTCTTCTGCCATTTCTACAGCAAAGTCTTAGAGCATAGGATTAGCATAGTGCTATCCATGCCGAGCTGTAAAATGACCAAAGCCTTTTACTACTCCAGGCACAGTATTACAGCTTTGGATTGGTAAAAAAAACTAACAATAACTTACGCCCCGCAATGCACTGCTTATGACCTCACATATTACACCACTCATTACATGGTCAGTGACATCACTCATGACATCACTGATTACATCTCAAATGACATCATCAAGTGTGCGTAATTGTTTTCAAGAGTTTATGGGTGTTAAACATATATACAAACCTACTAAAAAAGTTAAATTAGTATACTAGGTGCACTAATACTGAGTGATGCTACTTCTTACATATATTATGTGAGCGGTTGTGTGACTGTATGTATCCTTGTGTGTATGGGTGTATAAGTGATAGTATGGGTGTATAAGTGGGTGTGTGAGTTGCTGTGTGGGTGAGTGACATGCTGTGTGAGTGGCGGTATTGGTGAGTAAGTGTGTGGGTCAGTGGCTGTATGAGTGAGTGAGTGGTGGTGTCAGTGGCTCTATGTGTGGGTAACTGGGTGTGTAGTGACTGTATGGGTGAGTGAGTGGGTATTTGAATGGTTGTATGAGTGAGTGACTTGGTCTGTAAGTGGCTGTGTGGGTGAATGAGTCAATGTTTGAGTGGTTGTTTGGTTAAGTAAATTGGTGTGTGAGTGGCTGTATTGGAGAGTGTGTGTGACAGGCTGTATGGGTGAGTGAGTAGATGTGTGAGTGCTTGTATGGATGTGTGAATGGGTACGTAAGTGGTTGTGTGGGTGTGTGAGTGAGTCTGTGAGTGTTTGTATGGGTGAGTGAGTGACTGAGTTGAGAGGCTGTATGGGTGAGTGAGTGGGTGTGTGTGTGAGTAACCGTATAGGTAAATAAGTGGGTGTGTGAGTAGCTGAATGGGTGAGTGTGTGGCTATGTGTGATTGGCTGTGCAGATGAGTGACTGGGTGTGTGACTACCTCTAGGAGGAGTGAATTGGTATATGAGTACTGGTATGAGTGATGTAATATGTGACGTCATAAGCAGTGCATTGTGGGGCGTAAGTTGTAGCTAGCTCAGGTAATTATAACTGCTGAATTTCACTGGTTTTGTGTGAGTGAAATCTCAGCCTAACTATAACGTTCCTGCAACCTTTGTTTTTTTCAGTGAATTTCGAAGGTTTTTTAAATTATATTTCCTAACTATAACGTCCCTGTAACCTTTGTTTTTTTAAGTGAATTTTTATGTTTTTTTAACTTGTAGTCACGTTTGCAGAATGGTGAAGAAAGGGGGCAGTACCTCCGACCAGCTCTCAGGAATCCCGCTGTAAGGAACTTACTGGAGGTAACAGGAGGGGTAGTTGGCCCCCAAGGACCCTCTGGAGAAAAGGGACTTCATCCCCAACCAGCAGTGTGCCAGGAGGCGCGTTTGCAGAGTGGTGGAGAAAGGGTGTGTGGGCTACAAACTACTCTCATCAATCAGGCTGTGTGAGACTTACTGGAAGCAACAGAGGGGCTTGTTGGCCCCCAAGGACCCTCTGGAGCCAAGGGGACTTCATCCCCCAACCAGCAGTGCGCCAGGAGGTGCGTTTGCAGAGTGGTGGAGAAAGGGGGTGTGGCCTCCGAAGTCCTCTCAGAAATCAGGCTGTGTGGGACATACTGGAGCTAACAGGAGGGCTTGTTGGCCCCCAAGGATCCTCTGGACCCAAGCTGACGTCACCCCCCAACCAGCAGTGTGCAAGGCGGTGCATTTTTCAGAGTGGTGGAGAAAGGGGGAGGGGCCTCGGGCATCTTGCCGATCTATTTTTTAAAATTCTTTATTCGGGGAGGGGGACGCGTGGCCCCCCCTTCCCAGGGCCAGTTTTAGACCAGGGGAAGTATGTGCAGTATGAGAGTGAGATATGCTATTTATTACCATTGTTGAGTGTTAGGAATGGCCATCGCTCACTTCTTATTAGTCATGATGCCCCTCCCTCATTCAACATTGGTAAAAATAGCATATTACATTCTGTGCATCTGATGTATGGTTTATGCCATGCTGTTGTAATGTACAGTAGAACTAAACAAAGGTATTATTTACCATAATCATAATTTGCCAGTCCAGAGGCTGTGAGGCAGGGTTATTTTTAAGTAAATTCTTTAAACTTTAAAAATGTATTCCCTTTAAGGGTTTAATGTGAATTTGCATCTATCTTCTTGTAAAATGTAGAAAGAATGGTTAATTATTTAAACGCTAAAGTGGCAGATTTTGCAGCTCATTTAATAACCTGAGGGGCATATTTATGCGCCTCTTGCGCCTCTGTAGCGTCACTTTTTGTGACACTTCGAATGGGGCAAACTACTGAATCATATTTATGAGGCTCTGATTAGCCTCATAGATAAGGAGTAAGGCAAGGCAGTGCAAATCAAATCGTTGCCTTAGTCTGCGCTAGGGAGGAATTCCATGGACATTGCGGTGGGTGTTGCCAAGCAACAACCATGGATGTTGGCGCTTCCCAAAATATACAAGACCTTACGCCTCCCCAGGGGAGGCGCAACAAGGACTAATAACTTTATTTCTCTTGTTTTTACCTCTGTTTATGTGTGCTGCATTCTGCAACACACATAGAAATAGGAAAAAGCCTCCCAGGACTGTTTTTGTGCAGGAAGGTGCCCTTTCCTACACAAAAACAATCCTGCCGACAACACAGACACCTTTGCACCATGGTGCTAGGCTGCCAAAATGGCGCCAGCGCAGGGGGAAAGGACAGGAATGCACCGTATTAGATAAATATGGTGCATTGCTGCCCTTTCACTTTGACGTAGGGCAATGCAGAAAGGTGACTTGCGGCGCTGCCATAAGCCAAATCCCCATAAATCTTCCTCTGGGACTTTACCATCAGTAAAATAGCCTGGGTTATTTAAAAACTGTACTTCTGTTTTCATTTTATCAAGGTCCGGTGAAGCCTCCTCCATGAAAAGAGATGCTGTCTCAATTTGGCTCTGAATTGTGCTCTGTAAACATTTGTCTTTTGTCTACAGTCATCCAACGGATGTGATAGTAAAACAAATCAAGCAAGGCTTGTTTTTCCTCATCACATAAACATATATATAAACCTACTAAAAAAGTTAAATTAGTATACTAGGTGCACTAATACTGACTGATGCTACTTCTTACATATATTATGTGAGCGGTTGTGTGACTGTATGTATCCTTGTGTGTATGGGTGTATAAGTGATAGTATGGGTGTATAAGTGGGTGTGTGAGTTGCTGTGTGGGTGAGTGACATGCTGTGTGAGTGGCGGTATTGGTGAGTAAGTGTGTGGGTCAGTGGCTGTATGAGTGAGTGAGTGGTGGTGTCAGTGGCTCTATGTGTGGGTAACTGGGTGTGTAGTGACTGTATGGGTGAGTGAGTGGGTATTTGAATGGTTGTATGAGTGAGTGACTTGGTCTGTAAGTGGCTGTGTGGGTGAATGAGTCAATGTTTGAGTGGTTGTTTGGTTAAGTAAGTTGGTGTGTGAGTGGCTGTATTGGAGAGTGTGTGTGACAGGCTGTATGGGTGAGTGAGTAGATGTGTGAGTGCTTGTATGGATGTGTGAATGGGTACGTAAGTGGTTGTGTGGGTGTGTGAGTGAGTCTGTGAGTGTTTGTATGGGTGAGTGAGTGACTGAGTTGAGAGGCTGTATGGGTGAGTGAGTGGGTGTGTGTGTGAGTAACCCCATAGGTAAATAAGTGGGTGTGTGAGTAGCTGAATGGGTGAGTGTGTGGCTATGTGATTGGCTGTGCAGATGAGTGACTGGGTGTGTGACTACCTCTAGGAGGAGTGAATTGGTATATGAGTACTGGTATGGGTGTCTAAATGGGTATGTGAGTGGTTGTGTCGTGTGTCAGTGGGCATACCAGAGGTTCTATAGGGGTGTGAGTGGGTGTGTGAGTGGTTCTGTGGATGATGTCATCAGTGATGTCATTCGAGATGTCATCAGTGATGTCATCAGTGATGTCACTGACCATTTCTTGAGTGATGTAATATGTGACATCATAAGCAGTGCATTGTGGGGCGTAAGTTGTAGCTAGCTCAGGTAATTATAACTGCTGAATTTCACTGGTTTTCTGTGAGTGAAATCTCAGCCTAACTATAACGTTCCTGCAACCTTTGTTTTTTCCAGTGAATTTCGAAGGTTTTTTAAATTATATTTCCTAACTATAACGTCCCTGTAACCTTTGTTTTTTTAAGTGAATTTTTATGTTTTTTAACTTGTAGTCATGTTTGCAGAATGGTGAAGAAAGGGGGCAGTACCTCCGACCAGCTCTCAGGAATCCCGCTGTAAGGAACATACTGGAGGTAACAGGAGGGGTAGTTGGCCCCCAAGGACCCTCTGGAGAAAAGGGACTTCATCCCCAACCAGCAGTGTGCCAGGAGGCGCGTTTGCAGAGTGGTGGAGAAAGGGTGTGTGGGCTACAAACTACTCTCATCAATCAGGCTGTGTGAGACTTACTGGAAGCAACAGAGGGGCTTGTTGGCCCCCAAGGACCCTCTGGAGCCAAGGGGACTTCATCCCCCAACCACCAGTGCGCCAGGAGCTGCGTTTGCAGAGTGGTGGAGAAAGGGGGTGTGGCCTCCGAAGTCCTCTCAGAAATCAGGCTGTGTGGGACATACTGGAGCTAACAGGAGGGCTTGTTGGCCCCCAAGGATCCTCTGGACCCAAGCTGACGTCACCCCCCAACCAGCAGTGTGCAAGGCGGTGCATTTTTCAGAGTGGTGGAGAAAGGGGGAGGGGCCTCCGGCATCTTGCCGGTCTATTTTTTATTATTCTTTATTGGGGGAGGGGGACGCGTGGCCCCCTTCCAAGGGCCAGTTTTAGACCAGGGGACCCCATCCACCGGGACCAGGCCTATTTAGAAGGGGGGAAGGAGGCACGTGGACTCCCTCCCGGGCCAAGTTCGGCCCCAGGGAGCCCATCCCCGGGGCCCGGCCTCCAATGTGGGTTCCCTGTCAGGGCACCCACTCACTAAAGATAGGGACCACAGGGGGAGCCCGAAGGCCCCTGCGGCCCCTGCCGGCTCACCGCCTCCTGCGGGAGCCGGTATTGCTTTTACACATAGGGAGCTATTAACATGCAGCTCCCTGTGTGTAACAGCAATTTTGCTCCGATGTGAGCAAGTAAGAGCAAAATGCTCTCGCTTGCTCAAAACAGAGCACAGTTTGCTATGGCTTGGCGGGAGCGGTTTCGCTCCCGCCAAGCCATAGCAAACAACTATGTCCTGGGGGTAGGCACCCCGGAACATAGCAGGAGCCGGCCCTGGGGAGTGGCGGCCCTCAGGGCCATGTATGGCTCCAGGTGGGGAGGGCATGGCGCCCCTCCTTCCTTGGTTAATGGCCTGTCCTGGGGAGGTGGCAGTCCGCGGGGACAAGAACTGCCCGGGAGGGGGCTATGTGGCCCCCCTCTCATTTCTTAAAAAACATGTTGGCCCCAAGTAGGAGGTGGCCCCTGGGGGTCCGTGAAGCTCCCATACTAAAAACTAAAAGCCCTGGGGAGGTGGTCATCGAGGCTCTTCGTTACATTAGCCCCGGGGAGGTGGCGGTCCCCTGGGCTGCAGGGGATGGCATACGGGCCTCCCCAGCACAAATTTAGTAAATAGCCCAGTGGAGGTGGAGGTCCCGGGGGCTGCAGGGGGACCATGTGGGCCCCTCACATGTTTATTGATGTTTGCCCCGGGGAGGTGGTGGTCCTCAGGGCACGGTGGTGCCGCATGGGCACCCCCTGCATATTTTTAAAACATGCCCCTGGAATTGACCCATCCGGAGGCTTCTTATAAAAGACGCATGAGAGCCTGCACATCTTTTTTTTTATTTTGCCACAGATCCACTGATCAACCCGTAAATTTGCGGCAAAAAAAAATGCTTTTAGCCCACAGCGGGGTCCCTGTGGGGCTCCCCCACCATATCTGGGGGGGGGGGTCAGGGTATTCCTACCCTGCCCCATTTTCTTTATTTTTTACTTTTTTGTGGACTTGCCTTCAAGCCGAGTCCCAAGATGGCTGCCAACACTTCCTGGTTAAAGTGTTGGCAGCCAATCAAATTTCAGTAGGATGCGCGAGTCCACTGCAAGGACTCGCGTCCCCAGAGATCTATATTTTTTAAACTCAAATATTTATTGGTGTAATTCCGTTCAGCGGTTCGGGCTGCAGTCATGTTCAAAAAATGAAAAAACCCTTATAGACATAACGTGGGGAAAATGCGTTTTGGGACCCCCTTTTTTCTCGGCCCCTGCTTGACGGATCACCATGAAACTTTCAACACAGCAGCTGAACCAAAAAGGGAATTTTTTTTAAAAAATATTGTGAAGATTCATTAAGCGGCGCCAAAGTTATTGGCAAAACAAAAAACACTTTTCCAATGGAAACTTTGGTTCTAACTATAATATACGCACACACATACACAGATGTGCAGTATGAGAGTGAGATATGCTATTTATTACCATTGTTGAGTGTTAGGAATGGCCATCGCTCACTTCTTATTAGTCATGATGCCCCTCCCTCATTCAACATTGGTAAAAATAGCATATTACATTCTGTGCATCTGATGTATGGTTTATGCCATGCTGTTGTAATGTACAGTAGAACTAAACAAAGGTATTTACCATAATCATAATTTGCCGGTCCAGAGGCTGTGAGGCAGGGTTATTTTTAAGCAAATTTTTTAAACTTTAAAAATGTATTCCCTCTAAGGGTTTAATGTGAATTTGCATCTATCTTCTTGTAAAATGTAGAAAGAATGGTTAATTATTTAAACGCTAAAGTGGCAGATTTTGCAGCTCATTTAATAACCTGAGGGGCATATTTATGAGCCCCTTGCGCCTCGGTAGCGTCACTTTTTGTGACACTTCGAATGGGGCAAACTACTAAATCATATTTATGAGGCTCTGATTAGCCTCATAGATAAGGAGTAAGGCTAGGCAGTGCAAATCGAATCGTTGCCTTAGTCTGCGCTAGGGAGGAATTCCAACGGATGTGATAGTAAAACAAATCAAGCAAGGCTTGTATTTTCTCATCACATTAATTCATGTGTTTCTGTCACAATTAGTTATGCCCCAGAAGACTCAGAACTTGCTGACAGCTTGCTTTTTGGAGGATTAGCAATGATTGATGGCTTTGTTACAAGATGTTAAGTACACTGGGATTGACAAGAGTTTTCAAATTAGTTAGGGCCTGATTCTGAGTTTGGCGGTGTGGGTGCGGGGCGGCGCGCCACCACCTTCCTGCTCTCACACTGCCATAGCTCACCGCCGGCCGCCTGCCAGAGCTTTCTCGCTTTGTATGGCAGGCAGTCCTTTGGCGTTTCCACGGCAGTGCTTTGAAAAAGGCACTGCAATGGGAATGCCAACACCAGCTCCTGCGAGGAATAGACTCTGCAGTCCATGCTGTGCAGGAAAGCAGGTGCATTCACACAGAAGGCACAACATGTGCCCCCTGCATGCATCCCCATCGCCTGAGGACCAGAGGGCCCTGTAGGACCCCCTTAGTTTCTTCACCGCCAGCAGTTTAATGGCATGAACACTACAATGAGACCGCTGGCAGTGAGGAAACTTGTAATATGCTTGGAAGGCCGCAGCGTCCCTGACAAGCATATTGCAGCCTCACACCACCGCGCCACCGCCAGGGATCGCGGATTCCTGGTGGTTGCGGTGGATCCATGGCAGTCCAACTGCTGAAGTTGTAATTCCTATGGGCCGCCCAACTCGCAATCTAGCCCTTAGTCCGTAGTATAAACATAACATAGCAAAACTCTTTTGCACTGCAGTAACACATATGTATAGATCCACTGAAAAAACCAAAGGTGAAAATGACGTTCTCGGTAGCTACGGTAATAAGATCTTACCTTACATTTTTTGTAAAACCACAGAAATTTACTGAAAACAACAAAGGTTAAAGAATAGTTAAGTGTTGTAATGAGATAAGAACTGACATTTAAAAAACGAAAATCCACAGAAATTCGTCAGCTATAGTTTAGTGAACTAACTTTAACTTCTACCCCCTGTGCACTACTTATAACCTCACATATTGCATTACTCATGACATATTAGATAACATCATTGATGACATCACTAATTACATCAAATATGGCCAGGTCCTGCACTAATATCCAACAGGTGCCCAATCCCTCGCTGCGCATGGCTTTCGGAAGTGCGCAGTGGGGGTTGGCCACAGATCCTGTCCCCCAGCTAGGCCCTGCATCCAACCACAGGCAAGTGACCAAGCACCCCCCCCACCCCTCTTGGGTACCTCCTTCAACTGTATGCACTATGAAGTAGGGGGTTGAATGTCGGGACAATACCCTCTGGGTAGCAAACCCCTCAGTGCGCACGGCCTTCAGCTGTGTGCAGGGTGAGGTTGGCCCAACTCTCCGTGGGCGCCCAACCACCCCTGATGTACAAAGCCTTGTGAGTATGGCCCCAAATTGTTTTCCTTTGCAAAGTGACTGTAGCATCGAATGTGTTAGGCTGTAATATAACATTTTAGTTAGACTATGGAATTTCTGTGTACCACTACTCTTTGATCTAACTGCTTCCTTTTACCCCTCACTCTCATCACAGGTCGCATCAAAATCTCCCTCACAGCTAAGTTTGAATGCTTACTTGTCTAGCATCTATAGTTAGACATAGGGCCTGATTACGATCTTTGGCGGATGGGATACTCCATCACAAACGTGGCGGATATCCCGTCTGCCATGTTATAAGTTGCATAGGATATAATGGAACTTGTAATACGGTGGCCGTCACATTTGTGACGGAGTATCCCATCCACCAAGATCGTAATCAGGCCCTTAGTTACAGGAAGTAAGAAAACAGTCACAAGGTTGGAATAGAGCCAGCCCTTGTCAGAGAGCTTACTTTTCAATCTCCAAGTAAAAGAAGAGATCATAGATCAGAAAGTTGAGCACAATGATGCGGGACCCAATTTGGCGACGTTTCAGCTGTGGAGTCTCTGCCTCCTGAAGGTACTCTTTACCCATGCGGTGCCCAGCATAGGAACCTGTCTGACGTGAGCTTGTGCCTGAGGATCTCAGGGAAATTGTGCCGGCAGATGTCCTTTGTTCTGAAAAGAGAAAGGAAAGGCTTCCTTGTCTTCCAGTGTCACTATAGAAGCAACCACATACTCCTAAACATGGGCCCTATAAATCTTATTTACATTAGTATATTCTAAGTGCCCTTCCAAACAGAAGTTCTCCTTATGCCTCAGAACCTAGCAAACACAAATACATTCAGACTTCTCCACAGACATGAGATTTACCAAGGCACTTCCTCTTTGATTAGTGCAACTCATGCAGTATTAGTTTAGCATTTCTCGTTCTGCTCGGGATCAACTTGCCCACCACTCTGGAGTAAGAGTCCCCAACAGTGGCCAACAATCATCCCTCACATATGGGTAGCTGTCCTTCCCCAGATGCTGGCAATCTCTCTGTCTCCACAATTAGAAACAGTTTTTTGAAAGACTGTACCCCATCTAATCCCATCTCCCTCTACATGGTGAGCACACACGCAAATACATCAAAGAGGCAGATCACTGTAAGGTGAACCTCCCTAAATGTCTAAATGCCCTTTTGAAGAGCAGGGTTCAGTTCTACAGTAATAATTCATGAATCAGTTAAAACATATTCAGCACAATAAATACCATTACACCAGCCCAACCAACATGCTCCAGTGAATACAAGAGCCATCATTTGGTCTTCCTATAAACTATTATCAGGAAAGCAACACTATGATCTCCCCAACACACCTCCAGCACTTTTACAGATATGCTCTATTTTGTATTCCAGAATTTAACATTATGTTGACTGCCAATAAAATGAAAAAAGGAGACTAAGGGCCTCATTATGATGTTAGTCAGACAAGCGTCCGACCGCCATCGCAGCAGGACGGAGACCGTCCGAGAAGTAGTCAACAGTTCTACCTGCCAAATAATGATGAGACTGCCGTGTAGGCAGTAGAAAATATGCCTTTTACTATGGCGGCTTGTGCTGTGACCCGGAAAGGGCCAAACATCCATGCACCATGTGCCAGGCACCATGTGGTGCACGGATGTTTGAGGGAGAACCACATGGGCCCCCCTGGCCACATAGTGGTGGTCCACAGGGGATGGGGGCCCTATTGGGGCCCCCCAAATTCCCTTTCCGACAGCCTTTTCTATGGTGGTGGGACCGCCATGAAAAGGCTGTCTGAGATGGACATCGTAATCCCTATGGCGGTGCCTGCGCAGGCACGCCTTCATTGTAGGTATAACCCGCGCTTTGCATGGAATTTGTAGGGAGACCGGTATGCGTACTGAGATCAAAGGTGACGGTATGCGAATAACAGTTGATGTATTGTTACGAGTTATCCACCACTTGTTGTCACGTCAGTAGTTTATTCAATTATAGACTAGTTGTGAAGTTTAGGAACGTAGGGCATCAGAGTAATAAGTCGAGCACTGTTTAGTTTGCATGGATGTAAACACGAAGCAGAGAGTGCTTCACTTTACTTTTAAACAAATAACGTGAAGTATAAACACCAGTTCTTATTTGCGGTGGTCGCGTGGCACTATCTGTACACAGTGATTAAAGTGGACATGTAAGATGTGGTTCTTTTCACTTGATGAAAACAGCGCGGGACACACAAACTTCATAAAAGGACTCGCACTGACACACAGATGCGTTTAGCATGTAAAGCATTCATTTCGACTTATCTACACAACGTGCCAAATGCATGATTTTTTACCAGCACCATATTAAAGGCATGAGACAAGGGACCATTTACCTAGCTAAACTTACTGTGTATGATTGCATGAACATATTGAGGACTTTGACACAAGCACAGGCATGCTTTTATTGGAGACAGTTTTTTAACTGTGTGTTGACATGTATGTGTCCTTACCTTGGACAAACTGCATTGGATTGCATTTTCTACATAATCGTGCACATAGGGTGTCTCTTCTTTTGCAATATGGAGATTTGAGAAAGCACGGCAGAACCATGCACTGCACTTTTCTACTTTCAATCTTCCTGTATTTTCATATTTTATTTCGCGCCATTTGCTTTATTGAATATTGCGATATTTGACTACTTTTCAGAACAAATCCCCTGATGAAGGGCACCGTCCCGAAATGCATTGGGATTTATAACGAGTGATTCACAAAGAAGACAGATGTTTTCTATGTATTCAAATGAAAAAGATCCACTAGTGTGATGCAACACAACGTTTTCAATAAAAGGAAATTAAGTATCTAATTGTCTGCCATCTGTTGTTTGACTTTTAACTACTTGGAACAAGTTGCTAGAGGGTGATTACCCTACGGAGTGCTCTGTGGGGACGCTGTTTCTGTACAGACAACGCTACTTTGTACTTTCAAGTTTCACGCCCAGGATCAGAGGGCGATACCCACTACTTGCACCCTACCAAATATTGAAGTGGTATAACCAGACTAATTTATTGATTAACTTCAGAGTGCCACAAAAACTTTTTTGATTTCTTCACAGTTTTTTGAAAGACTGTACCCCATCAATCCCATCTCCCTCTACATGGTGAGCACACACGCAAATACATCAAAGAGGCAGATCAATGTAAGGTGAACCTCCCTAAATGTCTAAATGCCCTTTTGAAGAGCAGGGTTCTGTTCTACAGTAATAATTCATGAATCAGTTAAAACATATTCACCACAATAAATACCATTACACCAGCCCAACCAACATGCTCCAGTGAATACAAGAGCCATCATTTGGTCTTCCCATAAACTATTATCAGGAAAGCAACACTATGATCTCCCCAACACACCTCCAGCACTTTTACAGATATGCTCTATTTTGTATTCCGGAATTTAACATTTTGTTGACAGCCAATAAAATGAAAAAAGGAGACTAAGGGCCTCATTATGATGTTAGTCAGACGAGCGTCCGACCGCCATCGCAGCAGGACGGAGACCGTCCGAAAAGTAGTCAACAGTTCCACCTGCCAAATTATTGTGAGACTGCTGTGTAGGCAGTCAAAAATATCCCTTTTACTATTGTTATGTTATGTTATGTTATATGTTTTGTAGAGCGCACAGCTGCCCCAGCTAAGGGGCGTCCCAACACTGAATGTTGCAGATATTGATAAAGGCGCTGATAGGAGGAACATTGGGCCTATACAGTTGGAAAAAGATGAGTTTTAATGGCTTTACGAAATGCTGTATGATTGTTGATGCTTCGGATGCAGACTGGAAGAGAGTTCCAGAGTTTCGCAGGGAGGACGCGAAAACAGCGCCCTCCCGCTCGCACTTTCCTCACCCGGGGGACAACAGCAAGATGCTGGCCCATGGATCGTAGTTGACGGGTGGATATGTAAGGTGATAGCAAATTTGCCAAAATATCCGGAGAGTAGAGATTCAGGATTTTGTGAGCGATGCAGAGAGTTAAACTCAATGCGTTTCACCACCGGCAGCCAATGTAGTCTGCGGATGGTGTTGGTCGTGGGACAGGCTCTAGGAAGGCCAAGTAGGGTCCTGGCAGCTGCATTTTGTGCCCTTTGCAAACGTAGGATCTCAGCCTTATTTGCCCCTAGGTAAAGTGAGCTGGTGTAGTCCAGCCTCAATAGAATGGAGGCCTGGATGATGACTTGGCGGACTGTGGGATCAAAGAAGCCCAACAGTGGTTTGAGCCCGCGCAAGAGTCCGAAACAGGTCCCAGCTACCATTTTAGTTTGGACATGAAAGCTAAGGGCAGAGTCGACCCATACTCCCAAGTTTTTGACCGCCTGTTTAGGGGCGGGTGCACAGCCCAGATTCAAAGGCCACCAGCGCTCGCGCCACAGCTCAATGTCTCCCCACTAGCAGGATCTCTGATTTGCTCGCATTTAACAGGAAGCAGTTGGCAGTCATCCACTCTGCAATGGCTGTTAGATCGCTCCTGAACTTGAGCACGTCCTGCGTGGAGTCGTCAGATAGTGCCACCACTAGCTGGGTATCGTCAGCATAAGATACCACAGTAAGTCTCCTACTCCTGGCTACTGCCGCTAGTGGTTAAAAGTATAGATTGAATAGAGTTGGACTCAACGCTGAGCCCTGTGGAACCCCTTGTTTGATAGCGTATGCCCGGGAGCTAAAAGGGGGGACCGCCACCTGGAAGGTTCTCTCAGATAGAAAAGAGGCGAACCAGCCTAGGGCCGTGCCCTCAATACCAGCCTCCTCCAGACGCTGCAGCAGAATCTGATGGGATACCGTGTCGAACGCAGCGCTCAGATCCAATAATATCAGCGCTGACGTTCGCCCGGCATCTAATGCATCCCTCAGATGTTCGGTTACAGCTAGGAGGGCAGTCTCCGTGCTATGACCAGGGCAAAAACCATTCTGAGAAGGGTCAAGCAGATTGTTATTTTCTAAAAATCTTGTCAGAATGGGGTTGATATAGGCCTCGGCGATCTTGGACACCCACGGCAGGAGAGAGATAGGGCAAAAGCTCTCAGGTTTAGATGTATCCAGTGTAGGTTTCTTTAATAGGGGGACCACCATTGCCCGGTTCCAGGCCCTGGGGACTACCGCCGTGGACAGGGACATATTGATCAGCTCACAAAAAGGTGAGAGGAGCTGAGGCAATGATTTAAGGAATTGCTCTGGTTTAAGATGGTCTGCCGGAGAGCCTGATTTGACTTTTCTGCAGATCGTAAGCATCTCATCTTGAGAGATCGATGGAAAGACAGAGAGTGTGGGGGTGGCATAAGACCTATGTGCAGGGCCTGAACTGATCGTGGTGTGGGAGAAGGTCCTATAGATGTTCTCGACCTTCTTAATGAAGAAAGCAGCGAGATCCTCACATTGCTGGTCGGAGGAGAGCGGAGGGGTTTTAGGTTGCCCTGCAGATTTAAGATCTTTAAGTATCGTGAAAATGCATTTAGCAGGGCTATTGCTATTTCTAATTTCATCAGCAAAGTAGGCCCCACTTTCCTTCAGGATGGCCCTATGGTAGTTTTTGATGGCTGCCTGATAATGCCCCTTCAGAACAGGGTCGTAATCCCGTCTCCACGCCCGTTCCATCCTTTTACATGCTTTCCGAATCGTGGCCATCTTACTGTTATACCATGGGCTGGATTGGCTGTTATGGCTCTGTGACCACTTGACAGGGATAAGTGTGTCAAGAGAACGCCAAATCCAAACAGATAAGAGTTTTTCGGCCACATCAGGGTCATCCGGCATACTAGGTGTATGCATGAGGAGGAGGGCATGAAACTGTTCGATGTCAAGTTTATGCCAGGGGCGTTTTAGGGCTGACTTCCGGGCCACCCTCTGGAGGGGCTCTACCCCCAGAAGTTTCATGGGTACAAGGTAGTGGTCAGACCAGCTCATCGAGATAGGTGGGTTGACTGTGAGGATGGATAAATTAGAGAAAACAGGATCTAGCAGGTGACCAGCAGAATTAGTGCAGCCTAGGACAAGTTGTGTCAACTGGAGGGCGGCAAGGTCTGCTAAAAAATTGCCTATTTCACATTCATGTTTATTGTCCAAGTGCAGGTTCAGGTCGCCGATAATACTGAAATTGGCTGATCTAATAGCCAGTGTGCCTGCTGCATCAATCAGTGCATCCCTGAACTCTTTAGAGGGGCCAGGCGGGCGGTAGACCAGAAGCCCAGATATTGTAAAGGTGGCATTGAAGGCGATCTTAAAGCGCGCACACTCACAGCCTGCCAGGGCCTCTTTCATAAGAGTGCAGGTGTAGCTAGATTTAAAAATAATCGCAATGCCGCCATCTCTCATCCCTCTGTTAAGAGTCACAATGTTAAAACCCTGGGGCAGAGCCAGACCAGGCTCAGCTTCTGTGTTAGCCGTGAGCCATGTCTCTGTAAGGAAGAGAATGTCTGGTGACTCATCTTGCAACAGATCATACACGTCAGCAAAGTGCTTTACTAAAGAGCGGCAGTTTAAACTAAGAAGTTTAACACCGTGCGTAGAGGGGGGTAAAGGGGATGTGACAGCCAGGAGTTAAATCCACAACTTCTGCAACAAAAAGGGCCCTCAGGCGGGACACCCACTGGATGGTCGCATAGACTGACCCTCTTCCTAATAGAAAATAGATCACACCGGGAGAAAATCTGCTTGCTGCCGGCCAAACCGGCAGCATGTCTGGCGTCTGACGTCGTCCAGGCGTGGACGGGCGCAGACGGCTTGTGCTGCGGCCCAGAAAGGGCCAAACAACCATGCACCATGTGCCAGGCACCATGTGTTGCATGGATGTTTGGGAAAGCACCAAATGGGCACCCCATGCCACATAGTGGTGGTCCACAGGGGATGGGGGGCCCTATTGGGGGCCCCCAAATTCCCTTTCTGACAGCCTTTTCTATGGTGGTGGGACCGCCATGATAAGGCTGTCTGAGATGGACATCGTAATCCCTATGGCGGTGCCTGCGGAGGCACGCCTTCATTGTAGGTATAACTGTCTGACCGCCCCCCCAACGGGCTCCTTGAGCCTGTCGGAGGCAGTGACCTTTCTCCCCACCACTGTGCTCTGACTGCTGGTATCGTAATCCGGCGGTCGGACCGTTGCCCGTCAGGCAGACCACCATCGATGGCTTGTCGGTGGTGGTCCGCCCAACATTATAATGAAGCCTAAATGTTTAAGTGGGAATCAAACACAAGATATGAATAGCAGTGGGTCTTTAAGGGACAATAACACAAACCTTGGGTTTTGAGATATCCAGCATAATATTTCCAAGAGACTAAAGATGCCATTCGTATAAATCCACATTAATAAAACATGCAAATAACCACAATACCCAACCACACATAGGCACAAATGCGTATATCCACACACACACACAGAAACACATAAACCTCACCATTGGCGTAGCCACAGCTACAACCTCCCATTCTTCCTACCTCACCCATACTTCATATGCACATTTAGCTGTATCCCATGCTTGCCCATACTACTCTAAACCATGGCTCAACACACTCCAGAAACACCCTTACAACAACACACAAAATTATAGTCACTTGCCCTTCCCAGTGTCACACCATTGTTCCTAATATCCACAAATGTTTGCAAACTATCTATAACCATATGTTCACCCCAGCAACTCCCCATTAAGTTCCCTCTCAGGCCCACTTACTCAAATCTCTGGCCACATTTCACAGCTTTCACACCAGCCACTACTCTTGCTCTCACATACACACACCTAGGGATTGTCCCACTCCCTCTTTCTAAATACTAAGAAAATTATATTTCCATTACACACATACTGCTCTTTTCACTGGACATCTGAAGGAGAAGAAATTCCTCAAATTCACGGCGGATAACAGGGTTTTTCATGTCACGGCGGAACTTGACGACTCTGCGGATGAAGGCAAATAGGGAATCCAAACCCCTACTCTGAAATGGGGAAAAGGGGGAGAAAGTTATGTAATTGTATAGACACCATTCATGACCTCACACAGTATTGAGCACACCCAGCGACTCTCAGATTGGCAGGATATACATTGTATTCAGCACACACATAGAGTCACTGTTCCTCACATTGTCCGGATAAACTTGGTGTTTAGCTCACACTGGAAGTCACTGCTCCCCAGATTGGCAAAACACACATGCAGTAAGCACATACAAGAGCATCACTCTCACTCATGCTTGAGGTTTATACAAGTCAATCAGCACAAACATGGTATCATTGCCCGTCAAGCAGGAAGAAAACATGAAATCATCTCACACAGTGGAATGGGGCTATTCATTGTATGCATACCATACCTGTAGAATCACAGATCATAGAACACAAGGGATCTTTAACATATAGTCACAATGCCTTGATATCACGTAGAGAAATCAAGATTCCTGGTTTCACTCTCACCTGCCTGACATGCCAGAGTTTGTCCTGGCTCTCCATAAACCTGCCAAAAGAACAGCTGAGTTACATTGGGGCAGAGATATGAGGCAAGCCCTATGGCTTAGTAACAACAGTTAGAAAACAGCATTATAGAGTTACAGGGTCGGTCTATCCACAACAAATGAGAAAAGCAGGGGGTGCAGAAGACAAGACAGGCAATCCTTCATTTAACCTGTAGCATTCCTCGAACTCAAATGCACTTTCTCATAGTCTATATGATAAAATTCTCTAAGACACAAAGGTAAGTTCAGCAGTTTATTTCCAGTCTCTGCTCTCCGCCACAGAAGCTCTCAGACTAAACATTCTAAGGTAAGCTCAAGGAAGAGGGAGAAACCAAGTGAGGAGGGAGGGGTGTGAGAAGGTGGGTTGGTATATGCTGTCCACTAGTTAAAGTGGGCACCTTGTACCAGGCCACACGACCCTTATGATGTATGAGGTCAAAGATAACCTTTATGAAAGCTATCCTAGTGGTAGCTATGGAGAGCAGCCTTCAGGCTTAATCTTGAAGGAATGTAAAGCAGCTTGTTTTACCAGAATATCACCTCCTGAATGACTAAATGAAAGGAGAACCACACAAGTGTTATGTAAAAATATGTATTTATTACTAAAACACTCTCTACTAATCTCGACACGAGATTAGAACATAAAGCACACAATTTAGAATCAATAGAACATACGTAAGTAGCAAAATACACAGCAAGCTCCAGGGGGAGACCGAACCATATACTAAAAAAATGGTATAACAATCATGACTTCAATAGACACAGTGCCTAGAGCACGTAGAATCGCTGGGACCCCAAGGAACCACCCAGAGGAGTGACACAGGGAGCCCATGGAGGACGGGTGCAGTGTGGGAACACGACCGCGTGTTCCGTGCAACTCTATGAGAAAGTTGTGGTTGGAAAATTACAAGTTAAGGACACTTCTAGGAGGACTTCGAGCAAACCCTTTGGAACATAAGAGGTTCTAAGGCCAGCACCCTTGTGAGTACTGAGGTACCCGTGTTACCTATCCCAGAGGAGCCGGGTGCATAGGGATCAAGTGGTGTCGGAAACCTCCGTCGTTTTCAATGGGGCGCTGCAAGAAAGTACTGCTGCCAGGAAGGCGAAGAGTGTCCGGTGGAATCCAAGCCTGGATTCGAGATGTGAAGAACCTGAAAGCAGAGGGGAAAAAGTCTGGGTCACTTCAGGTGACCAGGGGCTCGTTAGTCGAATGCCCACCGATGTTGGGTGCTTCAGGTGCGAAGATAGGATGCTTGTCTCTGCAGCCACAGGGACCAGGAGATGTCGACGACAACCAGGGTCCGGAGGTGTGCTGTCCCACAAAGGATGTCGAGAGCTGAGGGGTCAGTGTCCGGCTGGAGCACCAACAAGCCTTGGCAACGGCAACTCATGCAGGCAGAGGAAACAGGTTACGGTGTGGACCAGCAAGGTCCAGGGGACTCTCCAAGCAATGGAGAGTCAGGGCACGTCTGGAGCAACCAGGGAAGCCCAAGAACACTTAAGGTGACCCTCGCCAGGACCCACCAGTCAACGGACCAGGGGTCGCGAGGTGACCTCGAGCGAATGTACAAAGTGCCAGCCCACAGAGCACTCGTGGAGTGGAGGCTGGATATCTTTGGTGGAAATGATGCTCGGGGTCGGGACTACATGTAGTCCAAAGCACAGCCTCAGGGATCGCCAAAAGCATATGCTGCTGCAAAAGTACACGGTGCACAGGGGTTCGGGTTGCACGGTCCCCACGAGGGATACTGGTCTCAGGATTGCTGAGAGGGCAGATCAACCTCAGGGACGCTCGGGAACCCACCTCCTGTGTCCTCAGGAGCTTGGGAGATGCAAACCGGTCAGATGCGTTTAGGTGCCTGCTGCTGCAGGGGAGTAACTCCTTTACTCCAAGGGAGATTCTTCTGTCGTCCAGCGAAGTGTAGACCGTCGAAGTACTTGGTTTCTGTTGCAGAGTTTAGTCCAGGTAAAATTTAAAGTCCTGGTATCAGGTATCCCACTTTATACCCATGGGAAGGGGTTGGACTGACTCTGGGGACCCTCCTAGGGGAGGAGCAGGACAGAGGGGTGGCTACACCCATGTCCTTTGTCCAGTTTCACGCAAGAGCAGGAGCCATCAGCTCCCAGAACTGGTTCTAGCTGGACTATGCACGGGGACACCAAATGTGCCCCCAGTGCAGACTTTCTGGCACTCTAAGAATGCACCCACCCAGCCCCAATACACTAAAGCCTTTCTGGGAGGTGGTCACACCTCCCTGTGACAGGAAACCTATTGTCAGGCCTTCCTCTGCTCGAGCTCGGCTCAGCAGCAGGAGGGCAGACTCGTGTCTGTGGCTGGCAGCATCCATTTTGTGCTGCCCAGGTCGAGAAAGCTGGTACCGGGTAGACCGGTGACCCATAGTAGTGGTTCTACAAGGGTGGAATCATACCTCCCACACCAGTTACTGGTGTGGAGGTATGATTCCAAGGTGTTTGACACCAAACACAACATGTTTCTAAGCAGCCGTTTTAAAGTTAGCATTTACAGCGAGGTTATAATGCACTTAAGTATATATGGTTTGGCTGCATCACAGACAACCCCGGGGAATGGATTCCGAAGGCTGCAGAGGGAACCTACTCATGCAGGGGCACCCTCTCACATAAAACCCAGCACCCTGCCTTCAGGATTGATAAGGCCTGCCATAGGGGTGACTGATAGGTTTATATGTGTAGTGATTTAGAAGGGATATAGTGAACCTATATCTCCAGTAAGGGGTGCATGCACCACCTTACACAGGCTGCAGTAGTAGACCTGTTGTGTCATTTTGAATGGCCTCTCAGGGGTGGCATAATACATGCTTCTGCCCATGGGAGGCCTCTGGGGTACCTATGCCCTGGGTACATGGTGTACCATATACTAGGGACTTATAAGGGTACCCCAGTATCCAATCTGGAGTGTACCTAAAGTACATAACACAACCAATTTAGGGAGAAAGCAGATAGACTGGGGTCCTGAATAGCAGGATCCCAGTCAGACTAGTCAAAAACCAGCAAAACACCAGGAAAAAAGTGGAGGTAACCATGTAGTCAGATTCCACCTTCCTACAAGGGGGTTTTGGGAAAGGAGAAGAAACATGTACAAGCTAGCAATAACTCCTAAGTAAAATTAGTTTACAGGAATATAAAACAATAAGAAGATTATAACACATCTACCCTCCCCCAGAACCTATAAACAAAAAATACAATGTACATGGGAAGCGGGAAATAGGAAACAGGAAAGTACAATTTCATGAAAGACACAAGGTAAACATAGACTGAAAACTCCGTAGAGTTATCTATCCATGTTGTAGTCCCGATGCCATGCAGGAGCCCTACGGAATCTTTGGTTATCAGAGCATCTTGGTGTAGAGTTACAGTGAGAAAAGGAAAAGGAGGGAATCCCTTGGGCTCCTGTATTGGGAACCGAAGGGGCTTTGGTTAACCTATGCATGCTCCAAGTTTGGCCATTGTCCATAATGGCTATATTTCGTTTAACTGCCACAATCAGCATGGATTTGTAAAGTTTGGAGTCACTATCCCCTAATCTAGGGTTCCTGACACAAACCCAGTCACCAACCACCCATTGAGGAATTTTAGTGCCATGTTTGTTATCATAATATGACTTGTATTTAGCTTCATGTGCAGTGACCTTTGAACTGGTGTCCTTGGTGTTGACATGTACTCCAACACCCCCTCCCAAACAGTTAGGGAAAGGTTTTGTGCACAGTTTCCTTTCCTTAAGAGCAGAGAACGGTGAAACACCTGTGACCTGGTTAGGAGTGGTATGGTAAGCCCATAGCAATTCTTGAATAGCTTGTTCAACTGGAATCATGTTGGTGCATGCTAACTGAATACATCCCTTGATCATTCTATTCATTCTCTCTACTAGTGCATTAGCCCTAGGACAATAAAGAGAAGTTTTAAGATGTGTAATGTCCAAGTTCGTGAAAAACTCTGACGTGGCAGGAGATGTGAATTGTACTCCATTGTCAGTGACAATAGCTGATGGAATACCTTCTGTTGCGAAGGTGTCCCTTAGGAACCGTATTAAAGAATCACTGGTAATTTGATTCACCATCTTCAGTCCAGTGGGAGTGGCAGTCTATTAAAACGAATGCAAAGCGCTTTGATACATTTTTCCAGTTTATGGGACCAATGATATCTAAGGCAAGCTTCTCCCACGGTTTGGATGGAACTGAGACTGGTGACAGAGGAACTTTGCGAGTTAACTTAGATTTATCACTGTTTGCGCAGATGCTACAATCTTTGACTTTGTTTTCTACCATGGAGTCCATGTTAGGAAACCAATAACGTTCCCCGAGCCTGCTTTTGTTAAACTCCTACCTAGGTGACCTTCGTGTACAAGGTCTACAATTTTGTTGCGCAAAAGTTCAGGTGGAACAATTTTGTCATTTCTTAGTAAAAAATCTTGGTTTATATTAAGTTCGTGGTGAACTTCCCAATTTTTTTTAACATTGTCAGTAATAGATGCGTCAGAAGTGGGCCACCCTTGTAAAGTGTAAATTCAGAGTTGTTGCATGGTCTTATCCTTGCTCATGCATTCCCTCCACTCTTGAGACGAAATGGTTGAGTAATTGACTTGTAGGATGGGGTATTCCGTGGTATCAAATTGCTCTTCCTTGTTTAATGGTGCTCTAGAGAGGAAATCTGCCGCAGAATTTAAGTTGCCTGGAACGTACTCCATCTTGAAGCAAAAACAGGAAATTCATCAATTATGTGTTCACTGGCATTAGAATGGTTCACAGCAAGGACTTGCTCAGGATTATTGGGATCAAGCTTAATCCTCAATTCCCTTTGGTGTTGCCACCCGAGGAGATTAGATCCCTCTTCTACTATGTACACCTTGCCTACTGCTGTGCGGCCCTTGAAGGATATGAGGGTTTTAATCATACCTTTCATAGGAATGGGGTCCCTATTGTATCCACTGGGTGAAGCATCAGCTGGAAGTAACTCAATCTTGTTAACATGTCCCATAGACATATAATCAGAGTAGTTCAGTAAAGTGAATGGTGAACATGAATCAGCAAACATTTTAACTAGATTGCCTTCTAAATAAACCTCACATACAGGATATTTTAGTTGATTGTCTGTATTATCCTTACCTTGTAATACTATTTTTTTAACATCGTCAGTAATAGATGCGTTAGAAGTGGGCCACCCTTGTAAAGTGTAAATTCGGAGTTGTTGCGTGGTCTTATCCTTGCTCATGCATTCCCTCCACTCTTGAGACGAAATGGTTGAGTAATTGATTGTAGGATGAGGTATTCCGTAGTATCAAATTGCTCTTCCTTGTTTAATGGTGCTCTAGAGAGGAAATCTGCCACAGAATTTAAGTTGCCTGGAACATACTCCACCTTGAAGCAAAAGCTTTCTAACCCCAACACCCAACTGGCAATACGAGGAGTACTGCAAGAAGTGCCTTTGGGACTGAACATGAATGTAAGGGGTTTATGGTCAGTACGTATGCAGAACTGTATGCCCCACAGGAAAAACTTGAAGTGTTTGACAGCCCAAAAACAGGCAAGGGCTTCTCTTTCCACTACAGAGTAGTTTTTTTCAGACTTGGTGAGGGTGCGCGAGGCAAAGGCCACAATTTTCTCTTTACCCTCAATAGTTTGGGAGAGGGTGGCTCCCAATCCTTTGTTACTGGCATCTGTTGTTAGGAAGGTTTTGCGACTAGGTTCGAAGTTGCACAAGTAAGGAGCGGCAAGAATGGCGTTTTTTATTTTCATGAAAGATGTTTGATGATCATCAGTCCATTGATATCGTACATGGTTCTTTACAAGATCTCTAAGATTGGAAGTCATGTCGGCAAAATTCCTCAGGTACTTTGCCATGTACTCAGCTAGTCCTAGGAAAGACTTAAGCTCCTCCTTACTTTCTGGAGGAGGAGCATCTTTAATAGCTTCTAGAAGGCAAATTTTGGGTTTAAAACCATCTTTTGAAATATTATGCCCAAGATATTCTACTGCATTTACTCCTAACTGGCATTTCTCTCTTTTGAGGGTTAAGCCTGCATTTTTGAATCTAGAGAGCACCTCTCTCAAAATTTCGTCGTGTTCATCAGTATTAGCACCATAGATCAGGACATCGTCTTGGAAACAGATTGTTTTCTGTACCCCTTCTAATATTTGTTGAATGATTTTTTGAAGAACCACTGCGACGAGCCCAAATGGCATGCGGCGAAACATAAAAGTGCCCATAGGTGTGGTGAAAGCTGTTAGATGTCTGGACTCTGGGTGCAATTCAACTTGATGATATGGCATAGAGAGGTCTAAGACACTAAAACATGTGGCCTCACCCATCGTGCTCAGCATCTCGTGGATACGAGGTAAGGGATGTCTCTCTACTGATATGCTGGTATTTAAATCACGCAAGTTAATACACATCCTAATATCCTCACACTGATTCTTTTTAGCAATTACGATAGGTGCTACCCAATCTGAGCAATCTATGGGTTGAATAATACCTAAGTCCTTTAGCCTAGTGAGACCTTTCTTTAAAGGATCCCACATCAGATGAGGTATTGGTCTCGTTTTATGTATAGCAGATTTAGCATTGGGTTGAAGTTGGATTTTATGTTGAAAGTCTTTTAGTAATCCCAATTTACTGGAGAAAACTTCAGGAAATTCATCAATTATGTGTTCACTAGCATTAGAATGGTTCACAGCAAGGACTTGCTCAGGATTATTGGGATCAAGCTTGATCCCCAATTCCCTTTGGTGTTGCCACCCAAGGAGATTAGATCCCTCTTCTACTATGTACACCTTGCCTACTGTTGTGTGGCCCTTGAAGGATATGAGGGTTTTAATCATACCTTTCATAGGAATGGGGTCCCTATTGTATCCACTGGGTGAAGCATCAGCTGGAAGTAACTCAATCTTGTTAACATGTCCCATAGACATATAATCAGAGAAGTTCAGTAAAGTGAATGGTGAACATGAATCAGCAAATATTTTAACTAGATTGCCTTCTAAATGAACCTCACATACAGGATATTTTAGTTGATTGTCTGTATTATCCTTAACTTGTAATATTATTTTTTTAACTTGGAATTTCTCTAATGGTAGATTAGTTCCACTCCCAAATCCTTTCTTAGAGAAACTTTTGCACATCCTTGCCAGATGACCTCTTTTGTTACACTTTCTACAAACAACTGTTTTTGCTTGACAATTAGGGCTATGGGCTAAGTGGTTGCTACTTCCACAGCGGAAGCACTTAAGCTTGAAATTTTCTGTATCGCCCAATTGAGAAGGCCATTTGTCATTTTTTATTTTGCACACAGCAAGTTCAGCTCCCAAATCCATTTTTTCTGAAACTTGTTCATTAGAGCTTGGGGATCTAATCTAGATGGCAGTGTGTTCAATAGATTTAGCAATCTCAATAGCTTCTTGAAGATTGGGTTGCTTCTGTAAAAGTTTCTCTTGAATTTTATTATTATTAGTGCATCGCACTAGTTGGTCTCTTATAAGAGAATCGTTTAGTTCTTGAAATTCGCATAACTTGCTCAATCCTCTAAGCACTGCCACATATGTAGAAACAGTTTCTTGTTTGCCCTGAACTCTGCTGAAGAATTTATGCCGTTCAAGTACAATGTTAACCTTGTCTCCAAAGTGAATTCGCAGCTTTAAAAGAGTAGACTTGTAAGCATCCCCTTCATCCTCATCAGTGTCACTATCTCCTGAAATGGCTTCTGGTTCAGGTAATGACTCAAAGATCTTCCTGCCATGTGAACCTAAACTGTGGAGTAAAATGTGTTGTTTCCTTGTAGAGCTAAACTTCTCTCCTCCAATCGCAATTAAGTAGGACTCAAAAATATTTTCCCACTCCTTCCATGGAATGTTAGGCTCCCCAAATTCATTTAGAAAGGGAGCATGTTGAGACATACTAGCTGCTGCCGTCATAATATAAGACACCACAAGGAATAAGATTAAACAAATGGTTGAAAGGTACTTTTACAAGGAAAATATAATCCAATAGATGATAGAAAGGATGCCCTCATAAAGACCAGCCCCAATATGTTTAATTACAATATGAGATGAGGTGTGCGTGTCACCGTGAATTAAGCGGAGCACGCTGAATGATGAATTAGCAGGATGGCCCACGATGAAACGCGATGTGCGTGTAACTGAAAATGCCTCAAAATTATATTGTGAAGAGAATTGGTGTGCGCGTCAACATGAAGTGGCATGCAAAGAATTGCTACAGGAAATTTATGTGGTGTGCGTATCACCGAAAACGACACGCAAAGTGTGTCTACCAAGCACACAAGAAAGCTGAAGAAAATTATGCTGATGAAAATCAGTGTGCGTGTCACTGTGAAGTGGCACGCTTGAAGCTTCACAAGCGAATTGTGGTGTGCGTGTCACCGAAAATTACACGCATACAGATGAGGAAACTAATGTAAAAGGAAATTGGTGTGCGTATCACCGTGAAGAGGCACACTTTGAAGTTCCTAAAGCAAATTATGGTGTGCGTGTCACCGAAGGTAACACGCAAATTGTGCCTCCCAAGCACAATGGTAGCTGATGAAAGAATGTTGAAGAAAATGGGTGTGCGTGTCACCGTGAAGTGGCACGCTTGGAATTCACAAGCAAAATGATGGTGTGCGCATCACCGTGAAGTGGCACACTTGCGAAATTTAATAAGCAAAATTTCAGTGTGCGTATCACCGTGAAGAGACATGCTAGGACGCTTGTACATGTGAGTATGGAGTGTGTGTCTCCGAAAACGGCACGCAGAATGCCTCAAAGAACCGAGGAAGGTTGAATGAGGAAAGGGGCGGAGGAAACAACCCCGCCCGAGGCGGTTCTCAAGCTTGAATGCCGGATGGCAGGCAGAAGAGGAGGCGGTCCGAGGAAGCCACGCCTCAAGGACACTCAGTCAGCGAGGGAAGCCAGAAGGAGACACAGGAGGAAACCCTTTAAGATGTCGACAAGGAGGAAAACAGCACCTACGTCGACGCAGGGAAAAGGGCGAATGACCGCAGTTTTCAACAACACAATACAGCTCGAGGCAACTGTTCCACTCTGAGGACCCCCAAGGCAGTGGTCAGTCAGGAAGGACATCCACAAGGTACAGAAGACGGAGCAGGAAAAGTCTCAGGAAGTACAAGTAAGTAGATATAACAGTACTTTAAGCTAGTTGAATAGATTGGGGAAGTCCATTGGCAGTAGTTGTAATTGTAGGTAGCAGTAGACGGAGTGAAATCCAAAAGGGGAGGAGACTGGTCATCTGTCCCCTCACACAGATCGTTGCCAGTGATAAAATTCTCTAAGACACAAAGGTAAGTTCAGCAGTTTATTTCCAGTCTCCGCTCTCCGCCACAGAAGCTCTCAGGATACCAACAGCCATAACATTCTAAGGCAAACTCACGGAAGAGGGAGAAACCGAGGAGGGAGGGGGGTTTTGGGAAAGGAGAAGAAACATGTACAAGCTAGCAATAACTCCTAAGTAAAATTAGTTTACAGGAATACAAAACAATAAGAAGATTATAACACAATACAGTGCAAGATTGAAGCTACAGCACACTTTAGATTAGAGCAACCTCGATTCCAATGGCTTTTTACCACAATAATTATTAGAGGCGGCACCTGTAATGTGCCTCTAGATATAATCTTAATGCAAACGGCCGAGAGCACCTAGCTGGAAGCATTAACTAATAAATGCATTTCAACAGTCTGAACTGTATTGGCCCGGGGGAAATTAAACTGGCACAATTAGCTTAACATTGGGAATTTCGCGGTGTGCTTGTTATGCGAAATCCCCAGAAATTACGCCAATAAACCAGCCGCGTACTTATGGTACAGTTCCCAGCAAAAATATAGTGATGGAGCACGGGATCAGAGCGAACAACAAGAAAGCGAGCGGCTGTTCTTCAAGGCAATTATGTTTTTCGTGCTATTTTTTAAAAATTGACAACTGGTGGACCAGATTTGATATTCTGGATTCTGTGTTAGAGTAGGTATGCACCATCTGTAGAAAGGGTTTTTACAAGCAAGAGAAAATAACTGATAGCTTCCATTACATTTTCATTGCAGAAAGAAAACAGCTTATCTTTCTTGTCCATCCTGCGTTTCCAGTCAGAATTGTGAAAACATTAGTGCAAGGGCCCAGCGATTTTCATAGGGCCTCGCTGTTATTCTTGCCAAATACTTTTTTTGCTGAATATGAAGAATGAGTAGTCTTGATTCCATCTCATGTCTCTTTCTTCCACTGCTCTTTATCTCACTCTTGTACTTTCTTTTTTTATGAAAACGCTCTTCTTCTGTCACTGTGGTCGTATCTTTCTCTTCCTTCACTGATCACAAGATCACTGCTTAATTTGAGCCAATGGTTTCCGGTGCTCGGCACCAGCACTTATTTGTCAACAATGGCACTTATGACCGTTTGCCACATGGCGGGACTGTTAGTCTAAACTAGAGATAAACACAACAGCAGTTGTTTATTAAAAATGGCTAATGTACCCCTGATTTTGGAACATGATATCATTCTAGAGGTCGGGAAGACATTGTTGGCTGCTCCCAATGCGATGTGGTAGGGCGGGCAGCGCGGGGTGACTACAAAAATAAAAACACAACGAAAAACATTTTAAAAAATCAATTACCACTTACTTGATGCTGTGTCGCCGTCTTGCTCCTCTCCCGATCCTCGACTAGTACATACTGCGCAGGCCTCCAGACGCCAATCCCGACGCTGCTCTCATTCTGGGAATGCTATTCCCCAGCATTTGAGAAGCGCTGGGATTGGTCTGAGCATCCTGGTTTGCCACTCAGACAGGGGCTGGGAGCCTGTGTTTTCTCCACCCAGCTGTGCAACACAGTTCGGGTTGGAGAAATGCTAAGAAGGTCAGCCAAACCGACATGCGCACTTAGCAGTGCCCATCACTCTTCCTCCCTGCAGCCCAGGATGGCCCAGCCCGGCCCCTCCCTGTGACTCGACTAACTCAGTGAAAAATAAAATGATAATAAAATGATTTTATTATCATTTTATTTTTCACTGTTGCCTCTGCTGGGTAGCAGCAGTGGGACGATGCTCCTAAGCCATAGCGGAGGAGCCGCTGCTGTCGGAAGACCGTGTCATGTTTTCCTGTAGTTTACTGTTTTATTCTCATGGTTTGTTGTGACCTATCATTAGGCATGCAGTTCATTTTGCTAGTCTTCATTCAGTGCTTAACTGCTTCAGGGACATCTTAAGGCTTTTGGGGGCCCTGGGCCACGTGTATTTTTGGGGCCCCTGTTTGGAACAGATCTGAATTTATGATTCAATTCCCAGCTCTTTCATGCCCTCTTTGGCCAAATCACTGACAGTGCACAGGCGCCCTCGTCAAAATTCTAAATGTGTTTGTATCTAATGTTCAAGGATAGTGAAGTGTTTTAAATATTGTAACCCAGCAGCAGCTCGCTAATATTACTGCAAATAATCTCTGTGATGCCCTCCCATTTCTCATATGTGAGATCCTATTGTGATCTGAAATAAACTAGTTTTTATGGATTTAGCAAGAACCATAAACACAACATTTCTCTGCAAAATGTCTGTAATAAACTCTCACACATCACCCACCTTCAAAATAAATTGAAGGAAAATGGTATTTAAAACAATACTTTTAAGAATTATTCTAGTATAATAGGGGGAGCATCCCTATTATAGCCAGTTGCTCCTCCCACCATAGGGACAATGTCATCTTTCTGCCCCCCCGAGCCCCCGGGGCAGATTGTGGGGATTTTCCAACAATCTGTCATCCAAGGGATATGGGAAGAAACCCACTAGATCGTAAGTTGTATGTTTTTTTAATGGGGAGTGGGCAGCCTTTCGTGACATTGGTTCATACCTACTGACATGGGAGATCATACATTCTTTCTGTCCCAGAATATATATATTTTTTACCTTTGGTGTAGGGGACCGCACCTTTGTTACATTGGGCCACACAGCCCCAAAACAGGGGCAAATGCAGTCTTTCAGCCCCCGCCCCCTCCCCGCCCATCTTCTTCAGCCTACCCAGGGGAGGGAGAAAGCTTACAGGGCACCAGGGAATGTTTTGTTTACTAGAATGGTATCTGCGGCTGACCCATCATGGCTCTGTCATCCCCCACCACCCCCACCCCAATGCCTCATATACAATTTTAACCTTCCTGGGCACAGATTAATGGCTGACCACTAACCTGGCAGTTCCAAGAGGCAGAAAGCCCCCTAGAAACCAGGAACTAGGTATTGTGTAGCGTATGTCATAGTGTGTTACCTTAAGGTAGCAATACCATTGTTGTATTGTATTATGATGGTCTTTAGTTCTTTATGACACATCTGTTCTATTGTGTAGAAGCGAGGCAGTTGGTGGTTGGATGTGAAAGTTGTGCTTCTTCGTACCATGCTCTAGATAAATACCTAAATCATCTCTCATTCAATCTGTAGTTCTTTACAGGCTATTTGTATGGGTGGGGTGGGCATGCCAATCTTTCCTGGCTTTGGGCCACACAGTCCCACCCAAGTCCCAGACAGTCTCCACCAGGGGACATATTATGAGGTCTATGCCCAATCTGAAACACACAAGATGATGGACGGAATGCTGCACATTGGCAAACACTCACCCCCAGTCACAGATCTGGGTTTAATCCATCGTTATTTTGCTTCACCACGCCACCCTAGTTCAGACATAGCCATATGCAAATCAGTCTTGACCCTGTGCCTCATGGGAACAGTCCAGACCGAACTGCCAAGCCATGTCTTCCCTGGACCGGAATCAAGCATCCTAGGACCGGTTTCAGGCTATCAGCCTTCATCAGCCAGGATAGCTTTACTCCAGTGGCGTAGTGAGCACGGGACCCACGTCTGGGCATACCCTTCCCACTTAGGGTGAAATGCAAAACACACAAGATGATGGACGGAATGCTGCACATTGGCAAACACTCACCCCCAGTCACAGATCTGGGTTTAATCCATCGTTATTTTGCTTCACCACGCCACCCCAGTTCAGACATAGCCATATGCAAATCAGTCTTGACCCTGTGCAGGGTATGGCCAGACGTGGGTCCCTTGCTCACTTTGCCACTGGATTCAAGATAGCCTGGCTGATGACGGCTGTAAGCCAGAAACCAGTCCTAGGATGCGTGTTTCCGGTCCAGGGAAGACATGGCTTGGCAGTTCGGGCTGGACTGTTCCCATGAGGCACAGGGTCAGACTGATTTGCATATGGCCATGTCTGAACTGGGGTGGCGGAGTGAGCTAAAGAATGATGATGGATTAAACCCAGATCAGTTGACTGGGGGTGAGTGCTTGCAATGTTCAACACTCCGTCCATCATCCCCTTTGGTTTTGCTATGTTCGCCCTGAGTTGGCAGGGTATGCCCAGACGTGGGTCTCTTGCTCACTTTGCCACTGGATTCAAGATAGCCTGGCTGATGATGGCTGTAAGCCAGAAACCGGTCCTAGGATGCTTGTTTCCGGTCCAGGGAAGACATGGCTTGGCAGTTCGGGCTGGACTGTTCCCATGAGGCACAGGGTCAGACTGATTTGCATATGGCCATGTCTGAACTGGGGTGGCGGAGTGAGCTAAAGAATGATGATGGATTAAACCCAGATCAGTTGACTGGGGGTGAGTGCTTGCAATGTTCAACACTCCGTCTATCATCCCCTTTGGTTTTGCTATGTTCGCCCTGAGTTGGCAGGGTATGCCCAGACGTGGGTCCCTTGCTCACTTTGCCACTGGATTCAAGATAGCCTGGCTGATGACGGCTGTAAGCCAGAAACCGGTCCTAGGATGCTTGTTTCCGGTCCAGGGAAGACATGGCTTGGCAGTTCGGGCTGGACTGTTCCCATGAGGCACAGGGTCAGACTGATTTGTATATGGCCATGTCTGAACTGGGGTGGCGGAGTGAGCTAAAGAATGATGGTGGATTAAACCCAGATCAGTTGACTGGGGGTGAGTGCTTGCAATGTTCAACACTCCGTCCATCATCCCCTTTGGTTTTGCTATGTTCGCCCTGAGTTGGCAGGGTATGCCCAGACGTGGGTCTCTTGCTCACTTTGCCACTGGATTCAAGATAGCCTGGCTGATGACGGCTGTAAGTCAGAAACCGGTCCTAGGATGCTTGTTTCCGGTCCAGGGAAGACATGGCTTGGCAGTTCGGGCTGGACTGTTCCCATGAGGCACAGGGTCAGACTGATTTGCATATGGCCATGTCTGAACTGGGGTGGCGGAGTGAGCTAAAGAATGATGATGGATTAAACCCAGATCAGTTGACTGGGGGTGAGTGCTTGCAATGTTCAACACTCCGTCCATCATCCCCTTTGGTTTTGCTATGTTCGCCCTGAGTTGGCAGGGTATGCCCAGACGTGGGTCCCTTGCTCACTTTGCCACTGGATTCAAGATAGCCTGGCTGATGACGGCTGTAAGCCAGAAACCGGTCCTAGGATGCTTGTTTCCGGTCCAGGGAAGACATGGCTTGGGAGTTCGGGCTGGACTGTTCCCATGAGGCACAGGGTCAGACTGATTTGCATATGGCCATGTCTGAACTGGGGTGGCGGAGTGAGCTAAAGAATGATGATGGATTAAACCCAGATCAGTTGACTGGGGGTGAGTGCTTGCAATGTTCAACACTCCGTCCATCATCCCCTTTGGTTTTGCTATGCCCAATCTGCCCACAACATAAAGGCAGAAAGCCAACTAGACCTCCAAGGAGTACTTTGTATTTGAATGAGGAGGCGGCGGGCCCATTATTGCATCAGGTTTCCCCCCACCAACCCTATTGCTGGTTCGATCTTTCTGCTCCTTATCAGGGTGATTGTGTGGCTACCTCCAATCAGCTGTTCCCTGGAGCAGAAAGTCCACTAAAAATGGGACAATTTTTGGTATGTAGTGGCGGGGGAGGCCCTTCCTGGCATGAGGAACCCAAGGTTCACACAAAGTATGTCGGTCTCATCTGGGCAAGTTAGGGGTATTACCCCCAATCTACTTTCCCCATTAGGACAGAAATCTCACTAGAGCACGAGAGAATATTTTTTATTTTGGTTGGGGGTGCAAGGGCAGCCCGGCATGGTATCTGGTCACACATCACCACCCAGGGGCCCCTAAAGCCTATTCAAACAATCAATCAATCAATCAATCAATCAATCAGGGAATTGTAAGCGCGTTACTCACCCGTGAGGGTCTCAAGGCGCTGAGGGGGGGTGGTCCGCAGATCTGTTTAGCCGAAGAGCCAGGTCCTGAGGGTCTTCCTGAAGGTGTTCAGGGAGGGGGCGCGTCTGATGTCTGCCGGTAGCTCGTTCCAGGTCTTGGCTGCAATGTGAGAGAAGGATCTTCTGCCTGCTCTGGCTCTGTGGATGTGCGGGGTTTCGGCCAGTGCGAGGTTGGAAGATCGGAGGTTTCTTTTGGGTACGTGGAAGTTGATTCTGTCGTTGAGGTATTTGGGTCCGTTGTTGTGTAGGCATTTGTAGGCGTGAGTGAGGATTTTGAAAGTGACTCTTTTCTCCACGGGGAGCCAGTGGAGACTTCATAGGTGTTGGCTGATGTGTTCATGTCGGGGGAGATGCCGAGGACGAGTCTGGCGGTGGTGTTCTGTACTGTCTGGAGTTTGCGGAGTAGGGACTTGTTGATGCCGGCGTAGAGTGCGTTTCCATAGTCCAGTCTGCTGGTGATGAGTGCGTGGGTGACTGTCTTCCTTGACTCAGGGGGGATCCACTTGAAGGTCTTGCGGAGGATGCAGAGGGTGTTGAAGCAGCTGGAGGTGACGGCGTTGACCTGTTGGTTCATGGAGAGTGATGAGTCGAGTACGATGCCAAGGTTCTTGGCGTGGTCTGAGGGGGTAGGTGGGCTTCCGAGGGCGGTCGGCCACCAGGTGCTGTCCCATGCAGAAGGGGTGGTACCGAGGACGAGGACTTCTGTCTTCCCGGCGTTGAGCTTCAGGCAGCTGTTGGTCATCCAGACTGCGACGTCTTGCATTCCTTTCTGGAAGTTGAGTTTGGCAGTGGTGGGGTCTTTGGTGAGGGAGAGGATGAGCTGGGTGTCGTCGGCGTAGGATACGATGTTGAGGCCGTGTTGTCGGACGATGGCTGCGAGGGGGGCCATGTAAATGTTGAAGAGGGTGGGGCTCAGTGATGAACTCTGTGGGACTATGCAGGTGATTTTCGTGGGGTCGGAGAGGAAGGGTGGGAGTCTGATCCTTTGGCTTCTTCCGGTGAGGAATGATCGGATCCAGTCCAGGGCTGTTCCTTGTATGCCTGCGTTGTGTAGTCTGACGACTAGTGTGCGATGGGAGACGGTGTCGAAGGCCGCTGATATGTCGAGTAGGATGAGGGCTGCGGAGTGGCCTTGGTCCAGGAGGGTGCGGATGTCGTCTGTGGTGGCGAGTAGGGCGGTCTCTGTGCTGTGGTTGCTTCGGAATCCGGATTGGGACGGGTCGAGGACGGCGTTCTCTTCAATGAATCGTGTCAGTTTCCTGTTGACTGTTTCTCTGCAACCTTGGCTGCGAAGGGGAGGAGCGAGATGGGCCGATAGTTCTTGAGGTCAGTGGGGTCAGCTGTGGGCTTCTTGAGCAGGGGTCTGACTTCTGCGCGCTTCCAGTCGTCTGGGAAGGTGCCTGTTTTGAAGGTGGTGTTGATAGTGCGTTGTAGTTCGGGTACGATGGCGGCCACGGCTCTGTGGTAGATGTGAGGGGGGCAGGGGTCGGTGGGGGCCCCCGAGTGGATGCTTTTCATGGTCGAGGCGGTGTCTTCGGCCGTGATCGGTGTCCAGTTGGAGATGGTGGGCTGGCTGGTGTTTCTGGGGGGCGGGGGGGCCGTCTGTGGCGCCTGGTGGATGGTCGATGAAGTTGCCGTAGAGGTTTTTGATCTTGAGGTGGAAATAGGTTCCAAGCTTGTCGCAGAGGTCTTGGGATGGGTTGAGGTCTGTGGCTTCGCTGCGTGGGTTGGTGAATTCTTGAATGACACTGAAAAGTTCCTTGGAGTTGGTGGAGTTGGCCAGGATTTTGTTGTGGATGAAGTTCCTTTTGGTAGCTCTGATCTGGTTGTGGTAGTCCGTCATGGCGTCCTTGTAGGTGGTGTGGTTTTCGGTTGTCTTGGTGTTTCTCCAGTTCTTCTCCAGGCGTCTGCAGGTGCGTCTGGCTTCTTGGAGAGCGGTTGTGAACCAGGCGGCTTTCCTGGGGCATTGTCTGTCGGGGTTGCGTAGCGGGCGAGCTCATCTGCGCAGTTGGAGATCCAGGTGTGGAGTTCTCTGGCTGCGTCGTTTGCGCTGATTGCGTCGGGTGCCCAGGTGTGGTTGTCTCGGTTGAGGGTGGAGTTAAGTTGCTCATCGGTAACCTTGCTCCAGTTCCTTCGTGGTGGGCATGGGGCTGGTTTGGGTGCCTTGGGTTTGTTTTGATGGCAAAGTGTACGCAGTGGTGGTCGGTCCATGGCGGCTGAGTTGTGTGGCTGAAATGGACGCTGTTTCCTGCCGCAAAGATGGGGTCGAGGGTGTGTCCTTCTCTGTGGGTCGGTGTGTTGACGAGTTGTTTAAGTCCGATGCTGGCGAAGTTGTCACGAAGGATAGTGGAGTTGGGGTCTCTGGGGTTGTCGAGGTGGAAGTTCAGGTCTCCAATGAGTATGTAGTTTGTTGAGGCGATCGCGTGGGGTGCGATGAAGTCGGTGATGGTGGCGGCGAAGGGTGTTCGGGGGCCGGGGGGTCTGTAGACGAGGGTTCCTCGGAGTGTGGCTTTGGGGGTGGTCTAGATCTTGAAGTGCAGGTGTTCGGCGGAGGGGAAGGTTTCGCTGGAGGTGGTGAGGCGGAGGGTGCTCTTGTGGGCGATGGCGAGGCCCCCTCCTGGGTGGTTGGGGCGGTCTTTCCTCTGGATCTTGTATCCGTCTGGGGCGGAGGATGCGTTGGTCCAGGTCTCTGTGAAGAAGGCGATGTCGGGCGAAAGAGAGTCGAGTAGGTTCCAGATTTCCATGGCGTGTTTGTGTACGGAGCATACGTTGAGGAGGATGCATTTTAGGGTGTCGCCGGTGCTGGCGTCGGCGGTGTTGGAGGCCGAGGTGGCGGTGAGGGTCTGGCAGCAGTGGAGGCAGGAGAACTGGCCATGGGTCGTGTTCGGCGAGGCCTGTTGGCATTCTCTAAGTCTTCCAGGGTTGAGTGCGAGGAGGGTGGTGGTGTCGTAGCGATGGGTAGTGGGAGGTCCAGGGTTCCTGGCACTGGCCGCGGTCGGGTCGCGGACGGGCGCAGACGGGCTTGCCTTTGGCGCGCCGGCGGCATGCCCGCTGCGCGCGTCGGCCATTAAGTAGGAGAGGTGGGAGGGAGGAGAGGCTGGGAGGCGGGAGCAGGGGAATTCCGGGGGGGGATTCCGGGGGGAAATTCCAGAGGGGAAATTCCGAGGGGGAATTCCGGGGGGGAGGGGCCGCAGGGGCAGCAGCGGCGAAAGGCAAAAGGAACAGGCAGGCACGAGAAAATAAAAACAGTGGTGGAATTAGAGCAAGACACAGATGGGCACAATAACAGTGGCACAACAGGGAAAAATTAAGAAAAAAAGCGGCTGAGAAAGGTTACGGTGCTTGGAGGCAGTCTGGTCCCAGTTGGAGCGGGCAGCAGGCGCAGGATCGGGCAGCAGCCTCGAACCTCCCAAGGAGGAGGTCGGGGTCTGGAGGCAAGAGACAGCACAGCGGAGCAGTGGGGAGAGAGTGGACCTAGACCGAGGGTCCCCCATGGGACGGTTTACTGGGGGAATGTCCTACAAGCATCAAAACTAAACCTAAAAAAACCTAAAAAGTGGCATCCAGGTAATCCTACCAATCCTGGGAATATCTGAAAAGACCCAGTGGAATCCTGGGGAATATGGCTTGCATGAAGCCCACCACATCAACGAAGAAGCCCTGCAAATGTCAGAATTATGCCTAAAAAAGCCCAATTTCCTTTCATTTTCCATTGGGGTTGGTTGCGATATTTGGTCTCTGGATCAACAGGCACCCAGGAAAACCTACCATCCCTGGGAATTTCTGTAAACTAGAGACCCAGCAGCATTCAGAACGGTGTGGTTTGCATGAATCACTGCACATTTACTCAATCAAAATGCCTTACAAACATCAAAACGTAATTTGATAAAGCCCAATTTCTTCTACTTTCCACGGGAGTTGGCTGCAGTATTCAGGCCCAAGTCCATCCGGCACCCAGGGAACCCTACCATCCCAGGATTCGATGCATGATGCAAGTAATTGTGCCACCTGTCCTGAGGCAGAGAGTTCCCTCCTACCCTACAAATTTGTAACTTAAACGGGGCGCCTTCTTTTCACTTACCTTCTTCCATTCCCATATCCTCTATCTTTAGCTATGGTTCTGGCAATGCTCTTGCTTCAACCCTTTGGGATCCATTCAGTGCTCGTCTCCCATCTTCCCCCTGCAACCGCCCAGGGACTTACTGTGTGATGCTGTCTCCGATGCTGCTGCGATGGCGATCACTGCTGTCTCTGAAGCTGCTGCTGCGACGGCGATCACTGCTGTCTCTGAAGCTGCTGCTGCGACGGCGATCACTGCTGCTGCGACGGCGATCACTGCTGTCTCTGAAGCTGCTGCTGCGACGGCGATCACTGCTGTCTTTGAAGCTGCGACGGCGATCACTGCTGCCTCTGGTGCTACTGCTGCGACGGCGTTCACTGCTGTCTCTGAAGCTGCTGCTGCGACGGCGTTCACTGCTGTCTTTGAAGCTGCGACGGCGATCACTGCTGCCTCTGGTGCTACTGCTGCGCCAGCGATCACTGCGTTTCTGTGACTTTGAGCTGCGTCTGCTAGAGGTTCTGCCTTCGGAGGAGCGGGTGTCAGTCTGAGAACTAAAGGGGAATCGTTAGTCAATGATCGGTGATCATCAATTACAAAAACAATGTGAAAAGCATACCTATATAATCTTATAAAAGTGATTGTTTAAGATTGTAGGCCGCTTGCACATCGCACATCAATTCCAAACAATGTAGGATGACCACTGTATCAATGTGAATAAAATCAGTATTAGCATTTTTGAATAATATTACTAGATTTGTGGTCAAATTAACTTTCAACAATTGCAATTCAAAAACATATGTCTGACTTAAAAAAGTTATGTCTTTAGTCATGTGCAGATAGGCTTATTTTTTACTAAGTAAACAAAAAATACATTAAAATAATAATTCAACAACATGGAGAGAGCCAGTAAATGATTTAAATAACTACTGGATAAATATTGTTTTGTTTCAACATTTTTCAGAGTACAATTATTCGTCAGGAACAACATCTACAGTTGTAAAACAAAAATAAAAACATTCTAGGTAGTGTAGTGTTCGACGAACGGATACATCAGCAAACAGTGATGGAATGCTCCCTCCTAACAAAACAAACAGAATAAATTGGAATGAAAGGGTTGTCTCTGTTTGTGGGATGAGGTGGGAACACTGGTTTCAACGAGAAAAACCTTAAAAACTAAACAGAAAAGCATCTTTACTGTGTCGTAATATCTACATAATTGGTTTGCAAGGCCTTCAATCTGTAGAACTATCAAAAACATGCAAATTAATCCAGTAGTGATGTTTGATATCTCAACTGACCGAAGAAAGACTTGTCAGAAACAAATGATAAGGTCTCAAACATGAAATTAAAAGCAGACTAGCCAAGTACTTTACTTTCGATTAATCATTTGATCATGAAGACCTTTGCATACAAACTGTGATTTTAAGCAGAAGACTTAAGCAAGCAAGATTTGGAAGCATGTTGTAGAGCAGTACATGAATGTAGCAAGCAAACTCAAGAGGATGAGGATGAGAGGAGAGGATGTGGCCTAATGGCGAGAGCGGTCGACCTCAAATATCGGTGTGAGCGCTGCATCGCCAAATGCGATGCAGTGCGCGCAACGAAATTCGTTTTATTTATTTAAATGTTTACTTACCTGTATTCGGCCGTAATCCGTGGTTTACTACCCCTCACCCTGCCCCTCCCCCGCCCCACCTCACCGCCCGGCCGGCACTCCTACCACCGACCGCTACTGAGTTTAAACACTGCAATTCAACTTGTCTAATTAAACCCTTTTGATACGTCAAACCTCCCTTTTAAATATAGATGTCACCTCTATGAGGCCTTGTAGCCCACAAGGGAGGGTGCATGGTATTTAAAAGTAGGACATGTAGAAATTTAATGTTAACTTGTCCTTGCAGTGACTAGCACCCAAAGGCTATTTTCTCTGTGGCAGGCCCAGCTGTCCAATGTAGAAAACCAGAGTAGAGATTTATATCCTATTACTCTATCTCAGGATTGAGACTAGCTAGAAAAATAATTAAACTACAAATTTTAATAGTTATTAAAAATCCAATTCAATGATGGAATTGGAGTTTTCTTAAATATTAAGGAAAAGCATTTGCTCCTCAACTTCTGCCAGACACTGATTAGCAATTGAATGCGTTTAAAAAAAAATTGTGAATTGCCTACCAAAAGGAAACCATATGCTGACCTGAATGGGCAGCGGTGACTCTTCTGAACTTCACAGAATATGCAGGGTGGGGTTATGGGCAATGCTTTTTGACAATTCAGTGTCAAATCCTACTGGAGTGTCAAATCCCACTTGACCGGTCTTCTGTCAATGGGGGCACAATTGAAATGATGGAAACATGTCACCAAGACAATTCTTGTGAATCCACTGTCTGCTGCTGGAAAACCCTGCCTTTCTTTTACCAGACTTCTGTTGCTAGGATTATTTGGGATACATCGGCTGCTTCAAAATGGATTTTGGTGTTAAATATGGGAAGACACTAGGATTACCTCAGTAGACTCCTCACACTCCCCACTCACTCCCAGCCCTCCGAGCCCAGATTTAGTGTGGCGTAAGACTTCCAACATCTTGAAAATGCTCAAAGTGGGTAGGGTTGGCCCCGGGAACTTTTTACTCCATTGGTTAGAGCATGGCCAGGAGTCATTATCAACTACTACCTCGTGCAAGGCATAGTTGTAGCATTTTCAGGCACCCACTTTAGAACACTCCTGGACCTGAGGCTGTCTGTGACCTGGGAGGATCCCGGAAGCACTGGACCTGCTCCCTCTTGTATCGAGGACAAAGAAGTGGACTCCAAGGGTCATAAGGCTCACCTCCTTTTCAAGCCACAGGGATGCAAAAAGCTACTGGATGCCTTCCCTGCAACTGTGCAGCTTACCAGTGGCAACAGGACCTGGGCTGGGCCCTGCTGTTGACTTCGGGCTGACACCCTGTGTATATCTCTGGTTCCTCTAATTGGATGTTTGTCACTTTGGTGCCATTTTGCTTATTACATTTTACTCAATGCTTCTAATTCTGTTTGGGATTTTTCTTGGTTTGCATTGACTTTGTTATGGTTTTGGTCCTGTCCTGTATAAATACTTAAGTCATTGTTCTAAGTTAAGCCTGTCAGCTCTGTGCTATAGGTACCAGGGGTTTGAGCTCAGGTTAATTTAGTGACTTTGAGAGTTCTCTCTGACAAGGTTTGTGATTACTCCCAGGGGGGGGGGGGTTGTCACCAACCCAATTAATAATCCAATTTCTTATAAAACGGTTATCTGGAGAATCAGTCTTACACCTACTTTGAATATACCCATTTTAATGGTAATGCTTGCTTGTTGAATTACATGAACTACCAAATGGTGAAAACCTGCAAGGTATTAAAGCCTTATGCTGAGTTTAAAACCCAATTTGTTAATAAGCCATGCTCCAACAATATAATAATAATAATAATAATAATAATAATAATAATAATAATAATAATAATAATAATGACTTTGCTTTGTTTTGGAAAAATCATATATGTATTCCAAGCAGATCCAAATACATTAATCAGTTAATTATGTAATCAATTAATTGAGCAATATTCCTAAGCCAGACATTTTTAAAAAATGCCTAAAATTTAGGTTGTGCCAAATATTAAAACTAAAAGAATTGAAGAGGATGCCCTTTGTATGCCAGCAAACAAAGGGATATGCTCCACACATTGGCATTCTGTAGCATTTGTCTGTAGCATTTGGCGGAACAGCTTGCAATGTCTGGTTTCAGTTTCTACAGCAATTACTGTTTCTGCACAACCCTAATCAAAAGTACCAATCCATAACACCAGGACACATCACTGCATTCATTTATCAAAATGTATGTTTGAAACTAAAATCCAAGGTAAATTACCCTTTCCCTAATACCTCCCCATCCCCAGCTGGCCAACGTTTCTACATCCTCTCCATTTATGAACTGCTCAAATATATAACCCCTGTGCATGATGGATAGGAAAGTGGCTTCATTTGAGTTAGACATAGATGAAATACTACTATAAGCAATAGACTCTGCATCATTTTAAAGCCACCTTCACATGTTCTACCATTTTGAACTATATTAAAGTGAATCAGAATTCAAATCTAATATATTGAGTAATTTAAAACCTTTCTTTCCCAGGGATTGATGGTCTGTTGCTTTATTTTTAATTTTCTAGAGTTTTGTATTAAATTTGTCAACAAAATAGCAGTTTATCTCCCTCAAAGTTTTGGTTGATTGTCAAGGGTACAGATTGGTATCCAAATATACTATTTAATTTATTTACTTCAAACGCATATGCACTATAATCACAATCTATTTTTCTCCAATGACTAGCTCATTGACATTCACATGCTCAGACACACAAAGAATCTGCTATATGCAAATGCCTTGTTAACATTAGATCTCTTCATGGCACAAACATTTGAAAACAGTCTAGACATCGATGTTACAATATTTATAGTAGAAAGAAGTCTTCTATCTCCTACAAACAGTTGCAGCCTGGCAATCTCTCCTTGAAACACTTCCTGCAGTAGATAATTCTCCCTATCATTCATAAACAAGTATAAAATGCATCGCTCTTCCAGAGGTGTTCTAGGGTTAGGACAGTATTCAGGGTTTGCTTGGACGTCTCAGTGAGGTGATATAGAAAGTATATTGATGGTCTGTTGGAGTCTTAATCAAACAACCATGCTGCTCTGGCCATTAATCGATTCCGCAAGACCAACAAAGAAAAGGGGTGGTTATGGTCGACTATCAGGAGCTAATAACTGGGGAAACATAGGGGCATATGTACAACAGAATGGCGGAGCATGCCGTTAAGCTAATGCCACACTTGCACACAGTGCAAGGGAGCCTGCATTGGGGGGAATGATTTTTTATGTGCAGGAAGGTGTCCCTTCCTGCACATAAACAATCACAAATAGCGATTTGTAACTCCTATGTGTGCTGCATTGTGCATCACACATACAAGTTGCAAATCGTAATTTTTTTAATGATTGTTTATTTGCAGGAAGGGATATCTTCCAGCACATCTTCATGGCGACGTTAAGCCACGTTAAGTGGTCTAACGCTGCCTTGTAAATAAGGCGAAGCCCCTATCGTAAAAAGTTCCTGTGGTGATAAGGGCTTGTAAATATGCCCCATAGTCTTCTCACTCACCATTGCCTTGATTGAGGTCTACTACAATACCCTCACTTGTTTTACATTTCTTTCTCTCTTACCATAGCTTCTTGCTTAAATTCTTTGTTCTCTAGATTATGCCCCTTATGTCTCAGATATGCTAGCCAATCGATATGCATTAGATCATTGAGGCAAATGATATGTTTCTGAAGGTCCAGATTTCTCTTTAGGCTTAGAAGATAAATGTTGATTTTCATAAAGTGGGGAATCTCCTGTATAATTCATCTGGGCAAATCTAGGAGTTTTATGGTAAAAACAGGTTGATCCCTCCAATCTTCTATCATTTTCTTTATGCTGTTTGATTTGTTACATCAGTTTTTTTTTATATAACCATGCACCAAGGACAGCCATAACACGGTCAAAGCTACAACATCAGTGTGGTTGCTTCCTGGTCACATTGAGATGGGAAAGGTTGTATTTTCACATGGCATCAAAGTGGTCGAAGTGAACAAAGGAAGTATCCTGGAAGATGGAAGAGTCTGTATTATGAGAAATGAGCTAAAGTGATGTCTCCTTACAACCAGTCTGCAGTTTCTAGTAAATGTCTATATTCTGATCAAATTAGAGATTTGGAAGTCTCCAGAAAGCATGAGTGACCACACTTCCTTTGTTCACATTTGTCACTTTAATGATGAATTAAAATACAGGCTCCTCCTTCTGAGGCATGAGCAGTACACAGGACCTTTACCCCTTTTTTTCAAAATTATGTTCAAAGTTTGAGTTTGATATGTCCGGCATACAAATCTTTGGTTTTCTGTTACTTTTCAAATATTTAGCCCTCTTATCTGTCATTCAATCCACCACCATCATCCACACCTTTGCATATAATCTTTCAGCTACAACGGGCATACATGTGATGCTGGCTGTCTTCGAAGAAGGATAAGGAACAGACTTTAAAACTTGTTGGCAAACATTTATAGAAGGGGTGGCCCCTGACCAAAACATTACATGGCAGTTACAGTTTTTCTCTAATGTAGCACACAAGATCAATATACAAGGCAATTGGTGTAAGAAAAGACACAGACACTCCTTATGTGGAAGTCAAACTATCACTACTGATTCAGGTTAAGATTGTACTTTTAGTGACCACGTGTGTGATGTTTTTCAAAACATTGATAAGAATGTCACCACTACTTCATTGGAACGGCTCTTGTGAAGTGGCTATTATTTGCTTAGTGAAAATGAGCATTGGACAATTCAGGTCCCTTTAACATTTTGCCTTCTCATTTAAAATGTGTCCTAGTGTCAGATGCACTAACCTGAGATATCCTGAACCCAGCAGGAGTGATGTTGGTGCCTGTCCTACCACGACCCTCACTGCGCTGCAGACCACATTTCTGCCAGTCTGTGTCACAATGAAGGGAGTGGGGGAATGGGACAAAATAATAAAGAAACAAGATCTGGTCCGTTGGCTCACATGACACCCTTGTCTGTGGTTGCCGGGTTGGCGTCGCCCTTGTCATAATACCAGGTGGGCGTGGAGGATGTGGTGCACACTAAGATATAAACATAAACATAAATAGAATTACCCACAGATCATCACACCTTATGCAAGCACTCCCCTGAGCATCCCATCCAATCATACTCACTTCAGTATCTGCATTACCTTTTCACGCAACCAGATCAGCAGGTAGCCTAGGATCTTGGCTCAGGAGGACGGCAGCCTGTTGCCTTCAGTAAAGTCACCGAATCCCTTGAAGGAATAGAGCCCTTCTCCAATCCCAAAGTGCTTTAAGGCACCTTACTTACGTGCCCCACAATAACGAACTTTCCAGACCTGAACCAGGTAAACCTTTGGGTTACTTGACCCTACAATTATCCCTAGCGGCTATCCCTAAACATTGCAGCAAGCAAGGCATGAGATGCTGAGGGCAGTGTCATATGCACTAGCAGTTGTAGTCCTGTATTTACTGACTTGTTACATTGGCCGAGAGCTGCTGTGGCGAGATTCAATTGTAAGACGCTAAAGAAGCCCCTTTGGGGGTGCATGACTGGCGGCATGACTTACTGTACAGTTTCAGACGCATCAATGTCCACTGCTGGTCTCTGACACAGAATGACGTGCTGACGTCCACTGCAGACTCATGACACAGGATGATGACATCCACTGCAGGCTCGTGACACAGAATGATGCTCCGATGTCCTATGCAGACTTGTGACTCAGGATCCTCTATATGCCATTATCATGAAGTCCAACGGCGACCTGAGCTGCTCTGAGGATGCAACTGAGGCCACGCAGATTCCTGATTATCTAGCAACCGGGTGCAGGCGGGGGGGGCCTTTATAGTCCTTGTCTAATTATGATGGCTGCTGAGTGGGTGACTCATTTCCTGATTGTATAATTACCAGGCTCATAACAATACCTGTTCTGGGTGACACATTTACTGATTGTATCATCATCAGGCCCAGTCTGGGTGACTTCTTTCCTGATTGTATAATCATCAGGCCCAGACCATAACCTAGTAATGTCAACACAACAACTGCACACAAACTATATTGGGTGTGAGCACACACACAATCAGATGCACATGTGGAAAGCACAGAGATACACTACACAGATGCATATGGGTTATAAATGTGGGTTTATGCAAAGTGCATCCTCCAAGATTGCACAGCGCCTGTCCATGGATGCACATCACAACAAGCGACATATATGGTGGTGTATGACCCCATGACAGTTCCCCCCTTAATGATAGCCGTCCCATCAGTTGCCTCACTACAAGAGAAAGGACCAGTTTTGTGGGGTGTAAGCGGTGTGAAATTGTTGTATTAAACGAGGTGCCTCTAGGTTGTGGATGGGCTCACAATACAGCTCTTCGGGTCAGAATTCCTTCCAGTCCATTAAATAATATAGTCTTCTACGGATCAATTTGGAATCAAGCACTTTCTTTACTTCATATTCTAGCTCTCCCCTCCACGTCAATAGGTGCAGGGGCCTGGGGTCAACGCAGGTCTGGATGGCAGGGTTTGACGAGTGAGACATGAAAGACCAGGTGAATTCATAAGGTCTTTGGAAAGTCTAAAGAGATTGCTATGGGGTTAAGAACCTTGTTGATGGTATAAGGTCCAATGAATTTTGGATTCATTTTTTGATGACCCTGTAAGGCCAAGTGTTTGGTCGATAACCAGACATGGTGTCTGACAGCATACTTGGGGTTGGGAGATCTTTTTCTGTCTGCAAACAATTTGGTCTTACTTTTGGCTAGTTCAAGATGTTTCCTGGCTTGGGTGTGAATGGTTCTCAAGATTTGGTGGTGTTTTAGTGCTGTTGGATTCATGGATTGAGCCAGCCATTCAAAGGGCAAAATATTTGGTTGATAGCCAAAGGAGACAAAAAATGGAGAATACCCTGAATGTTCAACGTTATTGTATACAACTCTGCCATCCACAGATGCGTACTCCAGTCTTCCTTTTGTTGTATGGCCAAACAGCGTAATTATTGTTCTAATGTTTGGTTCAGACTCTCAGCAATGCTGTCGTCTGTGGGTGGTAACTCATGGACAGTCTGACATCAATTTTCAAAAACTTGCAGAGTTGCTGCCAGAAATGTGCAGTGAACTGTGTTCCCCTCTCAGTGACCAGAACATTGGGTATACCAGGCAGAAGTACAATATGTTGTGTGAATGTATGAGCTAAGGTTTCTGCCGAAGGCAGTTTGGGTAAAGCAATGAAGTGCCCTACTTTAGTTAAGTGATCTACCATGACCAGAATTACTGTATTTCCCTGACTTATAGGCATCTCTACAATGAAATCAGTGAACACCATGTGTCATGGACCAGGGGGCATTGGCAGCAGTTGTAACAACCCACTCGGCTTTTTTTGTTCTACCTTTGCTTGGGCACACACCATAAAAGTCATGATGTGCCTTCTGATGTCTTCTTTTAAGGTGGGCCACCAGAAATGTCTTTGGACCACTGCAGCGTTTTTTTGAATTCCCAGGTGCCTTGCCAAATCTGAATCGTGGTACCATGTAAGGACTTTTTGTTGTAAGGCAGCACATATATAGCCTCCTGATGAAATAACAGGTCATGATCCTTCTTCTTGTTGTTCTCTGTGGAAACCCAGTCATGACTATTTATATCTTGAATGGCTTTTTTCACAGCGGAAAAGAACTCCTGATCCCCCATAGTAACATTTATGTTAAGGACATGTTCCGCCACTGGATTGCCTTCACATAAAACTAATGGTGGTTTTTGAGATAGTTCCTATTGTATAGTAGGTGCTTGATTCTGCGTCCAAGACAAGGCGTCTGCTTTACCATTCTGTGCCTCAGGGCAATATTTGATTTAAAAAATCAAAATCAGCAAAGAACAGTGACCATCGAAGTTGATGTGATGTGAGGGCCATAGCCGATTTCAGGTACTGTAAATTCCGATGGTCAGTGTAGATCTCGACCATATGGCAAGTCCCCATCAAGTAGTGTCTGTACTGTTCAAAGGCTCTCTTGATGGCCAAGAGTTCCTTATCTCGAATGCTATAGTTTAGTTCACTGAGGGTAAACTTCCGGTAATAAAAGGCTACTGGGTGCATCTGTCCTGTGGCTGGATGTCGTTCTGACAGGACTATTCCCATCGCATGATAGAATGCATCAGATTCCAACTGGAAGGGCAAGGTCACATCCAGATGCAATAGTATTGGGGCCTGCATGGATTGTTTTTTCAGTTGATCGAATGCTAGCTCGGCTTCTTCTGTGCACTTAAAGGCTACTTTTTTCGCAGGAGTTGTGTCAAGGGTCATACTACGGTGGAGAAATGCTGTATAAATCTCCGGTAAGATTTTGCAAAGCCAAGGAAGCTTTGCAAAGACTTCACGGTTGTTGGAGTCTTCCACTGAACGATGGCTGCTACTTTGTTGTTGTCCATCTCTATTCCTTCAGGGCTGATGATGTAACCAAGGAACCCAATCTTGGATCATGAAACTGACACTTTTCAAACTTTGCAAAGAGATGATTCTCCCTTAGGCGTGTAAGCACAGCTTTGACGTGATCGATGTGCGTCTTCATGGAGTCAGAAAAGATGAGGATGTTGTCAATGTACACCACACAGAAAACATCCAGGTTGCCTCGTAGAACATCATCCATAAAATACTAGGAGGCAGCAGGGGAATTGCAAAGTCCAAAGGGCATGACCTGATATTCAAACAGGCCAAACTTGGCCCTGAACTCGGTCTTCCATTTGTCACCCCTTCGGACTCACACAAGATGATATGCTCCCCTGAGGTCAAGTGTGGTGAAGACCTTGGCTCTTTTTAGTTGATCCAGTAGTACAGGATAAGTGGCAATGGGTAACAGTATTTAATCCTGATCTTATTCAATGCCCTGCAGTTGATGCAGGTGCTCAAGTCACCGCCATTCTTTGGGATGAAGAAAAGAGGCAAAGAGGCCGGGTACTGGGAAGGACGTATGAACCCTGATACCATGTTTTCATCTAAGTATTGTCGGAGATGCTGATTCTCCAGCTCCCTGAGAGCATAAATCCTGCTACAAGGTATTTTAGCTCCTAGCATCAGATCTATCCTACAACTGTATTCATGATGGGTGGGGGGGTAGTTGACAAGCTTGTTCCTTACTGTAAACCTCAAACAAGTCTTGATACGCATTGGGTAAGGTGGGAACACAACAGATTTGGGCCTTACTACAATAAAATAAACAGCGAGTTGGAGTACTGTTCACTGAGTCTAGCTCTATTGCTTGTTCGGTACAATGTTTTTTAAAATAGGCTGACTCTAGGACAACTGTGCAAGCTGCCCAATGTAAGTTTGGGTCATGCTAGGTCAACTATAGCATTCCTAAGATCAGGTGGAAGTTAGGTGCATCGATAAGGTCAAAATGGATGCTCTCGTAATGGTCGAACCCTAAGCGCATAGCCATGGAATGGGTGTGGTAATGCACTGGCCCGGAGGTTAGGGCTGTTTCATTGACTGCTTTGACTGGCTCATGGACTGCCTGTTTAATACACAGTATCCTTAGATGACCAGCCAATGAGTGATCACTAAAATTACCGGTATCTCTGGAATCTATGAGGGCAACTCTCTGCACTTGTCTAGCATCTGGTAAGGTCAAAGTGATGTTGAGGTTTATATGGGCCATAGCCCCCTGCTGTGTATTTGCCAAAAAGCTGGAGATCTCTTAGTCCATTGGTTCTCTCGAGTCAGGGATACTAGTTTTCCATTACCTCTAGTGTTATCTGGGTGTATACTACGGCTTGCTCCTTCCTTCCTGGCCTTCCTTCTCATAACTTAGGGTGAGTTCTACAATCTTTGATAACGTGTTCACTTTTGCCACAGCATAAATACAACTTCAGCTGTCTCCTTTTCTCACGTTCTTCTTGAGTGAGAGGTGGCCTATTTCTGTTCACCTACATGGGGTCGGGGCTGTTACTTCCTTTCAAACCGTTCCCCCTACCAAGGACTTAAGGGCATATTTACGAGGAAATGGCGTGGCGCTGCAGCAAATTTTGCAGTGCCGCATTGCGTCATTTAAAAAATGCACTGGCATGCACTGTATTTACAAGAATACCGTACATCCTTGTATTTTCACTTGCGCTGGTGCTAAAAATAGCTGCCTAGCACCAACACAGACACCCTTGCGTCATAGTGCAAGGGTGCCTTCGTTGCAGGGATGATTGTTTATGTGCAGGAAGGTGTCCCTTCCTACACATAAGCAATCAATAATGGTGATTTGCTACTTCTATGTGTGCTGCATTATGCAGCACACATAGAAGTAGCAAATCGCCATTGTCTAAGGTGTCCCTTCCTGCACAAAAACAATTATTAATGGGGTTTTGCTCTTTCTATCTGTGCTGCAGCAAACATAGAAAAAGCAAAAACTATGAGAAATAAAAGTATGTCTCCTCGTTGCGCCAATCTAACGCCTGCTTTTGCATGGGGTTAGTTTTTGATGCTGCCTCAGATTTACAGATCTTTGTAAATCTGGGGCAGCGTCAAAAAGCAATGGGTGTTGTGGTGGAACTCCACAGAAACACCCATTGCATGCCCCTTTCACACAGAAAACTAAGTGAAAGGGTACCATATTTAAAAAGCGATGTTAAACCACAAAAATTGATTAACGCCACTTTTTGTCGAGTTTAGGGGCTTTCTTACCAGTCTTGAGGCGTTGGGATGGTTCCCGGCTTCGGTTCTTGTAAGTCCTGGTTTGTCCGAGATAGGGGCGACCCCTTCCGGTAGCCACGGTGCTGCCGACAAGGAAAGCCTAAGCAGCCAGTGCCCTCCAGAAGGAGTCCCAAGAGGAAAATCCTGGAGGGAAAAAACCTCTGATGATGATGAGTCTCCAGGAATGAAGGAGAACACAAGGAGCCAGAAAACACTGGAAAACCAGGAACCCAAAAGGAACCAGGAGAAAACTGGAAGTCAAGCTGGAGCAGAAGTCGCAAGGTAACCAGGAGCGCCAACGGAAGGAAGGGATCACCAAAATAAGAGTCAAGGAACCAACAGGAGCGAGGACACACCAGCAGGAACAAGGAGTGTTGCAATGCAAGAAAGGAAAGGTTCTGATCCCTTATATACAGAAAAAACAGGAAGTGACATACAGGAACAGGAAGTGACATACAGGAACAGGAAGTGACAAAACAGGAAGGAGAGGTGTCGCCATCTTGGATAGGGAAATGAGTAAAGTGCAGTATAGGAAGATCGCCATGTAAGGAAGGAAGGTAACCGCCCCCACTGCCTTCTGGGAGCAAGACTGAGAAGAGGAGAGCAACAATATGGCCCCCAAGGAAGGGGGAACACCAGATGCCAACACCAGGTTAATGTAGTGCCCCAAGGTGCCTCATGACATGGATGGGCCGCCGTGCAAGTATGCGGCGTGCCCAACAGAGCAAACAACAGGCGTCGCGGGTGCTTTCTGCGATGCCGCCAAAACAGCAACAGCGTACCGCCGTGCTGCACCGTGGTGCCCCCAAAGAGGAGGGAGGGGCGCCGCGGACTGCACCGTGGCCTGCGAGGAGAAAACGGGCAGCTCCGCGGGTCGCGATGCGGCCCGCGGCGTCACAGTAGGTCCCCCTCCCGAAGCCCCAGGCTTGTCAGGAAAAAGACGAAAAAAACGGTGGTCAAGAACAGGAGCGTGGACAGAGTCAGCATCCTCCCAAGAGTTATCACTGAGGGGATAGCCTTTCCAATGGACAAGGAACTGCAAACAGCCCCTAAAGAACCGAGAGTCACAGATAGCCTGAACCTCGTACTCAGGTACCTCATTGACCAAAACAGGAGGTGGACGAGAAAAAACCCTCCTATAGGGATCCGAGACATAGAGTTTCAACTGAGAGGCATGAAAAACAGGATGTATCCTCCAAGTACATGGCAGTTGAAGTCGAAAAGACACAGGATTCATCACTTGGGTAACTTTGAATGGACCATAAAAGCATGGCTTAAATTTACTCTGCGTTAACTGAAAGGGTAGAACTTTTTAGGACAGCCAGACTTTGTCATTGACTTGGTATGATGGAGATTGGCGGAGATGGACGTCAGCAGTGTCCTTCATTTTCTTCTTGGCTTCTTAGAGATAGACATGAACTCTAGATCTTATGGCTCGTAGGTGGCGAATAAAAGAGGCTGCCGCTGGAACAGAGGGGTTGTTTAGCAGAACTGAAGGAAAGGTCCTGGGATGGAAACCGTATAAACAAAAGAATGGGGTAGTCTTGGATGCACTATGGACTGAGTTGTTGTAGGAGTATTCTGCCAACTGTAGATAGGAGGACCAGTCGCTCTGAGTCGCATTGCAATAACAGCGGAGGATTGCTCTAGCCCTTGATTTAAGCGTTCCGTTTGACCATTGGTCTGGGGATGAAACCCCGAGGACAAGGCCACCTCAATATGAAGAGCTTTACAAAAATGTTTCCAGAAACGTGAGACATACTGAGGGCCTCGATCCGATACAATCACTCGTGGCAGGCCATGGAGGCGGTATATCTCCTGTATGAAGATGCTTCCGAGCTCTCTTGCAGTAGGTCGTTTTTTAATGGCGGTGAAGTGAGCCATCTTGGTGAAAGAATCTATTGTCACCATTATAACCTGGTTACCTGCAGATGCAGGCAGAGAGGAAATGAAGTCGGTGGATATGGTATGCCATGGAGCTGGTGGAAAAGGTAGAGGTTGAAGCAATCCTATGGGTTTAGTATGCAATGTTTTGGCTTGGGCACAGACAGGACAAGATGATACATAGACTTCGGTATCTTTTCTTATCGACGGCCACCAGAAAGAGCGAAGTATTAGTTCTAGGGTAGTCTTGAAACCACGATGACCGGCCGCGGGAGAATCATGGCACAATTGTAGGGCTTCCAGCTGCACCTTTTGTGTGGGAAGGAATAAGGCCCTACCGTGGTAGTAGTGTGTGTCACGTTGCTTAACCAGATTGACTAGCTTCTTCCATTCTTCTTGGTTCATGGATTTATATTCTGAATGAACCATGTCTAGGCAGGATTGATACATGCCAATAATTCTTTGTGGCTCGATTATGTTCTTTTGTGGGAGCGTACGCCTTTCTGGATAACGACGAGACAAGGCGTCTGCCAAAGTGTTCTGAGATCCTGGTATGTAGGAAATGACAAAGTCATACTGGCTAAAAAAGTAAGCCCACTGGGCTTGGCGACTATTTTGGCATTGAATGTTACGGAGACATTGGGGGTTTCTATGGTCTGTTTTGATTTCGAAAGGTTCCTTAGTTCCCATTAAGAACTGTCTCCATTCACTACAGGCGAACTTCATGGCCAGTAGTTCTCGTTCTAGGACAGAGTAGTTCCTTTCAGAGTCTGACAGGACATGTGATAGGTAAAACACAGGATGTTCCAGTCCGTCGTCTTCTTGTTGTTGGAGGAGGACAGCACCAACAGCTCTGTCCGACGCGTCTGTTTCCACACAAAAATTCTTCGTTGTGTCAGGATGTCGTAATATGGGTGCTTGCGTGAAAGCCTTTTTTAGGGACTGGAAGGCCTGTTCAGCGGCTTCGGTCCACTTGAACCCTTGCCGGAGATACTCTTTCTTTAGAGTTTGGGATATGTAGCTGGTTTGGTGAGCAAAGTTGTCAATGAATTGACTGTAAAAGTTTGCCAGACCTAGGAAACACTGTGTTTCTTTAATGGTCAAAGGTGATGGCCAATCCAAAATAGCCTGTACCTTTTGAGGATCCGTGGCTATTCCCGTCTTGTTAATTCGGTAGCCCAAATATTCTACCTTGGACTTGTTAAACTCACATTTTTCAGGTTTACAGAAGAGACTATTTTGGCGTAGACTTTCCAGGACTTGCATGACGTGCGTGCGATGCAACTCAGGAGCTGCTGAGTAGATCAATATGTCGTCCAGGTAGATTACCACTATCTGGTTTAGGAGATCCGAGAACACATTGTCCATGACCCTTTGAAAGATGGAAGGGGCGTTGGTCAGCCCAAAAGGCATAACTCGGTATTCAAAATGCCCTAATGGAGTTTGAAATGCGGTTTTCCACTCATCCCCTTCCTTGATTCGAAGGAGATGATAGGCACCCCTGAGATCCAGCTTGGTGAATATTTGTGCCCCTCTTACTGACTCCAGGATATCCTTAATCAAGGGTAATGGATAGCGGTCTTTGATGGTGACTTTATTTAAGCCTCTGAAGTCAATACATGGTAGGAGGTCTTTGGTCTTCTTGGGGATGAAGAAGAGGGGTGCCCCGGCAGGTGACGAGGATCGAACGATGAGTCCACTCTGGAGATTTTCCTCAAGGTATTGTCTGAGAGTCTCTTTCTCGGGTTCAGTGAGAGAATATACTCTTCCCAAGGGTACTGTTGCTCCAGGTTCCAATGGAATGGCACAGTCAAACTCCCTATGAGGAGGTAACGTCGCCTTCGTAGGCTTCTGAAAGATGTCAGCGTATGTATGGTGGTGACCTGGTACACCTTGGACGGAGTTAACGGAGGTACAGGCTTCCTTTCTTATCATAGGCATAACCTTAGGAGACCAGTGCTCTTCAGTGGGATAACAGAACTGCTGACAGAAGTGTGATGACAGGGAAATGGTCCTTGTCTCTCAGTTGATATACGGGTTATGTCTGATCAGCCAAGGTATACCTAAGATCATGACATGGCTGGGTGAGGCAATCAGGTCAAAAGACAAGTGTTCTTGGTGTTTTCCAAATGTAAGCTGTAATAACAGTGTCATGTCTTTGACTGTACCAGAAATGAGGGGGGTTCCGTCCACGGTATGTACTTGTTCTGGGATCTCTTTAGGGACACAACTAATTTGCCTCTCACTAACCCATGCTTCATCCAAGTACATCCCGCTGGCACCACAATCCAACAATGCTAGTATCTTCTCTTCTACTCCATTTGGCAGCCTTATAAGCATAGGCAGAAGAAAGAGAGAAGAGGAAATTTCGTTCGAGGTACAGATCGAAGTGATTCCAGACCATCCCGTCCTCTCCCTTCTCACAGAGGACGGGATTTGGCGTTTTCCGACTGCTTAGGAGGACGAGTAGGACAATTGCGAATCATGTGTCCTGAGGCGCCACAACACAGACAGAGTCCTTGTTTTCTTCTTTGTTCACGTTCGACCTCAGACAGGGGCCCCCTAGTTAAGCCTATCTGCATAGGTTCTTCTCCTGTCGAAGGCTGTATGTCGGACACAGGGTTTTCTGTTTTACGAACATTAGGTCGGGTTACTCTGGTATGCTGCTGGAGTTGTGACTTTCGTCTCTCCAAACGACGTTCATTGAAACGATGTTCAACTGATAATGTTAAGTCCATTAACTCAGTCAGTTTCTGCAAAAGGAGAATGTACTAATTCATCTTTGATTTCTACTCGCAACCCTCTGCAAAAAAGGGCTACCAGTGTTCGTTCCACCCAAGTGGTTTCCGCTGCCAATTGCCTAAAGCGTGTGATGTACTGCAAGACGTCCTGACTCCCTTGTTGGATGTCACACAAGGCTTCTTCCGCTGAGGTCTCCAGCTCAGGTCTCTCAAACATCCGTTTAAAGGAATCAAGAAAAGACGCATGATTTGACAATCGTGGGTCTTCTGTGGCTACCAAGGGTGTTGCCCACGCTAATGCAGGACCAGACAAGGCACTAATCAGGTATCCAACTTTAGTTCTATCCAAGGAAAACTGGGCTGGACGAAAGGCAAAAAACACAGTCAAGGAATCCAAGAATTCCTTCAGCTTGTTGGGATCTCCAGAATAACGAGGAGTAGAGGTAGAGACCATGGGTACATCGAATGTCTTAGTTGCCAGCACGTGGCGTAAGGCTAAGTTTTCATCTCTTAGTTGTTGTAGTTCTTGGGCTTGTTGTTGAACCGTCTGTACTAATGCCTGTGCTGTTTCTACCGACCCTTTCGTAGGAGAGGACTGTGAGGTATCCATGCGGGTTTTTGGGCATTGCAACCTGTCGGGTTTAGGGTCTTTCTTACCAGTCTTGAGGCATTGGGATGGTTCCCAGCTTCGGTTCTTGTAAGTCCTGGTTAGTCCGAGATAGGGGCGACCCCTTCCGATAGCCATGGTGCTGCCGACAATGAAAGCCTAAGCAGCCAGTGCCCTCCAGAAGGATTCCCAAGAGGAAAACCCCGGAGGGAAAAAACCTCTGATGATGATGAGACTCCAGGAATGAAGGAGAAGACAAGGAGCCAGAAAACACTGGAAGACCAGGAGCCCAAAAGGAACCAGGAGAAAACTGGAAGTCAAGCTGGAGCAGAAGTCGCAAGGTAACCAGGAGCGCCAAAGGAAGGAAGGGATCACCAAAATAAGAGTCAAGGAACCAACAGGAGTGAGGACACACCAGCAGGAACAAGGAGTGTTGCAACGCAAGAAAGGAAAGGTTCTGATCCCTTATATACAGAAAAAACAGGAAGTGACATACAGGAACAGGAAGTGACAAAACAGGAAGGAGAGGTGTCACCATCTTGGAAAGGGAAAGGAGTGAAGTGCAGTATAGGAAGATCGCCATGTAAGGAAGAAAGGTAACCCTCCCCCACTGCCTTCTGGGAGCAAGACTGAGAAGAGGAGAGCAACAATATGGCCCCCAAGGAAGGGGGAACACCAGATGCCAACACCAGGTTATTGTAGTGCCCCAAGGTACCTCATGACATGGATGGGCTGCCGTGCAAGTATGCGGCGTGCCCAACAGAGCAAACCAACAGGCGTCGCGGGTGCTTTCTGCAACACCGGCAAAACAGCAACAGCGTGCCGCCGTGCCGCACCGTGGCGCCCCCAAAGAGGAGGGAGGGGCACCGCGGGCTGCACCGCGTTCCGCGAGGAGAAAACAGGCAGCGCCGCGGGTTGCGATGCGGCCCGCGGCGAAACACTTTGTAAATATGGTGCAGGGCATTGCGCCACTGTAACGTCGGAAAAAGTGATGTTCTTGTGGCGCAATACTGTTGCAAATATGCCCCTTAGTTCGTACCATGATCATCTAAGAGTCTGTTCTGGTTTTATCTCCTTTCCATTCCAGCAACCTGTGATCCAACTGGATAGTTAACTCTATAAGTTCCTCACAAGTGTCTGGTAGGTTGACCACCTGGGCTAGAACGTCCTTGAGCTCGCTACGAAGACCTTGGTAAAATAATGGGGAGCGTTTGGCTTCTTGCCATGTGGTTTCAAGCACTAGTCTATTAAACATGGTTATATAAGACAAAAGGTCTTGTGTGCCCTGCCACAGTGTAATCAACACCGTGTCCAAAGAAAGCCCATGTGACCTGCAGTCCAACAGTTTTTTCATTTCATTGCAAAAGGCAGTGAAATCGTATAGAATAGGGTTGTTTCGTTCCATGATGGGGACAGACCAACTGGTGGGGCTAACTCCTAAATATGACAGAACAAACGCCGTTTTACTCTGCTCATCAGGGAAGGCTGCAGGTGTGCGTAGGAAGTGTAACTTGCATTGACTAAGGAAAATGGCTTATCTTTTGGGATCCCCATAGACCCTTTCTGGAGCCGCAACTGGAATGGTGGGAGGCTGTACGACGTGTATTGTATGAGCGGGTGTGGCAGTTCCAATACGTGGTGGAGCGAGAGAGGAAGTGGAAGTATGAGTAGAAGATGTGCTGCCAGTTGTGAGTAATGGAGGAGGGATTGTCCATGGATTTACATTACCACTAGTAGAACCGGGCTTTCTTTTGCAAGACAATCCAGCTACCTCCCTACATACTGTCCCCAGCTTCCTACGTAGTTCTTGGCTTTCTACTCGCAAATCCTGCACTTCAACTTGTAGACATGTGATAGTTTCCAAGATGGCTGTCAGTACCTGGTTAGCGTCCATCGCTCAGGCTGGTTTAGCATACGAGGGCTAGGCAATCTCGCAGATGCACTAACCTGATATATCCTGAACCCAGCGGGAGCAATGTTCATGCTTGTCCTACCATGTCCCTCACTGTGATGTGGACCGCATTTCTGGCGGCCAATGTCACAATGAAGAGAATGGGGAAATGGGACAAAATAATAAAGAAACAATATCTGGTCCATTGGTTCACTGGACACCCTCGTCTGTAGTTGCTGAGTAGGCATGGCCCTTGTCGTAATACCAGGTGGGCGTTGAAGATGTGGTACACACTATGATATAAACATAAACAGAATTACCCACAGATCATCACACTTAATGCAAGCACTCCCCTGCTCATCCCACCACACTCACTTCAGTATCTGTATTACCTTTTCACGCAACCAGATCAGCAGGTAGCCTAGGATTCTGATTCAGGAGGACGGCAGGCTGTTGCTTTCAGTAAAGTCACTGAATAATCGCCTGAAGGAATGGACCCCCTCTCCAATCCAAAAGTTCTGTAAGGCACCTTACACATGTGCCCCACAATAACAAACTGTCCAGACCTGAACCAGGTAAACCTTCGGGTTACTTCACCATCCGACTATCCATGGCAGCTATCCCTAAACATTGCAGCAAGCTGGGCATGAGATGCTGAGGGCAGTGTCATACCCACTAGCAGTTGCAGTCATGTGTACACTGACTGGTTACCATTGCCGAGAGCTGCTGTGGCGAGATTCTATTGTAAGGCTTTAAAGATGCACCCTTGGGAGTGCACGACTGGCGGCATGATTTACTGTGCAGTTTCAGACGTGCTGATGTCCACTGCAGGTCCATGACACAGGATGACATGCTGACATCTACTGTAGATTCGTGACACACAGTGATGCTCCGATGTCCTGTGCAGACTCAGGATCCACTAGATGCCGATGTCAGAAAGTCCAATGGCTACCAAGCTGCTCTGAGGATGTGACTGATGCCACACAGATTCCTGATTGCCTAGCAACAGGGTGCGGGTGGGGAGTGCCTTCATAGTCCAGGTCTATTTAAGATGGCTGCTGAGTGGGTGACTCATTTCCTGATTGTATAATCATCAGGCCCGGTCTGGCTGACTCATTTCCTGATTCTGTAATCAGAAGTCTCATACAATGACTGGTGATCCGTTCCTGATTGTATAATCATCAGGCCCAGTCTGGGTGACTCATTTCCTGATTGTATCATCACCAGGCTCTTACCATGACCTGTTCTGGGTGACTCCTTTCCTGATTGTATATTCATCAATCCCAGTCTGGGTGACTTCTTTCCTAATTGTATAAAGATTAGGGCTAGACCATAACGTTTTGATGTCAACACAACAACTACATAATCAAAGGAGGGAGGAAGAAGCTTTGATCCATTCAGCTTCCTGTCAAAGGTTAGTAATCAAAGGGGGAATGGATCACTTGTACCTGCAATTCCAGGGTCATGTGTGGTAACCAACATTAAAACCCTCAATCACGTACAGGAGCGAAGGCGGTATATCTTGATTCTCCGCCTCTAGAAACGTGAAAGCATCATCATTGGGTTTTATTATGAAATGCTTTCCTCCACCTGGAGGTTAGACCACTGGTTTTAACAGTAGTGACCAGGAATAGGGTAGAAAAAGTGAGGTGAAAGAAGGTAAAGGTGAGTTAAAATTGCTTCGCTCTTCTTCCTAAACAAACTTTATTCGGAAGGAGTGGTGGCAAGGTTAAAAACAAGTTGGTGCTTCCATAGAAATGTTAATGTTCTATAGCACCGTGCTGTTCTAGGAAGGTCAAACGGTCGACATGTTTCAGCCCTGCATTTTTGCCCAGGAGGGGACGGAAGGCTTTCTTCAGGACCTACGTGAGAATATTGGGTCGTAAATACTATAAGTACCCTGAAAGGGTGGTTTACTGACTCACCCTTCTTCTTTGTCACAGGTCAATGGTACCTGTAACTTAATATTGCCGAAGTGCGGCTTCCTCGGGGAACCGGCAGGCGAAGAGTCCTGTAGTTGCAGGCCTTCCTTCTTGCCCGCTCCTATCTTCTTGCGACCCAATATTCTCACGTAGGTCCTGAAGAAAGCCCTCCGACCCCTCCTGGGCAAAAATACGGGGCTGAAACATGACGACGGTTTGACCTTCACTAGAACAGCACGGTGCTATAGAACATTAACATTTCTATAGAAGCACCAACTTGTTTTTAACCTTGCCACCACTCCTTCCGAATAAAGTTTGTTTAGGAAGAAGAGCGAAGCAATTTTAACTCACCTTTACCTTCTTTCACCTCACTTTTTCTACCCTATTCCTGGTCACTACTGTTAAAACCAGTGGTCTAACCTCCAGGTGGAGGAAAGCATTTCATAATAAAACCCAATGATGATGCTTTCACGTTTCTAGAGGCGGAGAATCAAGATATACCGCCTTCGCTCCTGTACGTGATTGAGGGTTTTAATGTTGGTTACCACACCTGACCCTGGAATTGCAGGTACAAGTGATCCATTCCCCCTTTGATTACTAACACAACAACTACACACAAACTGTATGGGGTGAGAGCACACATACAATCAGATGCAGACATGGAAAGCACACAGGTACACCACACAGATGAAAAATGGGTTATAAGTGTGGGTTTATGCAGAGCACAACCTTCAAGATAGCACAGCGCCTGTCCAGGGATACACATCACAACAAGTGTCATACATGGTGGTGTATGTCCCCATGACATCTAGTTCATAAAGACTATCACTTAAAAGGGCATGAGGTGAAATTTGGGAAACAAAGCTTCTACAAAGTCTGCTTTTGAATTCCTATGAGTAGTTTTTAGCAGAGAAAGTTTCATTGAGACTTTGGTTACAAACAATGAAGCCCATTCCTGATAGGAAATAGTCTTAAATAGTTATGCATTAAACACATCACCACTGCACTATATGACACCCAGTGCAATAGCCAAGTAGAGTGCCTTAATCATTACATGCGTATTGTGTGAAATTGGCCTACCAGAACAATCTTTTATCGAATGGTCCCATGAAGGAGAGACTGTAAGTGGATAGTATAAGCCCTCAATCAACCATTGGTGAAAGGTTTTCTCCTTATAACCCTTGCCCTCTCTAGGTGTTTGTTTCCTTTCATCATGTTCTTTGGAGGACCTTTCTTCTTTTTCTTGGTTCAGAATGTTGGAAACTGGGCATTCTGTTTGACATTTGGTGGCCACTGGCTGAAAGGATCAGGATGAAGTAAGAGCTCTGTTCTGTAGTTCCCATATTTGACTTTATAATAACATTTGTTCTTACCTACGCAGGCTAATTTCTTTAACACAAGACAGTTCTTCAGGAGTTAGCCTCAAAAATGTTCAAGTAAATAGACAGGTAAAATGGGCTAGAGCCAAAATGTTCAAAATGGCACTTCACAGAAGAAGACAATAGGTTAGAGTGTAGTAGTTTGGAAATGCCTATTTAGAAAACATTTCAGATCTTTTTAAAAAAAGGCTATGAGGGATTAGTTAACAAAGCAAATGGGATTGGGGGTTCCAGTTTTGGATATGCAATATCTTTTTTGTATACATATGTCCACTGTGTGCTGACAGTACAGTGCTACTCCAGTAATGCTCATACCTTAAGGAAAAAGAGGCAACCCTAACGCTTGTATTATATAACAATGTACTCACAGTGTAGTTCCAATGGTAACATATTTTGAGGTCCCAGTAGCTGTAAATCGCTGGAATATAATTTTGTTATTATGGTACATCATCAGGAAACAGTGAGAAACCAGAAGAGTGATTCCTTCACTTACACAGCTTGCTAGAGCCGTCTAATGCTTCCCTTACGACAGGACTGTATCATGATCACAAGCGTTCAAGCCCACTAACACTTCCACCAGGACAGTGGTTCTTAAACTCTCCAGTACTTTTTGGTCCAAAACTAAAAAAAGAAGTGGGATTCTTACCTCCGCATCTTGCTCGATTGTGAATCATCCAGGCTGGTTTCAGATGAACTGTCACGAAGAAGCTCTTTGCTGCCTGATTCACTGCCACAGCTGAGCGAAAAACAGGGCACAACCAAAAAAAACATTATTTGTCACAATGCTCAAAAAGAAAGTATGAAAGTGGTAAATAGTAGTACATGGCTTCATCAGTAATTTTATAATTTCAGAATTAAAGTGTAACAGAGTTCAATTAATCCAATAGAATTTGTTTCCCCAAAGATACAGTTTTGCAAAAACTATGATAATCCAAACAAGCATTGACAAAGCCGAAAAGCTATTGACCCGTTCCAAACCTTTTGGACTTGCCAATGCTTGTTTTAAATAATGACACCAAGACCCACAATTATCACGTCAATCTCAGTTCAGTAAAGACATAATGTACAGAATTATATGTCTTAACAGATGTGTGACTTAATTCAATGTTTAATCATTCCTGCAGACTTAACCTAGGGATTTTTTTGTAACCTAAACCACACTTTTAGATTAACCCACAATTCACAAGCTCTTACTTTTAATACATAATAAACCAAGCTCTGTTTGACAGAATTTGTCTTTGCCCATGCAATGCTCTTTGCGAATTTAATGAGTAAGTAACAGGGACCAGTATTTCTGTCAAGTTTTTGTACCTAATGGGCAAAATTACTGAAATATATTCTTCAACTGAGAGCGAATTAATATTATTTGTGCTATCCTCGAGAGGTATAAAGATGAACCGGGCCTTCTGAAGAAAATGCTATCTTTCAAGGCAACCCTGCAGCTAAGAAACGGAACATTACTTTCTGAAAACATTTGCAGCTTACCCTTCATCAGTATCTGGCAGAGGGGTGGGATCTCCTGCTAAAGCTAGAGTATGCGACACATGCATCCATGGCAGGAGTTCACAGGTAACAAGACACAGAATGACCCCCATGGAACCTATGAGCGCCATCAGAGCTGTGAGCCTTGGATCCATTCACAATCAGATCTCTGCTTATAAAGATACATACCAGACCTCATTCAGAGACCTCAAGACCGCCTCTTGTGCCAACACCATGTGAAGGAGCGATACAGAACTCATCTTTGGAATTTCTCTGATAATGATGGCAACTGTCCGCAGCAAGACTTCTGCAAAAAGCCAAAAAGGAGATGCAGTGTGTGAACTGTGGAAGGCGGCAGGAAAATAGAAGTAATAAGAAAGTAGGAATGAAGGCAAACTACAAATGAATTCAGAGGAATATAGATATAAAATGGGGAGCATAGTAAATTGAGTGGGAAGAGATATAGACATAAGAGAAAAATAGATTTCAGAGAGAGAAGAGAGCATCAAAGAAAGAGAGAAATAAATAGAAACAAACAAACAAACAAGCAAAGAGAGCAATATATATATCTATAGGGATAAAATGATTGTCACCATTAGAGAAGTAGCTGGCAATGGTGATTATTTTGGCCAAGCTAGTAAATGTGGCATTTTTTAACAATGTTTTTGATGATCAATCAATCAATCAATCAGGGATTTGTGAAGCGTGCTACTCACCCGTGAGGGTCTCAAGGCACTGGGGGGGGGTAAATCGTGCAGCTGCGTGCGGCTACGTCTTACCCAAAGAGCCAGGTCTTTAGGCTCTTCCTGAAGGCATTCAGAGTGGGGGAACGTCTGATGATGAGCGGGAGCTCGTTCCAGGTTTTTGCCGCGATGTAGGAGTAGGCCCTTCCACCCGTTCTGGCTCTGCGGATGCGAGGGGTTTTGGCCAGGGCTAGATCAGTGGAGCGGAGGGTTCTCTTGGGTGTGTAGAAGGAGACTCCTTTGTTGAGGAACTGGGGTCCGATGTTGTGGAGGGATTTGTAGGTGTGAGTGAGTAGCTTGAAGGTCACTCTTCTCGACGGGGAGCCAGTGGAGGTCTCGTAGGTGCTGGGTGATGTGGTCTTGTCGTGGGATGCCATGGACGAGTCTGGTGGCGGCGTTCTGAATGATCTGGAGTTTTCGGAGCAGGGATTTGTTGATTCCGGCATAGAGGGCGTTCCCGTAGTCCAGTCTGCTGGTTATGAGTGTGTAGGTGATGGTCTTTCTGGATTCGGGGGGATCCATTTAAAGGTCTTGCGGAGGATGAGTAGGGTGTTGAAGCATGTGGAGGAGACGGCGTTGATCTGTCGGGTCATGCTGAGGATGAGTCGAATATGATGCCGAGGTTGCAGGCATGGTCCGTCGGAGTGGGGGGGTTGCCGAGGGCGGTCGGCCACCAGGTGTTGTCCCATGCAGAGGGGGTGGGTCCAAGGACAAGGACTTCTGTCTTCTCTGAGTTGAGCTTCAGGCAGCTGCTGCTCATCCAGGAAGCGACGTCTTCATTCCTTCCTGGAAGGTGAGTCTGGTGGTGTTGGGTTCCTTTGTGAGGGAGAGGATGAGCTGAGTGTCGTCGGCGTTGGATACTATGCTGAGTCCATGCTGTCTGACGATAGCGGCGAGGGGGCCCATGTAGATGTTGAAGAGCGTGGGGCTGAGCGACGATCCTTGGGGTACTCAGTCAGGGCGGGAGTCTGATTCTTTGGGTTCAGCCGGTGAGAAAGGAGCGGATCCAGTCGAGAGGGGTTCCCTGAATGCCAGCGTTGTGGAGTATGGCGCTGAGTGTGCGGTGGGAGATGGTGTTGAAGGCCGCAGAGAGGTCTAGTAGGATGAGGGCCGCCGTGTGGCCCTGGTCGAGCAGAATGCGGATGTCGTCTGTGGCGGCTAGGAGGGCGGTCTCGGTGCAGTGGTTGCTGCGGAATCCGGATTGGGAGGAGTCGAGAATGGAGTTCGCTTCGATGAAGTTCGTGAGCTGGATGTTGACGATCTTCTCAGTTACTTTCACTGCGAATGGGAGGAGAGAGATGGGTCTGTAGTTTTTGAGGTCCGTCGGGTCAGTGGAGGGCTTCTTGAGGAGGGGTTTGACGTCTGCGCGCTTCCAGTCATCGGGGAACGTGCCGGTTTCGAAGGTGGAGTTGATGGTCCGTCGCAGTTCGGCTGTGATGGCAGAGGCAGCTCCGTGGAAGATGTGCAGCGGGAAGGGGTCCATGGGTCCCTGAGTAAATGCTCTTCATGGTCATGGCGGTGTCTTCTGTAGTGACCAGGGTCCAGGCGGAGATGATAGGCTGGCTGCGGTAGCTGGAGGTGGGTGAGCTTTCGGTGTCTAGTGTCTGTTCAGTGAAGTTGTCGTAGAGGGACATGCAGGCACATGCATCAAGCTAAAAATGGCTCGTAAAAATAGCAAATCGCAAAAAAAGGCTGTTTGCGAGCGCAATTCAGCCGTCCCCAATGCAGGAACCCAATTACCGAAAAACATACAAATTTGCAAAAATAAGGAATCGCACATATTGCGAGATCCAAAATAGCGAATCCTTATCTGCGAGTCCCTTAACAGCGATAGCAAATAGCGATTCGCAAACAAAGAATCGCAAACCGATGCATGTAAACTCGCAAATAGCGATTTGCACGAAAATCGCTATTTTGCAAGTGCAGAATAAGGGGAATCACAATCAGGTGGTAAACTGGAGTAAAAAAAACCACACAGGTGCAACCACTGAGAAACCTATTTAAACTGACCCTGGAGGCCCCTGAACCTTTTCACAATGGCAGCGTTCTACGTGATGGCGAGGAGGATGAGGATCCATGCAGCAGCCCAGCGCAGAAGGAGAATACAGGAGCGGATTTTCAGAGTGCGCATCACATTGTTGGGACAAACAGAAGATGAAATCTACGACAAGTACAGGCTGAACGGTGCAATGATCCTACACCTAATAGCAGAATTGGAACCTCTAATGCAGCGCCAGACCCGTAGGACCCATGCCATCCCCACTCATGTCCAGGTCCTATGTTGCATGGCAGTTTCCAGGGGGTAGTAGCTGTAGCTGGAGGGGTATCACAAAGCTCCCTTTCACGTTTCTTCAAATCCTTCCTGGACGCCATGATGACAAGGATCCACACCCACATCACCTTCCCCACAACCCAACAGGAATTGAACAAGACAAAACTGGACTTCTACCAGGTAGCCCAGTTCCCTCATGTGATCGGTTGCATAGATTGTACGCATGTTCCCATTTGTCCCCCAGCAGATAATGAATACATTTTCAGGAACAGGAAATCCTATCATTCCATCAATGTGCAAGTAGCGTGCAATGCAAACCATATCATAACAGACATTGTGGCGCAATACCCTGGAAGCACACATGACTCCTATATATTTCGACACAGTGGCATTCACACCCGTCTGCTCAGGGGTGAATTTGGCGAAGGACATCTGCTTGGTAAACACATATACTTATTCTCAACACAAAATGACAAAATGGCAATGCATAACTGTCGCTAACCCTTTGCTTACTACCCTGTAGGTGACAGCGCATACGCCGTGCGGAACTACATATTGACACCATACCTCAACCCAGCCACACCACATGAGCAGAGGTACAATGCAGCACACATCAGCACACGGAATGTAATCAAACGCACATTTGGACTGCTGAAAAGTCGCTTTCGCGTCCTACACAAAACTGCCGGAGCGTTGCAGGACCGGCCAGAGACCTGCTGCAGGATTGTGGCTGCATGTGCCATGTTGCACAATATTGCAACCAGGAGAGGCATACCCATTGAAGTGTTTGACAGTGAGTCTGAGGGGGACAACCAGCCACCGGCACAACTACGACAAGCGCATGAGCAAGCTCAGCAGAAGGGCAAAGGAGACGTGCAGACATCACACAACATTATTTCTGAGGTATGTAATGAAGAGACACGACACTTAAAATTTGAACAGAAAAGTATTTACTACCATGAGCCCATGTAGTATTGTGTAGCCACACATAGAAGGTGCTAAGTAGTACAGTGATTGCATGCAAAAAATAGCAAATTAAACTATTCCAGGACCTGGAACTCAATCACTATCATGGTTTTGTCCATGGTTCCGTCACCATGGGCAAATGAAGAAGGACAAGTCAGTCTAGCGCTTCCTGCCACGCACCCCCAAATGCCTTTCGCCAGCATCTGCAACATCCCCCATGTGTGCACCGGAAGGTGTTGTGCTGCGGGTACTGCGCCTCCTGCCAGTGGTCACTGGCACCGACAGGCTGCTAAGGCTGGATGCCTCCTCACTCCCCTCCTCCCCCGTTACATTGCTGCCACCAACAGTAGCAGCCTGGATCTGTTACACGGCAGTGGTTACTTGGCCAAGGGCCCTGGCCACATCCCCACAACAATGGCCCATTTCAATTTGCATGGCCACGGACCGACATGACAGCAGTGCAGTGGTGTTGCAAAGGTTATTATTTGACCTGGTATACCCAGCCATGCGCATCATGAACTGCCGATGCCTTCTCCTCTGTGTGTCGTGGCCCTCCTGCATCACCCTGGTCAGCTCCTGCATGCTTGCGTTGGTCTGCCTGTTTCCCTCCACCACCGCTGTAGTTAGCTCCCGCACACAATCAGTCATGACTGTGATGTTACTGGCCAATTTTGTGATTTGCAGCTGGATTGACCCCATATGTCTTGCTTGCAGGCTCTGCAACCTCAACATCTAGGATTCCACGCCACCCCACACATTTGGAGCCTGGTCATCCTGTGCAGCAATGCGGGCCCTTGAGCTGCGCCTCCGTCTTTGTCGGACCTGTGCCTGGGGTGTAGTTGTGGGGCTCACACGAGGCTGGCTAGTCACAGGAGCGGGTTCAGGAGCCAGCTCAGATTCCATGGGCTGCAGTGATGGAACTGAGGCCCTGCGTTTTGTGGGTGCGGGGGTGTGCTTGCTGGGGCAACAGGTGTCTCCACGTCAGCCTCTGCAGGAGTCTCCGTGATGTGTAGACATTCACTGTCATCAGTGTCTCCTTCTGCTGCATCTGTGATGTGAAACAGTGCAATGTTAATTTGTGTTAAGGCTACTGTTGTGTGACATTAAGCATACTTGGCTCTCATTAAATCACTGACTGCAATCACTGACTGCCATGCAGTGTTGATGTGTTTTACTTGCCATTGTTGTGTTTGACTACCCACTTGCCTGACATGCCTACAACTCCCATAATGCATTTGGCTTTTGAGGGAAAACGTGGACTGGAGTTTGATCTGTACACTGGGGTTGGACTGAGGGGATGTGCACAATTGAACAGTACTTTGATGTGTATGGTTGCATGCATCTTAACTTGTGAGGTACTGGCCGCTCCAGATGTGTCCAGCTGGGTCACTCCCACCACTGCTTCTGGCTGGATTGTGGACTCAACCAGGTCCTCCAGGGCTGTATTGTCAGGAACTGTTGATGGGCCCCCTCCAGTCCTCTTGGCCTCCTTCAGCCTGTCTGCTATTTGCTCCTTGTCAGGGCTACGCAGGTCATACCATCGCTTCTTGAGGTCATCTATTCTGCAGTGTGTGACCCCCACAGCATTGACCTTGCTCTTGATCCGGAGCCATATTTTACGTTTTTCAGCCTCTGGCACTTTGAGAGAGAGTTTGCCAAAGAGATTGTCATGGCTCTTGGCCACCTCCTCTATGAGGTTTTCAAGTTCCATTTCACTAAATTTCAATTTGCGCTTCCTGGGCTTGGCACTCTCCCCTGATGTTGGTTGATCCATTTTGGTGCACTGAAAGTTCCTGCAACCCAAGTTGGATGATGATTCTGCTCAGCTCCAGCACTCTGCTTCCTCCTCTCACTTTCTCTGGGCACTGACTGAAGCATGGGCTGGATGACTTCCTGGTTGTGATGTCATCAGCATGCTTCCAATGCGACGCGCTATTTGCAATTTCGCTAAAAGCGAAATCGCAAATGGGCTTTATTGGTATTTGCGCGTCTCTATTGTCAAATCGCTAATAGCGATTGCGATTTTTACCAATTCAGTAAATATTTGCAAGGGGGTTCATGCATTGCAGATAGCGATTTCTAAATAGTGATTCCTTAAAAATCGCTATTTAGGAATCGCTAATTCTGATTTTGATGCATGTGCCCCTTGATCTTGACATGGAAGTAGGAGCTGAGTTTGTTGCAGAGTTCCTGGGAGGGAGTGACGTCTGAGGTTTCGCTGGGGGGTTTGGTGAATTCCTGTATGATGCTGAAGAGTTCCTTCGAGTTGCTGGAGTTGGCGAGGATCTTGTCCTTTTGGTGGATCTGATGGTTTGGTGGTATTCTGTCATGGCGTTCTTGTAGCTGGTCCGTGTTTTCGGGGTTTTGCTGTTTCTCCAGATTTTCTCGAGGCGTCTGCAGGTGTGTCTGGATTCTCTGAGGTTGGTGGTGAACCAGGTGGCTTTCGTGGGGTGTTGTTTGTTGGAGTTCCGTAGGGGGGCGAGCTTGTCTGCACAGTTGGTGATCCATCTGTGGAGTCCGTGGGCTGCAGTGTTGACTTCGGTCGTGGCGGGATGGGGAGCGTGGTTCAGGGTGGAGTTGAGGTGCACTTCGGTGACCCTGCTCCAATTTCTGCATGGGGCGTGGAGTAGGTATGTGTGCGGTGGGTTTAGAGAAGGAGAAGTGAACGCAGTGGTGGTCTGGCCAGATGGGTTGCGTGGTGTGGCTGAAGTGGATGTTGTTTTCTCCTGCGAAGATGGCGTCAAGGGTGTGTCCTGCCTTGTGGGTGGGGATGATGACGAGCTGCTTCAGTCCGATGTTGGCGAGGTTGTCCAGGAGGGCGGTGGAGGTGGGGTCGCTGAGGTTGTCGAGGTGGAAGTTCAGGTCTCCGAGCAGTAGGTAGTCCATGGAGGCGATGGCATGGGGTGCGATGAGGTCGGTGATGGTTGTGGCGAACGCGGTGCATGATCCCGGAGGTTTGTAGGCGAGGGTTCCACATAGGGTCGTTCTGGGGTTGGTCTGGATCTGGAAATGGAGATGTTCCGTGAGGGTCGAGGAGTCGGTTGTGCTGAATGTGATGAGCCGAAGGGAGTTCTTGTGTGTGATGGCGAGTCCTCCTCCCGGGTGCTTGAGGCGGTCCGTCCTCTGGATCTTGTACCTGTCGGGGATGGCAGTAGTGAGGTCGGGGACGGAGGTGGCGTTGGTCCAAGTTTCTGTGAGGAAGGCAACGTCTGGTGACAGGGTGTCAAGGAGGTCCCAGACTTCTACAGCGTGTCTGTGTGGGGAGCGTACGTAGAGGAGAATGCAGCTCAGGGGTTTGGGTGCGCTGGTGTCCGGTTGGTGGGCGGTAGCTGTGAGGGTCAGGAGGTGGGTGAAGGTGCTGTGGCAGTGTCGGCAGGAGTAATGGCTGTGGGTGGTGTTCGGCATCGACAGCTGGCAGTTGTTGTTTCTTCCGGGGTTGAGTGGGTGGAGGGCGGCTGAGTCGTAGCAGTGGGCGGTCGGAGAGCCAGGGTCCCTGACGCTGGTCGCAGTCGGGTCACGGACGAGCACAGACGGGCTTGCCTTTGGTGCGCCATCGGCGCGGCCATACAACGGCCACCATCAAATAGGGAACAGGGGAGGGAAATGCAGCTGGGAGGCGGGAGTGGGAACCGGCGGGGGGGGAGGGCCCGCGGGGGCAGCAGCGGTGGGAAAACAGCAAGAAGGGCACAACAAGGCAAAATATGAAACAAGGACACAACAAGGCACAAAAAAGAATAAAAAGAATAAAAGGCAACAGATAGACAGGCACAATAGAGAGAAACCAGGCAGGCAGAAAAAGACAGACAGAGGTAGAAAACAGAAAAGGCTGGCTGAGCAGACCAGCAGAAGAGCAAGGCTCTCCCACTGGACCACCAGGGATGAGGCGCAGACAGGAGCCTGCGGGTGGAGGAGGGCCTCGAACACCTACCAGTGAAAGGGGCTGGGGGCAGCAGTGCAAAGACGGAGCTGCGCGAGGGCGAGAGCAGGGTTCACTGACCAGGAGGTCGGAGGTCTTGCTGTTAGGGTGCAAAATGAGTAGCGGTTGAAAGTGAGGCTCAGGATGGTAGAATAATAATGACAGAAGATCAAGGGCGGCTGAATCATGGGGGAAATTTGTTTAATTGTTTTTGTGAATACATTATTTAGGGTCATTTTTAGGGTCATTTTTTCAAGGCATTTAGGATATCTGAGCCAGGGGTGTATCTATCAGTGGTGCAGCAGGTACTATTGCACTAGTGACCAAGGGACTGAGGGGATATCATATACCAATTCTGGCTGTCTATACTACCCAGTTCTTGGGGGCCATGGTCCTTCTTTGCATTAGGGCCCTCTGATCTCAGCTGATGGGGAGAAAATTGAAGAGAGGCATTACTTGCTCAGAAGTGGAAGTGGTGCTCATTGATTAGCAAGGTCAAAGACTGACCAAAGGGGAGCCAGTGCAAGAATACCCCTGGGGCAATCAGGCCATGCAGTGCTGTGCCATGTATTAGAAAGGCAGAAACTCCTTAGGACTTCAAATTTCTACCAACAAAAGGAAGACAAACTTAGTCCCCAATGGACTATTTCAAAGATACATGGGTTCGCAAACTGCATCAGTCGGGACACAGACGCCAAGCCAAATTCCAGATACCATGGTGGAATGTCTATGACAGCACCCTGGCACTGGAAGCCAAATCAAAAAACGCAGTGGATGGATGTCATAATGCCTTCCAATCCACACTAGGCACAACTCAACCTACATTATACAAATTTGTCGAAGCATTACAAAAGGAACAAAGCTACCAAGAATTGAGAATAGAACAATCTGTTACCAAAATTGGCCATAAACTTAACAAACAAACTAACAAAATGTACGAGATACTACAAAGCAAAGTCAAAAACTTCATAAATAACAAAGGACTAGACTACTTAAAAATACTAGCCAAATCTATCCTCGAAAATACATATTAACCTACCAAAAACCTACAAAACTACAACACACTCTAACACAATAATCCAAATATATTTTTTAATAATAACATAAATATTTTATTATATCAGAGAAAAAATGATATAAAATAGAAAATTATTTTTCACCGACATAATAAAAATATAAAATATTGATAATTAAAAAATATACATAATACTAACCAACAAACCAACTTAAGCGTAATCCATGACATCAAATCAATACAAAACATAATTTAAGCAATACCATATATTAATAACATAAACAGAAGATAAACAAAACAATATCACATTTCCCACCCACAATAAAAAATCATATAAAACGTATTGTTTTGTAGCTGCAGATGTGTTGCCAAATACACATAATAAAAAATAGTAATCCACCCAAACATTTATAAAGCGGGTACAAAAAAGCCAAAAACAAAAAGCAAACTCATTACCAATCCAATCAAAACCCCTTGAGTTCAAAGTCTGTAAGCTCCACAAAAATGCCTGAAAAAAGAATCGCTCTAGGAAACCTGAAAAATGCAGAAATCTAATTAAAAACAATTGGTTTATAATAAACCAAAACAGATTTCCTTTAAAAAGAATCATAAACTCCAGCTCCCCATTGAAATAATTTGTAATCAAAACATAGGTAACACTGCATATTTTAGAAATAACAATCATACATTAACATTACATTTAAAAAAGTGACAGGACAATATAAAGCAAAACACTCACAAAAACCCAACTAAACATACCAACAACTCTTAAACAACCACCCTCAATTACACCTACCCTAAAAACCTTTTTAAAAATCCATAAAAAGGGACTTACCTGTTCCGATGAACAGCAGCACCTAACCGCCTGCTGTAAAAACAACCCAAAATAACACCAATAGATTTCAAAATAGAAGCAGAGTTAAAAAAAAATGGGCGTCAAATGAAACTAAAAAAACTATCTCCCCAAAGAAATCAAAGGGAAATATAGTAAAAATGTTTAATATATGTTTAAAACAAATAATAAAAATGTTAAACATGTCAAACAATGTTGTAAAAATGTTCCAAAATTGTAAAGTATCAATTAAATAATAGTATAAAATATATACAATTATTTAATATATACTAATAATAAATATGTTAAAAAATTTATGTAAAAAAGTTAAATAAATGTTCAAAAATGACACTGAATGTAAAATAACATGTGAAAATGTATATAATGCACATATGTATGACATCTTTTTTTCTGTTTTTTTTTACAGTTACATTTTTTATTGCCTCATTTCACTTTAAAATTGCTATTATTTTATTTTAGATATCTATCTCGCAAAATCTAAATGATACAATAAATTTAAATTGCCAAATATGAATTTAAAAAAATATGTGTGACATCTATTTATTACACTAAATTTGGGTGATATGTTAAAAACTTAAGGGATGATATTTTCTATTCCCACTCCAATCTAAACCAACTCGGGGAAGGTGTTGGACACTAAAAAGTTTAAATTTACTATTCCCACTCCAATCTAAACCAATTTGGGGAAGGTGATGGACACTAAAGGGGTGACATTAACTATTCCCACTCCAATCTAAATCAACTCTGAGAATGTGTTGGGCACTAAAGATGTAACACTAACTATTCCCACTCCAATCTAAAGGAACTCGGGGAAGGTGTGAACACTAAAGTGGTAACACTAACTATTCCCACTCCAATCTAAACCAATATGGGGAAGGTGTTGGACACTAAAGGGGTGACAATTACTATGACCACTTCAATCTAAACAAACTCAGAGAAGGTGTTGGACACTTAGGGGCCGATTCCGATCTCGGCCGGTAGGGCTCCGAATCGGATTCGGCTTAACCGGATCCGATTCGGAGCCCTATTTCCCGACCGATTCGTACGCGCGTCCGGCCGAGCGAGTACGATGCGAAATCGCCGACCGACTCGTTCGGGCGTCCCACCCGCTCTGACCGACTCGTTCCCGGGTCGAACCGCACCGACCGACCGACTTGCTCGGACACGACTCGCACCGCGCAATGGAGACGTTCCCCGGCCGGGCAAGTACGATGCGCGCCGCGAGCAGTCCGACCGACAAGCGCCGTCAGGCTCGAAAGAGCAGTCGGAGCCGTACTTCGGGGGTCCGTGTCGGACCCCCCTGTATGGGTAGCCGCGCGAGTCGCACACAGGGGGGACCCATGGGTCCCCCCTACCTGTGCATGTACGGCACGAGTCGCTTCACCGTGTACCCGCTGTAGGGGGCGCCCCTGTTCGCCTCGCACCCATTGAGGCAATGGGAGCCCGCGTACGCGTTGTACGACCGGCTCCCATTGACTGCAATGGGAGTCCGACCGACTCGAGTACGATAGCATACGGACGCATCGTACTCGTTCGGTCGGGCTGCATGGGTCCGATTCGGTCGGAAATCTCTCTGGGTCCGGCTCGGTCGGAGAGATTTCCGGCCCGAATCGGAATCGGCCCCTAAATGGGTGCTATTTAGCATTCCCACTCCAATCTAAACCAATTTGGGGAAGGTGTTGGTCACTAAAGGGGTGAAACTTACTATTTCCACTCCAATCTACACCAACTCAGGGAAGGTGTTGGATACTAAACGGGTGACATTTAGTATTTCCACTCCAATCTAAACCAATTTGGGGAATGAGTTGGTCAATAAAAGAGATTACATTTATTATTCCCTCTCAAATCTAAACCAACTCAGAGAAGGTGTTGAACACTAAAGGTGTGGCATTTACTATTCCCAATCCAATCTAAACCAACTCAGGGAAGATGTTGGACACCAAAGGGATTATATTCACTATTTCCACTCCAATCTAAACCAACTCAGGGAAGGTGTTGAACACTAAAGGGGTAACATTGACTATTATCACTCCAATCTAAACCAATTTGGAGAAGGTATAAAAACTTAAAAATGCTAATAAAAAATTCCAATTCGAAATAAACCTTTTATCTACAATATTATATTTAAAAAATACAAAATATACAATCAATATTACACTTTATCATAGTTAAACAATTATACATCCTTCTAAAATGTTATATTGTAAACTACTATTTATAGAAAAAAGTAATAAAAAAAATATTATTTATAATTAACTATTAAAATATCCAAAACACTTTAATTCATATTTTCTACCATTTATAAATATTAAAAAGTACAACTAAACTCTTTGCAAATAAACACATTTTATAAAGAATTGTATCAAAATTCGTAAAATATTTAATATTATAAAAATATTTTAAAACAAATTCCATTGTAAATATTTTTTTAGAAATTAGTAAACATATATTATAATTTCATTATTTTTTTTAAATAATTTTAATTCAAACATATGAATAAATAAAATTGTAAATATTTAATATTTTATTTTCAAAAAAAGTTTTTACATATTTTTTTTCACATTACATTTTTTTAAATATATCAAATAATATAATACATTTTAAAATTGATAACAAATTTGCATATGTTATGTTATGTTATGTTAATAACTTTTATAAAGCGCAGCGATTACCCATGGGTGTCCTGGCGCTAGCAAATGAGTCCTGAGAGCAAAAGACAAGGAGGGAGGGATTATTCAGAAAAGAGCCAGGTCTTTAGGCCCTTCCTAAAATTTTGGAGATCCGTAGCATCTCTGAGGCAAAAAGGCAGGGCGTTCCAAGCCTTCGCCGCGCTAACAGCGAAGCTTCTGCCCCCCTACAAAGCAGTCCTTCTGAGTGGAACCGAAACCAGCTTGGCACCTGTCGAGCGAAGTGCTCTGTTCGGAGTGTACCAATGGAACAGCTGGTTCAGGTAGTCTGGGCCTTTGCCGTGAAGGGCTTTGAAGACCATGCAAAGGGCTTTGAAACGCACTCGACTCCGTATTGGGAGCCAGTGGAGATTCCTTAATCCCTTGGAGATGGATGAGAATTTTGGTGTACCCGTCAGAAGTCTTGCTGCTGCATTTTGCAGCAGCTGTAGTTTGTTCAGACTTTTCTGTTGGATATTCAAATACAAGCTATTACAATAGTCCAGCCTGGATAACACCAAGGCTGTGACCACTGTTTGTCGACTACTCAGGGGTAGGAATGGCATTACCTTCCTCACTGTTCTCAGCACGTAAGTGGTTGAAGATGCTACTGCATTGACCTGATCCCCGAAGGTTAGTCTCTCGTCCACAACTACCCCTAAGTTTTTTGCCTTTTTTGAAGGCATGGGGAGAGAGCCCATCGAGTCTGGCCACCAGCCTGGGGTCCAGAAACTAGTGTCCTTTCCAAATAGAAGGACCTCAGTCCTGAATTAAGCTTTAGGCAGTTCTCTGCCATCCATTTCCAAACAGATTTCATACATGTTTGGAAACGTTTGTCTATGCCTACATCCTGGCCCGGAAGTAATGACACGACAATTTGGGTGTCATCCGCATAGGACGTGAGACCGAACCCAAATGATCTAACAATAGGGGCCAAGGAGGAGACATAAACATTAAAGAGAGTGGGGCTAAGGGAGGACCCCTGTGGGACCCCACAAGGAAGCACAAAGGGTTTAGATTGACAGCCGCCCAGTGCCACCGTGTGCCTTCTGTCGGACAGGGAGGAACTTATCAGCACCCAGGCTTTAGATTGAATCCCACACTCCTTTAAACGGTCCATCAAAATACCATGATGGACCGTGTCAAAGGCCGCTGACAGGTCTAACAGGATCAGTGCTGCCCTCCCCCCTTGGTCAACGGCTACTCTGATCTCTTCTGTTGCCTTAATAAGAGTGGACTCAGTGCTATGACCCCCTCTAAACCCATACTGGGAGGGGTCCAATGCTTGTGTTGCCGTTAAAAAAGAATTAAGTTGGGTGTTAAGGACCTTTTCTATCAGCTTAGCCGGTAATGGGATGCGCGAAATCGGGCGGAAATTGTTAGGGTCTTTGGGGTCCATGCTTGGTTTTTTCAGCAGGCAGTATGGAGGCCACTTTCCAACAACTGGGGAAGTGCCCCGTTTCACACATTCCCTCAAAAATGGCCGACAGTGACCGGGCAATGGGACCGGGGTCAAGTTGAGCTACTTGTACCGGACAAGGATCATGTGGAGATCCTGATTTGGCGGCCATGAGTAACTTCTCCAATTTATCCAGGGATACTGGCCTAAAACTATCTAAGGTCTCAATGGAGATTTTTAGGGGCTTAAGTTTCTCATTGTCCTGGTCTAGCATGGCCCTATTCAAGCCACAAAAGGCTGAGAAGATGGTTTCCACTTTGCTAACAAAAAACTTAGCAATCTCTTCGCAAAGATCTTGGCTTGCTTCAACTATCGCTGGGCGTGGAGTGGCCAATCTAGAGACCGTTTTAAATAATTCTTTGGTCGAGTTTTTCGCTAGATCTATGCTTGCCACATAGAACTCTTGTTTAGCTTGGTGGATAGATTGTTTATATTTGAGAAGACTCATTTTATAAAGTATTTTATCTGATTCTTTATAGTCCTTTCTCCAATTTCGCTCAAGCCGTTTGCAGGTAAGTTTGAGATTTTTCAGAGCTTCAGTATACCATGGGGCTGATGGGTGTAGTCTTTTTGGTAGGACAGATTTTTTTGGAGCTAATTTGTCACATGCCTTCTCAAGCCATTTTGTATATATTATGGCGGCTTCTTCCACACTATCCGGCATCTGATTATCCGTAGAGGTAAGAAGCTCTTGTAGAGCTGTAGCTTCAATATTCTTCCAAGCCCTGGTAATTATTCGACCTCTTGGATGAGAGCCATTTATAGGTCGGATGGTAAATGATAGCTCAAATCGGGCAGCCGCATGATCTGACCATACAAGAGGCAGGAGGCCTATAAACTGTAGGCCTGGGTGGTTGGAAAAAATACCATCCAAGGTATGTCCTGCCAAATGAGTAGGGCCAAGAACCTGCTGCTTCAAATCTGCATTGTTCATAGTGTCTAACAGCATCCTTGTATCAGGGTCTGTTGAGCTCTCGAGATAAAAGTTAAATCTCCCAAGATTGTATAGGCATCTGTACAAATGCCTTCTTCTAGGATGTTGCTTAATGAGGCCAGAAAGGTATTCCTAGCTCCCGGTGGTCTATATAGGAGAATCCCTTTAAAAGAGTGATGGTTGGAGAGCTTAAGGTTGAAAGACAAGGCCTCACATATAAAAAAAGTACACATTTTAAATTATAATGCACATCCCACTTCTACAAAGGGCCTAATTATGATGAGAGTCGGAAAGCCTCCGACTGCAGGTCAGAGGCTTTCCGAGTCTCATTGCGGTGTCAGGTTCAACCACTGCATTACGATGCAGGTGGTCGAAAGTGAAACCGGCCGGTCATTCCGGCTGGATTCCGATGGGCTCGAGGAGCCCGTGGGCCCGTCCGAGGCCTGCCCGTAATCCCTATGGGCGGCGTTTCCGCCGTAGGGATTACGATGTCGGTTTCCGACAGGCTTTCCAACATGGAAAGCCTGTCAAAAAGCGACATTGGGACCCCTAGCAGGGCCCCCTTCAACCTGTGACCTCTGGTTGGGGGCCCTGTTAATCCATGCACCATGTGGCAGGCACCCTGAGGTGCCTGCCACACGGTGCAGGGATGAACAGATTCTCCCATTTGTCTATGGGAGCTTGTGCTATGGCCTGTTTATGGCTGCAGCATAAGCTCCCATAGACAAATGGGAGTATGCGACCGCACCATGTGCGGTCGCATTGTAATCGCGGTGTCGGGACCGCCGACCAGAGGTAGGTTGACCGCAAAGATGTCGGGCAGACGTAAGTCCGCCCGACATCGTAATTAGGCCCATTATTTTTTAATAACAAACAAAATATTATCAAGATTAAACATTTCGGATCAGAACAATTTAATAAATACAGTTCATCTACAATATTTTAAATGATTTTAAATATAAATACAAAATTACAAATTATCATTTTTCACATACATTAAAAAAAATATTATAATAAAATACATTTTAAACTGAATAAAACAATTTGCATGTAAAGCAATTATTAACTGAAAATTAAAAAATTCCCCTTTTAATCCAACATCCCGCTACAAAAAAATCTATAATTAAAAAAACATTAAAACAATTATAAATTACAATTTAAGCTATGTAATAAATTAAAGAAAATAAAATTAAAACATCTAGAAAAAATAAACACATAAAAAATACATTACATACTATTTTATGCTAAAAAATGATATTATATCCAACGTTATTTACTACATCATTATTTTTTACATAGCCATTTAAAACAATGCTTAAAACTATATTTTTTACATCGATATTCCTGCCCACGATATATATGAAATCTCTATATTCTTGACACAATATTTCTGCAACACAATATTTTTTACCCAATATTTTGTCCATATACCGCAGAATCAGCAGCAAACAGCAAGTGGCTGGAGGGAAAGGAGGCGGGGCAGGAGGATAGGTGCATGTAATGGGCTCAATCAGTGGGACGCGCCTAGGAGAGGAATGAGGTGAAGGGTGTCACATGCAAAAGAAAGGGTGTAAGACGGGCGGAATCCCTGCAAAAAGGTAGGAGGATTGGAGAATGTGGTGGTGTTAAAGGGGAGAATTAAATGTAAAGGAGGAGAACAGGAAAATTTTTTGTGAAGATCAGTACATGGATGGGTGAGGTGGATGTTAGAGGAACAGAACAAGTGAGAAGAAATTAAAGGCAGGGGAGAAATAAAACATGAATCGTAGACCATGGAGGAAAAAGAGAGATAGAAGTAAAGGGTGCAGTACCAGAGAAAAAGTTGAGGCTAGTTGGAAAGATGCAAGGTAGTGCATGGATGGTAGCGGTAGCTATAAGAGAGGCAGAATCATCAGGAGAACTTAAGTTGCAGGAAAAGGGAATGGTGAAAGGTGGATGTAAGAGGGCAGGACCACCTAGAGAAGGTAAGAGGCCGGGGGAGAGAGGCAGGGAGAAGTAGTTGTTAGAGGGGGAAAAACAGTGAGAGAAGATTAGAGGCTAGGGAGAGATGAGAGGTGAAGTGTGCAGCAGAGAGGAGAAAGATAAATGTTAGAGGACGAGAATCAGCGGGGAAAGTGAGAGCAGGGGCAATAATGATTGAAAAAGTCACGCATGGAAGAAAGAAGTGGATTTATGAGAAGCAGAAACAGCGAGAAGATAGGAGGCTGGGGTTGAACAGGAGAGGTGGATGTAAAGCGGAGAGACAAGCAAAAACACATTACAAGGAGAAGGGGGAGATGAGAGGTAAATGATAGCACATGGATGGGAGATGATAAGAGAACCAGAACCAGCAGGAGAATTTAAATAGGGGGGAGAAAAATGGAACAGTGAGAGGTGGATTAGAAGGGGCAGAATCAATGAGAACAGAATCAATGAGAAGTGTAAGAGTCCGGCCGAGAAATTAAATTAACCATTGAGCATGGAGTAGAAAGGTGGCTATAAGAGGGGCAAAACTAGTAAGAGAAGAGACAAAGCTGGAAGTGAGGGGAGATAGATATAGAAGGGAGAGAATACACATATAAGGTAAGAGTCTGGGGGAAAGATGAGAAGTATAGTAGGGCATGGAGGGGGAGGGGTATTTAAGAGGGGAAGAATTAACATGAAGAGATAAGATGTTTCAGGAGGATGGAAGGGGAGAGGTGGATGTAAATGGAGTAGAACCAAGAAAGATATTATGAGTCTGCAGGAGAGATGAAAGGTAAAGGGTAGCATGTGGATAAGAGGTGTGGATATAAGAGAGGCAGAACCAGCAAAAGAACATATGCAGAGTGGGGAGAGAACCAATGGTGAGAGGTGGATGGAAGAGAGCAGAAACACCAAAAGATGGTAAGAGGCTGGGGTAGGGAGACAGGATAAAAGAGGTGGATTTAGATGGGCAGAGCCAGCAAGAGAAAGTTCAAGACTTAGGGCCTGATTATGATGTTGGTCGGACCACCATTGACAGGCCGTAGTTGGTGTTCCAACCGACCAACAGTCCTTCGGTCCGACTGCCAGATTAGAATCCTGGCAGCCACTGCCATATTACAATCCTGGCAGCCACTGCCAGATTACAATCCTGGCAGTCGGACCCTAAATGGTCGCGGGGAAGACCGCCGTCTCCATCAGGATCAGTGATCCTGTCGGGGCAGCGGTCCTGAGCCGCAGCACAACCCATCGTGTAAAGGATCACTTTGCGACCACCAGCTTGACCGGCGCATAGTAATGCGGTGGTCAGACCGCTGACTGCTTGTCAGATGGTCTCTCGGCCACCACAATAGTGGTCGGTGGTCCGACCAAACGATATCATAATAAGGCCCTATTGAGAGATGAGCAGATCTGAGAGATAGAGGTCAATGTAAAAGGGGTGGGACCAGCAAGAAAAGGTGCGAGGCTAGGTGGAAAAAATAGAAGTAAAGAGTAGAACAAGAAGGGGAAAGATGAATGTAAGAGTGGCAGACCAAGAAAGAGAAGGTAAGAGGCTGCAATTTTACAAAAAGTACTGGGGGAAAGGTGGATGTGAAATATCTTCTAAACATATTTTAAAGGCCTAGTAGGATAAGGCCAGTGCACATACACCAGTGTGCTTAGCAGTGTATCATTGCCACTAACTGTCCAAGAAACTAGAACTATACATGCCATATTACTAGTGACACTGTCCCAAATCATGCACTATTCTGGAAACAATTAGTGAACATCGAAATAATTCGATCAGTTTTGGAGGGATGTAGGCCTAGCTTTTCCACCTAGTTTGAATAATTTAATGTATTTCCACTTAGTAGAGATTTCAAATATATCTACTTATTTTAATAAGATAATTAATTATATTTATAGCCGATTTACTGAAATCCACACTATGTAAGTGGCTTCTTGCAAAGTTGCTTCAACAATGAAAGAAAAAATATGATCAATTGATGTCACTTCCTGTGATGTCACTTTCTGTGAGGTTACATCGGATGTAAATTGTAAGGGGCCTTGCATATTCCTATTCTGCCCAGGGCCCCATAGATCCTAGAACCGGCCTTGGTTATGATCACCCAACAACATTAAGGGCCCGATTTAGACTTTGGCGGGTGGGATACTCTGTCATAAACAAGTGCATTATATCCTGTGGCACTTCTAATAGGGTGGACAGGATATCCATCACATTTGTGATAGAGTATACCCTCCACCAAAGTCTAAATCGAGTCCTAAATAATTATGTTGCCAATTTCATACCAGATATCCAGCTTCAGTGAAATGGAGGTACTGTGATGGAGCACAGGTGTGTGCAGGGCACAGGAGTGCCAATGATGCTCAAAATGAAAACATAAACCTGTTTTATATGGGGATTTTGACTTTTTCAGCCCTGACCCCCTCTACTACAATAAGTGACTGAAAATAGGATCATGTGTCTGATATAGACTTTAGGTCTCATTCTTGATATTTGTTTTCATTATTGTGGTAGTCATTTTCATATTTGTTTCCTGTGTCATCTGTTGAGTTTCGAAGACATGATTGCAATCTCTTCCATTCCAAATAAATAAATAAATAAATAATACAAATAACTATATAGCTTTGTTGAAGGACACTGGACTGTTACCGCAAAGGGACTCAAAAGTGAGCTGCAGTGAGTTGGGTGGAATGGCCCTTTTTTATTGCCTAGAAGGCACCAGAAAATTAAACTTGGCTTGCATTCCATGACCTTTGACCACCTGTATGACATCACAGAAAGTCACATCAAGATCGTTGACCATGATGGCAGGCTATTCTTAAGCCATTTTTAACAACAGTCGAGACTGTAGCACAAACAACTAGCTCCTAAAGGTAGTACAAGCTATAAGCATTCTTCCATTTAAGCAATTTAAAGTCACATTGGGTAACTCACGGGGTTTCCAATGCAGTCTTGCAAGCAACAATGTAGGGAGAGCAACTGCTATCCCTGGCTACTTCTATATGATGCATATTGTTATCTCATACACAACAAAACCGATGGCTAAGAAAGTAGCTCTGACCAATAACACCACAGATGTCTGACAAATAGCACCACAACCCTGTGGGCAGCAGTACACAATTGTCAGATTAGTCACGCAGAAGACAGCACTGAACAGCCAAGTGGTTTTAGCATACAATGGGTGCTGCTACTGTACTTCTATCCCTAAGATGGCTTCTCCACAGGGCTGTTGGGGGACCATAGAAAAATCTGAATACCTGGATCTTCTTCTGATTTGAAGTACTCATTCACAATGCTATCGATGACTGCTCGCTGTAAGTCTGGCTCCTCCACCGATTTCAGGTCCTCCACAGCCAGAACGAAACGCATAGGTGCATCTGTGTCAATCTCAGCCAAATGTTTGAGGAAGGACTTTAGGGAGGCGGGGTCGTGCAGTATGTCAAAAATTGACCTGATGTAAAGGGGTATCCAAGTTAATACTCTACAGTGTGACAACAATTTAAACATATAGAAACAGGATTTTACTAAAAAGTCAGAGTTCATCGTATGTCTCAACTTGACATGGCTTTCACCACTATATGCAGTGTTTATAGGGATAGACAGCTGTGGTTGTAGATTTGTTAAAGCCATGAGGTGTTTGGCTTCGCTCAGTTTGAAATAAGAAGAGATGAAATAGGGGAGAAAGGAGAGTGTAGAGGTAGAAGAGAGGAGAGAATATAAGGTACCAAATTCAGGAACTCTGATCCTGTTAATTTGAGGGCCGAAGATAACTGTTTGCAGTTCACAAATAAAATTAAAAGCTGGCTTTTCGATCTTTTTGATCAATCGATGTCGGCATTTTGAAGTTCTTCTCTATATAATAAGCTTCTCTTCAGTGCCAGGACAATTTCATCCCAGAATATTGTTGTGAGAATACTGTCTGACATAAATATTGTTCCTTAAGTATTGTCTACAAGCATATTAATAATATAACAAGCATTGGCAACGCCAATAGGTCTGGCTTTAAAGGAATTTGTATGGTAAGGTGAAGCATTACAAGTAAATAGCATGGGAATGGATATGTATTTGTGTGGAAGAAAAGAACTGTTGAAAAATATAGTGGATAATGTTAAATGGTAGGGTGAGAGTTGCACTTTCAAGCCGGACTTAAACATTCATTTAGGTTAATGACTGCCCTCCTCCCATGTGTGCTGCTTCCAGAGAAAAACACCATCTAGTTATCTTAGGGCCTTATTACGAGTTTGGCGATCTCATTGACCGCCATATTAGGGTGGGGTTCATGGTCCGACCGCCATATTACGGGTTGGGCGGATTGGCTTAGCGAAGACCGCCATTAAAATGCGGTCTGTAAAAGGCAGCCGCCATATGGCGATATAGGGGAGCTGCACCGATGTGCGTATTATGAGTTGCCTGTTCCACGAGTAGACAGCGGCGGTCCAACCTCCTGTTTCAAGGTGGCGGTGACGAAGGATTTGGGCTGTGTACTCACCCCTTTCTTCTTCTTCTAGGCAGATTCCGACATGGGCCCCTTTCTCTAGGTCCCTCCTTCACAGCAGAATCTTCACCCTGAGGATTACGACCCTGTTTGTGGTGATCTTTAGGTGAGTCCCTTTCCGACCATATACCCATTGCAAGGACTGCCCACATATGGGCTGAACTCCGGTAATGGGTATATGGTATTTTTCCACATATATCATGCATATGTGTGCATCCGACACATATGCAGTCGAAATGCACACACAGGAATCAATATATTTGTGAAATATACTCACCACTGCTGCAAGATACCCACCTCCACACCGCCAGCCCCATGGTCAACTCGTAATACGGCGGTCTTTGGGTCGCCATCACAGTGGACTTCTGACGGGGCGGAAGCGGTCCTACAGCGGTCAGACCGTCAAACTCGTAATAAGGCCCTAAGACTCATTAATAGTATTACAGTGTCATGTGTGCCCCTGAAAGTTCAAGATCAAGCAGCTGGATAAATAAACAAAATGATCACAGCTGCATGTAGGACATGCAATTTTTTTGTGTGGGAGCACATAACTTCTGCCTCATGTACTCCTGGCTTCCAACATGTGGGTGGAGCCATAGCCCCTCTTTATTGATCCTCACATAATTGTCTGGCGGCAGCTGCTCTGTCAAGCAAGATCTTCCGGTGCTCTTATCCCCCATCCTCTTCAAATCGGTGGACATAACCATATCCAAATTTATATGGAAAGAGAAACACCAAGGATCTCCATGAAAGCTCTAAAGAGAAACGAAACATCTGGGGATATAAATATCCCGGACTTTCTTCGCTACCAAAGAGCTTACCCGATCGTGCAGATTGGGTGGTGGCTGAACCCACAGGAGCCTAACCCTCCCCCATGGCTGAATATTGAGGCAAACCACACCGCTCCACTCCCCCTTAGTTTCACCCTTACAGTCCACAACATTTTGAAACTCCCTCTTGAATACTCAAGTCAAATTATAATGGATACTGTAATGTCACTTCTCCACCTGGATAAACGCTTAGAACATCAAACACAGGGCTCGACCCCAGCCTCCCTGTGGTATAACTGCTCCATTCAACTAGATGGAAAAACACTTTATTGGGATACATGGGCTCAAAAAGGTATAAACACTATTCTTAGCTTAGGACCACAAACTAATCCGGTGCCCTTTTTGGACTTCGACCTGCCTAATATTGACTTCTATAAATTTCTACGACTCAAAACCTTATTAAACAAACTGAACCAGACAAAACCAGACCTTCCTGCTCTGTTAGCAACCCTCAAAAGATGAGGTCATATTGCCTCCCACCTATATAAACGTCTTGATACACATAACGGACAAGCTCTGAAACTATTTAACAGGGAATGGGAACCCCATTCCCAAGCAATGGGCACTCACTCCTTTGACAAAATGACTTGGCTGAAGATCTGGTTCTCCCCGTTTTGAGGCCAAAATCTCCCCCGCCCTTGCACAATCCAGATTCTGGTCTATTCACAAAATGTATTGGACGCCAACCTGACTACACAAGCTTGGACTGAGGGACTCGGACATATGCTGGCAATGTGGGGAGGGCCTTGGGGACCTTCAACACATGTTCTTTACTTGTAAGATGACATCTCCAATATGGCCAAATATTCAAGACCTACCATACCGAATCCAATGTACTGATAGAAATAGACTTCTTAACAGTGGCCTTAGGATTGCAGGTCAACCTCCGCGTAAAGGCATTTGACTCTTCCACCTCCTTACTTGTAGCTCTCCTATTCTCCAAAACTGTGCTTTCTAACTGGAAATCTTCCACACCTAGTGCCTTTGACGAATGAGCTCAGTTAGAGGGGCTGGTAAGATTTTATACTCTAAATTCCATGGCCCTTCGAACGCCCAACGACTATGGGATGCCTTTGACAGATATGTACAGTAGAAGAAAACCACCATAAGCTCCCCCATGCACCTACATCCTCGTCATATATTCAGTCTATATCCTGTGTTTTGAACTGAATTTATTCCCTGCCCACTCCTGCTCAGCATAGCCACACCCTCATCTCCCCTCTGCCCACCCCCTCTCCCATCTCTCTCTCTTTCTCCCATTCTTGTACTGATCACCTGGTTTGCTATACACTCCATTCCAGCCATCTCATTTGTACTTGACTCGGTCTACAATATACTAGATGTAACTATCACCACATCTACATTGTAATAACAACCACTAGGTTCATACTGTTATTAGCAAGGTCGTATTATGAAGATCAATGTCTTACTTCTTATCCTTTAGGACGCTTGGACTGTACGGCTTATTTGTATTGTTTTTGTATTGTTTTGCTTCCTGTTTTATTTGATGTCTTGCAAAATAAAATAAATCTGCCTGAAAAAAAGTGATGATGTTCCCTCGTTTCCTTTATGTCTTTCAAAATGTTCCCCTCCCTATCCCTACTAAATGGCTCATGGTCCTTAACTCCATCATCTGTCCCTTCCTTTGGGCTGGGTGCCGGCCCTGTATTGCCGTTGATAGTTGCCGACAGTCACCTTATGATGGGGGTATGCGAATGGCAGACCTCCTCCATTACTACATTGCCTCCCAGGTGATTGTGGCTTAATGGGGGTTGGAGCGACCCGACCTACAGGGCCGAGTTGGCCCTGCAGGGACTTGACTGAATCATGGGCGCCCTGTACATCTCTCCAATACTGCAGTCCCTCCCAGACATTACACGTGTGGTTTTCTTGAGCTGGCGAGCAGCTCTCCACACTAAGGGCTGGGACCGTAGATTGACATGCATGACTCCTCTCTGCCTGGGCACTTGGTTAAGTCATGCAGCAGGCCGGGTTGGGTTTGTGAAGTGGAATAAGATAGGGGTTTCCCAGCTCGAGAACGTATGGGCCAGGGGCAGCTTTCAGTCAATTGAGGCTCTACAAGAGCAATATCAACTCCCTAATACTCAAGTTCATAAAAACCTGCAGCTTCGGCATTCTCTAGTGGCCCACCTCCCATTGGGCATTGTGGTCCCAATCTTTAGCCTGCCAGAGGCTAAGCTGCTCACTGGTAGGCTTACCCGTGGTGCCATATCGCAGGTCTACACTTCTCTGGTGATTAACTCCCCTGACCGCTTTGAGAGGCTATGACAGAGGTGAGAGGCGTGGGTTGGGGAATTGGACAACACTGACTGAAGGGCCGTTAGGATGGACTCACAAGAACTGGCCATCTCCATGCGCCTTGGGTTGAACCAACTCAAAATCTCCATTTAACCTATCTGATCCCCCCACTGGCTCCAGCGAGCGGGTAGGATTTTGCAAGCCAAGTGCTTTCGCTGAGCGATGACTGATGGTGATTTTATTCATGTGATTTGTCCTGCCCAGTGTTGGTCCAGTACTGGCGGGAGATAGAGCAAGAACTCTCATCAGTCCTTGACCAGCTCATGGATCTTTCCCTAAGAGATGCCCTCCTGGGTCTGCTGGAGGACCTGGGGGGACCGTGAATAGAACGTGTCAATAAGAGAGACATTGCTCAGGGGTAGAGTTCCAGGAACCATCCTTCATTGGCTACATGGCGGGCGAGAGTGGAGTGGTGTGCCCTGCAGGAAAGGCCCATTTACGTTTACATGGCCCAGGTTTAAATGACTGATGATCATGTGTATTTTGGGGATGGTCTGTGACAGGGTTGGTTTGACTGTTTTAATGTTTGTGTTTCATGTACAACAATTAATAAAAATTGGTTATCAAAAATAATTTTGGTCATGCTGATAATGGTGGTAAGTCTTTTCTGTCCACTCTAACCAATTAGATTAAAGAAACAATTGCAATTTTCTATATGGGTTCTGGTCTTACGTTTCCAGCATCTGTTCAGGCTCGCTGGAATATAGGCATTGCTAGCTCATGGGCTGAATGGGACGGTGTTTCTGATGTGGACATTTGTGATGCTGTAATTTGGGCGAGTCGGTGAGTCAGTCCTTTGTCAATTACCGTAGACTGACTTTCGCTGAAGGGTCTGAATTGCAGTTTGGTACTAAGGTCTTGGATTACAGAGAGTTGGGCTTACCGAAGAGCCCTGTGGAACTGCTCATTCAATGTGATATGTAGCTGACAGAAAAGTTTCATCACAAACCTGGAAAGTTCTATTGTTCAGAAAAGCCTTGATCCATTTAAGTGCAGGGCCTGTGATACCGGCATTTTCCAATCTTTTGACCAAGATGCAATGAGAAACAGTGTCAAAAGCTGGACTGAGATTCAGTGTGTTCATGGCCGCTGAGTCACCCGAGTCCATGATGGCCTGAAGCTCCTCAGTGGCCACCAGCAATGCAGTCTCAGTGCTGTTTCCAGGTCTAAAGTCTGTTGGGAAGATGGAATGATTTTCTAAATTTGCTGGCACTTGGAAGCAGAGAGATTGGCCTGTAGTTCTCGACCATCAGGGGGTCTGCCTGTGGTTTCTTAAGCAAAGGTTTGACTATAGCATGCTTCCCTGCAGAAGGAATACTACTGAATGCCAGGACCTGTTTAGAATCTTCAGTAAAGTAGCTAAAATGATGTTGCCCACAATTAGTAGGACATCAGGTGGAGCTGGGTCTAATGCTAAGCCAGATTTTATGGACTTTCAGATGGTGCAAATGTTGTCTGAATTTAGGGGCAGAAAAGATTAATATTGAGCTGTCATTATTGGTTCTTCAAAGAGTGTTGGGCAAAGAGATGTGCTCTTTTGGAGGGACTCTAAGATATTTTCTACTTTTTTTGTAAAAGCAGTGGCGAACATGTCGCATCGTTCAATGGAAGGCGGAGGGGCTGTTATACGAATCGGTGTTGTCAGGAGGGTGTTGACTACTTTGTATAGCTCTTTTGATGAATTGCTCTCACTTTCAATTTCAGTGCTAAAATAGGAAACTCTGGTTTGTCTTATGGCCTGCTGGTATTTTTTTACTGTTGTCTATAAATTTTTTATTGCCAGTGTCGTACCCCTTCCTCCAAATCCTTTCCATTTTCTTAGATTTTTTCTTGAGCTCCGCCAGCTCCAGAGTATTCCATGGAGCCCGACGGTCGCTCCGTTTTGGGGTCAGAGATTTACAAGGGATAAGAGAGTCAAGTGACTCAGTTAGCCAGTTCTCGAATTTGGTGTACATGTTAGTCATGTCATCCTCCTCGGTTGGAATAAAGGGGCATATTAGCAAGAAGTGGCGATAATCATCGCTAACCCTGCTTAGCGTGATTTTTTTTATCGCCGGCTATCGCTGGAATATATCGCCACGCTAACGCTGTATTAGCAACGATTAGCGCTATGGCGATGAATATTCCAGCGATAGCGGGGAAATGGGCCAACATCGCTGAAAAACCAGCGATGTTGCATGGAGAAGGGAGAACACCTTGCTGATACGACCCTGTGGTCGTATCAGCATAATCCACCCCCCATGTTAGGTATGGCTAACACCTGCTAATTGCAGGTGTTAAATAAATGGCGATGACCTCGGTTAGCGCGACTTTTCACGTCGCTAACTGGGGCCATGGCCACCTTGCTAATAGGCGATAGGCCTGTTAGCGGGTGTTTCCCAGGTTTGTTCGTCGGGAACGCCCACTTTGCATGTCATTAGCGATAAATATCGCTGACATGCAAAGCGGTAAAAAAACGGGCGCTAATGCCCGCAAACTGTCGCTAACTGCTGTTAGAGACAGTTTGCTGATAGGGCGATATGAATATCGCCGCTTTAGCGGCAAAAAGTGCCGCTACAGCGGCGATAGTGCCCTTGCTAATATGCCCCAAAGTCCTTTAACGCAGTGTGCCATTTGCTCTTATCAAGTTTTTTGCATGGCCTTCTGCTCTTAGTGGGGGTGATTTCTTTCAGCCTTGTTGTGGGAAGGCTAAATCAGAAGTGGAACATGAAGTGGTCTGACCATAGGACTGGAAGTGCATCTTCTGTATCTAACTGGATGAGGTTAGAGAAGATAGGGTCCAGTAAGTGTCCCTGGCTATGTGTTGCAGATCTAGTGATTAGATTTATGTGTAGTGCTGCAAGGTCTTGTGTTAGTCTCGTTGCCGTACCGTCTTCAAAATTAAAGTTGAGGTCACCTAACACAGTGAAGATTGCTTTATTTAAGCTGCTTTCTGCCACAATTTCAGGCAGAGCTAATGTGAATTGTGTTGCTGGTCCTGGGAGCTGATATATAAAAATTCCCAGAGTGTGTGAAGGTGGGTGTTAATTCAAGCGAGAACAGAAGGCATTCGCTATCTTTAATATCGATCGGTGTGCTGGTGCAGTTATATTTATCTTTAGAAATGATGGTTACTCATCCACCTCTTTAGTCTTTCCTATCAAGCCTGGTGACAGAATTCCCCTGGGGAAGGGACATGACAATGTCAAGGGCCGAACTTTCATTTACCCAAGTTACGGCGAGAAACAACGCATCCAGGGATTTATCTTCAAGAAGGGTGAAGATCTCAATGCTGTGTTTTGGGAGTGACCTGAAATTCAGCAGTAACATGTTGGTCCAATTGGATCCAGAATAAGGTAACCTTGATTCCTTACTCCCACCATCCAGTTCGCAAAATGTCCTATGACGGCCCTACAGAGTTGGCATGTAGTGGGACGTGTCAATGGTACCGTAGAGTGCAGGCAGTTTGTTATTGGGATTGTATTGAGTGCTTTTAGCTTGCTATCAGAGTATGTGAGCTGCATAGTGAAAAAAATGGCAGGTGTTCTGGCCCCGGTCGGACGCGGCCGGACACAGAAGGGATTGCCTTTGGTGTACCCGCTGCATGCGTCCAAGCCCCTGAGTGGTCTTTATAGGGGCGGAGCTGCTGAGTTTAAGCAGCTAGACTACTAACAAAGATGGCGGCTGTATTGCAGCAACAGAAGAATGCGGAAGTGGCACTGAACACAACCAAGAGCATGCAACACCAAGGTATTGCCCTGATTCCCTTTGTTTAAAAACAGTTATAGTGCAGTGCAATTTATAAGTAATCGGCCCCGAAACAAGATAGCAGCGAAAATTAAGTAAAAGCAGTCAAGAAATGATGAAACAGCCTATGCAGCAGGCTCAATCACCATTCGGTGGTATGTATTGCAGCAGTGAAAGCGTAGTGCGGACATAAAGATAATACTCATAAATGCCCTTTGTGAATCCAAGGTCATAAACTTAGACGTTTTGTCTAAGTTTAGACCAAACGTCTAAGTTTACCTTTGTGAATTGGGCACGGAGAGTGCATGGTGGGTGTACAGGGTGTAAGAGGGAAGGTGGAGACTGAAGGGACTCAGGGAAGCAGTCGCAGACTAGTCTTGCAGGGTCACAGGGTCAGGACAGGAGATAGGTAGTTAAGGGGGATGGGGTAGGAGTTCGAATAGGTTATAACGGAGTCAGGAAAGGCGGGCCAAGCCTCTTCCTGACTTCTTCAGTGCCACCGGAGGGTGGAAGACCTTCTTAGTTTGTGGGGTAAAGCGCCACAGGGCATTATGTCAGGAAATGAGGTAGAGGCGATCCGTGATGCCCTCCACACTCATTTTAGGTGCAGCAGGGTGGGCCGATTTACTGCAGCTGGGAGTGCTTGAGGAGGCATGGGTGGGAATGGCCAGCCAGACGCGGATCGCGTTGGACAGTGTTGTGGCTGCCAGTGGTTTGCCCCTGCACAGGGCTACTAGAATCAAGTGTGGGGAGGCGCCCAACGAGGTGTGGTGAGCAGGAAGATGCCAGGGAGGCATTGCAGCCTCCCCACAAATCCTGAGGGACATGGCGGAGGAGACTTTAGAGCCCATGAATGGGGCGGGGCCTAGTCAAAATAGACATGTAACAGCGTGGGTGGAGCAGAAGTCCATTCCCACTGATTTAGACCCGCTTGAGGCCCTCCCATTAGATGTCACTCTGCAGGTCAGCCACTGGGGGAATGGGGCTACAGTCGACATTAGTAACTGGCCCGGCTTTTAAAAAACTGAAAGAAAATGGGCACCCTGAGCTAAGGAGAGGGGAGGGGCGAGCAGGCACATGTTCAGGCTCATGCTGGTCAGGGTTAGACAGGGCACAGGCCGGCAGGGCTGGGGCCCATGAAGAATGCACACTGGCCGGAGATTGACCTGGAAGCGTGCATTAGGAAACAGCGTTTGCTGATGCAGGAGATGGAGGAGAGGTGGGAATGCCTCTGCGGGGCTAGGGAGGTGGCCATTGAACAGGGTCACAGAAAGTATCTATCAGCTGATTCTGGGGTTCAGGCACCTAGGGACATGACGGTGGAGTGAGGAGAGCAAAGACGTTAGCAGTAGGTGTCAGACACAGGCATAGGGCTTAGGGGTGAGAAAGCTGCTGTGGCTCATGGGTCCGGTGGTGCAGAGGGCCCCCCAGGTTGGTGAAGCCCAGAGGGGTGAGGGAACTACAATACCAGCAGGTGAGGTTGGCAGGCAGATGGCAAAGCCAGCAGGGTGCCTAACGGCCCAGGACATTGGCCTGAAGATGGCCCTCTTTACACTGCCGAATCTGTCCAGTGGAACCCACCTGAAACATCGTACGAAATTGATGAGAGAGATGCCTGCGAGTGTCAGTGGTGTAAGTGCGGGCCAAGAGTGGTGTGATGATGGCACTGGTGATGATGAGCTGCTGTTGGACGATGAGAAGGGCAGCGATGAATGGGAAGAAGGTGAGCAGCAGGATGATGATGAAATGGGCATGATTGAGACACATAAGATGGGGGAAAGTGAGGCGACCTGGAGCGCAGTTGGTGTCTTTCGGAAGTCAAGTGCAGACAAGAAAAGCACCGCTGAAAAGCAGGCCCAGGCGTGTGGCGGACAAGAAGGACACCGGAAAAGTACTGGCAGGTAACAGAGATTGGTGGATGGTGTGCGATGTTCAAGAGCAGGGGACTGGGGCAAAGACGTGCAAGTCCGTGGGGGTGGGTGACCAGGATTTTGACGAAGGGGGGGGCGACGTAGTGGTGACACGTAAAGGAAAAAGGGTGATACAGAGAAAGAAGGAAAGGGGGTCCAGACGGATGAGTCGAAGGGGACACATGGGGTAGAGGATGAGGAGTCCAAAGAAGAGGAGACATATAAGAAGCGGCTGCCTTATATGGGTTTCACGATGTCCTTGGGATCCCATATTTCTGATAAAACTAAGAATAGGATATGGAAGCATGAGTATGTAGACATTTTAAACTCTTGCATAGGGATATTCAGGTGAAAGGTCCAAAGAGGAGGAATGGGAATTGACGTGGCAGCCCACGGTGCCCATTAATATGGAAAACTGGACATCGGCTTTAGTAATCTATGCTAGTGTATACTGTGAAAATCATGTGGACAGGGCATTGGCACTTTTCAAGTACATGAAAATCATTAGGAAGGCTCATATGCATTTTGGGGGGTATGCTTGGCTCAGCTATGATGAAGTTCAGAGCTAGGATTAGCCTTAACCCAGACAAACCTTGGGGCAGGGGCGTAACACAGGCCCCCGCAGCCCCCGCGTTGCGGGGGGGCCCCCTCACTTCATCATGAAGTAAATGGCACGGCCGTCTTATTAATAAATTAAATGGCACGCCCGGCCTCTTAATAAATTAAATGGTGCGCACTGCACGCACACCCCCGGCAGGGACCCGGCCGGGCTGGGCCTCATTAATTGAATGTTGCGCAAGTGCTGTGCACGCGCGGGCCCCGGCCGGGCCTGAGCCTCTTCATTAATTAAATGGTGCGCGGGCCTGGCCGGGCGTCTGAGGCTCACTGTTTTCCATTAAATGGGGAGTCCGAGTCAGGGTGTGTGCGCGCGGCGCGCAGTTGTTCCGCGACGCGTGTGTGTGGGCTTTAGGATGGGACAGGGGGCAGGGCTGGTGGCCAATGCCCTGATTGAATTATTCGTCATGCGCATTGAGCGTGCGCAATTAAAAGTGCGCGTGAGACTGAGGTGTGGCATCCGAGGACCCAGCCACGCTCCTACGCCGTCGAGACTAAGAAGAACTGTCCGAAGTCCCCGGCCATAATTTAAATTAATTTATTAGTAGCCCACCCCCTCCCCCCGGCCTGGATAGCCTTGCCCTGCCCCTGCCTTCTGCAACAGAAAATCGGTGAGCGGTGAGTGTGGGGTGAGAGAGAGGGTTGCAGGGACAAACTGCCTCTGGTGGAAATAGAGTTAGATGGAGACGTGCGAGACCACTCTGAGCAAATGCATACCCAGGAGCAGTGTGGAATTTACCAATCTCACCATGGCCATTCAGTACAGACAATCTTCTTTCAAAATCAATGATAGGCTTCTATCTGACCCCTGATTAGCTGAGCGAGTTACAAGCTGGAGACAATGTGTTGAGTAGGTATTTTGGTGACCCTGCTATCAATTGAAGTTCTCCTCGAAAGATGTGTTGGCAGCCATCAACAACATTATTCTACATTCGTAATGACTCATCCACAACTGTACTCGGTTTCAGATCTGATATAGAGGAGGGTGAGTTCTTATGAGCGGAAGCTAATGATCCAATTACTAGTGATGGCCCAAAAGGTAATTGCAAGAAGGTGACGTGCAGTTTGTCAATTAACGCGGCATTTGAATGTGTAGGAAACAATGGAAATATAGCAATTTAAGAGGCTCCTTATATGACACCTGGTTTTGCATTATATGGAGGGGGAAATCCAAGGATTAACTTCTCCCCCTCGATTAGGGTCCTACACCCCTTTTGAATGGATCACATAAACGTTTACATTACCAACGTTTGTGAGTAGACGCTAGTGACTTAGACCCACATTCAGGCCATTGCTAAGTCCTGGCAGAGGGCCTCTCATCCTATTTTCAAACCTCCCACCTGCCTGACTGGGAATGCTAAGCCTGCAGTGGAGGTGAAGCTCCCCAGGCTCCACAGTACAAAGAGGGAAATGCCAGACTGGTGCCACATTGTGGGCTCTGCTCACTATTTCTGTCGTTTTTACTCCCAAAAGGGTAATTTGTTTCAGAAAAACAAGCAATCGAGGGCCTAATGACAGAGAGCTTTCACCCATCAATTGATTTCCCTACACTGCACCTCAATGTCTCACTCGGCAGTCCTGCCAGAGAAATCTAGTTTAACAGGGCGACTGTTAGGACAACACGGCGGTCCAGTGGTGAATGGGTCACCAGGTTAAGGATTTTCACAGGAAAAGCCGTTCGAAGCACACACTGAGTTAGACCCACCTCTAAAGGGGCGGGGAAACTGCAAGTTTATTTCTGTTCACCTACTATTGCCAAAATCTAAGTAACCCATTAAAGAAATGCTTACATTATCTTCCACTGAAGACGGAGTTGGTGGGAGGATAGGAGCAGAGTGGAATTAATATTATTTGCCATTATTTTACCAGTTTAGAGATCAGTTTCCTGCAGGGTGTGGCAACTGCAACTCCACCTTCTTTTCACCATTGTTACTGTGTGATGTGACCTACGTATATTGATAGAAAGAATTACAAAAATAAAAAATCTGTTGCATGCTGTGCACGAGCGGTGAGTGCGGGGTGAGAGAGAGGGCTGCGGGGACAAACTGCCTCTGGTGGTTCCCCGGGCCTGGGTCAGCTGAGGAGGCAAGTTTCTTTGTGGTCTGATTGTCTTACACCCTGGGGATGTCAGCACACCAAAGAGGACATCTGAATGACATTGAGCAATAATTCAGCAGACATAGTTGGTGGACATATTAAGGGTGAACTACTGTATGTACGGTTCACTCGGTGGAGAAGTACGTCTGGAATTTGATCTATCTTCGTTTTGTAATGTGACCTAATTCAATACATTATATAGCGCCCTTCTCCGAGTCTCTCTCTTGGAAGCGCTGGATCTGCCACGGGTGAGCTGGCCTTGTAAAGAGAGTTAACAAGCAGTAAGTGCCCCTGTAGGCCGGTAGAGCTGGGATAGTGCCAGCCTCTTGTCAGACTGGTATTTTATGCAGATCCCTCCTTTTCCCTCATAGAGCTCTGGGGCATCTCTATGGCAACAAGAGAAGGTGCTGGTCTGAAAAATTGTAACAAATGTTGGCGTATTATATTAACATTCATTGCCAAACAAGTGACGAAAATGACATTTGTTACTTCTCTTCATACACAAATGGCGATTATCTGCACAAGAATGACACACTATATATTGATCTACCCTACAAATCCTCATATATATAAACATACGAGATCTCGTGGTGTGGGGTGCGATGCTCTAACTTTGAGGTTTAAAGATGCACACCTCTTATTTCAAAATAATTCAGAGTACTAGGTTCACAGTATATGACGATAATAAAACAGATGGCAGCCATTGTGGTTGACTCCGCTTCCCCGATGCTTCGGCTTCAATACACTTTTGATCAGGGCTCTCTTTTTCTGGGCATAGGTTCCATTGATGAAGCAGGTGCAGTGACACCGGGGCGCAGAGGCGAGGGGCCCATTGAACCCTGATTATTGCTATATTTAATTTTCAAAGTTGGTGTGTTTCACAGCTTTTCCTTCCTTTCACTACTAGCCTATGACACACTGGCTATGCGCAACTCTCTCTTCCCTGAGATAGCGCCTTCCCTGAATATTCCCAGGCAGCCACGCTTTGGGAGCTAGAGCCTCCGAGCCGGGCCTGTCACTCAGCAGCACTTAAGGGCATGCAAAGTGTTGTTTATTTCTCAGCACAGCCTCTGATTCCTAATGTCCCTAGAGGCCCCGCCACTTCAGCCCTCCAGGGGAGGACTGTGGCAGAAAATTCTAATCAATACAGAGACATGGGAAAGGTATGCAAAGCAAGACAGATTTGTGTGTTTAAAGCTTTGTGAGATGAGCTAAGTTATATTCTCATTTCTTGCTGCCATCTTGTGCAATTAGAGGTTTAGCTAAATGCATATGTGAGTGTGTGAGTGAGTGTGTGCACGTGCATAGGCAGGGAGCATGCATAAATATACAGATAATGTACAGGTAACAGTGTAATGAAGCTTATTTATTTCAATCAAGGTCCCCTGTTGGTATAAAGTGTGAAAAACAACAAAGTAGAGTCCCCGAAGGCCAAGCATGCATTGTAGCCTTCTACTGGTGTTTTTTTTAAGGCAGAGTTTTTATGCAACTCAGTGGAATTCCGCTTAGTGCAACTCCACGAACTCCGCCCACCCCTAGCGTGGACACTCCGCCCTAAGGCGAGTGTGCGCCTCCTTCTCTAGTGGTTTCTGTAGGCGGCCTGCCACATAATTGCTGACCTTGGCCGATGGGAACCAATCTGCGGAGCATGGGTGTACAAGATCGTCAGGGTCTAGCATATCTGAGATATCATCCGACTGGACGGCTGAGGATGTGTCATGGGAAGGATCAGGCGAGGGGTGCCAAGTCCTGGACGGGCCAGCCTCATCATTGGAATCTCCATGGGAGTCTTCGTCCTCCCCTAGAGGCAGTGGGTGAGAGTAGGGAATGTCACGCGGCTCACCAAGCGTGTCCTCTGCTCCCTCTTCAGGAGGGTCAGCCAGGAAAGCCCTCTTCAGCCGATCGAAGGCGCTTAGATCCATGGTGGGGTCCCCTTTGCGCTTGTGGGGTCGTAGTACCATCTGCTGTGACTCCTGTAGCACACCAGAGGGGGGAGCTTTAGATCGGGACAGGTCTAAGGGGGTTGCATAACAGTGGGCCAGCTGCATCAGGCACCTTTCGAAGGGCCCCATGGTGGCTGCCACTGCCTGGTGTATGGAGTTGTCTACAGCCTCACATAATTCATCATCTAGGGGAAGGACAGTGATGGCCTCCTCCTCCTGGTAATCTTCCATAGTAATATATAATTAAAACGCATTTCAAGTAAGCCAAAAGTCAGGCGCAAGTGCACAGATCGCTTTAGGAGGTGCGATTCCTGATGAAACACAGCCCAGAGGGCCTAGTCTTTTGGCACTGTCAGGTACTGTAGATTAACTGGCATAACGAAGGTGAAATTTGTGAATTGCAAAAATACAAAAACGTACGCAGGTGGAAACTTACTAGTGTAGATTTCCAGGTGTCTATAGTCAACTGGTAGGTGCAGGACCCTTTTTGCCCCCAAAAATCTTCATCTGAGCAGCGCTTTTTCCAAAACTACATTAAGTTTTTCTGAAAGTATATTTTAAGTTATAGTAGATCTAGCCTTGCCATCAATATCCGATTTAACAAACAAGTTGCTATAAAATAAATCAAAACCCATGCATTTGTGGTAAAACACCATTTGCTAGAAATATTTTTGCTAAAGAACAACAGGGAGAACATAGATGTACATGGTAGTAAATTACAGGAGTATAAATTAACCATCACCCTAGGCCCCACCACAAAACCGTCAGGAAAAGCAGTATTATTTATGACGTGTTTTGATTGTGAAAGCGTGTCATCAAAGTCAATGTGTTCTTCATAGTGTTATTGTTTGACAAGTCTTAGATCAAATGGATATTGTTAAGAGATTTTTGCGACTGAAATTAGTTTGTACATTTGTAGATCTCAAACCTATAAACACAAAGTTAGCAAAATAGTTATAAATTTATAACTCTTGTAATTTGCCTATTCTGCAGCTTATAAGAACCTGGTCAGTTTTATGCCTTCTGTCAGTTCCATTGCCTGCTCTCATCACGTGCTCTACTCGATCCTGAAAAGTTATGATTGAAATATAACAGGGTTATAAAAGCAGAAATTTCAGAGGTTTTTTAGGATTATTTGTTTTCAGATGCATGGCTGCCCACTTTTTCTGCTGTTCTGACTGACTGGTGAAGAAAGCATTATTTTCAACTTGGCCCTTTGACGATAATCTTGCGTGCCTTACCATTTGTTATACACGTGTTTAAAATATTTGAGTTGTCTGAAACCCTTATTTGGCATATTGGTTTCAGCAAGACCAAGCTATACTGAAGGCATCAGAATTTAGTTTGGAGAGGACATCAATGGTGACATTGCATATTACCATTAACTCCAATGAATAGCTCATGAAAACAATTTTTGCTACATTTATTTGCTGGAGGTGGATGATGCCTAGAGTGTGGTGGGCATGGCTGAAGGTGATGCTCTATGGGGTCCAGTGGCAGTAAAAGTTAGTTTAGGGTGTGGCTAAATGCCACACTGCACAAGGGCTGGCCAGATGCCATGGCCACATGCTCTGAGGGCACTTGGGAGTGAGTGTAGAAGGTGACCAAAGGCCAGACACTGCATTTAGTAGGCTCTCTGGACAGTGGGGCATCATTATCCATATTGATAGGGAGCTAGGGAATTGGGTGCAGGGTGTGCCTGAAGATTGTATCCTTCGACAATGGCCTTGTGGACTCTGGGTGCAAAGAACTTGGGCAAAGGCTGGTCCAAAACTAGTGGCTACTTTGAAAAATGACCAAAGTAGTTAAACCATTACTGAAAAAACTTTATGGGAAGTTGTAATTGTTTACTCATATAAAAATGTATTATAAAATAATCATTGTCCACAAAGATCTTAAGTTAGATAGATGTTATTGCTATGAAATGATATGTGTAGAACCTGTATACCCATAAAATTTGCTAGTTCTAGTAGGGCTTACGCATTCTGAGGAGTGCGGTGTTCATTATGTCACCACTGCATCAGTGTTGGTGTTGAGTAGTGAGAGGCCTCTCCTCCTGCATCACAGGACACGGGGGGAGGGGGCGGGTGTAGAGTCCAAGGAAGTAATACTAAGGCCTAAGAATAAGCAGAGATCAGCGGCGGGCTGGCCTGTCTCAAAACTGGGACATTTTCTGAAAAGATCAGTGTCTCTGAAAGCTTGTGAGGGTCGGGACAGAGTCAGTCGTTTCTCAGGCAAACATGCTTAGTTTGTGCTGGTAGATGCATGTTGTAGACTCGGGCGGTCAATATTTGGGCATCCAGAATTATTTTTCATTTCCAAAGATTGACCCAGTGCAAGAGAGAGAAAGGCAGACAACTACGGAGAAAGACGCAGGAAGAGAAGGATACGACAGCAGCAGTGATAAAAGCAGGAATCGGGATAAAAATAATCCCAGCTGTGAGCTAAGAGGCAGGGAGTGTGTAGTGGAAGAATCAGGCATGGGTGGAATAAAAACTAGGCTGCTCTGAAAATCTCCCAGTTTTCTATTGTGCCTGCTAAAGCTTATCCTTTGCTCACAGCTTGTATCTAGAGAGATGGTTGGGTAGATGAGTGAATTAATGGATGGTATGGACAGATGGTCTTGGTTTGGTATGTGTTTCGATGCAAGAGTTTGGATGGATGGGTGGGGATGGATGAACGGTTGGGTTATTGTGTTCGGTTGGCTGAATGGCTGGGTGGGTGGGTGAATAGATGGATGGGTTTTGCTAGTTTGATGGATAAAGGGTTTGGATGCATGAATAGTTGGGGTTGGATAAGTGGGCGGGTGGTGGATGGGTCATTTGGGTGGTTTAGTTGGATGGGTAAGGATGGATGGGTTACGACTTGTGGATGGCTAAGGGGTGAATAAAAATACAAAAGACAAATGTGTAGCATTTGACTCGAAAATGGTCACACAAAAGTGTCAGATATTGGCACAGCAATGACGTTGTGATTAAAAATGCCCCGCCTGCATAATTGTGAGCATCCTCATAATGCAGCCATATTGCTCTCGCTGGCTGTTGCTCACCCATATCCATTAATGATTGTTGCCAGGGCAATTTTGTCTGCAAGTGTGTGGTTTTTACAGCAGTTCCTTGGAATTACCAAAGAAATAGTATTGGGTCGTTCCCCATTAAGCTTCTTTTGCCAGCCCTCTCTATTCGAGTAGCATGTGGGTTGGTGGGATTTAAATGCCCCCCATTGCATTATGCTTCCCTCTTCTCACGAAGGGCGTGCAGATGTTAAGTGTCTTGCGGCATCTTCCCTGGCATGTGCGAGCTATATTAAAAATGTGTGCAGTCACCTCGGTCCTACAAGTTTCCTCAGTGGGTTTCGCTTTTGAATCCAGTCCTGGATTTGCTCTGGTAAGCTCTCGGTCAGCATAGGCCCTTGACCATGAGGGATCACCCACCTTGTCCCACTCTTAAGGACCGTCTGAGTCTCAGTGGGTGGCGGGTGGTATTCGAATAATTTGGAATCAGGGAGGGCATCATGGTGGGGCGGCTGGGGCCCGGCCGGCAATAAAAGTAAAACATAGTGTAGGGCGGTACATACTTCACCCACTCTCCATCTCATGCCGGTCATACACCTGAAAGAAATTCGCCCGCATATAATATTAAATTAATAGATCAATTTACAAGCAAAATGAAAGCCTTTACAAACTATATCTATATTTTACTATTTCTACTTGTGGTTGTCTAATCTCACATCGGGGCTCTAACGGAGTCAGTATATATTGATGAACATCATAATCCCTGTAATAGGCAATGTTTCCTTAATTCGCTTACCGCTTTAACTTGTTTATCTACTTTAGTTGATCATTGTCGTACTAAATCCTATTTTACGTCATTGGTGACATACTAAAGTCTTTAATGTGGCTTTAAGTTTGGCTGATATAATGTTTGCTGTGCTCTCATTTCTCACGTATGTCTCAGTCATGTATTAGTGATTCCTGAAAGACATTCCGGCTGTTTGGCCAGTCACCGCCCCAAAACTTAGAGCTGCCTTTATCAAATGCCTCAGAGCATTCTACGAGGAGCAATGTGTCTATATACCTATCTGTGATAAATGCGGTACTTCTACCACTTGTGAGTTTAACCTGAGGAATTGATGGACTGAGATGTCGAGATGTAACACTGTAGGTGGTGGGCCGGGCCGCCGGTGGGGGGCCCCCTCCATGTGCTTTGCAGGGGGGCTCCCTCAAGTTTCGTTACGCCACTGCCTTGGGGGGAGGTGGACTCAGATTTATGGATGCAGTGGATATCATCAACCTAGTCCACTGCAACAATACATATGGCTAGCGGTCTTCCTATAATCTACCAGCCCTTTCAGCCCTGGCTGCCCAACAGGGGGTGGGTTATGTGCCAAATCCAGCAGGACCCAATGTTGGGTTTACTGGAATTTCAACAAGGGTTTCTGCTGCAGCCACCTGTGTAAGTTCAAACATGAATGTTCGAAATGTGGGTGCACGACACACCCTTACTCAGTGTTTCACGTTGACCAGCCCAGCAGAACAGTGGCAGGGGGCAAGAGGAAGGGAAAATCAAGGTCTGCTGGGCCAAAGGGCTCCTACGCCCAATGACTTGGAGGGTTTGCTTCCATGGCTCGCTGTATACACTGACTGGGAGGCGGCTTTGAAGTTAGAGTGCGGCTTCAAAAATGGGTTTTGTGTTGGATACCAGGGGCCTAGGGAACACAGATGGGCACACAATCTACGGTCAGCTTAAGAAGCCCCCAATGTGGTGGCTGCCAAATTGAAGAAAGAAGTGGATGAAGGGAGGATTGTAGGTCCATTCTTTGATTGGCCTTTGCCAGACTTGATGGTGTCACTGCTGGGGGTAGTGCCTAAGAAAGTGGTGGGGGAGTTCCAAATGCTTCACCATTTGTCATGGCCAGAGGGTGCGACAGAGGACACTAGGGTGGTGTGCACATCTGTGGATGGTGCCATTCGGCTAGTGAGGTGTTGTGGGAGAGGGGCAGAGCTGGCGAAGTGCAACATTAAATTTGGTTACTGTGTATTGCACATTCACCTGGAGGATTTTTCCTTGCTGGGCATGCTGTTTGGGTGGGTCATTCACGTAGAAAGAGTGTTGCCCATGGGCTGTGCCATTTCATGTGCACTGTTTGAGACTTTCAGCACCTTTTTGCAGTGGTTGTTTACCAAGTCGAGTGGGCATTGGGAGGTGTCACATTACTTGGATGACTCTTTGTTTGTTGGCAGTAGGGGCTCCAGAGATTGTTGCAGGGCACTTGTACATTTTCAGCAGTTGGCTTTGGATATGGGCATGCCATTGGCCCCCAGGAAGATAGATGGCCCCAGCATGGTATTGACATTTTTGGGGATTGACCTGGACATGGAGGTGTTAGTGGCCAGGTTACCGCAAGTGAAAGTTCAAGAGATTCAGCAGTTTTTGGTTGAAGTGATTGGCAAGAGGAAGCCTGAGCTGAAGAAGGTGCAGAAGTTGTTGGGGTTTCTAAATTTTGCTTGCAGAGTGGTGAGTGGTGGGAGAACATTTTGTAGGTGGGTGGGCTTGGCGATGTCAGTAGCAGTTTTGCCACATCACAGGGTGTGGATCTCACTGGCAGTTAGAGCAGATCTTTGCAGCTGGAAGAAATTTTTGAATGATTTCAATGGTGTGTCCATGTTGTTTAAGGGGAAGGACACAGTGTGGCAGGTTCAGATTTTCTCGGTTGCGGCAGGGGTTCATGGTTTGATTTGTTCTGGAGAGGAGGAGGTGTGCAGAAAGGTGGCCAGCACACTGGCTGCAGCAAGGTCGAAGCATAGCATTTCTGGAATTGTTCCCGTTGTTGGTGGCATTGACTGTGTGGGAGAGAGAACTGGAGAACATGTCGGTGATGTTTAATGAGGACAGCGTGACATTGGTGATCTTGGTCAACAGAGGGTGAGGGATTTGAGGGTGTTGCGGCTGTTGTGGCAGTTCATGCTGGGCTGTTTATGTTTGAACATTGCTTTCAGGGTGAGACATATGCCAGGTGTGAACAACGAAATTGCAGATTCCTTATCTCATTCGGAGTGGCATTGATTTCGCAGCTTGGCACCAGGAGCTTAGGACGAGAAGGTGCCGTTACCTACAGACATTTGGGCGTGGGGGGAGTGAGAGTGATTGGTGTGGTCGAGCGATCTTTAGCTGAGTCTACCAGGAGGAGCTACTAGCTGGCGTGGACCGAGTTTGGGGAGTCTGAGGAAGGCCCTCAGAGATCGATGATACATGACTACAGTTACATTGAAAGGAGAGTGTTGAAGTTTGTTATGGCATTAGTTGACAGAGGTTTATCATCTGCGACTAGTGCGGGCAAGTTGGCGGGTATTGTATTTTATCCCAAGTTATATTGAGGGTTTGATCAGACCAGGCCTGCAATCTTGGGGAGGATTTGGAAAGGCTGAGGCAGGGAGCAGGGTGTGGGGGGGCGGGGGCTCGCTTTACGATATGCGATTACATTTGAGTTGTTACAGGGGCTCCTGGCAACTTTACCTGATTGTTTTTATGATGTTTTTGAGGTTACGCTCTTTAGATTATGCATGACTTGAATGTTTTTTGGGGCTCTCAGAGTGTCTGAATTATTAGGGTCTATGAGACACACAGGGCGCGACATGAGGAGGTACTTTTGGAATGTGGCAGAGTGAGAATTTGGCTGAGGCAGTCCAAGACCGATCAGGCGGGGAGGAGCAAGTGGATTTGGCTGGCAGAAGGGAGTCTTGCGGATGCATGCCCGGTGAATGAGTGGCAGAAGTTTCAGGCTTCGCCAGGGCGAAGGCACAAGGCTATATTCTGCCATGAGAGGGGTGACTGATTTTCTGCTTTTGGCAGTGTTGTGCATGGCACTCAAGAAGTTGGGGAAGGACGCAGCTAGTTTTGGGACGCACTCCTTCAGGATAGAAGCGGTAACTGCAGCAGTGCGCCTGAGGGTGGGATTGGAGTCAGATCCAGGGGCTATGCAGGTGGAGGTTGCAGTGTTGCGAGCACTATGTGTGAAAAGGAGGGATTGATGACCCTAGGACAGGGTGGGGAGTGCGATCTCACTAATTCTTTCTTTTTTGTTGCAGGGTATGTGAGCTGTCCTGGGTCAACTAAGATGGTGACGTGGATAGTTGGACACTCCTTTGTACACTGGGCGACAAAGTATGCGGACCAGCAGCTATATGGACGAAATTTGGGATTGCCCAGCTGTAGAGACAAGGTGCTGTGGTGATGAAAAGGAGGAATATGTTGGGCCAATTTGTTGCCATTGTTGGCAATACTGGTATCACAAAGAGGTTACCTGGACATGCTCCTGGTGTATTTGGGAGAAAATTATCTTGTTCAGTTGTCAGGTTTGACGTTGCTGCAGGACATGCAGTTTGGACTGAATTTGTGCCTCGCAGACAGTGGAGGGGTGCTTGGAAACATGCTGCAATTGACAAGACTCGAAGGAAGCTCAACAGAGCAATTAGGGTGTTTTTGTAGGAGCAGAGACATCAAAGTGGTTGCACACATGGGGCATAAAAGAGGAGGAACAGTATCTCTTTAGACATTATGGGGTTCATCTTTCGCAGCTGGGCAATGCCTACTACATGATGGAGATGAGGGATTTTGTGAGTAAGTTGTGGAATGAACAGATTTTGTGTAGGAGGACATACCAGTGATGATTGTCATGACGGGCAGTGACAAAAGGGGGGTGGGCACTAAAACGCCCTACGGAGTTTTCCTGGATGGCAGGACTTGGGGGGGGGGAGGGGGGTTAGTCACATGCAGGCGTATCCACCCCTCAGAAGGGAGCACAGGTGAAGGACAATGAGGTTGATTTGGAAGAGTTTTGGTAGGGGAAGTGAGAAAGAGATTGGGGAGTGGAACGAAGCCAGTGATTGGAAGGGGGGAGATTGAAGAAATGTATGAGGGCACTGGGGTGAAAGTCTTGTGAGAATGGGTCAGAAGAAGTGAAGGATGCATTAGAGATATTGGACATTATGTTTAAAGTTGTGTTAAAACTGTGTAAAATGTTTATAATCCTGTCCTAATAAATGACATTTTATGCTATAGTAAATGGTATGTTGTGTGATATTTCCGCGATGAAGGGACCTGGGAGAAGCAGTCGGTGACTAGCCTTACCCGGGTATATTCGCGGGGTCACAGGGTCAGGATAGGAGATAGGTAGTTAGAGGGGAAGGGGCGGGAGTTAGTATAGGGTATTAAGGAGTCAGGGGGAAATAGTTCAGCCTCTTCCTGACTCCTTCAGCGCCACCGGCGGGTGGGAGACCTTAGTAGTTTCAACCACCCACCCGCCTGACATGGGTATATGACTTGGTAGGTGTGTCGCTGTACAGCAGTTGCCATATGTAGGACAGGATACAAGGGTGTAAGCGGTACTTGGGGGGTGGAGAGTCACATGCGGGCATATCCACCCCTCGGGGTTGGGGGGATGAAGGAAGCATAGGTGAAGGATGACGGAGTGTGGGGTTCTTTGGAACAGGACAATGAGGTTGCATTAGAGGAGTTTGGTTGGGGAAGTGAGAGAGAGAGATTGGGGAGTGGAATGAAGCCAAGGAAATGAAAGAGGAAAGACTAAAGCAATGTATGGGGGGCTGGGGAAAGTCTGGTGAGAATGGTCCGAAAGAAGTGAAGGATGTATTAGTGATACTGGACATGTTTAAAGTTGTGTTAAATTATTTTTAAATGTCTGTAATCCTGTCCTAATAAATGGCATTTTACACCACAGTAAATAGTATGGTGTGTGACTTTTCCATGAATGTTTAGTGTTGCCAACTTGGCCTGGCAGCGGTGGCTACAAGAGGCAAGGACTGAGCAGTGTGAACTTTGCTCAGGTGCCTCAGATCAGGGAACCAGTAGAAGCTGCTGCCAGACAACAGTCTCCCGTTGCCTACAGTCAGCAGACAGTTTCCCACTGCCTCAAATGGCTGCCGAATATGCGCCTCATGTTTTTGTTTCCAAAGAATTGGCACCATGCACTTTGCACAGCTCATGTAGTGAAAAACGATACATGGAGTTGCAAGACTTTGGAATTCTCAATTTCACACACCCATACCACCTACTGCAAGCCAAGTTTGTAATAAATATATTGTAATTGAGTAGCCACTCTAAAAGTATACACATATATATGCTATGTCTGTATGTAACGGAGGTAAGTGGGTAGAAGGTATGGCCTGTACGTGCTTGAAGGTTGGTTTGTAAGACTCTTTTGAATGCCGGAAGGGAGGTGTTTGCTTGAAATTGGTGTTCGGGACATTCCAAAGAAGTGATTGAAACAGCTCAAAAGTTATAAACTTTGAGTGTTTGGGTACAATCAAATGGTAGAGTTGCATGAGGAAAGGGGTAGGGGGCTGGGGAATATACTTCGGTGAGAAGCAGGTGCTGTACAAGGGATTAATATGAATACGATGGTGAATATTTGTGTGGATAATGATTCTGATTGGTCCAGGTAAATGAGGTAAGAACCAATATGGCAAAGTTGCATAGTGTGCATGTGATTAAGTTGAACACTTTGTTGTGGGAGAGCACGTCTGTTGGGGAAGTCCCACCAGTATGCTGTCACAATAATCCAGTTAACATCTGGGCAACCTATTGTTTATAGTACTTGTAGCCTGGAAGTCGAGGTGCTGGTGGGCTTTTCTGATGCTGAGCACTGGAACGTAGCCACTGTGTTCATGGAAATAATGAAGGACTTTAGTCATGAATAGGAATTAATTTCCCACAGTAGGTTCCTGTCAGATGAGGAGGGAGTATATTGTTGGAAATATATGCACATGCATTACTGTAGCAAAATATATTGGTTCTCAGGGGAGAGAAGCAATGGGAGAGTTGTACCTCAGGACTCCAGTTATGGAATACTGGGGGTGCTGTGGAGGAAGATCGATTGCTAAGGTTATGTGTGGGTCACAGAACTGGAAAATGAGAGGGTGGCATCTCAGAGTTAGGGTAGTTTTACTGTCTTTTTTCTCTATTTTGAACCTACCTGGGCTTGTCTTCTGTGGTATCATACGAGCTCTGCCATCGCACACCCTTTGATTCTGACTTTGCCTTCATCACTAAGAGAAAGAGTATATTAGAGAGATCAGTCCGGCTACTCGTAGTAAAACTAACCCCACTGTTAGAAGTGCTACCACCGTCTACAGAATGCATGCTATTACTAATTGCAAGGATTAATATAGTGACCAGCACTGTCTTACAAGCATGAACGGCTACTCATTTCGACAAAGAATCAAAATCAAGCCTGGGTTGCAGGCAGCCATTTAGGCACCTAACCCATAGGGCTATCATATTTACATGACATTTTTTATGGTCTAATATAGTCAATATATATATCAACTTCCAAATTGCTGCTATTCAAGGTCTCAATGGCAGGCAGGGAATGGAATTAGACGTCTGTCTAGCATTTACAACTATTACAACTGCACTTTGAGCATCTCTTGCGGGTCGTGAACACGTCAATACTTTATGAACTCACTCACTAGAACTAAGAACAATTAAAATATATCAGTCCAGAAATTGAAACTCACAGTCGTTTTCCACGGAAAATTGTACATTCCTGAGGTTATTGGCAGAGATATGGAAGCCATCCTGAAATCTTTTATTTCTTAAAGGTACTGATGTTTCTCAACTTATATCATACAAACCTTGCTGAGTGAAGCTACCAACTGAAAGCCAGAGGATAGTCTTAGGTGGAAAATGGCTTAGCATTGTGGTGCCCCCTCACTAGGTGAAAATAAGCCCTGTCAAAGCTCAGTCAGAACAGTGGCCTCTCTCCTCCGTATATTATCATGCGATTCTGTACAGATCATGGATTTGCTCCATTTTGCATTGACACTCCATATTCTGCCTTTTGCAAAAATGCATGCTAGGCCATATTATATACTGATGTTGGATACTGGTTTTGGATGAATACTATTGACCACTGATGTGAGTGGGAAGTGATTTGGGTGGCTAATGGAAGAATCACACTAATTGGTCAGTGTTGGGGTATTAACAAGGTTCATAGTGACCCTGGTGGTTCGCTGTGTTATGTAGTTTGTTTTTATAGGTTGCATTACCATGTGTCCTTAATACTCCTTTGGCGTCCCTGGCTAGAGGCACATATCAGGTGGAATTGAAGAAGCTACCAAAGTAGGTACTCTCTAGTATGACCAGCATAGATGATCTTTTAGTATTGTTTCCTAGCCAGTGAGTCTTCATTGACCTTCTAAAGGCCTTATGGTCTAGGATCTTGCACAGGAATGGGCAGTTGATTCTTAGGATGTTTCTTCCATTTGGCCACCTTCCAGGTCAACCCGCACCAGATCTCACAACGCGAATTGGCCAGTGGAGATGCAGAAGTGCTCTGAAATATCAGGGAAATGCCTAATGTACTGTGACGAGAACCTTAAATTTGGCTAGTACTGGTAATCTTTGCAGGTGTGCCATGTCCTCGAAGATCTTCCAAACACTTTAACCTGCTGATTGTTTTTACTGTGTGATTTTGGACCCTCTGAGCAGCCACTAGACTGGGAATTGCAGTGGTCAATTCGACTCCAGGCCATTGCCCTAATCATGGTCAACCTGACATCAACTATCAAGAAAGGCAAGATGTTCTTTCAAGTGGTTAATAAAATGTGCATATCCTGTCCACTTAATCTTTTTGTATATACATGGAGATATGTTGTTCCAGCCAAATGGCTAGACTTTTTACCACAGAAACTGAGAAGGTAGCAGCCCTCATAAAATCTGGCCAGTGAAAGGCAACAACGTTGATTCTCCAAACACTGCTTGCAGCACCCCAATTATTGCACATTTATAGCCGTTCTGCTATGTTGCATCCATCTTTGATTTGCCTCAAAACACTCGTCAGTATTACAATTGCCCCCAAATTAAATGACATTGAAGGAATCAGGTAAGAGAAACAATAAAATTGACCGTGAAACGATATATAAAATACACAATATAAATTGTGCCAAATACGAAAATAATACAAAACAGCAAAGAAATGCAGTAAACCCATTTCACATCCAAAATACACATATGAAGTGAGCTTGTAGATTTTTACAGTAATTTGCCCTTCAGCAACAGAAGTGCTAGCAGTTTGCTGAAACGATATTCCCGTTGTTACAGAGAAAGTAAACGAATAAAGAAAAAGTTATCAGCAAAAAATGATTTATAAGAGAGAGAAAAAGGGAGAAAAGGAAAAAAGAGCAGGAGGAGAGAGATGATGATAGACATAAAAAACTGTAAAAATGTAAATTAAATAAATTAGAAAGAATAACGACGTTCGAAGTTAAGAATTAAACGAGAAACATGCTCCTCTTAAGAAAACCACCTATGTTAATAGAAATAAAATTGGAAACTTTTCAGATAAAGATGTATAGAGATTGCCAGGGTTTGGTGGAATGACAATGGTAAACACATAAATAAGGTGGAAATTCGTGCAGTAGTTAGGTCATTTCAAAATGGACCAACGGCAGTACTGTATGTCTATAAAAGGAATAAAGTATGCGGTAAAGACAGTATACGGTACCCTACCCTTGGTTTTCAGGGCCCCCCACTTCCTCAGGCTCTCGAGCTGTAGAACATGTTCGACCCTATTAAAGTCAGCTTACAGATCCAGCGAAATGAGGGCTGTTGGTCGACCCTCATCAGCTCACAAAAGATTTTTTTGTTTTTGCAGATTTATATAGCGTGAACTCTACCCGAAGATATTGGAGCGCTTTACATGAGGTCCAGTGATAAATTACACAAGGACACATTCATTTTTTTTGGTAGGCACGGGGAGATTAAGTGATTTGCCCAGAATCACAGGCCGTGGAGTCGACCCCGAGGCTCGAATCTAGGTTTCCCAGCTCCAAAGTCGGCAGTCTACCCGTGAGACCACATCCTTTCTCTCATCCTCTAAGGTTTCCCTTAATATTTGCCATTGCAGTTTCTCTCCTGTGCCTGGGACGGAAGCCTAAGTGTTTGCGATCAAGAATTTGAAGCTATTCAGGGTGACCCTGAAGTTGTTTGCCTTAAACAGCCTGCATGATTTCACTGATCACAGTCGGATTAGAAATAAGTATACAACTGTCTGGGTCCTCTGCTGAGATTGAGGCTCTTTTTTGCATCTTTATAGGAATGGTTCCTTGATCCATACTGTGATTAATGACCTTAACTCGGAGTACCATCTGTAGCGTCCTCCGCAGCCTGGGAGCATGTAACAGACCACGCCACACATGAAGCTCTGGTTTGCACGTCTTTATTCTTCAGCATGCAACCGCTAACTGAACTCACTGCGTCACAAACTTTATTAACCATACCCAGTCACAACCAACAGAAAAAGTAACAGTTGTAAGGAGTCAGACGAAGACCACTAGAGGCCTCGTATGCTCAAATACGGCATACAACATCTCCCTCTTTGTTAACTAAAAGGTATGTAATGACGAGGCGACAGGCGGAGGTGAAGGAAGCGACCAGCTTTATTGGTACTATGACACGGAATGTCGTTAGAATAACGGCTTCCACTCGCTCAGCCTCAACATTCTAAACGCGCGCCGGGAGTCACGCCCACAGACACAGCAGGTAGGACGGGAACGGGGAAGGGACAAGACAGGATGAAAGGTGACAGCATACTACATCTTCTCCCATTTTTTTTAAAAACAACTCTGGAATACATAGTTTTCAAATAAACAAAGGAACACTTTTGCTTTTCCTAGGTGAACTAATACATTGCATAATCCTTAAATCTTATGGGCGGAACAATTGTTCTCCTATTCCGAATGGCATCAGCAGGACCAGTAGCTGAACCAGGAAGAGACACTTTGGGAATATCGTCAATAGACACAGGATTAGTGCTATCCCTACATGCTTCACCTATGCGTGACTCAGCAGAGGACACCAGACCATCGTTCTGCAATCCACAAGGCCTGCTCACAGGCTCAGAGATCCTGCTTCTGGCAACTTTCGAACCATTCCACCATTGACCATTGTCAAGGAGAACGGCAGTACCCTTAGTTTTGACCACACGCCTCGGTTCACTGTATTTACTCATGTTGGCACCCTTCCTGGGATACCTCACTCTCACCACATCACCTTCCTTCACAGACATCTTTTGTACAGCATTTCTAGTGTCATAATTTATGCGCATGCGCTTCTGGCGCTCATCCACCAGACTTCTCATCCTGCTCTCACTCTCTTTGTGGTTCTCGTTTTCCCATTTTTTCCAAACCTATGACCAATGTGGTTGCAAACGTGTCATCGCTGCCCTATTCCTGATGAGTTCAAATGGGGTTCTACTAGTGGTATTGTGGGGGGTGGTACGGTACGACCACAACCTAGTGCGTAGTGCTGCCTCAACAGGAATGTGTGATTTTAAGGCCATTTGGATGGTTTCTTTAATCAGGCGATTGGCCCGTTCCACTTGGCCATTGCCTTGTGGGTGATATAAAGAGGACTTCACATGCTCTATGCCATTTTTTTTAAAGAATGAGACTAACTCAGAGGACACAAACTGCACTCCATTGTCGGAGACAAGCTGATGGGGAAAACCTTCCCTGCAAAACAACTCCTTCAAGAAGTCAATTACTTCACGTGTGGTGGGTTGAGACACGAATTTGACTTCCACCCACTTGCTGAAATAATCAATCAACACTATGGCATAGCGTAATTCTAGACTCAAAGCATTCATGGGACCTATGAAGTCGATGCCGACTTTGATACATGGACCTTCTGGTAGTTCAACAGAGGTCATGGGGCAATGGCGTGTCGTCATAGTTTTGTCAGCTTCATTGCAAACTGAGCAGTGAGTGACAAATACATCAACGTCACGATCCATAGAGGGCCACCAGTACCTTTCTCTCAATCTCTGTTTGGTGCCTGTCATTCCTACATGCCCTTCGTGGGCTAAAGTCACCAACCTGCTCCTCATGGATATTGGTGCTATTAAAGTTTCACCCCGGAGAATGACATCTTCGACAACACCAATATCATTCTTAATTTTCCAGTAAGGTCTAAGGGGCATATTTACGTTCCCTGGCGCATCCCTGCAAATCAGCAGGGATGCGCCAGGGAAGATGCGTCATGCAAGTTTGCCCTTGCGCCACCGCCGATGCGCCGCATTTACAATGCGGGGCGACGTGGCGCCCGGATGGGCAGATGCGTGTCGCATCCCCCGACGGAAAGGCGGCGCATTGCTGGAGTCGCGTCACAAGCACGACGCGTCTCCAGCAAGGCTCGGGGGTGCCCTATGCCTAACATGCTGCGTCAATCCTTACGCCTGCTTCAAGCTGGCGCAGGGTTTTGACGCAGCATGGGCGTAAAAGTGACTCAGTGAAATCTTGTAGATTTCACTGCGTCACTTTTACGAGGCGAACCTGCGAGGGAACGCCCACCCTGCACCGGAACGCCCACATGAAACCTGACGCAGGTTTCATGTGGCGCAGGGTTACAACGTGACGCATCTCCCTAGATGCGTCACGTTGTAAATATTGCGCAACGTGGCGCATGTTTTGCGTCGCCGCTGCGTCACATAAGTGACGCAACGGCGGCGCAAAAGTGGCGCAAGGGGCTTGTAAATATGCCCCTAAGTGCTTCATCAAGTGCCCTTTCACGTGGCCAACCTTTGATCACATATTTTTTTATTCCTTCCAACACTGTGTCATCTTTTATAGCTTCCAACCATTCTGATTTAGTAATGGTACATTGGATTCATGACCCTCAAATAAGCATGCAACAAGTAGATCATCTTCCTCATCCATTTCGCACTCAGAATCATCCTCACATGGGGCACGTGACAAGTAATCTGCCGACACATTCACTCGGCCTGGAATGTATTCCATCCTAACTTGATACTCCTGCAATTTGCATGCCAACTTCGCAATTCTTGGCGAAGGCTGGCTGGAACCCTTTCCTTCAGTGGTCAGTACGGATGGTGAATTCCTTGCCCCACAGGAAACTTTTAAACTTTGTGACAGCCCAAACACAAGCCAACAATTCACATTCAATTACTGAGTACTTTGTCTCTGGGCCCCTTAACTTCCTGGATGCGAATGCGATGATTTTCTCCCCTTTCTCAGTCATTTGGCTAAGCACAGACCCCAACCCAATTTGGCTGGCGTCTGTTGTTACAGTGCTTGGCAACTTCTCGTCGAATGACTGGAGTAACGGTGCTTGCTCAAGTTCCATCTTAATGGTCTTTATGCTCTGTTCACATTCTTCATCCCAAAGGAATTCTGCATCCTTCTTCACCATTTTCCGAAGCGGTTCAACCTTGGCTGCGTAATGTTGTATGAATTTGGAATGAAATTCACACATGCCCAAGAAAGATGCAAGTTCTTCCTTATCCTTTGGATTAGGTGAACAAGAAATGACAGATATCAAGGACGGTTTGGGTCGTACACCATTTCCATCGATGAGATGTCCTAAGTAATCAAAAGTTCCTTTTAGGAATTTGCACTTGTCTTTTTGCAATGTAAGACCACTGTCCTGAATCCTCTGAAGAACTTTCCTCAGGATGATCAGGTGTTCCTCTTCTGTCTTGCTGTAAATCAGAACATCGTCCTGGAACGATCTGACTCCTTCCATGCCGTTGAACAACTGGTTCATCGTGCGTTGAAATACAGCTGCCGCCGAACACAACCCGAAGGGTAACCTGCGAAATTGATACGCTCCTTCCGGTGTGATGAACGCTGTGTATTTCTTTGACTCATCTTGCAATTGTATTTGATGGTAGTTAGGATCCCGTAATCATCGCCAAAAGAACGGATGTAATGACGAGGCGACAGGCGGAGGTGAAGGAAGCGACCAGCTTTATTGGTACTATGACACGGTGTTGTATTCCTCTTAGGGTGTCCATAAACGGGCTTTCCAGTATCATGTCCTTATATAGGCACAATTCGCCCTGCCCTTATATAGGCATAAAATCCCAGCCCTTATTTAGGCATTAAACCGTGCACTCCAAATACAGGCATGGTCTCTGACATCCGTCCACCCTAACGTCACAACGAGTTCATGAAGAACAGACCCCTAGGCTGCAGGAGTTTCCCTAGCCCAGGACTATTGATTTCTTCAAGGCCTCATATATTATGCATGAACCATTATTCCTTAGGGGTTCATTCATGACGTCTTTCGCTGTCCAATTCACGTCAATGCTAATATTGTGAGGTACTTCTAAGGTATAAATATACCTTCCCTAGCCCCTGTAAATCAGAGGAGACCTCGACTTCAGAGGAGCCCGTTTCCCGGCCTGACGCACTGAGAAGACGCTGTCATCCCTGCACGCAGAGTACAGCTTCCAGTGATCTGACTTCCCTTGCGGGGTGTTGGAGTTCGAGTCTGGCAAAGAGATTCCTACCTCTCTCATTCTTCAGGTATGGAGCTGACAAGAACATAGAGGGACTCTTGGCATACTTGGCATACTAGGCATACTAGGCTTAACATACTCTTAGTATACCATAGTAAGGAATACTTCACCTACTTCATACCTCTCCCTACACCTAGGTTAGGTTAGGTACATTGGGGTAGAACTAGATTAGAAACGCATCGTATGAGTACTCGCATTTTTAGTCTGTGTTATTTATGTAACAGCATATGTACTAAAAGATAATGCTAACGCAGTATTATTTATTTCTACTGCTCACACTGTACATTATTTATCTCGCATACTGTCTTGTGATCGTAACAGCACATTTTACTTACACCAGAAACAAGACTGTTCAATAAACCTTTTATTGAAACGCCCGTCTGTTCTTTCTGTGTAACTTTGAAGAAAACTAAGCATGCACGATTGAGCTGAGTGAAATAGTTATCTATTGTTTCCACGACTCTGGGACACGTTCTGATTCTAAAGGGAAACACAGTGGTCATGTTTTGCGGCTGCCAGAAACTACTCCCTTCTTGTTGTCAAGGAGTTTCTAGTGGCCTCTGAGCTAGCTGGCACAAGTAATTAAGTTTAATATACTCGATAGGGACATACTGACCTTAGTCCTATGTCAAACCTATAGGATATATTATTCCAATGCGCAGAGCCTATTAGGGAAATAGGAGCTACACTACATGGCGCCCAACGGTTTGGTAAGGCGGTAATTCAACGTTAGATACTGAGTAACTCAGCCGTGCTTTTTCTCTCAGAGACCCCTACCCATATACTCCAAAAGACGTCTGGAGTGGGCAGGGTTAAGTATCCACCAAGGCTACATAGGGAAACACCCTATATATTAGCTGTTTGGTTTGCTCAACGTTGAAGGATACAGTGTTCCAAAATATTGTGCACCTTATCTTTGTTTCCTTGAAACTTGTTCTACATTTTTCAAAAAACAAAATGACTGAAACCGAGAACGGTGTGGCTGCGGCTGACCCAGTCGTAACAGCTTTTAACATTACAGGTTTAAATGAAACCGAGGAGGGTGTTATAGACATCGCTCCAAACTTAAGAAGAGCCATTACTCTAAAACTTATAAAACATGGCCTATCTCCAAGAGGAGGTAGAGCAGTTTTTGTGATAGAGGCACATGAATCCTTTCAGACAGAGGTATTCTATTCATGGGTAATATTTCCTGAATCCAATTCAGTAACACACGTTTCACTTCTACAAAGAAGATGATCCACCAGAGGAATACATTCCTTTCGAGGATATTGAAATTCCACTAACATACCAGGAGCATCAACTCTGGTTTAAAGGCGCCCTAAAACATCACAAAAACATTACTAGGCTCGGTCCACTAGGTAGACCAGGAGCAACATGGCCGATTCTAGCCGGCTACACACCTCATCCTGACATTGAAGAGATGTCAGATGAGGATTTACTTACTCAACTCACAGAGTTAATAAAAATCTACAGACAATTGGTCCGATATGTCATGCGGACTTTTACAGTCCAGCAACCATTAACAATTCCAAATCAAACCCCTCACCAGGGGAATACACTAAAAATTACACCACAGTCTCTCTACGCAGTCATGGGTAAAATGCCCACAAAACGTGAGCAAATTCCATTTTGGATAGCTCAAAAAAATTACTCAAATCGAAGCAGTATTTCCAAATACTAGCCCGTATGAGAAACACAGAATCCTAACAATCAGTTTACCGATGGGGATCACACCACAACTGGAAGACTGCACCACTTGGGGCTCAGTCTTTGCTGCCATCTATACTAAAACACATGGCATTCCGTCAATTGCGGTAATACCTGATGTCCTAAAACAAATTCAAAACGAATACGGGGCAGAGCCTGCTCTAAATTTAGGTATGAAATTTCTGAAAAATGTCGACCTGGTCTCAACAATAATATTATCTAATATTAAAGGGGAGGCAGCAGCAGTGGCGATCCGCCAAAAATTAAGGGAATTTGATGTTACAGAACATCAAACTGAGCTACCCAGAATAATTGAACAATCATATGCAGAATTAGGCAGAGATAGTTTGGGTGGAAGACCACTGAAACCAAAACTATCTGAAAGTCCTGAGAAGGACTCAATTAAACAAACTCCTACATCTTCTAAAAAGAAGTGGGAGACTAATAAACAAAATTCAAATGAGAAACGTTCTCAATCCCGAGGTAGGTCTCCTCAAAAGGAGCCCTCTGAAAGGAGGTATAACCTCAGGAATAGGGCTAATTTGAGAAAACCTGACAGGTATCAAGATACTGATACACGTTCCTCTCGTCCCTTTCAGATCTCGTCACAGACTTCGGAAAGAAGAGGACGGTCAGAACATAAAGAAGAACGCGTGAAATCGAAAGACGACAAACACGCTCCAAAAACCAAAACAAAACCTCAATTCTCCAAAAAGAAAGTAGCAGGTCTGAAGATCAGACATGCCGAGAATACTGAGAACACAACTCAAGAACGGAGAATGGGCTCAGACAATGCTGGACAGTGCAGCAGAAGTCACAATAGTTCGCCAGAACCTGAAGGAACTTCTGGAGATAGTGGACTTGAATGAGTACATCACAGTTGAGACTGTAGACACCAGGGTTAGTACTCCACAAAGGTTATATGAAATAACACTCCGGATGGAGGGAGACAAACCTAGACAGGTGAAAGCACTTTTTCGGGAAAGACTATCAAGGGGCTATGACATACTTCTAGCAGAAAAAGACTGGCCACCACAATTTGTCAGGGAGTGCCCACACGGCGAGGACATTATTATGCCTGCCTTCTCCAACCATATTCCAATTCACCTAAAATATACATATGCCAGGAAATGGGCAGTGGCCCAGGCCCCAGCATTATATAAAAATCATGTAGGATGGGATGAGGATTCACCTCACCATAAAATACATCTGAAACATGAACCTACTGCACAAAGGCAGTACCCTATAAAGCAAGAAGCTAAAAAACAGGTCAGGGAGATCTTAGATCAACTTGAATATCAAGGGGTGATTGAAACATGCACCTCCTCAATGAACAATCCTTTGTTTCCTGTCTCCAAACCAGACAATACATATCGTCTAGTTTTGGATTACAGACACCTAAACACTTGTTCTAAAACTTTTGCAGTGCAAAATGCACATAGCACAGCATTAATGAATAACATTGTGCGTAAAAATATAAAACAACATTAGACATCTCAAATGGTTTCTTTTGTCAAAACATTGCACCTGAAAGCAGGTACTTAACAGCATTCTCCATAATGGGGACCCAGCGTCACTTTTGTCGACTCCCACAAGGGGTCAAGAACAGCCCAGGTTTATTCTCAGCGAGGGTAACGGAGTTACTACAAATTTATGACAATGAGGCATTGTCCTATGTCGATGACATATATCTGACAGACGATGACCTGAACAAACACTTGAACAGGGTGAGCACCATTATACTGGGTTTCGCCTCTGAGGGCTATAAGTTCAACTTTAAAAAGTCCAGAATTGCCCTTCTCAATGTCCTATTTTTAGGATATGAGCTTTCAAGTGAAGGCAAGAGCTTGGCAGCTAACTTTTTAGAAAAATGTGCGCTGCTCCAACCTCCAAAAACGCTAAAAAACTTACAATCCATCCTGGGTTTCCTAAATTTTGGAAGAACATATGTTCTAAATTATGCAGAAAGGGTTAAACCTCTCTACGCATTAATCAAACCTGATTTTTCGATCAGAAACTGGACACAAGAACACACAGAAATCTTGCATTCACTCCAGGCTAACATGTTAGCAACAAATCACTTACAAACACGCGTAAGTCAACGCAATTTGGTGATCCGAATATTTTCGGGACCATGTGAATTCACATACTTAACCTTCAATGAGGGTTACAAAATCCCAATTGCATACAAATCTCACTTGTACACACAAGTGGAAATGCGCTTCAGTTCAACTGAAAAAATTCTGACAGCAGTTCAAACCGCTGTAGCAAAAGAAAGAGCCTTAGCCCAAGGGAAACGCATTATTGTCGTAACCCCAGTACCGGCTTTAGAAGCGGTCACAAAAGCAAGCATTCCAAATTCTAAAGCATTACATCCGAGATGGATACAATGGGTTAATTCTCTTGCTGCAACAGATGTTGAATATGTTTTTGATCAAGATTTAAAAACACAAGCATTCCTGCAATATGAACAAGAATGTCCTCTGCCTACTGAAATTCTGCCTCTCGATCAGTACGAATTTATAATTTACACTGACGGATCCGCACAACCCGCAGTAGGGGGTAAGCAAGCTTACAGTGCAGCGTGTGCTATCGTTAAAGGTCGCATGCGAGATGGCATCTTCAGACCTATGGTCACAAAAACACAATCTCTAGGGGATTGTACAGCTCAGCGAGCAGAACTACAAGCATTCAAACTGGCACTTGAAAGTACAGATCGAGAATTCCCCACACTAATAGTGTGCGACTCCTTTTACTGTGTTCAGTAGTATAATGAATATATACAAAACTGGCTTGAAAATGGTTTCAAAGATGCGAAAGGTGGCACAATAAAGCATAAATTGCTTTGGGAACAAGTAGTTCAGTTGAAAAACGAACTACCAAAGGCTCACGTGATTCACACACTGAGTCATCAACGTGATGGCGTTCACGTTGCAGGGAATTCATTGGCTGATGAAGCCGCAAAGGGGGCTGTTCAGACGGCTTCCGTAGCTGCGATCACTCGTTCAAAAACAAAAATAGACGGTGAGATAATGTTGGCTGTCAAAGCTTCAAGCAAAGGCAGCAGTGCAGCGTTACCAAAAAGTTTCCACTCAAGTACTCTTATGTAATTGATGCGAACAACGTTCCTTTTGCTCGAATCCCTGGAGTGGGGGATAGGGTAATTCCAAACATGGAACGTAGAGCAGCCTTGATTTATGAAACACATTTGGGGAGGGTCTGTCACACCAAGGGATCTCTAAAACAATCTTGACGTTAAAAGAGATGTACTGGTGGCCTGGAATGAATACAGAAATTCACATATTCATCAACAACTGCTTAGACTGTAAATTACAGCGAGAGAGCCACCAGACACCATGCTGCGAATGCGGCAACCCAGTACAGACACCATTGCTAGACAGCATTAGACTATCTACGCGCCTACGTCCTACTGGACAAAGGCATTCCCACAAATACTGCATCTAGGTTCCTATGGATATGGCCACAGCGCTCAGCTGACGCTCGAACTGTTATAAAAGATTTGCGAGTTTTTATCGGCACATAGGCAATAGGCACGCTACATTCTGACCAGGTCCTGCGTTTAGCTCTCTGGCTTACAAAGAGGCCATGGCCAGTCTGGGCGTTGCATTGCGGTACTCCTCTCCATTCCATCCTGAGGGAAATTCGGTTGTGGAAAGGAAAAACCGGGACATAAAGCAGTCTATAACAGCTAGGGTATTAGGTTCGGGTGATGGGTGGGTCAAACACCTTAGTGGGGTCCAACGTGCATTGAACAATCTGCCAAGAAGTTCTCTAGGGGGGGTCACTCCATATGAGGTCCTATTTGGGACAAGAATGTGGGTACCAGACCTTGAACACTTAGGCACAGTGGTGGAAAATAAACCCTTTGATATCAAAGATCGTTTGGCTGTTTTACAGGACTTAAACAAATTAAGAACGAAACAAAGCAACGTATTCCTACAGTCAACCACCACTGGGGATCAACCGGCTGTCCCAGCAAGGCCTGTCTGGATTCCAAAAGTTGGGGATCTAGTCAGAGAAAAGATTGCGGACAAGAAGGAATTTGGACCTTCTTACAGACGACCAGTACCTGTCCTAGCAGTTCAAGGAACAAGAACAGTACTTCTGCCGCCCCTTGCTGGAAGAAAGGAGAAAAGATTTGTGTCCATCGACCTCATCAAACCACAGTATGTGGCCAATACTAAATAGTAGGGTGCGTGGACTCCGACCTAGTAGCAGACACACTCCTCTCGCTACTATCCAAGAGGTTCAGACTGAAAGACTGATAACAATCGAGAATTCAGCTGTAACAGATGGAGGACTAAGCAACAATGCAATGGAACTCATCCCTCTTGAACACCAACTAACAGTTCGTCCAAATACACCTGTCTACACCAACGTGGCAAGTGATGAACTGGTTCCAGTGATTTCTACAAATCCTGATGCAATTCCAACAATTGACAGAACTGCTTCTGGCTATTTCATTAACTTTGATACTTTCTCAGAAGATCCGAGTGAACCTGAAACGACGCCAGCAACATTCAAATTCAAGCAGCAAGTACAAGACTTTCTGCAATTTCTGAAAAAGACTTATTTGGTTTCTCCATGGATTGAACTCTGGATTACATCTGGACTTTTTGTTTTCCTGCTCTAGCTAGCTTTGGTAACAACTGTGAGCGTGCTTATAAGTGGCAGATACATCCATGTGAACACTGAAGGAAAAGGCGTAAACGTACTTTTGAAACCTCATAAATCTTCCCATCGTGAAGCAAGAGACTTGTCATCAGTGAAAATCACAGCTGTTCCTATACAGGATGGTATAGTGTGGGACAAAACAGATTTTGAAATCTTCGGCCCGACGGAACAATTGAACATTCCACATTTGTTTAAAATTTCACTTACAGGCACATGCATCAATGTTGGATTTTGCGATTTCTTAATTGCGATTTTTAAGGAATCGCAATTAAGGAATCGCAAAAGCCTATGCATGTAGAAATCGCTTAAAAATAGTGATTACTAAACATTCCTTAATTGCGACTCGCAAATTGCGAGTCGCAATTAAGGAATACCTCCCCATTCATTCCTATGGGCCTAGAGGCCCATAGGAATGAATGGGAAGACATTCTCAATTTGCGATTCTCAATTAGAGAATCGCAAATTGAGAATGCATTTCAGGGTGCCAGGGTGTCAAAAGGACACCCTGTTGCACCCTGAAATCTGCATATGAGTACATCTTGCACACACACATGCCCAAAGGGCATGTGTGTGTGTAAATGGAACTTAGAAAAATGCACTTTAGTGCATTTTTCTAAGTTTTGCAAATTACCATGAAGTTCAACTTCATGGTAATTTGCGCCCCTATTAGCGAAATCGCTAATTTTTTTACTTTAATGCATTGCATTTAAGGAATCTCAATTTGCGATTCCTTAAATGCAATCGCAATTTGAGAACTCGCAGTTAATTGCGAATTCTCAAATTGCGAGAGCCTGACCCTTGATGCATCGCAAAAGCTAATTTTGCGATCGCAAACGGCAGATTTTTGCGAATCGCACCTTTTGCGATCGCAAAAAGCTTTGATGCATGTGCCTGTAAGTGATCTAATTACGTCCAGTACCTATTCAGATGATTGGGACTTTGAGACTGTAAATGACATTATGTTTGACCTAGAAAAATCTGCTGCATTTTCTAAAAATGAATATTTAGAGGGTTCATCAGACTATGAACAACTGTATTGTTATAACCACTATGGTCATCATTATTTGCATAAATCTGCATAGCCAAGAAATGTGTTTATGTTTAACCAATGGGAGCATTGTCCTACACCACCATACGGTAGTTCAAAAACATTTGCTAACAAGTTTCCATATTTTTCAGGTTACAACACATCTGACCCAGAAATGTTTTACTATAAAAATGTAAACAAGACAGGACTGAAAATTATGTTAACAAATACAAAACAGATTTATTCTGCATTATTTAATGCCCAACTGTCTAGACAGGGTTTCGACTTTTGGAAAGACACAATAGACACAAAAACTGTCTGGGGTACTAAAAATTGGCAAGTGCAGGGGATAGAAGCTTTATTTAGAGCCTGCATCGTCCCTGAACAAATAATATTTTTGAATGAAACTGTCCAACAAACATCTTGTCTTGGACTAGCCAAGATCAAGGAGATGAACAAACCTTCTGTACCAACACCTGCCAGTGATAATAATACAAAGGCAGTGGTGACAGTTGACAATATACTACAACTCAACAGATCTAATCCTGATTGGAAAAAATGGTTGATCTGGCCCACAGACACGAATAACTGTCAGGAAAGATTCCTGAATAAAACTCAGGGCTTTACTATTAATAGGCCAGACCCAAGATACGTCCAAAGACAACATCCGGGGGTAGTAACAACATACAGTGTAGGAAAATTATGCCTCGATTGGCTGCATAAGTCTACACTACAGGATGTGAAACAACACTTAACCTTACTTAAAGAGGACGCAGACCTTAGGGAATTCTTGCTTGGACCAAGAAAACCGCGTCAAAAATATTTCATATATGCCGGCATTTATGCTGCCTATAATGAAGCATGGAAAGTATCACAGATGGAGGCCGCAGAACGAATACGTGAACTTGATCGTATTAATTTAGAGAAAACACTCTCTGTGGTCGACAATGGGTTAACAACTTTGTCCTCCAGAATATATTCATTGGATGGCATTGTATCCTCTGCTATCGACATACTAGAACAAAATTTGGCGATGTTACAACAAGGCCAGTCTCAATTACGTTCTATTTTGTTATTAAGCTGGACGCTGCAATCTTTGCGAGCGGGCTATGTGCCTTGGCGTTTTATCAACACAACGGCTCTGTTTGCAGAAGACAATCTAACTGATAAACAGATCGAACAGGCACAAAGAGGAGTAAGGTATACAGTGCTGAGCATTGAAAAACTGGAAAAGTTACCATTCACAGTGGCAGAAAAACCAGCTACAGAATGGCTTATTCATGGCAAAATAACATTACCTGTGAGTACTTTTCAGTTTCAGTATTGCCTCAGACAAGTGCAAGCAGGCAAATATGAAAGGTTGGGTAAGGAATACATTAAGACATCTTGGGATTTACCGTACACATATAGATGTTGGAGTGGGGATCGTGAAGTGTTTTTGAGCGGTACACACTGTAAACGTGCACTGAGCGGTTCACTTATATGTCAGGACATTTCCTTGCACGGGGCTTGTAATGGTTCTGTGGCAAATTTGTCTTGCCATCTGCAGGGTACACCAGCTGCTGTGATTAATCCAACGTTTGGACAACTTTCTAACGGGAGTTACCTCATGTTGAATGATCAGAGTTGCTCTGGCATGCTGCCAGGCATCCCATATCTAGTAACGGTCAACTCCAGGGTCACTTGCTGTATGCAAGTATTGTTTCCCCTAATAGACACAGTCAGGGAGTCGCCTCTATGGCCTTCGCTGAACGTCTCTTTTATAAGATTTGATACTTTAAGCAGAATGAAAGCCATGCTTTTACAGCAAACAGTGCCTTTGACCTCGGCCAAAGAAACCTATGATCTACAAATAGCAAGGACTTCAGCTGAGATACAGACTTTAATACGTACAAGCTGCCCTATACATTTCGTAGAAATGATATCACGTATCTTCAACATGTCTGATACAACAGGAATTGTACATGTATTTAAGAGCATCTGCTCCGGTTTGTTAGCACCTTTCCAGGCAATACTCGGAATCATCCCGAACTTTGCACATTCGGTGTTTGGTGGCATACCGTTAATTCTAGCCCTTGTTGCCGGAATTCTATTTCTCTTCCTGCTATTGCGCTATGGCCAGCCTATTCGCAGACATCACTCCGAGCGAAATGGAGAAAGCCCTCCTTGAACGAAAGTGCCGTGAGCAAATAGTAAAGCTTTTGGGCATGACTCGTCTACGGGACCTTAATACAACTTGGTTCCTGTCATTCAGACCAATCTGGCAAGATTGCATCTTACCTGTTCTACGATGCCTGCTATGCGGTGAAGAATGCGTGTTGGACACCTGTCTAACATTTCCATCAGCAACGCCAACGGATGTCGATACTCTGCTGGTCCCGATAACGGCCCATGCTCTGTGTTGTCCCCAGAGGCTTCCTATCCTGATGTCAGCATTCATTGAGATCTCACAGACGCTTCCGGCTGCTGATGAGGTACGAGAAAGAACTACAGGCACACAGGTAACAACGGACGCGAACATTGCTGAGGCAACTTATGCTGGAAGCGATGCTTCCCATCTCTGTGCAATTGATCTACTACACGAGGTGTTCCAACTGACGCCGACTACAGTGGATGATGTTTTGTCTATAGAAATAGATGATCTCATGTTTACACCAGACCCGTAAACTGACTCTGATTCAGCATACTGTGTTCCAGTGATGCAGTAACAATTTGGCCTTCATTCTACAAAAACTTGGAACTCTACCAAAATTGAACTTTTTTCCCATTTTTCGAACGAAAATGGCACTTCAATCTGCTTAAAGTAGAACTAGCCTTATAGTACAGACTTTGCGGTACTTCCATGGACACTTAGTCATCTTGTGTGTCTCAAACAGTTCATTAATTTTCATGACATGAAATGACTTTGATTCTTGAAAAACTTATCGATCATTTTCTGTCACATGTAAATATTACTGCTTATTTCATTCCAATTGCATTTATTTTCGAACTTTATGCCTGAAATGAAAAGCAATGCTTCTAATGTACAGTACCTTTTACATTCTAATGAGTTTTTTAAATGCCTTTTTTAAATGGTTTTATGAAATATTTTAGAAATATGCGGTACTCCATTTTAATGTTTAGCATTTTAAATGTTTAGCATTTTAGTATTATCGTACACACGAAAGTGGAGTGGGTGTTGTATTCCTCTTAGGGTGTCCATAAACGGGCTTTCCAGTATCATGTCCTTATATAGGCACAATTCGCCCTGCCCTTATATAGGCATAAAATCCCAGCCCTTATTTAGGCATTAAACCGTGCACTCCAAATACAGGCATGGTCTCTGACATCCGTCCACCCTAACGTCACAACGAGTTCATGAAGAACAGACCCTTAGGCTGCAGGAGTTTCCCTAGCCCAGGACTATTGATTTCTTCAAGGCCTCATATATTATGCATGAACCATTATTCCTTAGGGGTTCATTCATGACGTCTTTCGCTGTCCAATTCACGTCAATGCTAACATTGTGAGGTACTTCTAAGGTATAAATATACCTTCCCTAGCCCCTGTAAATCAGAGGAGACCTCGACTTCAGAGGAGCCCGTTTCCCGGCCTGACGCACTGAGAAGACGCTGTCATCCCTGCACGCAGAGAGTCCAGCTTCCAGTGATCTGACTTCCCTTGCGGCGTGTTGGAGTTCGAGTCTGGCAAAGAGATTCCTACCTCTCTCATTCTTCAGGTATGGAGCTGACAAGAACCTAGAGGGACTCTTGGCATACTTGGCATACTAGGCATACTAGGCTTAACATACTCTTAGTATACCATAGTAAGGAATACTTCACCTACTTCATACCTCTCCCTACACCTAGGTTAGGTTAGGTACATTGGGGTAGAACTAGATTAGAAATGCATCGTATGAGTACTCGCATTTTTAGTCTGTGTTATTTATGTAACAGCATATGTACTAAAAGATAATGCTAACGCAGTATTATTTATTTCTACTGCTCACACTGTACATTATTTATCTTGCATACTGTCTTGTGATCGTAACAGCACATTTTACTTACACCAGAAACAAGACTGTTCAATAAACCTTTTATTGAAACGCCCGTCTGTTCTTTCTGTGTAACTTTGAAGAAAACTAAGCATGCACGATTGAGCTGAGTGAAATAGTTATCTATTGTTTCCACGACTCTGGGACACGTTCTGATTCTAAAGGGAAACACAGTGGTCATGTTTTGCGTCTGCCAGAAACTACTCCCTTCTTGTTGTCAAGGAGTTTCTAGTGGCCTCTGAGCTAGCTGGCACAAGTAATTAAGTTTAATATACTCGATAGGGACATACTGACCTTAGTCCTATGTCAAACCTATAGGATATATTATTCCAATGCGCAGAGCCTATTAGGGAAATAGGAGCTGCACTACAACGGAATGTCGTTAGAATAACGGCTTCTACTCGCTCAGCCTCAACATTCTAAACGCGCGCCGGGAGTCACGCGCACAGACACAGCAGGTAGGACGGGAACGGGGAAGGGACAAGACAGGATGAAAGGTGACAGCAAATTACAGGTTTGAACAGATATATATATACACATTATAACTCTTCAATGAGTCATCACTCTCACCAGTCTTCCACATCTCATTGTACGAGGTAAAGGAGGAGTGCCTTCATCTGCCAACTCTGGAGAAGAGTTTGATGCTTGACTTGGGCACTCAGGTGAATTTGCCTCACTCCTGAGGTCCAGAGCCGATGAACATCGATGCAAATGCTTAAAGTGTGATGAGTCTCTGGTTATTGATTTTTCAGATCATTGGGCAGTTATCATATGTCCTTTGCTCGCCCCAACTCTTAGCGGTTCAGCATCAAATGGAGCATCAGTCTTGCGCATCCGCCTGTACTTGACAAGAATGTGGTCTGCTTTCTTGAAGACTGTGTTTCGAGTGCCTATGTACTTATCAGCGTAAGCCTTCATTTTGCATTTGTGAGAGGTGTCAGTGACACGAATTTCGTCAGGGTCTACTGACCGACTGGTGGTCCTTTGGGGTATCTTCGTTCCAAGAGTACTTCTGAACAGTAAAAGATGGCAGGACTTTCTCCTGTAGTGGAATGAGGAGTGGAACGGTTGGCATAGAGGGCAGGGAATAAAGCTGAAATGAGGTCGATGTCTTCTAGAACTGAACCACTATTTGCAATGTACCCCTAAATCATTCAACAACGCTATTCGTCTGTGGCCAGAGAGATGAACTTCTCTGATGTTTGATGTTCAAATGATTAAGAAAGTCTTTGAACTCTCTGCTATTGAAGGGTGGACCATTGTCAGATTTGAGAATGGAAGGAACACCCTATGTTGCGAAAATGTCATCCAGCCTCTCAATGATTTTGTTGTGTGGTTGATGATGTCTTCCAATAGAGGAAAACATGAGTACTCATGAACAGCTATCATGAAATAATGTCCATTATTGAGGGGTCCAAATGAGTCAACCGCAATCCTCTCCCAGGCCTGCTTAGGGAGATCAGACATGTTTAGTGGGTGCTGAGTCATTTTGGGAAATAGACAGTTGCACAGATGACAAGCTTTCAATTCCCTTTCAACTGTTCATCAAGGTGGGAACCATACTCAATCCCTGAGGGCTCTTTTAGTTGCGGCAATTGCACAATGTCCTTTGTGTGCCAGTTCAATTACTTGTTGTCTCAGGCTTTCAGGGAAAACTATTCTCACCCCTCTTAGTATGACACCATCATGGGTAACAGAACGTTCTTCCTGAACACTCTTGAATTACTGGTACTCAACATCATCTGCAAGAGGTCGAGTATGATTTTTCTCCATGACTGCGTTGCAATGATTTCTTTAAGCTTGAGCATGTCTTTGTCAGTATTAGTAGCTGTCAGAATCTGTTCAACAGAAAGAGCTGCAGGCGCACTTGACTTTACTATGAAATTGATGTAAGCTTCAGATGCTCTGGATGTCATTCTATGATGCTGTAGCGGCACGTGAAAAATAGTCTGCGGGGTTTTGATCATCTCCCAGTTTGTGCGAAATAGTGCAATCATACTCCTGCAGACACAACCCACACTTCTCGATGTGAGGGGGTTTCTTGGCTTTCGGATTTCCGAAGATGGTGAGCAACGCCTGATGATCTGTGACAAGAGTGGAATGCTTTCCATACAGTAACACATGAAAGTGTTTACACACCCATACTACAGCTAAGCTTTCTTTCTCAGGTTGAGAATAGGCACATTCAGTTAGCAGAGGCCACCATATGTCTCTGAGCATTGGGCTGTCCATTGTGTTGGGCAAGAATCGCTCCCAACCCCATCAGGCTTGCATCCACCTTAATCTCTGTATGTAGTTTCGGATCAAAGTAAGCCATTTCAGTTGCATTTTCAATTGCGTGTTTTATGTTCTTGAAACTTTGATCACATTCAGATGACCATACAAACGGAACATCTCGCTTTTGTTAGTTCTCTTAGGGGGATATTCTCAAGAACGTGCGATAATCATCGCCAAAATAGGTTAACGCAATTTCTCTTATCGCCGTCCATCGCGGGAAAATAACTCCGTGTTAACGTCTCATTCTCAACACGGCGGTAACATGCGATAGTTTCCCGATAACGCGTCAAATGTCCGCGATACAACTACAGCGACGGCGATAAAAAAGGAAACCCTAATGTGAAAAAAGTTGCGATGGGCATAACCGCGATAGAAAAATCGGCGACAAGCAGCGCCAGGCTTGCAATTCCCATGTCAGGCAGGAAAAATCACCATAAAAGCTGCAAATAAAAAAAACATAACAACTGCGAAGCACAATGGAGGTAGCCGGAGCAAGTACAGAGGACAACCCGAACCCCACAAGCCCCACGGAGGACCAGCCTGGGACCTCGGGGTCAGGGAAGGGCAAGGAGAAGAAGAAGAGGAAGACGCGGTTCAGTCCGCAGGAAAACAGGATCCTGATTACGGAGGTGGTAGAACACCATCAACAACTGTTTGTCACCACCACTGTGTCATTGGCAACTAAAAATACTATATGGCAGTCCATCGTGGACAAGGTGAATGCAGTCGGAGTGCTGAGGAGGACAATGGAAGAGCTCAAGAGGCGCTGGAATGATGTGAAGCGCAAAACCAAGCTGAAACTCGCAAACAAACGCAAAGCAGCAATGCAGACTGGAGGTGGGAGTCCAGCGCCACAGGAGGAGCTGGATGAGATGGAGGAAATGGTGTCCACAGTCATCAGTGGGGAGACGGTGGCATGAGTCGGGGGACCGGACACTGCTCAACATGACCTGACACAACAGCAACAGGGTGAGTAACCACCAGGGACTGGGGGGACGGGGGGAGATGGGCACAATGGCACACATGCACAATTAAGTATAGCACAATGCACAACCACAATGACTCTGGATCATGTCCCTGATCTCCTTGCCATACTGCAGCACACATAGAAACAGCAAGTAGTCCCCCGTCCACAATGTGCCCAGAGGGGGCCCTCCCCACACATCACCAATCTCACAACAAACCCATGCACATGTGCTGAAACCAGCAAAGCTGCGGATCCCTGAGCCCCACTGACAATGCAAGTGACACTGCATGACGATGAGCATGTCTGCAGGCCACTCATCATTACATGTTGCACCCCACGACACCGAGGTGGCTGAGTGTGGTCCACAAACCCGGAAAGGAGCAGGTCACACACTGACACATCCACGTGCACAAACAACCCCTGATGGCAACAAGATATCTGCGGACAAACCATGCCCAAGAGCCCCAACTCCCACCAGGAGCCCAATTTACCCTAGTATGCAACATCACAGCACTGCATAAGCACAGAAGTCAAAGGCACACCGCCTGAAAGGGAGAAGGCCAAGCAAAGTCTGAGCTGCAGGGGTGACTCTCCCACAATGCAGCACCCACACAAGAATCAGAGCACATCAACATTGACAACAATGTGGTACAAACTGCAACACATTCACAACAGAACAGAGGACACAACTGCTGCCGCTTGTGTGTAGAAACTGGCCAATCACATTTGGCATAGCAGGAAACTGTGACATGATAATGGACAAGTACAACCCCACATCCCTGATGGTGCACAAATTTCCACTGTCCCGCTTCAAATAGGCAGCTCCTCCTAAACAGTCACAATGTACATTGTCATGCAGTCTGTTTGGAAACTTGGCCAATGCGTGAACATACATGGAACACACTGTTAAACTGCATCTCCCCTTCACATTGCAGAGGGAGAATCAACACCTCCTGCAGAGCAGACCCAAAATCTCTTCACTGATGATGAAGAGGACCTCCACACCTTCGACACCGACGCCCTCCAAGAGTTCATGAACACCCTCAGCACCCCACCCCCAGGAGCAGGGCAGCCCAGCTGCATCGAGGAGACCCCACTCCCTGCACAGACCACACAGCAGGAAGCACCCACCACCCCGGTTGTCTCCCAGGATCCCCACGACCAACACATGGCATTTCAACGCCGCGTGTTGGAGGGCCAGAAGGAAATGGCTGAGCAGGTGCGGGTGGGGTTCGACCTCATGGCAGCCAAACTAGATGCCATCCATGGGTGTCTACGTCCCATCAGGGACCACTTACAGTCCCTAACGGACACCCACAGTCCGCTCCATGGTCTCCAACGAGCCATGGCTGACATCGCTGGAGTCATGACTCGGAGACAAGAACACCTGTCTAGTCAGAGTGGCTCCAGCGATCTCAGCCGGGAGTTGGGACACATGCGGAGGCTCATGGAGGACATGGTGCGGATGGATGCAGAAAGGATGGCTGCCACAGCTGTACATCATCGACATGTAGCTGGGATCTTCCATGCCCTGCAGATCCTCATCATGGCATTGCTGCCACAAGGCCTGGCGCGGATGAATGCTGCTGCTCCATCCACATCTCCGCCCCCTGATGTGTCAGTGCCCCACAGTGCAGCAGACATTCCACCTCCGGCACCTGATGTGTCACTGCCACACAGTGCGGACGACAATCCACCTCCGGCCCCTGATGTGTCAGTGCCCCACAGTGCTGCAGCCGAAACACCACCACCCACAGGTGAGGCACATCACACATCAGAGGACGATGATGTGAATGAGACTGCCGTTGTGGTAATGAGGAAGCGGTAGCATTAATCTCCGCCATATGGCCTGTTTCAGCTTGGTTCGGCCCTTTGCAACATCACCTTCCACTGTCCCCCGATACACTCTGCGGCACTCACCTTGGACCTCGACATGGACTGCCATATTCTGTTTGGTTACCAATGACACAGCAATCAGACTGTGGACTGAACTCTTCCTCTTCCGATGAATCTGTAGTTCCCTAATGGACTCTGGCTGGCCCTCCACGGGGCAACAATGTAAAGTGGGGTTTGCATGGCCCTGTACTGCTCCAGCTACAACACTCCACTGAATGTGACTAAAACATTCAAATTCACACAGATGTGTCATGTCTATGATCCCCCAAGTATGACAGTATGGATGAATGTAAGGTCACTGATTCCCCCTCACGTCCAATTAGCACATGTTGTGGGGCTTGGGTCACAGGGTGCAACATTGCCGATTGTGGTCCGGGTGGCACAGACACTACAACGGAGACACACGCATTGGTTAATTCCTTGTCCAGGCCAGAACTGAACCACGCCCAGAGCTCATTGTTCATACCCTACGCTGGACTGGCATACGCCAGCCCAGCCCACTCTGCTTACGCTCACAGGGGGTGACGACACAGCTACATGTCCCAGGTCTTCCCTGTAGTGATCTGCTGGTCACTGGTCTAGTCGTCAGCATGCCACAGCCACTCCCTGAGGGCTGGTTTACACCCACACCACACCCATCCAGCACAGACGTCACAGGACATGTGACCCTGCCAATAAAAGGGGCCCACCACAGCACATCCCCCACTGTCGGAGGTGACATGATGGCGTCCGCATCCACGGAACACAATCATAAAGGGTCCGTGACTTGCGTTGCACTGAGTTGGTGGCACCCGATGGCCTGGGTCCGGCACGGGCCTACCGCCACGTGGCGATGACTTGCGTTGCACTGAGTTGGTGGCACCCGATGGCCTGGGTCCGGCACGGGCCTACCGCCACGTGGTGATGACTTGCGTTGCACTGAGTTGGTGGCTCCCGATGGCCTGAGTCCGGCATGGGCCTACCACCAAGTGGCGATGACTTGCGTTGCACTGAGTTAGGCCCACCTGAAGAGCTGAGCGGGTGTGCAGCCTGCGATGATGCGTTGGCCTCGATACCGCGTCCAGCATATCAGGACTCGATTTGATTTGTGAGCCCTGCTGGACCGCAGTGTACGCGCAGGCAGCAGTCAGCACACACACGGCTCCGCGGTGCGGTGCCGCAGGGTGCGCTGGGGGCCCGTGGCGCGGGATACAGCCATCGGCTGAGGAGGTTGCACCGGCACGTGGAGGGCCCTCTTGGAGACACGCCGGTGGTGGTGGCAGGTGAGCATTGAGGCCTGGGTGTGCAGGGGCGGGCAGTCATCGCTGGGTGGCGGACCGATCTGGGGACCAGGGCTGGGGTGCAGCAGGCGCACAGGATCGCGCAGGCACCACCGGTCACGGCAGCGGCCTCGTGGCTGGGTGGGGGGCGCCGCCCTGGCAGACACGGCCCTGCATGCGCTGACGAGATGTGCGCGGGTTGGCTTGGGATGTAGTCACCTCATCTCCAGTGTGAATGCGGCCGTTGAATGTGGTCGGGCACGTGTGTGTAGGCCCATGGTCATGATATGGCGGACACAGAGACACACGCAGTAGTTACTGTGGTGGCCATCCCAGAACTGGACCACGCCCAGGGCCCCGGGGTATTCATTTGCGACATACGCCGGCCAAGGCCGCTCCGCTCAGGCTTACAGGGGGGGACCACATGGCTCCATGTCCAAGGGCTTCCACACTGCCTGGGGTACCCTGTTTGCGTCCACTGTCCACTACACTGCAAACACCAGCAGTAGATGTCCACATGGACATGTCTGTGCTCTGCATACTGCAGTCTGTCCAGCACATCTCCGCAACACTTGGCATTGTGTCCTTTCTTGTTGCTGGGTCACTTGCCTCCTTCACACATTCTTGGTTTCCACCTCTCCCCACATTCTGCAATTGTGTGGCAGAGGGGCTCTGCCTTTGTGAATTGTTTGTCTACATGTCTGGCCCCTGTTACCACGGTTACTTGTGTTGTCGTGTCCGGTAGTTGGGTATGTTGGTTGGCATGTTATATGTGATTATGCTACATGTGCTCTCCCACAGTTGTGTGTTGTGTGATTGTGGAGTTGAGGTGTGTGGTGTGTGGTGTGTTCAGTTAGTACTTACCAATGAGCAGTGCATTGCCATAGGTGCCATCCTGGAAGCGCTGGTTGATGATGGACTGTCGGAAGATGTATGTATCATGCATGCTGCCTGTGAAGTTGGCGACGACATTGGTGAACTGTCCCGGGTGGTCCACTGTTGCCTGCACATTTTGGAATGCGTGTGCTTTCTGTAGCGGTAATTGTGTGCAGGGTCGGCAGGGGGCACAAGTGGTACATGTGTACAGTCAATTGCCCCTGACACGTGCGGTAAGGCCGCTATGGCGTAATTCCCTTGCATGGTCTCCAGCTGTTCATGCACAGCGTGGGGGAAGTGAAGGTGCAGGGGTATCAGGATGATACAAACCGTGATGTTTACAGGTATGATGAATCCTGCGTAATGAGACCGTAACAGATGTTTGTGTGGTCGTAACCTTCCTTTTCTTTCCTGCGGAGGTTACGGGCACACGGACTGCTGTTACAGTGTATTTGGACTGGATTTATCATACCTGTATGCATTCCGGTTTGTCCAAGTGCTATACACTGTACCAGATTACGTTTGTGACTATGAGGACGCTTGACCATTGTCACCATTTCTCCAACAGGTTTCTGACTACTGTTTCGGGATATGGGATGGTATTGGGGAGTTCCCATCAGCATTTGCAGTTTATTGGATCCACACGTTGCCCTGGTGAAGTTCCCCGTTGGGAATGGAACGAGTTGACTGAGCTTTTCTTTTTGTTGTTTATGTATTTGTAATAAAGTTCTGTTTTTCCACTACCGTTGGCTAATGGACTTCATGACCTGGGGGGGAGGGTCCGGGGGTGGTTGCGGTGGGTGTTGTGGCCCTCTTGGGTCTCCAGGCTGCATGTTCGTTGTCTCCATGGCATCTGTTGGTCTTCAGATGTGGCTCTAGGCTGGGCTCCCTTTCATACTGCAGGTTGTCGTCCTGCTTAACACCAGTAGAAGGCAGGCAGGGGCGTAGCTAGGCCTTAGGCTGCCCGTGGCGGCCCCTGCGTTTGCCGCCATTGGCAAAATTATAGAAGAGCGGGGGGGTGTGGTAGCGGCCGCGACCGATTCTTGCAGCCGCAACGGCCGCAGGTAAGAGCGGGGGGTGGGGGGAAGGAGGGCCGGCTGCCGCCCCAAAACTCGTGCCGCCTGGGGCGGTCCGCCCCCATCGCCCCCCCCTAGCTACGCCACTGAAGGCAGGTGTTGAATCCCTGCTGCTAACGCTCCTTATCGCCTGTTTTCGGATCGCATCGCAGATCTGGCTGGTCGGTGTGAATATCGCGGAGTGGTGTTTTCGTGTGTTTTTGCACGGGAACGCCTACTCTGCATATCATTAGTGTTAGTTGTCGCTCTCATCCGTGGCGATGTTTTTTGCGGCAGCTATTGCTGGAAAACTGGCGATATCGGCAGTTTGCACCAGCTTGAGAATAGGGCGATAAATCTATCACCACTTTTGCGGCGCTAAAGTGCTGATAAATCAGCGATAAGTCCTTGAGAATATGCCCCTTAGAGTGGCACTCACAGTCAGTGGCAAAATCATAAATGTACTTGGAGCAGTAGCTGGCCATGCCTAAAAAGGATCACTGCATGGTAACATCTTCTTGAGGGCAAATAGACGGCAATGCTTGTACCTTTTCGGGGTCAGGAGTCATCCCCTTTTCAGAGAAAGGTAGACCAAAGAATTTAAGTTTGTTTCTGTGAAACTCACTCGTCCCTGCATTTAGTGTAAGACCTGCATCAGAAATCAGATGGCGTACTTTTGTGAGTGCTTTATCATGCTTCTTTCATGTAGCCCCAAACACCAAGATATCATCACTGTGGTTAAAACCATATTTGACAGGCTGAATTTTTCAACTAATGACATCTTGAAAGATTTCTGCAGCTGACAACACACCAAAGCGGAGTCTTTTATGTCTGAACAAATGAACATGATTTGAAAAAGTAGTAATTTACCTACAGTTTTCTTCCAGTTCAAGTTGATGGTAGCATTTGTTCAAGTCAAGGCAGGAGAAAACTTTGGTGCCATTCAGTGACGTGATCATGTCCGCAATGTGTGGACCTGGATGTCTTTCTCTTTCAATTGCTTTATTGGCCTGTCACATATCAACACGAATGCGCACTCAACCTCCACTGTCCTTTTTTGGCAACACCACAATGGGTGAAACCCACAGTGTTGGACCAGTAGAGCACTCGATGATTTGATGCTTTAACAGTGTTTCCAGTTCTTTCTCAACGGCTTCCTGTAAGTGAAAAGCAATTCGACGTTGTTGCTGTGCAGCAGGGTGAATATCCTCATTAATGTGAAGCTGGACCTTCATTGTCTTAAGTTTCCCAAGTCCATGGAACAATGTCAGGAATTGACTCACTAATTCAGAATGGCCATTCAAGTTGTAGTTAATAGAGATCAGTCCCATGTCAGCAGTAGTATTGAAACTTAGTAAGCATGCACTCGCCGACGTACCTGAGAGGGCACGAACTGGCACTTGCACTGTCTTTTTCTTGTGCTACATGGTCGCTACAAAGGATCCTTGACTCTGCATGGGAGTAGAAGCTGCCTCGGTGTACACCTTTGTTTTCGACATGGTGTCAGACATGGTATCAGAGATAGTTCTTTGTACTTTTCTGCCGGCATGAAGTTTATCGATGCACCACTGCTATAATTAAAGTTGTAGGGCACCCATCACCTTGAGCGTTATTTAAGGACAATGTCCAAGTTAATTTTGTCTCTTCATGTGATGATTCTCTTTTGATTTATGTTTTTCTTTGCAAGTGGCCAATCCTACATGCGCACGTTGGTCTGTGACTGACATCAGCATCGCACATCCATCTTCCTCACAGTCACTCGATGATGACGTTAACAAACCTTTGGAAGATGAATTTGATGACGATTGACCTTGTTTTGTTTCCGCTTGCCTTAGTTGATGTTGCCATTTGGCCTTGTGTAAGTGGCTAGAGTGCTTCTGGAACTTTCTGGCGTCCATCTTCTTGTCTCTCCGTGACGCACTTGGGGGGATATTCTCAAGAACGTGTGATAACCACCGCAAAATTAGCTTCACGCAACTTTGCATATCGCAGTCCATTGCGAGAAAATAACACCGTCTTAACGTCCAATTCCCAAGCCGGCGGGACCATGCGATAGCAGCATGATAACGCGCCAAATGACCGCGTAACAACCAACGCGACAAGCAAAAAATGTGAAACACGAACGCCCAAAAAGTTGCGATGCCACAAAGCGCGATAACAAAATCAGCGAAAACCAGCGACAGGCCTGCAATCCCCACGCGTCATGCGGGAAAATGCAACATAAAAGCAAAAAAAAAAAAAACTCAAAACCAATCCAAACTGCGTAGCACCTTGGATGCACCCGGACCGAGTGCAGAGGACAAGCCGAACTCCACAAGCCCCACGGAGGACCAGCCAGGAACCCCCTGTTCGGGGAAGGGCAAGGAGAAGAGGAAGAGGAAGACGGGGTTCAGTCCGCAGGAAGACCGGATCATCGTCACGGAGGTGATAGAACACCATCAACAACTGTTCGTCACCTCCACTGCGGCTCTGGCAACCCAAACGGAAATCTGGCAGTACTTCGTCACCAACGTCAATGCAGTCGGAGTGTCGAGGAGGTCAATGGAGGAGGTCAAGAGGCGCTGGCATGAAGTGCACATCCAAACCAAGGTGAAACTCGCCGCCAACAGGAAGGAAGCAACGGCGACTGGAGGTGGGAGTCCTGCGCCACAGGAGGAGCTGGATGAGCTGGAGGAAATGGTGGCCACAGTCATCACTGTGGAGACGGTGGCAGGAGTTGGGGGCCTGGACACAGCTCGAAATGACCTGACCCAACAGCAACAGGGTGAGTAACCACCAGGGACTGGGGGACGGGGGAGATGGGCACAATGGCACACATGCACAATTAAGTAGAGCACACTGCACACGCACAATGACTGTGGAACATGTCCCTGATACACTTGCAACACTGCAGCACACATACAAACACCAAGTAGGCCCCCGTCCACCATGTGCACATATGGGCCCCCTCCAAATCACCAACGACACAACCGAGCCATGCACATGTGATGAATCCAGAAAAGCAGTGGCTGTGTGAGCCACACTGACTATGCAAGTGACACTGCATGCCCGATAGCATGGCAGCAGCCAAAAAATATGACATGGTGCACAGGTCGACATGGAGGTGGCCCACTGCGGATTACATCCGTAAAGGATTAGATCACACTCTGACATATCTACGTGCAACCACAACCCATGCCGTCCAATACATGCAGCAGACATACAATGCACAAGGCCACAAAATCTGTCCAAGAGCACATATGACCCAAGTCGCAAACATTTCAGCCCCCGAAAAGCACACAATTCAAAGACAAACCGCCTCAAAGGGATAAGGGTACACGAAACAGAGCTGCAGGGGCAACTCCCCCACAATGCAGCACACACACATAGCAATCACAGAACATCAGCAATGACGGCAATGTGGTACAAAGTGCAACACCTACACCACAGGACAGAGGACACAACAGGTTCCGCTTGTGCGTAGTAACTGTCCACCCACATCTGGCATTGCCTGACACTATGTAATGATAATGTACGGATACTACCACACATCCGTCACGTACTCAAAAATCCCACTGTCTGCCATCAAATAGCCAGCTCTACCAAAACAGTCACAATGTAAATTGGCATGCAGTCTGAATGTAAACATCTGCAAAGCGTCAACATACATGGGAAACTCTGTTAACCTGCATCTCCCCTTCACATTGCAGAGAGACAATCAACACCTCCTGCAGAGCAGACCACACATCTCATCAGTGATGATGAAGAGGACAACCTGCACATATGTTAAGACACCCTCCAACGGCTAATGGACAGCATCCGCACCCCACCCCCAGGAGCAGGGCAGGCCAGCTGCCTCGAGGTGACCCCACCACCTGCACAGACCACACAGCAGGAAACACACACCACCACGGCTGTCTCCCAGGACCCCCATGAGCAATACATGGAATTTCAACGCCGTGTGTTGGGTTGCCAGGTGGACTTGGCTGATCAGCTGCGGGTGGGTTTCGAGCTCGTGGCGGCCAAACTCGATGCCATACATGGGTGTCTGAGTCCCATCAGGGACCACGTACAGTCCCTAACGGACACCCCCTGTCCGCACCATGCTCCACGACAATCCTTGGCTGACCTCGCTGGGGCCATTGCTCTGATACGAGAACTGTCTAGTCAGACCGGCACCAACGATGACAGCACAGAGTTAGCACAGATGCGGAGGACAATGGAGACCATGGAGCTGGAAGTATGGCTGCCACGGCTGAACACCAGCGAGATGTAGCTGGGATCTTCCATGCCCTGCAGTTCATCATCTTGCCTTTGCTGCCACTGAGCCAGTCCCAGATAACTGCAGCGGGAACTTTGACAGACACATCTCCGACCCCTGATGTGTCAGTGGCACACAGGGATGCAGCCCCATCACCTTCGCACCCTGATGTGTCAGTGGCACACAGTGATGCAGCCATTACACCGCCACACACACCGGACACACCGGACACAGAAGAAGTATCAGAGGAGTAAGATGTGGATGGTAAATACTGTGCGAGGAAGGAGGCAGTAGCATCCATCACCGCCATATGGCCTGTCCCTGCCTGGTTCTGCCCTATGCATCATGCCCTGGGACAACACATTCCACTGACCCCCAGAACACTCTGCGACATTCCCCCGGACCCCGACACGGACTACCACATCTTCACTGCTTGACAATTACACAGCAATCCTGCTGCGGACTGCACTCTCCCGCTTCCAAATCACTATTCAATCCCCAAAGGACTCTGGTTGGCCCACCACTGGGCTTCCATGTAATGTGGGTTTGGATGGCCATGTACAGCTCCAGCTCTGTCATTCACCAGAATGTGAATAAAACATTCTAAATCACACAGATGTGTCATGACTATGTTCACTCACGTATGAATGTATGGCTGGATGTAGGGTCAATGATTGCACAAGAAGGTACACCCTGGTAAATGACATCAATGCGCATGTTTATCCCTGAGACACATGGCCAATTGGATGACTGTGAAGGTGAGTACTAGCTGTGTCCCCATTGCACATTAACAACAATCTCACAACCCCCCAACGTAGGCACACGTCCATGTATTGAATAGGGCTGTGTGTAGGAATGACCAAATCGGTAGCAGGCCAGAAGTGGTGTTCTACGTCACATGTGACAACAGAATTTCACATTGCATACCTACTCACACACATCTGTGTGGACACATTCTGTAATGATGTATGACATTGCTCCACATGGTCAGAGGTTGGACACCATACACACATTGATGAAGACACATAAGTGCACAGGTCGGCCAGCAACTATCCCAAAACAATGTCTGGCTCACAGAGGTGGAGCTGTCAAAAGGGACCCACCCCCATTGTACATGCGTCAGTCAGTCCCTCCCTGTGTAGGGACGATGCTCATTGTGGCACACGAGTGGTCAATCTAATCAACACTCATCACAGTTAGACACCAGTGAAGTTCCGTAGACTTTATTGGCATGTGCGTGTCAGTACGGACAAGGCAACGGCCACAACATGCAGGGACATGCTTAAGACACTTACACGCAGCATGGGAACATGTCGAGATGCAGGAAATGGGGAGGCAAAAATGAACACCAATCATCACGGATGGCAACGGTCTCAGCCCACCTTGCCTTGCTGGACGAGTTATGTGTTGTTTGGCGTCTGCCCATTGCCCCGTGGGAGGGGGCATGACTCACAGCCCATGGGGTCTGCATAGTGCTCTGCCACCCGACTGCGCCGACTGTCTGCTCTGCTGACAGTGATCAGGTGAAAGGGTCCGACAAGTTTACATGTCGTGCTACATTGCCATGTGTGTACTCTCCCCCCAGCAGTGTGTCCGAATTGGTGACGTTGCCAAACGACGCTGTGCTGCTCCGACCATGGAACTGCATCACCTTGCACAGGTGTGTGTACACACGCGTAGTTCCACGCACATGCATTCAGAGTCCAGACGAAGGCAGACATGTCCTCTGTTGTGGTGGGATATGTGAGCATTCCCCACGATGCAACAAGGTGTTGGGACCTGTGCTGTGGGTGACAATCCGATGTGGCTGCAGGAACGTAGTTACTCGTACATGAATGCCAGCGCAGCTTCATGTGCAATGTGTTCCAATAGTACGTCGTTGTCTGGTTCAAGGAACGCCAGGGTGAGCCAATCCATTAACTGGTCTGGGCAGATGTGCTCAGTCCACGCCGTTTCCCCAATCCACAACACAGCCCAATAGGGGAGCGCCTCGATGTGGTCACTGCACACGAGGAGTTGTGCAATCTCCCATGCGCAACTGCCAGCACATACGCCAGAGATCAGTGCATCAGATGCACGGCTATCCCGGTGACACTCCTGTTCGTGGGCCAACAGGGGGTGCACTGTTAGGTCATAATCCAATTCAGCTACCATTGCGTTGGATAGGCAGACCTCCATGGGCCACTCGAATGTGCATGATCGACAGTGGAACCAGGGCTGGACGCAGGTGACGTAGGCAAGACGGAAACTCGGACGGAAACTGATTCGCAACACTGCCATTGGCAGGGATCCCAACAGATGCAGCATTCATGCACGGTACAGTTCCACGTGACAGGGGTTGTGCATGTGCCCGGCAATGCCTGCCATTGCATTTGTTGGTCTCGTGGCACCGGCACTCCTCAGACCGGCGGAATTTCGTTGGACGATATGCCACAGCTCTGGGCAATGAATCGTATGTGGGTGCAACGTTTGGACGTATGGGTAGTTTTTAACCAATGTGTCAAGGGCATCCCTTGCAGGTGTAGGTCATGCAGGGACAAGTGTGTGTGGGGTGTGGGCACGTTGGTGTTTCATTAGCGCAGTTCGTGGTGTGGGAGTCGACGTAGGCTGGTATGGTATCTCACGCAGGGTGTGCCAGCCGCATTCAGGGCCAAGGTCGGGGGTTCGCTTAGCCTTCAGCCTTGTGTGTTGAGACAAAGGAGCTTTCATTCCTGATTTTAGTCTGACTACTTCTTGCATTACTTAAATGTGATGTGGACTTCGCGCTGACTTTGATGCCAGGCCTGTGATTTGGGGTGCACAGATTTCGTGACACACGCAGCTGTTGGCATGTTTGCATGAGCCAAGGGCCCGATTGGCCTTGCGCTCCTTGTTCAGTCTCTCTCTTTCTCTCTCTCCCTGTCCTTTGATGAGTGCCTGACACACCTTCTTATCTTGGGTATTGTCTTGCAGGCTGTGAGTCACAGATTGTCCAGGGATGCACCGCCATGACTCTTCATAATAGTTGTTTGTTGACAGATTAGTATGTGACATTTTGTTTGGTCTTTCAATGGTGAATGTGTGTATCTGGATTTCAGTGCTCAAACATATGTTGATTGTTGCAATTGTGCGACATCAGGTGGGTGCTTTTGTTCATGTTTTTGTGCCATTGATGTGCAGTGTCTTGGTCCGATGGAGGTGGGGGGTGCCCGGGGTGGGGGGGGGGCGTGGTCCCGGGGGGGGTGGCGGTGGGTGTTGTGGCCCTCTTGGGTGTCCGGCACGCATGTTCAGTGGCTCCATGGCATCTGTTGTTCTTCAGGTGTGGCTCTGGGCTGGGCTCTCTTTTGTGGGGCAGGCTGTCGTCCGACTTTACACCAGGTCAGAGCAGGTGTTAATTTCCTGCTGCTAACGCGCATTATCGCATGTTTCGTGGTCTTTTCGCCGATGTGGGCGATGAATTTTTCGCAACTTTGGCTGCGATAAAGTGCCGATAACTCGGCGATAGCTCCATTGAGAATATGCCCCTTGGTTTCTCTTTCGCTCTGCAAATTGTTATGAAATGGTTTTCTTTCCCGAAGCCTTTGCATATCTGTCCGATGGTGGGACATTTATCTTCATGTGGAAATGCAAATCCACAGCAGAAACACAATTTCTTTGTCTTCTGAGATATCACTCTGTGGGCCTCTGCTTTGTGTTTTGGCTTACTTTTCATACTCAATGCTGATTCATTTTGGGTTGTTCCAAATTCCATATCAGCAGCCTGTCGATTGGCACATTCCTCTGCTCTTACAGCTATGAGCTCTTTCTCCAAACTGAGCATTTCATGCAGCATGCGTCATCGGAATGAATCGTATAGGCAACATCGATAACTCTAGGATGCATGGATTCTTAATCATTGAACTCACAGAACTTGCAGTGATTTATGAGCGTATCAAGTCTCTCAACAAACTCATCAATCATTTTACCAGGTTGCTGTCTTGCTTGGTTGAAGGTGTACTTTTCATAGTCGACATTCAGTATTGGATTGAACTTGGCTTCCAATGGTTTCCTGATCTGATGGTATGATACTTCATAAGCTTGTGATATCTTCTTTATCACTTCTTTTACTCCCTTACCAGCAAAGTTCAGCAGTTTGTCATCTGCTTCTTCTAAAACATCTATGAAGTCATTGAACGTTTTGATCCAGGCAGTCCATTTGGCACCAATATTCAGCTTTTTGGAGATTTTGAAAGTTGGCGGTGGTTGAAGGAACACAGCAGCATTGTATTTTGTGCTATTTCCCACTGACATTGAGCGTATATGCGGTTCAGACAGCATTTGATCCTCACCATCTCTTTGCTAGGTGGCACCTCTGTAAGCATCAGCCTGCTCACAAGCACTCAGGTTGTCGCACTTGAACTGAGGTCGGTAGACTCCATCTTCCTTCTTCTTGGTAAGTAATGGTTTCGTTTATTGGAAATGCTCGTCACCACTCTCGACTTTATGCATTATACCTGGCTGTCACTGCCTTTAGCGATTCTCTGTGCCTGGTCATCTCTGTCTTTTGCTCTTTCCTGTACCTGGCTGTCACTGTCTTTAGCATTTCTGCTGTGTATCGGTGCTGGCTCTGTTTTATGCTGTGTCGCAGCATCTCTTCTTTTGGCCCTACCTGTAGATGTTTGGCAGGCTTGCTGACTGTGCTCCTCCGTAGGGCCTTCACCTTCTTCGAAGACCTCTGAAAACCTGGAGGCGCGCTTTGACTCCACATACACCAACTGTAGACCTCTTCTTGAGGCGCATGTGGCATACACAAGCAGTTTGCTGGACCACGGCAAATTCTAAGGGAGATCAGTCTTGTATCTTTGGGGGTCACGTAGCCCCTATCTTGTCGCAAGCTGTAGCATCCTACCCAGCCCAGGAGCATGTAACAGACCACGCCATACATGAAGTTGTGGTTTGCACATCTTTATTCTTCAGCATGCAACTGTTAACTGAATGCACTGGGTTACAAACTTCATTATCCCCACCCAGCCACACCCAACAGATTACGTAACACATGTAAGGAATCTGACGAGGACCACTAGAGGTCTCGTACATACGAACACAGGATACAACACCATCCATACCTTTGTTAAGGATGTGTACCAATTACAAATATCACTCAACTTAGAATCACCTTTAACACCAATTCAATTTGAATGAATGTTTTTGAAGAAAGGTGTTTCCAACTTGTGTCACTTGCCCTCCTAAGAAATTTTCCAGAAGAACAACAAATCTTCTTATGATGTGGTCTTAACATTCTGTTCATTATTAGTGTCACTAGCTCAAAGTGTGAAGAAGTGCACTGTTTTCTTTGTGTTGAAAGTTTCATTTCAATACTCTTAGTTCCTTAAACATTTTTGATCACCATTACTGAGTTAATATATTATAAAAGGAACTGTTTTTCAAAATGTCTATTCAATTAACCTGAGAATATAATACTACTGCCTCTTCTGTCTTTTTCAGAGGATCCACAAAATTACCTCAAACCAATCCCCCTGAAACCGTTTGAGGTGGGCTTCAGCCCACATAGTTAGGATGTATGTTAACATGATCCTGTCAGTCAGCCTTTACTGTTATATACTTACAGTATTTCCAGCAGGATACACAATTTGCAACAGATATCCAGGTCTGGCATTCCAAGAGTGAGCCCTACTGCCAAGCACCTGAATACACCCTTGGCTCCAAGGACTGAAAAGATAAGCCATCCCAATTAATAGCAAGGGCTCTACTGCAACTATCCCGAATTGTGTCCTTTCTTTTCTCTCTCTTCTCTGCTTGCTTTCTTTTGTGAGGCCAGATGCAGTGCTTAATTTGAGCCGGTGGCTTCCAGTGTCAGCACCGGCACTTAATTGTCAACACCTGCACTTATGACAGCCTGCCACATGCTGGCGCTGTTTGTGTAATTTGGAGATGAGAACAACAGTGGTTTATTAGTTGAATATACATTGAAAACGACTTGTACATGCTGCCTAGCCATTCTTATCGTTCGGGAGGCCTGGAATAGTTTGTATTGTCACACCTGTAGGAGTGTGAAGGTTAATAGTTGTGTTGTTACTGGCACTGGCTGCACTGGTGGGGAAATGGGTGGTGCAAGATGCAGTAGCCTCCTAATGAGGGCACTGGCATCTATTTTCTTTTCAAACTAAGTACTGTCATTATGTAACGTTTAGTTGTGATGATTTCTTTCACATTTAGCTAGGGTTGAAACACCTGCCAATGTTTTTGCATGTGACCAGGAGTTGAATTACTTAAGTATACTTGGCTATTGCTGTGTGCCATCGTTATCATCAGTCGCATAGTTCTTCATTCTCACTTTTGCAGATATATTTTTAATGTACCACTTGTGAATCACTTTCCTGGGAGCTTCAACCACTTTCGAAATGTTTGGACATTTCTTTCAAAGTCATGATGAAATTGAACCAGTAAATAACCTATTAATGTTTAGTTTGTTGCTTATCTAACATCTGTATGTAGTAAATCAGACACACTATAGTAGGCAATTTTTTAGAATTATTTCATAAATTTAATTTTGGTTCCCATTCCATAGAATATCTAGAATATCTTAAAGAATCACTGTTCCCTTTTCTATTGTAATTACCCAGGTTTCCTTATGGGTAATTTGGGTTGAGCTAATCCTATATCACAAAAAAGAAGAGCAAGTCATCAATATAGTACAGGGCATGAGGGAAGGCCGTATGCCTGACACCACCAGAATGGTGTGACAGTCCACAATGTATTAGTAGGGAAGCAAATTGAATAAAAATTCCATGATCTGTCCACAGTCTCTTATGGATGAGGAAGTGAGAGAAATTAGGTTGTTGTTTGAGCGGGGTGAAACCTTACTCAAGCAACAGCCACAATTCCTGTCAGGGTGAGTCACACAAAAGTCACTAAATTAACCTGTGCTTAACCCTTTGGTAGCTTGGTACAAAATCAGTCGGGCTTAACGTAGCGGCAATGTGTAAAGTATTTATGCAGCACATAAACAGCAATAAAGTGACAACACAACACAAGAAAAATCCCACACCAATTTAGAATAATAGAGTAAAATTTAATAAATTAGTTGACACAAAAATGAAAAAGATCCAATCGGTAACACTGGAGTTATGATTTGTTAAAGTTTATAATGAATAATAGCACCTAAAAGATAAAAATGCGCCAACCATGGACATCTAGTCCTGTGAGATCAGGGCAAAGTTGAAAGTTATGATCGACCGCGATGGAGCGCTGGTTGGATGCATGAAGAGGACTGAGCACGGTCTCTGCTTACCATCAGATTTAGAGGACATTTTGAAGAAAAATGTCTGAGAAGGTAAAGTTCACCAGGGCATGGCAGCTGGCAGTGTCAGAGGAGAAGGCGTCATTGTCGGGGAGCCGCTGGATAAAATTGCGGGGAAGATTCCTCCATTTGGACTTAGTCCATTTTTTGGAAGTCAAAATATTTTAGTGGGCTGAAGCTGCAGGCTGTCACCAACAGGGGCTCCATGAGGCCGGATGCCCCTTCTTCGAGAAACCGCTGAAAAAGGATTTGCTGCTGCGGAGAAGAATGTAGCAGGAGCTGCCACAAAGTCAGGCCGACCGACTATGTACTTTGGGCAGGTAGACGAGCAGGTGGGTCATGGTCTGTTCTTAGAACACTTTGTGGTAGCAATTTGTTCAAAGTCCTAAGTTTTGGATTTGGGCTATCTAGTCACCTTTAGCACAACTTCCAAGGGTCCAGGACTGGAGGGGAATCTCTTGGAGTGTCAGGACTTTCTCAGGCTGGGTCCAAGTGTGAGTTCCAGATTGTTAGAGCCTTTTCTGTCCCTGAGGTGCTGCTCAGGAGGCCAGCCAACTAGCTCTTGGTGTCACTGTAGATGTCCTGTGTTCAAGTAGAGAAGCATGGCTGAAACAGCAGGGCAGGCTTCTGAGGGCACAGAGCTGGCTTCAGGCAGGAGGGAGGTCCTTCTTGGTGCAGCAAGGCAGTCATTCGAAGTACATAGCATGCCACATCAGCAGGCAGTCTTCTGAGAGTCCTTCCGCAGGTCAGAAGTGACCTGAAGAGTGTGTCTGAGCATCCTATTTTTACACCTGGTGCCCCCTTTTAAGTGAGAGAAACATCTGAAGGCCTTTTCCCCAACCCCCCAGAAGTGTCTGGAATTTCCAGTCTCCCTGCCCTGGTACCAGTCTGTCTGCAGGCACAATAGGCTAGTGTCAAGTTCTTTGTGTAAGAGAAAAGGATCCGTCGTTTGAAGTGTAAGTTGGGCTGTGCACAGCTCTGCCCCCCCCCCCCATCCAGGCACACCTAGTCTCTCTATTGTGTGGCTGTCCGGGAGGAATACACAAAGGCCATCTGCCAATTACACCTGGTCATGTGACCCAGTAACAGGCTGCAGGCACCAAATAGTTAAGACTAGAAAATGCCAATTTTCTAAAAGTGGTATTTTCAGAATTGTGACTTAACATCCGGCTTTACCATTAAAGAGGATTTTAAATTACAATTCCTCAGACACCAAACATGACTTTCCCACCTGTTCCCAATAAAAAGTTGTTTCTTATTAAATGTAATAAGGGAAACCCAATGTTTTCCTATGGCAGATGTAGGCCTCACATTAGTGAAAAACAAATTTGTGAGATTTTCACTACCAGGACATGTAAAACATAAACGTAAGTGTGCAACTTTTTAATTACAATATACCCTGCCCTCTGGGCTGTCTAGGGCCTAGTTTAGGGGTGACGTATATGTAATAAAAAGAGAGTTTAAGGCTTGGGGGTTATTTAGCCAAGTTGAATTGGCAGTTTAAAACTGCCAACAGGCTGCAATGGCAAGCCTGCGACAAGTTGTTAAGGGGCTACTTAAGTCGCTGGCTGAATAAATACAGCAGGCCCACTAGTATCATTTAATTTAGCCGCTCTAGTCATACGGTATACCATTTTATTAGGGACTTATAAGTACTTATAGGTATATAAGTGCACATAAGGACTAAATTAAATATGCCAATCAAGTGTAAGCTAATTTTACCATGTTTTGGGGGTGAGTCCAAGCACTTTAGCACTGGTTAGCAGTGGTAAAGTGCACAGAGTCAGAGGGCCAACAACAACAAAGTCAAAAAAATAGGAGGGGTAAGCAATATTGTACGTCATTTCCACTCTCTTCTCTCCGACCTACCTTCCATTATCATTCATACCTTCTCCTTGACTTATACTGTAATGCACCATTTTCCTATTGTTATAGATGTCTGAGATGAGCCTGCTGACAGCACTGTCGAATTTCTTCATGCAATTTTTCAATATTATCAAGTTTTTGCATGTGCTTGGCAATTAACCCCATTTTCCTACTGCCTGCCTTTTTGCTGGCAAGTCTCACTGGCCTGGTCTACCCTCTGCTTGAACCACCCACACTCAATCCTCAAAGGCAAGAACCACAGTCTCCCTCTCTCCTGCACATTCCCCTGCCCCCTCTATGATCCACTAACAACTTTGTCTTTCCAATTGTCTGACATATATTCTCATTCCCTGTCCCCTGGTCCACATTTCTCTTGGTTCACTCTCTACCAGAACTACCTTCCATTTTAACCACCCTCTGTAAGCTCCCCATTTCCCTGATCCTTCCTTATCCTGACCATCTAGTCCCAGCCATGCTCTCTCACTGGCTATCTCCTCGCCAGGCCCACCTTAACCCTTGCCAATCCTCCTCTAGCCTACATAGACCCTGCCCTACACTATAGTTGAGGAACAGGCCACCAATAGAGTTCTCCCCTTCTTTGGCTGCCCTCAGACTTGGACGTAGCCCATTTCTCAAACCGTACCTCCTTCTGATCCCAATTCTCTGTGAACTAACCCACGTCTTACCTAGCCCGCCATGTTCCCGGCCCACCTTCTGTATGATCACAGTTTACCATAACCTGAGTGTTGTCTAACCCATCCCTCTTCCTTGGCACACTTCTTGGTCCGACCATATCATGGTCATCAGCTTTTTGCCACATACCTTTGCCTAACTTACCCATTCTCTAGCCCACCCTTTACATTTTTTACTCACCATTTCCCTGTTCAACATTTGACTGGACCACTCTCTTGTTAGTTTAATCATGCACTTGGTATGATCCCCCCATTGCCTCCCTCTCAGTGGATCTACCCCTCTCACTTACAAGTTTCTTGCTGGGTCATGTGGAACAGTCTATAGTTGCTGCTCAGCCTCTCAATGGCCAGTTTGGGATTCTTCAGAACAAGCTCCTCAAATGACATTTTTGAGTAGTCTGTAATGAGAGGGAAAAAAGCATATTTAGATTTTAAGTTTTACCTCTCATAGAGTGTCTCGACTATGCCCCTAGATTCAATAGTAGATGTGATGTAACAACAAAATCATAAACACACAAACATTAGATGGATACAGTGTTAACTCAGTGGGATATAATAACATTAGATGCTATAGTGGAAGTGAGATATAAGGGATAATACTGCCTGGATATGATATAAAAATTAATTAGCATCACTGAGGTGCAGTATAATTAGTCTCGTATTCATTTGACTGATGGAGGTAGGAGCTGTTCCATTCCCAGCTCAACCGGTAAAAAAAACCTCAGGGTATGGTTCAAGAAAGATTGCACCTTTGCACACAAAATTACAGCAGTCATCAAATGATCAATTAGCAATTGATGATACTTAGAAGGACCCTCCTCCATTTAAGATATCTAATTGTACTTATCAGGGCCCTGTACAGCTTGACAACTGCAACATAATTGACATTGGAGATCTCAACTAGGATATCCTCAAACTAACGAGGATGCAAAATGTAGCCGCAAGACCCGGCCTCAACCTGATCACCTCACCCCAGATCACAGAGAGTGTGACCCAGAGAATTACATTCTAACTACTTTGCACAACTTTCAAAACACAGGAGGCAGGTTTGGCCAAGATGAAATGGAAAAGTTAAGACCAATCTATATGCTCAGCTGCAACCTCAGATCAAGCAAATCAAATCTGATTGCTCAAATTACTTTTCCTGAAAAGCTATATGGAGAATGACCAATCAGAATTGTTGGTGGTCAACTTTGAAACTTATTAAGCCAGGACCGGACCTGACAAACATACCAAAGTTGTAATCATTGAAATGCAGACAAACAAGCCATTTCAGAAATGCATTCACCCTCCTTAGGTTACAGAGACTCTGGGAAGGCTCACCCCAAATAGAGAACATGTACCACCAAGCAATAATATACTATCCTCTGCTTTGGCACCGCGCTCACACAGAAGGGACTTCACAACCTTGCATATAATTGACAACTGACTCAGCAAAAATCCAGAAAATGGAAACCATTACTGCAAAGGGGCTTCTTGTCACTAAGCCGAGATATACAAATCAAGTAAATAAATAAGTAAATACATAAATAAGTAAGTAAGTAAATAAATTCAAAATATCTATGTTGTTATAGACTGGTATAACCAAAGTGCGATGCTGTTGCGGAGAATGCTAATCACTTCAGTGTGACGAAACAGCCACCATTAGTATCACTAAACATGCAGCATTACTGCCTCACCTCTTTTCCTCATCATTGTCCTTACTGATTGGAGAAAAATTCCCTCCCAGAGACGTAGCAAATAGGTTTGCCTAGCAGCGGCTCCTCCGCTATGCCAGGAGTCGCCCCCCCCCCCCTGTCAGCACTCTCAAATACTTTAAAAAGGAAAAGATAATAAAACAGGTTAAAACCCCGCTATAATATCTTTTTTTCTTTTCTTGTGCCAAGTCTTGGGGGCGGAGCCAGGGTAATGTCAGGATGGAGGGGGAGTGGTGGGCACTGCACATGTGGGTTTGGCCGGCTGTCTCAGGCCGGCCTAACCCACATGTGCAGTGAAGCTCTCTCCAACCCCAGCTGCATTGCTGGTTTGGAGAAGCAGGCACAGGCTCTCAGTCTGTCTGGGAGCTCAAATCATCGGCACTCAGGCCAATCCTGAAGCTGCTCTCATGCATGAGAGCAGCTTCAGGATTGGCCCCAGGGCAGTCTGGGAGCCTGTGCCTGCTTGTAGAAGAGAAGAGCGTGATCCTGGTAGGCGGCAGGTAAGTTCTATTTTATTTTTAATTTTTTTGTCTCCATCGTCCCCCACCCACCCCGACCCCTTCCCCGCCTCACCTCTTTTCCCTGACATGAGCCACTCCTGGGTTAGCCTCTTGATGAGTAAAAATATTTTTCCAGCTCATCCCTTGTTAACATAGCACTTTGCCTGACGGTAGGTCTGGTGTTTGAGACAGCTTTAGATGACTCACCAGACTACTGTTTTTTCCCCAAAACATACATAATATACATGTTTAGAGGGACTTTGAGACAATGTACATCTCCAATTGATTTTTTCTGCGTTTATTCGTGTTTTGCTTCCAACCACCACAGCATACACTATGGGGCAGTGTGTCAGCCCTCTTCAGCCATTGGCTCGCTGCAGTTTGAGAGACTACTTTTGTTGATGCACATGTGCACAACCACTAAAAAATATTAGTTCATGTCGGTCTCAGGGCTAGTGGGGTAGTCTCTCCTTGAATTTAGACAGCTTTCTTCCCAAGCTGCAGTACACACTGCACCCGATTGTAAGCATATGCAGTGGCAAGCAATATGTTTTTGTCATATTCTTTGACTTTCAGCATCAGCACCTGGTAGGTAAAGTGCTTTATTTGCAATGGAAACCTAAAAAGAGTGCATCTAATCATGCCGGGAGAACAGCTTCAGGGAAGTGTTTGAGGTGTGACTACCCCAAAATAAATGCATTCTAAGCTTGGTAATTGGGCATGAGGGCCCTGAGTAGGGTCCGCTATCTCTGTGTTGGTTTTTCTTGTCATGAGCCAACAATGAAAGACAAAACAGCGACATCTGATGTACGATAGAGAGATAGAGAGAGACAGAGAGAGAGAGAGAGAGAGAGAGAGACAGAGAGAGAGAGAGACAGAGAGATACCAATTTGGTGGCTGAGTTTGAAAACCTGAAATCAATACCGGCTTCCCTGCTTGTCCAAATTGGGTGTTCCAAGACAAATATTTTATTTCACAGAGCCTCCTTTCTCTTTATTTATCACATATGAGTTCACTTTTAAACACTAGAGTTCAGAATGTGAGCTAAACAAGCACTTCTTATGCTTGTTTCAATAGACCATAATGTTGCTCCATTTTTAATAAGAATCTAGGCCAAAATTAGGGTTTACATGACTACAGATTTGCCTCTTAGTTCACTAATGGCATTGTCTTTGGGGAACAAGCCATGAATGATTCTAAAAACTATCACTTATCATAAATGTCTATGCAGTTATATAATCTGATGTACTAAGATGAAATGTATCTGTATATTAAAGAAAAACACCTTTTTTTAATTTTGAAGAAATCGTATCATATCTTTACATGTTTGTTGCACGATATACATGCCAAACATTTTCATGGCTCAGCTCATGCACGTAAAAGGCACGTGCACTTAGAGCCAAGCAAGACTGTGTCCCGGCTTGCCCTATTAATTTGCCTGTGCGCCCTCCTTCATTTGCGTCTTGGGCTTAGTACATGGGCTCGTATGTCACTTGATATAAAGATTTCTAAAAGGCGAGGACTATAAACATGGAGCCTTGCCCACATGCCCTGAGTTGCCTATTTAACATCGAGACCCAGTAGCAGAGATGGAAAAGCGTGCGTGCTGTGAAAATACAATCAAAACAAGTGATCCCAGCTCAGGGGCCCCAGACCGTTGTGTTATATGTGACCATTGTCAGGAGTTCCGAGGAAGAACTACCAGGCCCAGGTGGACGGGCACAGGAGTAGCTTCAGCGGGGTGTTTGGGGTGTGACACTCCTCAAATGCATTTTTGGTTTGGTAGTTGGGCCTGGGGGCCCAGAGTCTGGTCTGCTATGCCTGTGTTGTTTTTTGTTGTTGTTCTCAATTCACTAAAGGGGTATTAACTTGTTCATTGATTCATAACTTGGATCAGGATCTTAAATATGCATAGTGACCGGTTTACCAAAAAAGTAGTAAATCTGCATCCACGGAAGCACCCATTGAGTGTGTGCATATTTACTACTTTTTGGGTGATGGGATGAATGCCTGCAAATAGTCTAACCAGTCTTTCCAAGCCATCATTTTTAGCCCCCCCTACTATTCTAGACATAGGCCCACTTAATGAATATCAATACTGACCCTGCACCTCATGGGATCAGTCCATCCCGAACCTTAATCATCTCACCCCTCCACCCTGCAGCCCACTTCTTTTTTAGTTGGGAAATTGGAGGCACACACCCGAATCTCACTGACTAAGCTACGCCCCTAAATCATGACCCCTATCAGGTCCAAGCATTGCAAGTCGCACTCAACAGTTATCATGTACTCAAGCCATACTATATTACCTTCAGTTGCCTTAAGAAAAAGAAATTAAAGTAACTAATGAGTCTCTTTTCATTGTCAAGGTAGCAATGAGCAGCTCAGCAGAGCTCTAAGGCACCAGTTGAAGCTGGTCTTTATTTCATTTTTATTTTGTTTGGGGTCTGAATTCATCTTTAGGTTTCACCTGCACAGCGCTTATGCTGTGCTTGAGAAATCTACTGTTTTTAATATAAACTTATAAGGTACTTACATCCCGTCCCCTCTCTTTCCTGGCTTCTCATTGGTTCCTGTGCGTACCTTTCCTCCATTTCTATTGTCTGTAGCATATTTGCCTGCATTTACCAATGCTTGTTCCTCCTCTTCTTCTCTTATCAGTTTCCAGTCACCGAAATACTGTTAACATCTGCTTTGGTGGAACTATATTTTCAAAACGTTTTGCCTTTTACTCGTGCAGCATATTTATATAATAATTTATCACTCAGAGAGATCATGGGGCAGATGTATCAAGCATTTTTGTGTTCTGCGAATCTGCCCGTTTGCGAACGCAAAAATTGCTTTTCCGATGCAGCAAACCTAATTTTGTGATTCGGTAACCTGTTACCGAATCGCAAAATGGGTTTGCGTTTCGGTATTAGGAAGGGGCGTGTTTAGGGCGTCCCTTCCTAATACCAAATCACATCGTTTTGTATGAATGTTTTGTGACCGCAATTGCGGTCGCAAAACATTCGCATTTTACCACCTACTTCAAGTAGGTGGTAACCCATTCGCAAATGGGAAGGGATCCCCTAGGGGCCCCTTCCCCTTTGTGAATGTTTGTAAAACCATTTTTAGGAGCAGACAGTGATCCCACGGACCACACCATGCTCTTAAAAAATTAAAAGAAAACTTTTCATTTTTCGTTTTGTAAAGCATCTCGTTTTCCTTTAAGGAAAACGGGCTGCTTTACAAAAAAAAAGATCTCAGCAGGCCACCATCCCCGTGATTTTTGCGATTCCCAGGGGGTCTCAAATTGTGACCTACCTCATTAAAATTCATGAGGTAGGTCATTTGCGACCCCCTAGGAATCGCAAAAGGTGTACTACACACCATCATACATTGCATTTTGCGATTTCCTAATTGCGAATCTTTGTGATTCGCAATTAGGGAATCGCAAAATGCTAGCTACATACATCTGGCCCTAAGTGATTTGCACAGGATGTTGAGCGGGATAGCCAAGACTCAGAACCCGGGATTCCCCAGCTCTCTAGTCAGCAGGGGCCTGATGTAGGTAATCCTAGATTTGCGAGTCCTTAATAGCGAATTTTACCGATTCGCTATTAAGGACTCGCAAAATTGAATGTAGGTAGGAATCGCTAAAATATTAGCGATTCCTTAACATTCCTTAATAACGAATCGCAAATTGAGATTCGTTAATAAGGAATACCTACCCGTTCATTCCTATGGGCTAGGAGGCCCATAGGAATGAATGGGAAGATATTCACTATTTGCGACTCGCTATTAAAGAATCGCAAATAGCGGGAGCTATTTCAAGGGTGCCAGGGTGTCAAAAGGACACCCTGTTGCACCCCTGAAATGTGCATGTGTGCTTTTTTAAAGGAAATTGCTAATTACCACCAACTTGAAGTTGGTGGTAATTAGCGATTCCTTAAGGCTAAAGTGCACTTTCTTTTGTGCTACTTACATTGCATTTAAGGAATCGCAATTTGTGATTCCTTACATGCAAGAGCAAAATAAGGAATCGCAATTTTTCGATTCCTTATTTTGCTAGTAGGTTTAAACTCACCTACATTGCTCGCAGCCAAATAGCGATCGCAAACGCTGAAATTCTGCGAATTTCAGCGTTAGCGCTCGGTATTTGGCCACCTACATCTGGCCCCAGATCTGCAAGCTGCGCCACATCCTCTCCACTCCAGTGTTATCTGTAAAGCCTATGTGGTGTATAATAAACATGATGATACTGTAGCCAATACCTTGTGCTAGTAAGTGTTTTATACAACTGGGATATAGCAGCCTTCCGCTCATCAACATCTGTCACTTCGATACTCAACTTGTTAGCCCATTGTGTCAATTTATTTCCCTAATATTGTAGTATTTGATTAAACTGAGACATTAGATGTTAATGATATTCAGAAATATATATGTATATCACTTTCTCACAAATTATATTTTACTAGCTGTATTCTTTCATTAATCTGTAACTCCTTAAGAGCTGCTCTTCACTTATAATATAGCAAAATTGTAAATTCTCAGTTAATAAATACTATCTGGTTAAATGCCTTGATCCTCCCCGTCTCATCTAACACATCTTTCTGCACTCAGTTATATTCAATATTGTATGATTTTGATGAACCTTAAGGCAGAGGAAAATCTGCATTACCCCAGTGTGAAATGAATAAGTGAAATGTTGGATATTTTACTTTTGAAAGTCCCACCAAAGATGTGTCATATCTGGTACTATCTTTCATTTAATTTATTTGAGTTTTTCGGGGTATTAAACTTAGTAAATAAAACATCTTGGCAACTTTGGATTAATTAACTGCAGCAAGAAAATAAGTTGCTCCACATCACATCTTTGAATTATTACTAAATATTGTATTGAATGCAATTGGGTATCCCACAATTATTTCTTAAAATCTGGGGCTTCATTCCTTCATTATCTACATCCCTGTTTGACTTTTGTCTTGAGAGTCTATGGGCCATATTATCAAGAACGGGCGATAACATTATCGCCGCTTAAGCGGTGATAAGGGGCTTGATAATAAGCCCTATAGAATTCCAATAGAAGCCCAGGTTCTGGTGTGAAGGACATCAAACCTGGGCTTCTATTGGAATTCTATAGGGGATATTATCAAGCCCCTTATCGCCGCTTTAGCGGCAGTTTCCTGCAGCTATAGCGGCGATAATGTTATCGCCTGTTCTTGATAATATGGCCCTACAAGTTTTATTCAGTCATATGATATTAATATTTTTTTTTTATAAAATAAGTCTGGTAGATAAATCTGCCTGACAGTGGTCTGTTATTTTCTCAGCACTCGAAGATTGTCTCATCTGGTAAGTATACATTTTCTTACAGCTTGCAAATCTATAAGAGTTTTCTTGAAAGGAACTTTACCCACCCAGAACCTGCTGCTGGGAATGAGGGAGATGTTCTGAAACCAATTGACAATCCAGGCTCTAGAACTTTCTAGACTAGCTCTGCTCTGTGGAATTCCCAAGCTTCATTTAGCTACAGTGGCATCTTAAGTATTTATGGGACCTTTGGTAAGATGTGGGGTTCCTCAGGGATCCTCCCTAAGCCCCACACTATTCAATATCTATATGAGTTCCCTGGCAGAAGTAGTGCTACCTTTTGGAGTCCAGATCGTCACTTATGCTGATGATACCCAGCTGGTTGTCTCTCTCAATCAGCTGGACAGTACTGGACCTGGTTTAACACGGTGCCTTGAAAAGGTTTCAATATGGATGGAATGTTCCTATCTGAAACTCAACGGGGCGAAGACGGAGCTGATGTTCCTTGGCAACTCTGCCACCCCGAACGTAGAATAACTCTGGCCCAGCTGTCTTGGTCCAGCTCCTCTTCCCAAAGACCAGATTAAGAGCTTGGGCGTCTGGCTAGACCGTAATCTTGATCTCAAGATGCAAGCATGGAAGGTTGCAGCCAGTTGCTATGGGATCTTAAGGATGATACGCAAAATCCTCCCTTTGTTACCCTTTTCTGCCAGAAGACTGATGGTGCAAGCATTGATCCTTTCCCAGCTTGACTATGCCAATGCCCTCTATTTAGGAGCTCCATGCTGTACCACAAAAAAATTACAGATTTTGCAAAACTGCGCAGCACGTTTGCTCCTGAACATTCCCAACCGTCTATCTGCTAAACCTGCCCTTGCTACTCTTCACTGGCTTCCTATTCAGGAGAGGATCCAGTTTAAGGCATTGTGCACTGCACATAAAGCACTATCAGGCAAGGGACCACCCATCATCCGTTCTATCATTCTGCCCTACCGTTCCAATAGGGTCTTGAGGTCGGATAACAAACATCTGGTGGTAGTACCGAAAATCAGAAGATCGAGGAGTGGAGGGCGTCTCTTTTCATATAATGTTGCCAAACTTTGGAATCGCCTCCCCCTCCATACCCGTCTTGAACCAAATTATCTGATCTTTCGGAAACAAATTAAAACCTTTCTTTTTCCCTAAATATCGCTCGGAGCTTTTGGACTGCACTGCTAGCAGCGCTGAGATGCCCACGGGTAACCACGCGCTTTAGAAATGCTGATTCATTCATTCATTCATATATTTTCTGGCCCCTTTTTCTGACCAAACTTAATTGTAACATCCATTTTCTGCTATTTCCAGGCTGGATTGTCAATTGGTTCCACAAAGGGGCAAATATGAACACTACAATTACCCCTGTCCAGATGTGACCGTACTTATGTAGGATAATAGGTATATGCGGGCAGGCTTTGTTGAAAATAAGAAAATCTATGTGATAGATCTACTTTCCCTTTCCTAAAACTTTACGCAGGAGCACTTCAGTCCTGAGCACCCTTTCAAGTATCTCTTTGGAGCAGCCATATGTGTATATTATGTACCCATTTTGTGTGTTTTTCAAAATACAGAAAAATTAATTATTTCAAATATGTTTCCTGCATGTGTGATGTTATAATTGGAAGCAAACTCTCCCTTACAGTGAAAAAGAAGAACTACTCCCATTCGTAAGTTATTATGAGTTGGGTCTATTGAGAAACATTTGGGATAAGTTTATTCATTAAAACCTTATCCACAGAGTGGATCTATCTGATTGGACCACAGTTGTTATGTATCATTGACTACCCAGGTTATTTTTGGGTCACCCCATTGTTATGAAAAGGGAGGGTATTAAAGCAGATGGGCAGAGCAATCTGCTTAGCAAGTTCATTAAATATGGAATTTTCCAAAAGTGTGTTGTATCTCTCTTTAGAAAGTCATGGGAGATGAGGCTAGTTCCTCACTGGAGCAGCCTGGGCCCTTGGTCCAAGGGCTATTCGAGAAGTATTGTCCAAGTAGGAGACAATGCCACCACCAACAAGTGTTAGGAACACAGAGTCCCTGTCCTGAGGAGATCTTTTTAGTTATGGGGTTGAATTGCGTCAACAGCCCTTTCTAGGGTACAGGAACACAAAGAACATTAAAGTGAGGTTCGCAAAAATCAGTTCCCGTTAATATAAAGAATGGACTGGAGTTTAAAGCACTTCAATGTATTTCAAAGTTACTACTGAATGTAAAAATAGATAGAAATGTCAATCAATTTGTTTGATGTTCTCCTGCTCCTTTGCACTGGTAATAGTAGCTTTTCAGTCAATCAATCAGGATTTATAAAGCGTGGCAAATCACCTGTGAGGTTCTCAAAGCACTAGAGTTTCTAGGTGCTTCGCAGAGAAAGCAGTGAAAAATAGGCAAAAGCAGGAGAAAGCACTAAAAAAAGGGGGAGAGGAAGTAGAAAGCAGTAAAAAACGAGGCAGGAGAAGGCACTCAGAAAAAAAGGGGGAGAGGAAAGAGAAAGCAGTAAAAAACTAGGCAAAAGCAGGAGAAAGCACACAGAAAAACAGAGAAAAGGAAGTAGAAAGCAGTAAAAAAGAACTGGCAAAAACAGAAAAAGCTCTCAGAAAAACAGGGGTAAAGGAAGGAGAAAGCAGTAAAAAAAAGGCAAATGCAGGAGAAAGCACTCTGGAAAACAGGGGGAAGGAAGGAGAAAGCAGTAAAAAAATTAGGCAAAAGCAGGAGAAAACACCAGAAAAATGGGGAGGAAGCAGAGTGGTGCTGCAGCACGAGAGAGCTGGGTCTGCACCTGCTCCCAGCTTTTCTTCTTCCATTCTTATATGGAAATATGATCTGCTGCAATTTAAAGATTTAATGATAAGCAAATGTTTTCAAAAGATGTACCTGGTGAACAGAGCTCTCAAACCTTGATTGTATAAAAAATATCTTGTGGTTCAACAAAAAATATATTTTTCATAATCAATCGTTTGAATCAAACTGATTGATTGATGTGTATGCAAACTGAGCTGTAGAATTAAGTGGGATGGGCTGTCCTTTTGCAGCATTACTTAATTCTGAGTCCAGCCTTCCCTGGATATGTAATGGCCTATCCCCACTGGTTGTATAGTACTGTACATATGTATGGCCACTTCTCAAGAATCACATGCTTCCACACAAAACCAAGTAGTTCTAAACAAAAGAGATGGACGTCACAGAGAAAATCCTCTACCATACCCGACTTTACATGTGATGAGCTCGGCGCGGGTGAATGATTGTGGTGTAACAAAACACCATACGCTTCTGATCAACATTCCATGGTAAATTAAGTTCCAAAGAGCTTGAATAACTGATGTATAAACTTGGATACATAGTGTATAGATCTCATATAGTCCAGAGAATGGAAAGGCTGTTCAGCAGTTTAAACCTAATTAGGAAAGAACACGAGCAGATACATTGGTAGATTAACATTAAAATCAAATCACCTTGGGGAGAAAAATGCACAAGAAAGTAGTTTGAGAAGATGAAGCAGCCCACTTCCCCCAACAGTTTGGAGTAGTCTCAAAGCACCAAGGAAAAGGTATAAAAAATGTGTCAAGTTTTTCCAAGTTAAGGTGAAAAATATTGAGCGCTCACTCATCATAAAACCAGAAGATGAGCCTAAAGGTGCTAAAAGTAAATTTCTCCCAATCTAATTTCAGACAAGTCACACTGATATTGTATTAATCATTCCTACAACCATGCTGTCGCCACACTTCTCAGATCCATCAAAGCAACAATCATGGCGGAAATTAGTTACACAACTTAACATAATGATCAACTAACCTGATAAGCTCCTAGTGGAGGAGAATTTCTGGACTGAATCAAAATTAGTTAAGCCTCAACTTCGCTTAAAAAAACAGGTTCAAATACAGAGGATACAGACAACTCTGCTCAGTTTCATACTTTCCTTTAACTGCAAAAGTTAAAAAAATATATGTGGCATCACTGCTTAAACAATTCATTTCTGAATCAATAAATGTGAATCAGTTTTCAAGGATCATTGAGGCATGGAGTAAGCCATTCTTAACATTGTCGTATTGTTGATGATCCACTAAAGATAATAGATCTTGGAGAATATTGCCTTCTTATGCTGATGGACCTTTCAGTCCTATTTAACACAGTAAATTGCCACACCCTTTTTAAAAATTCGATGAGAAATTATGGGAAGAGAAGGCACAGTCCTGACCGGTTTACTTCCTATCTGGAAAATAGAGGGCAAAGAATAAAAATTAAGCTAGGGAGTGCCACAAGGTTTCTTACTTTTCCAGGCACTTTTTAACTTGTACATGGACTCCATACCCACAATGGTGAAAAAGACAAAAATCTCATACCATTTTTATGCTGATGATATGCTGCTTTACATGAAAATCTCTTCATCGAGGAAGACAGCTTCTGTAGCTGATATGATCAATTACATACAAGTCTGGATGACTTATCACCAGCTTAATCTTAGCCCTCTCAAAGTGTAATTTCTCCTGATTGACCCACCAAACAGCTATACTGCCAAAGAGCAATAGATTAACAGCATAAACATTCTAGAACATGATGCAAAAATTGTACCCTATGAATAATCACTTTTTTTCCGGCCAAGAACATAAACCTTAAATCATAAAGATATATGCTGGGTATAGGAGCACAATTTCAATTCAAACAATTAAACCTTCTCCCATTTCAATATTTCAAGCAATTGGCACAGGCTCAAGAACTTTCTAGACTAGCCCTGCTCTGTGGAATTCCCAAGATCCATCTAGCTATATTTGCCATCTTATGGATTTATGGGGTCTTTGGTAAGATATATTTTGGGACCCCCTTTTCTGAACAAATTTAATTGTATTATCCATTTTCTGCTATTTCCAACTTGCATGATACCAAATAACATTGAATTATATGTTAAAATATTAGAAACAAGGTCCCAGAAAAACAGACAACGAGTTTGTTGGCTGGGGCCACAAAATCCTTAAGATGACACTGGGTAGAGAGAGAAAGAGTCTGAGGTAGAGGCAGAGGTAGAGTGAAAAGAGGTTGAGATAGATACATATAGATGATAAAGAGAGACAAATTACTTTCCCAATGTGCCTCTTGGATAGTGGGGCCTTTGGCAATATTTCACATTGCACATGCCTTAAAACTCCCCTGCCTAGCTCTTCCGAAGGCTATGCTCCATGAATGAATTAATTAAAGAGGATTTGAAAAGTGCAACTGTTACCCCTTGAGACATGCTTGTGCTATGAGATTTAAAAGCCAAAAAGAGAAGGCAGACAGAGAGAAGAACTTATTGAAGCTTAACTAGCCAGGCTTTCAGATGCAATTGCCAGCCTTATAATTCGACCACATTACTCCATCATCGATCCAACTGTGTTGGCTACTAGCCTGCTTCACAAAGAAAGACATTCACACAGAATCTGCAAAATATGTGTCCCACAAATTGAACATTTCAGGCAGTTAACGTTCCCCAAGAAGAGCAAATACCTCAAGCTTGAAATCTCAGCCTTCAGGAAAGAAAAAACATGTAAGCAATCTTTCACAGGAAATACACAAAAGCTTTGGAACTCTTTGACCTCCTCTATCTAAACACTGCGTAAATATTAAACCTTCAATATGGAGCCCTAACACTGAACTCCCTTCTTTGTGTGAAAGCCAATGGAGTGGAAATGGATCCACTGTGACCACGGTGTTTTCTAATTGTTACAACCCTTGCTAAATGAGTACACCTCTCTTGGCCATAGCATGACTTTGCCCCCCGTGCACACACTGATCTTTACATCCTTCTAACCGCAGGTTTTGCGGGCCAAGCTTCATACCTATTGTCCTGATGATTTTCAGAGGAGGCAGCTGAATGGATCCACCCTTCTGTGGATCCTGCTCTACCAGCAGCTTCCAGTCATCATCTAGCAGCGGCATGGCTTCAGCCCGACTGCAGCAGGCCTGGGCTAGAACCAAAGCGTGCCCCAATCTGCTCATCTGCTGATCCCCATTATCTTCACACAGAGTCGCTGTGCTGTCCACTTCCTCGTTTTCGTCAGAAGAGCTTACTGCCTGCAGAAGACAAATGTAAATGGAAATCTGTTTTGACCCCAGTCCAGAATTTTTGTTTGATGGTAGGAGAGAGGCAGACAACTGATACTTTGTGCCTTAATGCCATGGAAAATGTATTGATCAAGTGGATGAAAGGAAATAGTGTCGATCAATAATTGGCTTTGTTTGCATAAAAGAAGGATTTGTCTACAGGGACCAAGAAATCTTCTCCACAGAAAAGGGAGCTGCCATAGGATGATAAACGGATTCTTATACTGGTATAAAGTATGCAGTGTAGAATTTGTTTATGATAGAAGTATAGAGACCAAGATAGTATGTACACATTTAAGTGAGCTAGTACACCGCAGAGTTGTTTTTGTTTACATCTTTTCATTACACATTTTCATAAATTCACGCACAAGAAGGTAAAAGAGGTCAAATGTTCTACGGCAAACTTGCAGTCCCATCACCACTTCCGAGGAGGGGAAACCACAGGTTTTCTTATGGTGAAGCCTGAGCAGGTTTAACCGAGGTGGCGTGTCAGTCTCCACGCTATCAGGTTACAATGGTGGTGATCCCACTACTGACGATCCACCGTCACTGATTAGAGCAGTGCTACTACCACCGATTTTCCTTGGCCACGTCTGCTATGTAAAACATGGGAGTCCTAGACAGAGCGTTCAATAGTACCCCGATGTACAGGGAGAAAACTCCTTTCATATCAGGACTATTGATATCTTCCTTTTCCACAAAATGCCCCGAACCCCACTAGATCGTAGCTGGGTTCCACATATATTTACCCGAACCAGTAGCACTTTACTATCTTCGAATTACTATTCTGTTGTTCTCTAAAATGCACAGCAAGTGTATCATTTATTTTAGTGTTTAATTTTGCTCCAGCATGAAACCTGTAAGCCAATCAAAAGCACCATGCATAAAATAGAGGGTAGTACTTGTGGATACAGTTTAGCAGTATGCTGTGTCCAAGTGAAAACGGTGGTGTGGTTGCGTGATTGAAATCAGCCTTGGGATTTAGTTTCAATAACAGTTGTCCCAATGAACAGGACTGGATAGAGCAGTGGGGTAGCAAGATTGTCATGGCAACAGGCGCAAGGCAGAGATGCTCTCAAAAGAGTAAACATGACGAAGGGCAACAATGGAAGTTGGTGATATGCCATGCATCTTTTAAAGGCAGGGAGACTAGACACTGGATTTTGATTATCTAAAGATGGTCTAAATAGTATGAGGACACATCCTATGCCAGGGAAAAGGAAAGCTTGGAAAAAGGGGGTGTTCAATGACACAAGAGTATACTAAAACCTTTTAGGAAAGTGGTGGCTGATGATAGGGAAACCTTAACTGGATTTTTTCCCCCATGATGTCAATCTCCCACTGAAAGATGGGTTACACATTTTTATAGCATTGCCAGCCTGCCTAAAACTGCTATTGAACTATTTGATGAGTTTCGATTCCAACACTGGAAAATGTAAATCTGCTGTAAATGACATCAGCTCTTAAATCCCAGTCACTCCAAAGAACCACGAGCCTAATGCTCACCCCATAGACCAGTATTGCCTGACTGAGCTCATGGCCCACATTATGAATGCAATATCAACTCGGGGTCTTTCCTAGTTTCATGAAGATGGACTGTTAATGTACTAATTTGAAGAAGGGAGATCGGGAGGGATAAATGTTTATCATTTCATCTTCCTTCTTGATTCTTCAGCCTAATTATTTGACAAACGTCTGTTATCAAGACTCCAGGCGCGGGCAGTGAAAACGAGAATTCCTTTCAGACATCCTGATTGGCTTTGAAACCCACCTGCGAACCATGGAACACTGTCTCAATCTTGAATTTATAGCATCGAAATATATTGGGAGCATTATAAAAAATATATGTAAATGTGCACCTGCTAGTTTGCACCCTCACTTTGCGTGCAGATGTATGCATAGCAGGACTTCCCAAAACTTTGCAAAAATGGGCATGTCAAAGTTTTATGAATGGCAAATTACCTCTATTCCATGCAAAGGCAGTTTCACGTCTGTAATTGTACAAAGGGGGCCCTTGTGCATGTACAGATGGATTTGCATGAGCGCAATTGCACTTTTATTTATGAATATTTTTTCTCCAAGAGGAACACATTTCCTTCCCTTACACCTTCACTTAATTCTGCTAGTGCTTAAAATGGTCGTGGGCAAGTTTGTGAATAGAAAAACAAATTCATGGGCATGTGGGTGCCTCCAAACGTTCCTGGGCATCCTGGACCTTAAATGCCCTCTCCATGCTACAGTCGGTAATATTCATATAATTAAAAAAAAACCTGTACTAGGGTAATGTTGTGCACTGATAAATTGATTTGCAAGTTCAAATTGGCCTTTTGTGAATTGCTTTGTAAAAGGTTTGCGCTTTATATGGCATTCAAAGTAAACAGACACAAAAAGTGAGGTAAGCCTGGCGCATTACGTCATGTATTTTATTCTAAAAGCTCTAGGGCCTCATTTATGAGAAGTGGCGCATCGCTGCGTGAAAGCAGCGATGCGCTACTTCTCAATTCGCCCTCCTTGCGACACCAATGATGCATCATATTTACAGTATGACGCATCATGTCGCAAGGAATGACAGATACGTCAGTATTACTGACGTATCTGTCGGCGCAAAAAGTGGCGCATTGCTGGAGTTGTGTCGGAAGCCTGACGCAACTCCAGCAATGTTCCTTTCACATGGGGCAAGCCCCCCTGGCCTTGTAAATACGTTTCCCTTTCAAACATAACTCTGCTTGAAAGGGGAGTTCCATGGGTGTTGCTTTGGGTGTTCCCACGCAACATCCATGGAACTTGATACATGCCCAGATCTTTAACAAGTTGTAAACCTAGGAATGAGTCAGAATCTGGCGCAATGAGGAGAAATACTTCTTTTTCTCCTCATTTGTCCTCCTTCTATGTGTGCTACATTCTGCACCATGCATAGAAAGAGGAAAACACCTTTAATGAGTATTTTTGTGATGGAAGGTGTACCTTCCGGTGCAAAAACAATCATTACCCTCAGCACCGTCACCCTTGCAAAATGACGCAAAAGTGTCTGCGATGGCGCATGGCTTCTGTTTGTCCTCTGGCACAGGGGATAAGGACAAGAATGCGCCATATCTTGTAGGCAAACCCTGCCCTTTTATTTTGACACACTGCAGCACAGCAGGAAGGCTTGCTGCACTGCTGTGCATCAAAATATTGTTAATGAGGCCCATAATTTGATGATGAGGATGAAGCCATCAACCATTTACGACAAGAGCAAGCAAAAATCTACAATTGCAGAAAAGGGGTATAATCCATTTAGGCCATGGTCGTCCTCCATCTGGTGCTGTTGAAGAGTTGCTTTAGAGCAGAGCAGCACTCCATTAGAAAGCTAAGAAGAAAGCATAAAATAAAGGCAATACTTACCTGTGCATCTCCTACATCTTGTGCCTCCTCAGAGCTTTTTGCTCCTGATTCTGTCTTTTCAAGTCTTGATTCCTGTAAGGAAGAATAAAAGAAATATTAATGCAAAAGTCCTGATCATCATTCAGGACAAAAGGCACAGGCAGAAGTCATTAGCCAAGAACTAATCCAACCCGCAGATAGGTAAAAAGGCACAGTGATTCAAGCTACAAGACCCAAACATGCCACAGTTCAAGGTTTGAAAGTCATAAGCCATGCAGTTCAATGGAACTTTGTTCAGTCAGAATCTTGGGGCATATTTACAAGGGCACTGCGCCACCGGAGCTTCACTTTTCACGACGCTCGGTGGTGCAACGCACTGTTCCATATTTACAATGCGGCTCTAAGACTCATTTCGTGGCGTAATGCCGCATCGTAAATATCGTACCCTTTCACTCAGTTTTCTGCATCAAAGGAGCGTGCAATGGGTGTTGCTATGGGTGTTCCACCACAACACCCTTTGTTTTTTTACACTGCCCCAGATTTACAAGGATCTGTAAATCTGAGGCAGCGCCAAAACCTAACGCTATTGAAAAGCAGGTGTTAGAGTGGCGCAACAAGGACAAATAGTTTTATTTCTCCTCGTTTTTTGCTCTTTCTATGTATGCTGCATTCTGCGCACATAGAAAGCGCAAATTGCCTTTAAAGATTATTTATATGCAGGAAGGTGTCCCTTCCTGCACACAGACAATCATCCCTGCAACACAGGCACCTTTGCACCATGGCGCAAGGGTGTTTGTGTTGGCACTAGGCAGCTTTTTTAGTGCCGATGCAAGGGAAAACAAAGGAGTGTACCATATTTTTGTGACTATGGCGCATCCCTGCATTTTCGAAGTGACGCAGTGCTGTGCTACTAAATTGCTTGCAGCGCTACGCTGTGTCATTTCTTTGTAAATATTCCCCATAGTGTGCTCTGTTTGATTAGGACATGTCTGTGGTTTTCAAAACTTACGTCTGGATTTCAAAACTTTCCCAAGGCTAAAATAGGTCTTGGGAATCTCACCAAGGCACCCGCAGACTGGGCCCAGCCACCTACAGCGAGATAAAAGTGAGGCTTTTATATCTTGCGCCACCATCGATTTTTGATCAGTGGGGCAGCTATGATAGGAAGTAATTGTGTACTAATCATTTATGTTTGTTTTCTCGTGTTTTGGAACTTCAATCACTTACTACCAAGACCCCCAGTTAGGTCTAGGGGGCATGATATGTACACGGTGTCCCATTCCGTGTTACTGAAAGCCCTGCGATCATTGGGCGTTGTTGGCCCAGCCCTTAATTGGCTTGTTGACTTTCTGACTAATCGCACGTTCCAGGTTTTCTCTTCTGAGGCTGCATCTAAAACTTTTTCTTCACCTTATGGAGTTCCACAGGGCTCCATTTTGAGTCCATTATTGTTTAATGTTTATGTTGAGCCTTTGGCAGCTATTGCTGAAGAAGCTGGGTTGTCGATTTTTTCCTACACCGACGATACCCAAATAATTTTTTCCTTGTCGGCGGACAGGACATCTAAGACATCATCTCTTCAGACGGGTCTGAGGAAAATTGCTGGATGGATGCAAGCCAATTCGCTAAAACTCAATGGCGAAAAAACAGAGGTACTGATTTTGGGAAATAACAAGGACCTTTGGGGCCCCCAGCACTGGCCGCCTGAAATGGGAATTCTCCCTCAACCCACTACTCAAGTTCGCCATCTGGGTATTATCATTGACAACCAACTGTCAATGAAGCAGCAAGCAGTGAAGGTGTCATCTACCTGCTTTGCCATCCTTAAATGGCTTAGAAAAATCTTTTGGATGTTGCCAAGTTCCACTCAAAAAACTGTAGTCCAGGCTCTTATCACATCTAGACTGGATTACGGCAACATCCTATATCTAGGCGCCAATAAGGATGTGATACGCAGATTGCAAGTGGTGCAGAACGCAGCGGCCAGATTGCTCTGTCAGACCCCTAGAATGGCCTCAGTCTCAAGCTCTCTCCGTGATCTTCATTGGCTCAGGGTTGAGAATCGTGTGAAATTCAAAGCCCTGAGCTATATGTTCAAAGTTAAGTCTGGTAGTGCCCCTCAATACTTAAAGGCCATCGTCCATCCTTATATACCATCACGCTCTCTTCGCTCTTCCACCCAGGCTAAATTCTCAGTTCCAAGGAACAGACTGTCACGAATGGGCGGTCGGTCCTTTTCTTACCTGGGTCCTCATCTGTGGAACTCCCTTGCTCCACCTCTCAGGAACGAAACTGTTTTCAGCAATTTTCGCAAACACTTAAAAACCTGGTAGTTTAACCAATAAATTGCTGGTAAACATTTAATAACCTGGTTGTTTAATTAATAAACTCTTTCCTCTTTTTCCTGTCGAGCGGCGCCGGGAAACCTTTTTGGTAGCTGTGCGCCTTATAAGATTAAATAATAAATAAATAAATAAAGGGAATGGCGCAGCATGGCAGCAAATTTTGCAGAGCCGCGCAATTTAAAAAACGCAGGGATGCGTCGGATTTTCAAGAATACGGTGCACCTCTGTGTTTTCTCTTGCACTGGTGCTAAAAAAAGTTGCCTAGTGCCAACAGAGACACACTTGTGCCATAGTGCAAGGGGGCCTGCGCTGCAGGGAATGATTGTTAATGTGCAGGAAGGTGTGCCTCCCTGCACATAAACAATCAATAATGGCGATTTGCTACTTCTATGTGTGTTACATTAAGCAGCACACATAGAAGTAGCAAATCACCATTATTTAATGATTGTTTCTGTGCAGAAAGAGACACATTCCTGCAGAAAAACAATCATTAATGGCATTTTGCTCTTTCTATGTGTGCTGCAGAATGCAGCACACATAGAAAAGTAAACGAGGAGAAATAAAAGTATTTCTCCTCATTGCGCTAATCTAACTCTTGCTTTTGCATGGCGTTTTTGGAGCTGCCTCAAATTTACAGATCTTTGTAAATCTGGGGCAGCATAAAAAAGCCATGGGTGTTGCGGTGGAACACCCACAGCAACACCGATTACATGCCCCTGTCACGCAGATACCTGCGTAAAAAGGGTACCACATTTTTGGCATAACGCCGCGTTGTAAATATGTTGCAGGGCATGGCGGCACTGGAATGTCGAAAAAAGTGACGTTCTAGTTGCGCAATCCCCTTGTTCATATGCCCCTAGGTCTCCTATTCTTTGTTATCGTCTCTATTTCTCCCTCTCTTCTTTTTGTTGTTAGTTCCTGGAATCTGACATAAAACCCATTACAACAGTCAAAGAATTACAATCAGCAAAACACCATGTGCATGAACAAACTCAGGAGTGCAGGTCAATTCATAACAGTAGGGGAAGTATGTGGATTGCGGAGGGTAAAAATTTAATATACCCACTCCAGTCAGTGCAACTGTAGGGAAAGTGTTGGATTGCGGAGGGCAACAATTTTATATTCCCACTGCAGCCAGTGCAACAGTAGGGAAAGTGCTGGATTGCGGAGGGGGAAAATTTACTATTTCCTCTCCAGTCAGTGCCACAGTAGGGAAAGTGTTGGATTGCGGAAGGGTAAAGTTTACTATTCCCACTCCTGTCAGTGCAACAGTAGGGAAAGTGTTGGATTGCAGAGGCCTAAAGTTTTCTATTTCCAGTCCAGTCAGTGCAATAGTAGGGAAAGTGTTGGATTGTGGAGGGGTAAAATATACTACTCCCACTCCAGTCAGTGCAACATTAAAAACAAGTAAAATATCTTAAACAAAATAAAATTAATTTAAAAACAGTAAATAAATTTAAAAAATATGTTGAATACAAAATAGAAATACATTTAATATTAGAAATTTAAAATTAATTTAATTCCCACCCCATTCCCCTACAAAACCCACAACCTACATCTAAATTTAACAAAAAATACTTTTACAATTGACATAATTATTTATCTATGAAACAAATATTATTTATGAAAATCTAAATCTAAATTCATTAAAATTAGTTAACTTCCCACCTTTTACCCATATAAACTCCATAATCCCAACCTAAAATGAATCTAAAAAAACAATTAATAACACAATTAAATTAATTAATTTACAAATAAATAATTATTAGTATTTCACAAGTAATTAACAAATAAAATAAAATTGTTTACTCACAACCCTATACCCCTATAGACCCCACAACCCAAACCTAAAAACATTTAATTAAACAATTAACATAAATAATTAGCAATTAATTAATTAATATTAAATAGCAATTAATTATTAATTATTTAAAAATAAATTACTTCCCACCCTTTACCCCTATAGACCCCACAGCCCACACCTAAAAAAACTTAATTACACAATTGACATAATTAATTATCAATTATTAAATAATACTAATTAACAACTAATTATTAATAAATTACTTCCCACCCTTTACCCCTGTAACTCCACAACCCACACCTAAAAAAATAATTACACAAATAACATAATTAATTATCAATTAATTAATTAATATAAATTAACAACTAATTATTGATCAATTAAAAATAAATTACTTCCCAACCTTTACCCCTATAACACCACAACCCACACCTAAAAAAATTAATTACACAATTAACATACTTGAAGGCCCATTACGATACCGGGCGTAAAAAAATCCGCCACCCATGAAAGCGGCAAAAATCCGCCCGCCTACACCTTCTGAATACCGACCCAGCAATTATGATGCCTCGAACCGAAAACCGCCAGCGGCGGTAAAAACACACAAAATACCGCCCGCCCATGCCCGAGTCGGAGTCAAACCGCCCGCCACGGACGGAAAGACGCACGACAACACAAAACCGCCCGCCCTCACGGTCGAGACACCGCACGTGAAATTACGATCGCACCGACATGAGCGCGGAAAAACAACAAATACACCGCCCGCCAGCGGAAACAACACTGAAGAAAATGGACACGGCAGAAGCCATGGCGGCCACGTCCCTGCACAGAAACAGCCCGGACTCAAACAAACACACACAACATGGCAAACAAGTCCACACAGCAACCCACGCACAAATACACAGACAAAGTACACATCCCGAAAACACACCACCCCTGGACAAACAAATAAACCACAAAGCCCAGAACACCAGCCACAACACACCTGAAAACAACAGACCATCAGGACACACCCAAACAGGTAAGTACAAAAACAGCCCCTCCACAGACCACAACCCCTTGCAACATTGCAAAGCAGAGAGGAGAGGAGAGGACACAGTGACACAGCAAGGACAGCAGCACACCACAGATACGCACACATCACACCCACCACCACCACCACCAAACACCGGCACCACAAACCCCCTGCACATCACACATCACACACCGCACCAGCACCACAAACACCATGGCACCACACAGAATGCCCAAGTTCACTTCCACTGAGCTGACGGTCATGGTCGACGAGATCGTCAAGGTGCACACACAAATCTATGGCAACCAGGTCCAGCACACACCACTAGCCACCAGAAACAGAATGTGGAACAGAATTGTAGACCAGGTCAATGCAGTCGGGACCGTACCCAGAAACAGAGGAGAGATAAACAAACGGTGGAACGACATCAAAAGCCTGGTCAAGAAGAAGGAGAGCAAAAACCGAGAGCTGGCTGCCACGACTGGCGGAGGGAATCCCGCGCATTACAAGACCTTCAAAGCGTGGGAGGAGAAGGTGCGAGTCATCATCCATCCGGAGATCCTCACCGGATTACCAGGGGAGTGGAGGCTGGTAAGTACAAACAAATGTATACCAGCACACCGCTATGTACTCACATGCACTACCACCATGCCATAGCTCCGAGGGACAAACACCCCCATGTCCAGTACACAATACACAACACATTACTCACACATGCAACAGGCACCACCACACACACAGCCCAAACATATCAACTAACAAAACCATGGGGGCATGTGTACACCCAGCCAGCCACGTAACTACCAACAGGTCCCCTAGTACTCCAGAAGCGCCACAACGAGCACCCCCACACCCATGTGACAGCCGTAGCTGCACCAACCGACAAGTAACAGGTAAGTAGCCGCAACACAGAGGCAGTGGGTGGGAGGGGGACAGCTGAAGTACAACACCCACCAGGCCCCTAGTCCTACAGCACAGCAAGGCGGAGCACCCCCACACCCATGTGGCAGCCGTAGCTGCACCAACCGACAAGTAACAGGTAAGTAGCAGCAACACAAAGCGCAGTGGGTGGGAGGGGGGACATCTGAAGTACAACACACACCAGGCCCCTAGTCCCACAGCACAGCAAGGAGGAGCACAGCCCACACCCACGTAGCAGCCACTGCAGTGGACACCGGCAGCCGACAGGTAGACATCCCGCCCCAGGACAAACGGTGTCAGTGGGTGTCCAGCCATCACCACGACCCATAACACCGCCCCCACCCCCACAGACCTGCAACATGGAGCACCCCCCCGCCCACAACCATGTTGCATCCAGTCCAGTGCACGCTCAAAAACAACCTGCAGGTGGGAAACTGGACAGGGTGGGGTGACTGGAGGCATGAGGACTGAATTACGACTAACACATGGGACATGTCAAGTAGCAGAGGAACACGCAGCACTGCTCCCTGCCACAACCATGTGAACAATGTGCACACGGACATGAACCACAGAGTCACACCCCACATGACCCATCACAGACACAGCAACACCCAAGGAGCCACGTCTGCATGCACAAGTCACACTGATTACAGAACCACACGGCAGGCACAGTGCAACCCATCACACACAACTGCAACACCATCGAAGTCCTGTCCATGTAGCCCCCACTGCCTGTCAAGCACACATCCCACAACTATGCCCATGTAAGACATACCACACTAGACGCAACAGCGTGGAACAACATAAATGCACACGAACACCACTGGACCCATCAAACACACAGACACACAATGCACATACAACATACCATCCATCTCATCCGTCAGCCCCAGTCACATGAAAGGTATGTCATCCGAACAGCTGGTCCACACACAGTAGTCACGCAAAGAAACATGCCCATGATAAATCATGTGCCAGTAGTGAATGAAGCGCACGTCACACTGTGAGCAACTACACACATAACATGAGCCACACACCCCCGAGCACTGCAGTGATGCACATGGCACAGGGCAGCACACACACCAAGGAATTGGACCATCTGCAATACGTCGTGTGGCACACAACCATCACTCACTCATAACAATGCGTCCAATTACATGGCCAGAAAGCACAACAGACAGCAAAAATGCAGGGTATGTCAGACATACACACACCTCAAACCATGCACTGTCATGTTGCCACAACACATGTCACGTTCTGCACCCATGGCACACAGTATGTACCCCAAAGCATAGTTCATCTCAAATGCGTTTCAGGGGCTGACCCCCATTTTGCCATCTGCGTTTCGAAGCGTTACATTTGAACCCCAAGAGCATAGTACAAACCAACCTCCACGATGGGTCTGGAGTCCGCATACACCAGAGCCACAAAAAGCTGGAGCACAGCAACACACCCATCGGCATTGCCAATCCGTCCCATGCCACATGTCCACAGCACACAGTCCCATTGGCATGCCCACACAACAACAAATAGCACAGCCACACACACGGCTCCGGGAAACCTGTGCACGACTGTGCACGAACTGTGGATGTCAGACAACCTATACATACTTTGTCATGTGCAACACAATAACATATCTCATTCCCCCCACAGGTGACGAACTGCTGGATGCTGGAGATGGAGACAACAGCCAGCACAGCCAGCCTGCAAGCCCCCAACAAGGACTCACGGATGTGGAGGATCTGTCCTCCGATTCGGACACGGACCACCCAGCAGGCCCATCTGGTGTGGCAGGGCCCAACCGCACCCCAGGCACCCTCCTACCCACCAACCCATCATCCAGGGCTGATGACCACTCACAGCCCCCTGCTGCCACTGTCGTTGCGGCCACTCCCACTGTTGTGGCGGCCACTCCCACTGCCGCAACCACCACCATCGCCGCAACAACCACCACCGCCGCGACCACCACCACGTCATCACCGGCCCCAGCACCAGCGCAAGTGGTGGTCCGGCCGACTGGGTCCACCCTGGGAGCCACAGCGAGGACCGTGGTGAGCAATGTGGCTAGTGGGCAGGCCGGTGGCAGCAGTACTGGTGGGAAGAGCAGGGTCAGGCCAACGCCAGCCTCCCCTGGGAGCCATGCCCTGCCTCAAATGGCCAGAGTCCTTGGGGCCTATGAAGAGGCCCAAGGACAATGGGCCAGGTCTGCTTCCGACACGCGGGAGGTCCTGGGGGTGTTGAGGTCCATGGACGCCCATATGGGCCAATTCGTGTCCCGTATGGACCAACTCGTGGACCTCATGGGCCAGCTGGTGGTGGCGGTGAGGTCACAGGCAAGGCCAGCAACACCACCTCCGCCACCACCTGCTAGGGCGCAGGGTCGGGCAGCAGTGTCCAGTTCCCCTGCGTCCACAGCCAGTGAGCACACCTCACCCACCACCAGCAGGTCGCCACCACACCCCCTCCCAAACGTGGAAGGGGCCGTCCGAGAGTGGAAACAGATGTCCCGGGAGGACTTCGCACGCTCCAGACGCAAGTGAGGCAGCCAGCCATCCTTGACCACCCACTGCATTGACTTGGACTACGATCCCACCCCACACAGCCATCAGAATGGCATGTGTCTGTTGGACTAGGGACATAGAACTAGTGGGTACACCCTGAGCATCACGCAGCCATGGCCGACAGCTCATTGTCACTGCACGCAACTCTCATGTCATCACCTTGCACACAATGACATGTCACAGTTGAAAATAAATGCACCTTTTACACAAACTGCTGTCTGTGCACTGTGTTTATTGAACGATGATCAACCGCCACCTTGAGCAGAAAAGCATCGGATGTGTGGCATGGCGATGGGACAGGAGGGGCTGTAGGGACCTAGGGGAGACAGAACAGGAGCACATTCAATGAGTGTGTCACACACCCATCACACAGTACATGTCAACAACTACAAGCAATGTACACACATCGCACAGAGCAATAGGGCACAATGCCACAGCCACCGTCAGTGGCATACAAACCTGGACATGGACCATTGACACACAGCACACAGTGAACAAAAGGCCTCCGTGACACAGCACACAGACACCTGCACAACTACAGCCACATCAGCCGTCGTACATGGACACTCACCGTCAAGTGAAGTAGCGGGCGATGAGCTGCTGACGGACATTCACAGCTTCCTCCTCTCCGCTGTCTTCCTCACTCGAGCTGTCCTGGTCTGCAGGCTGGGGCCCTGGTTGATCTCCGTCATCCACAATTAGGGGGATCTGCTTTCGAATGGCCAGATTGTGCAGCATGCAGCAAGCCACCACTATCTGGCACACCTTCTGTGGGGAGTACGCCAGCGCACCCCCGGTGCGGTCCAGGCATCTGAACCTGGACTTGAGGAGGCCAAAGGTACGCTCGACCACACGTCTGGTCCTCCCATGTGCCTCATTGTAGCGGTCATCTGCTGGGGTCCGAGGATTTCGTAATGGACTGAGCAGCCAGGGCCCATTCGGGTAAGCCGAGTCACCTGGGCGTGGGGGACACAGAGAACCGTTGCAATTCAAACAGGACAGTAGACAATCAATCAATCAATCACGGCATTTATAGAGCGCTACTCACCCGGGAGGGTCTCAAGGCGCTGGGGAGGGGGTAAGTTACTGCTCGAACAGCCAGGTCTTGAGCTGCTTCCTGAAGGAGAGATGGTCCTGGGTTCGCCGAAGGTGAGTGGGGAGGGAGTTCCAGGTCTTGGCTGCCAGGTAGGAGAAGGATCTTCCTCCGGCGGTGGTTCTGCGGATGCGTGGTACGGTGGCGAGGGCGTGGCTGGTTGATCGTAGCTGGCGGGTGGGCGTGTAGAAGGTCATGCGGTCGTTGAGGTACTTTGGGCCCAGGTCGTGGAGGGCCTTGTGTGCGTGGGTGAGGAGTCTGAATGTGATTCTCTTGCTGAGAAGCCAGTGCAGGTCTTTCAGGTGTCCGGTGATGTGGCTGTGTCGGGGGATGTCCAGGATGAGTCGTGCGGAGGCGTTCTGGATGCGCTGGAGTCTTTTTTGAAGTTTGGCTGTGGTTCCGGCGTAGAGGGTGTTCCCATAGTCCAGTCAGCTGGTGACGAGTGCCTGGGTGACGGTCTTCCTGGTTTCAGTGGGGATCCATCTGAAGATCTTGCGGAGCATGCGCAGGGTGTTGAAGCACGAGGATGAGACGGCGTTGACTTGTCTGGTCATCGACAGGGAGGAGTCCAGGATGAAGCCCAGGTTGCGTGCGTGGTCCGTTGGCTTGGGCGCGGTGCCCAGGGCCGGGGGCCACCAGGAGTCGTCCCAGGCGGAGGGTGATGAGCCCAGGATGAGGACTTCCGTCTTGTCTGAGTTTAGTTTAAGGCGGCTGTTCCTCATCCAGTCGGCGACGTCTCTCATCCCGTCGTGTAGGTTGGCTCTGGCGGTGGTGGGGTCGTTGGTGAGGGAGAGGATCAGCTGGGTGTCGTCGGCGTAGGAGATGATGTTGAGGTTGTGTTGGCGTGCGATGGCTGCGAGGGGCTCATGTAGACGTTGAAGAGGGTTGGACTGAGTGAAGATCCTTGTGGAACGCCGCAGATGACTTCGGTGGCCTCGGATCTGAACGGGGGAGGCGGACTCTCTGGGTTCTTCCGGCGAGGAACGAGATGATCCATTCCAGTGCTTTCTCTCGGATTCCGATGTTGCTGAGGCGCTTCACTAGGGTGCGGTGGCAGACGGTGTCGAACGCCGCGGAGAGGTCCAAGAGGATGAGGGCTGCTGTTTCCCCGTTGTCGGTTAGGGTTCTGATGTCGTCGGTGGCTGCGATAAGGGCGGTCTCGGTGCTGTGGTTGGCCCGAAACCCGGACTGCGAGGGGTTGAGGGATCCATTCGTCTCGAGGAAGGCGGCAAGCTGTCCGTTGACGGTCTTCTCGATGACTTTGGCCGGAAACGGAAGGAGCGAGATGGGACGGTAGTTCTTGAGGTCGGTGGGGTCCGCCGTTGATTTCTTCAGGAGGGCGGTAAGCTCGGCGTGCTTCCAGCTCTCCGGGAAGGTGGCAGTGTGGAAGGAGGAGTTGATGATGTCCCGGAGATGGGGTGCGATGGTGGCGTCGGCTTTGTTGAAGACGTGGTGTGGGCAGGGGTCGGTTGGTGATCCGGAGTGGATGGAGTTCATCGTGCGGGTGGTGTCTTCGGTGCTGATCGGGGTCCAGTTGCAGAGGGTGGTGGTGGCGGGCGTTGGTTCGGCGGTAGGGTGCGTGGTTTCTGCGTCGAAGCTGTTATGTATGTCGGTGATCTTGCGGTGGAAGAACGTGGCGAGTGAGTTGCAGAGGTCTTGCGAGGGGTGATGTCGTTGTTTCCGGCGCTGGGGTTGGAGAACTCTTTGACGATGCTGAAAAGTTCCTTGCTGTCGTGGGCGTTGTTGTCCAGTCGTTCTTTGAGTGCCGACTTCTTGGTGGCACGGATCAGCTGGTGGTGTTTGCGGGTGGCGTGCTTGAGGGCGGTCCTGTTGTCTGTGGTCTGGTCGAGTCGCCAGGTTCTCTCGAGAGTGCGGCAGTTCTTCTTGGATTCCTTGAGTTCGTTGGTGAACCAAGGGGTTTCTTGCTTCCGGGTCTGCTGGGAGGGTTTTTAGTGGTGCGAGGTCGTCGGCGCAGGCGGTCAGCCACTTGGCGAGGTTGCTGGCTGCTTCGTTTGGGTCCGTTGTGTTGGTGGGTGTGTTCTGGCTGAGGAGGCGGTGAGCTGCTCGGCGGTGATCTTGCTCCAGCTCCGGCGGGGAGCCTGTTGCGGGTGGTGGTGGGTCGCAGTCTTTCTGAAGCTGAAGTGGACGCAGCTGTGGTCGGTCCAGTGTAGTCCGGTGGCGTGGCTGAAGGAGATGTGCTTGCTGGAAGAGAAGACGGGGTCAAGCGTGTGGCCGGCGTAGTGGGTGGGCGTGTTCACCAGTTGCTTGAGTCCGAGGTTGGCGAGGTTGTCCAGCAGGGCGGTGGTGTTTCTGTCGTTGTTGTTCTCCAGGTGGAAGTTGAGGTCCCCTAGGAGGATGTAGTCGGCTGAGGGCATGGCGTGCGGGCTGATGAAGTCTGCGATGTCTTCGCTGAATAGTGTGCGTGGTCCCGGGGTCTGTAGATGAGGGTGCCTCGGAGGGGTGGTCTTGGGGTCAGTGTGTATCTGGAAGTGTAGGTGTTCGGCGGCGGTGAAGGTCTCGTCGGAGTTAGTCGAGATGCGGATGGTGTTCTTGTGTATGATGGCGATGCCTCCTCCCGTCTGGTTGACGCGGTCCCTCCGGGTGATCTTGTATCCGTCCGGGATGGCTATGGCGATGTCGGGCGCTGAGGAGGCGTTCATCCAGGTTTCGGTGAGGAAGGCGATGTCCGGTGCTGTTGCGTCGAGCAGGTCCCAGAGTTCCACGGCGTGCCTGTGGACGGAGCGGGTGTTCAACAGGATGCATTTCAGGTTGTTGCTGCTGGTGCTCGACTTGGCGGAGGTGGTGCACGTCCGGGGGCAGGTGAATCGGCAGGTTTGGCAGGTGAAGGGTCCGTGGGTGCGTCTCGGTGAGGCTCGGTAGCAGGCAGGGTTCCGGCCGGCATTGGAGTGCGGTGAGGGTGGCGGCGTCGTAGGTCCGTCGAGTAGTGTTGCATCGGTGGGATCCAGGGGTTCTGGCGCTGGGCGCGGTCCAGTCGCGGACGGGCGCAGACGGGCTTGCCTTAGGCGCGCCTTCGGCGCGCCAGCCGGCGCGACCGCGCAGCGGCCGCCATTTATGGGGAGGTGGGAGGGAGGAGCAGCTGGGAGGCGGGAGGCAGGGGCAGCGAATGGGCAGTCAGGGGCGGGGCCGCAGGGACGCAGCGGCGGGAAAGGCGAGAGGCAGCGGGGGCACAAAAGTACAAGGGGAGAGAAAACAGACAAAAATACGGGCACAACGCAAATGGGGCAGCGAGGGGCACAGAAAGGAAATGGGGAAAACAGACAAAATCACAGTCACAACGCAAATGGGGCAGCGAGGGACACAGAAAGGAAATGGGGGGAAAGCAGACAAAATCACAGTCATAACGCAAATGGGGCAGCGAGGGACACAGAAAGGAAATGGGGGGAAAGCAGACAAAATCACAGTCACAACGCAAATGGGGCAGCGAGGGGCACAGAAAGGAAATGGGGGGAAAACAGACAAAATCACAGTCACAACGCAAATGGGGCAGCGAGGGGCACAGAAAGGAAATGGGGGAAAGCAGACAAAATCACAGTCACAACGCAAATGGGGCAGCGAGGGGCACAGAAAGGAAATGGGGGAAAACAGACAAAATCACAGTCACAACGCAAATGGGGCAGCGAGGGGCACAGAAAGGAAATGGGGGAAAACAGACAAAATCACAGTCACAACGCAAATGGGGCAGCGAGGGGCACAGAAAGGAAATGGGGGAAAACAGACAGAATCACAGTCACAACGCAAATGGGGCAGCGAGGGGCACAGAAAGGAAATGGGGGAAAACAGACAGAATCACAGTCACAACGCAAATGGGGCAGCGAGGGGCACAGAAAGGAAATGGGGGAAAGCAGACAAAATCACAGTCACAACGCAAATGGGGCAGCGAGGGGCACAGAAAGGAAATGGGGGAAAACAGACAAAATCACAGTCACAACGCAAATGGGGCAGCGAGGGGCACAGAAAGGAAATGGGGGAAAACAGACAGAATCACAGTCACAACGCAAATGGGGCAGCGAGGGGCACAGAAAGGAAATGGGGGAAAACAGACAGAATCACAGTCACAACGCAAATGGGGCAGCGAGGGGCACAGAAAGGAAGTGGGGGGAAAACAGACAAAATCACAGTCACAACGCAAATGAGGCAGCGAGGGGCACAGAAAGGAAATGGGGGAAAACAGACAGCATCCTTAAGCCAGCACGCTACACAACTCCACATACTCACCGACAATCCAGCCACGGTCCTGTTGCAGATTGGTCATCAGTCGTGGTAATATGCTGTTTCGAATGATGTGCGCGTCATGGGCCGAGCCTGGGAACTTTGCACACACGTGGGAGATGACCATGTCCGCAAGGCACACCACTTGCACATTCAGGGAGTGCGTGTGCTTCCGGTTGCGGAAGAGCTGCTCAGTGGCCTGTGGTGGGACAAGGCCAACATGGGTGCAGTCAATGGCACCAACAACGTGTGGGATCCGTCCAAGGGCATAGAATGCACCCTTCACTGCAGCCAACTCACGTGCCCTGGGGAATCTGATGTACCTGTTCCTGTACAGCATCATGGCTGCCAGTACATCCCTCAGCACCATGCTGAACATGGGCTGGGACATCCCACCTCCACTGCCCACTGTGTGCTGGAATGACCCAGTGGCAAAAAATGCAGTGCAGCCATCACCTTAGCCGTGGGGGTGAATGCTGTCGGATACACCCTGCGAGGACGGAGGTGGGGTTCCAACATGGCACATAGTCGATGCAGGGTTGGTCGATCCAGACGAAATTTCCGGATGACCTCAGAATCCTCCATGTCCGCCAACAATTGGTAAGGGCGGTAAATGTTTGGTCTCCGCCTAGGAAAGATGTAAGTGGACACATGTCAAAGCAACACGCCACATGACATTTTCACATACACATAACTGATATGACAGAGCAAGAACATGAGTCACAGAACAGCTGTCATGCAGGGACAGCACAGCCACAATACACTTACACAGGTCTCCCACCAATAGCAATGGGCAGTGACACAAACCATTGCTATGTGCATGCACATGGGGATCCAGGCCTCAATGACCTGTGAGGCGTGCTGATGGGGACTGACTGCATATCCGGCAAGCGGCAACACCACGGCAACATGACTGGCTGCTGTGCATCACACTGCTTCCGAGGCTGGATGAGTATGGCACACACCAACGACGATGTGGGCACAGGCTGAGCGGCCAAGACAAGTGGGACATGTGGCACGAGGGGATATGAGACAGTCATTGGTGTCACCACTGCACCCTATGTGCAGCACTGTACGGATCACACCTCCAGGAGCATTGTCAGGTGTACACATTGACAGCCCCATGCCAACACGGCTGTGTGCTTGCAAATACACATCACATGTGACACGTAACCTTGCACGTGCCAAGTGGCAGATGTACATAGTGAGAGATGACATGCGTGTGCATATGCGTATACCATGCACCCATGCCAATGTGCAGATGATGACATGCTAACAGACATGTGGGGGCCAGCCACTGGCCATCCCTGCCTATGCACACGGCATGTTGTGGCCCCGTCCATTGTGCACCTGCACCCACACGCACATCATGGCCACACCTGCAGATGCAGTGCGCACATCATACTGTGTGGTGCACATGGCATCAGCGGACTGCCACCAACATGGGCCAGGCCATTACGGCCAACTCCGATGACCCTCGCGGTTGCACCCTGCGTGTTCCACTATGGAGTTAGGCGTCCCGGGCCAGCTGGGTGCAGGCCAACGTCTGCAATTGCCAATGCAGCTCTCAGTGCACTTGTTGCTCGTGTGAATGTCAGGCTGGGCCATGCTGCCCCTCTCAGTCCCAGCAAGCCTGGCCTGCACATTGACTGCACAATGCCAGTAGGTGACAGCACCGACTGCCTAGTGGGTTGCATGTGTCTCCTGTTCAGGACCCTCCAGATGGGCGCTAACTCAGTACTGACTATTGGACACACCATGTCTCGTGATAGGGATGTGTGTGTGGGATGGTGGCACTGAATGTGACCTCCTTTGCGTGGTGGGCCATGCACAGGGCCAGTACGTCGATTATTGCGCAGTGTTGGTCACAGTGGGTGCACCCACACAGATGTGTTGCCCTATGTTCATTTTCTATGTCCGCATGATGATGGACTGTAGGTGTGGGCAGACTACACATTGGTCGATGTGCTGTCAATTTGAATGTGCCTTCACACCAGGCACAGCTGCCCCTGCACATGTGACCCCTGCTGCACTCGCTGCTGGGTCTGTGGAGCTGATGCACCATCTGTGCGTGGGGCGGACAGCTCTCCTCACTTCCGTCATTGCGCATGTCATCACTTTGCCGCAGGTGACATGGATCATGGAGGGCCCACATGTACGCATGGGTGGCCTCAACAAGTGTGTCCAATGGTTGTCACCCCCAGTCAGTGCTTCGAATGTGAATGATGTTGTGCTGGTGCTAATTTCAATGTGGTGGGTGGGCGGGGCTAGGTGCGGGCTTACATGCAGGACATGGGAGGGTGATCGGATTAGCGACTAGTTGCAATACACACTGGGCACGTCTTTTCCTGTCCACATCAGGGTCATTCCTTGAACTCACTGACAGTAATACAGTCGTCTTTGTCCCTGTCCTCATGGCCTCCCCTCGCTCCCCCAATATGCATTTGCTCCTGTGGGGCTAGCGCATGCAGATGCAGCCCCAAGCTCGCCCGGAGAGGCCAAGGAGTGTATGTGTGGGTCCAGTTGAACGAGTGGTCTGTCTCACGGCATGATGTGTGGCGGGACGCCGTCCACCTGCGTGGTGCCCCGACTCGAGACCCGGGCAACATAGACAATGCATAGCAGTCTCCGCAGTCCGGATACACCACCTGCGACACACAGAGGCTGTAGCTGCCCTAGCGGCCCATGCCGCGTCCATCTGGGGCTGATGGACCCACACATTCACTCTTTTGCCTCACTGGGGCGGGCTCGGAGGTGCTTGCGCACACGCTGGCTTCTCTGTTGCAACGGCATGTGACGTGTGTGGAGATGTAGGCAATGGGTGGGATGGTGCGAGCCACCTTCCGTGACATCACTCCTGCTCGTGATGTGTGCGTCCCCCAATACTTCCATATGACTTGAGCCATGCTACACATTGAGGATGTTTTGCCTGCGTGATGTGTCCCGGAGGAGCGCGCCGAGTCCTCTCCCCCACCATGCTCCACTGCCATCCCGTGCCCTGGATTGCCTGTGCAGGTTGACAATGTTGGGGATACACCTGGTCGGCAGGGGCTGTGTGTGCCTTGTCAAGGGCCTGGCGGGCACACAACAGGATCCAGCTTGTCCACAGAGGGTGGGCTGACGTGTACGCCTGATACCGCATTGTTCGTGTGCCCGGCTGCTGTGCACACACGTGTTCACATCCCCCCGACATGTGGCCTTTGACATTGCCCAGGGAAGCGGTAATGTGCAGTTCCGGACCCCTCCCGACACAGCGTGTTTCAACTTTGCATGTGCGCATCTACCCGTCACACCCACCCACCTGAGCGAAGCGTCACTCCGCTTCACACGACACATGTGTGTCTTCCACAGTTGTGCTACTCATTTGCGTTGACATCGAATGACAGTGGACTACATAGTCATGTCACGACTGCCGTGTACATCACACACTCTCATCATCTCACATTCGTACTTGTGAAAGGAATCAGCAGAGACAGTTTCTTTCTTCAAACCATGTATTGTGACTTATGTCCTCTGTGATGCAGTATAGTGGACACTACTGGCAGCGGTATGCATGTGGAGGATATACTGAGCATGATTACACATAGCTAAGGGTGTAGGGGTACATGTGATTAGCTGTTGCATGTGGGATGTGGGCTTCAGAGTTACATCTGCTTGGCTGTTGCTGTGCTAATGTTCATTTGCAAGTAGCTGCGGTGCTGCGGACTTTGACACAGACGGTATACATTTAGCCTACCAGACCGCTTGGCATCATGGGCACAGTCCATCTCAGTTCCATGTGACAGGTGTGCTGCTGTTGTTACTCATGCACGCGTGCGTGTGAGTTGACATCAGGGCATGGGCTTACGTGCATGCAACGGCGTCCCACTTGTTGTTGCCATATGGTGGATACTGGACATGTCACAGTCACTGGGGTCGTGTTGTTGTTGTATGCACTTGTCGTCCATGCAAAGGTCCTGTTACGGGATTTCCGGGGAGGGGGAAAAGGGGTGCAGCTCTCACATACTCCAGCCGGGCGATTCCTGTCCACTGTGCGGTGCATATGTCCATGGGCGCAGGATCCATGTCATGGCATAGTTGTACGTGCAGTTCTGTCCATGTGGGTGCGATACACATATCCCATGCCACTGCCTCCCCGATACATGCAGAGTTCCTGGATGTGATGGGGAACGGAGTGCATGTCCCGGACACATCCGATGTCATGGCAGTGTCGTTGATGGTGTGGTATCAGTTGCAGGTCGTTTGGTATGGCTGTTGTGGTAGTTACTGGCCAGTCCGTGCGGAAGCTAAGCATGGGTACAGTGTCGGACATCATGGCTCAATTGGGGGATTGCGCCGGGGTCCTCACGAATTGACAGGTTGTCAGGTATGCGATGGCTTCCTGCAGGGCTTCCATTTCATTGGTGGTATACATGTTTGCCAGCCAATGTAGCGGATGGTGGCTGTCACGGTGTTGTTCGTAAGTTGTCCCTTGTAGGAGCATGATGGGGCATGCTGGGTGACATTCGATGTAGCTGTGATCCATGATCCGTCGTGTGGAGGTACAGTGGTCCCATTGCAGTGTGGGTCCGATGTTCGCCACATACGCCATGCCCCCATAGGCTGAACAGGCCCTGTCGTGTGCGTCCAGAGGGTGGAATAGTGGTAGCAGGTCCGCCCTTGGACATGCCGGGTTGGAGAGGCACAACTCCACAGGATGGTGGAAGGGACACCTCCGACAGTAGAAGACGGGTATGACGCAGCTGAACAATGCGATGCGGTAAGTCAGTCGGTAACTTACGTTCAGCAGGGATAGGGGTTCGCATCCCAGTAGCTGTATCAGGTTGTGTTTGTACAGCTTGACCTGTTTGGCGTAGTTGGGTAGGTGTGTTGTAGGTGCCATTTTGCTGCGGTGCGATGTGGTGGCGTGCTCCGGCTGTGTGTGCAGTCTGCAGTGTGCAAGCTCCGAGGTTGCTGTGAGGTCTGTGATGGTCGTAGGGGGCAGGACTTGTGTTCTGTTAGCTTGTGCGGAGGACACGGGCCCTCATCCCACGTGCTTCTCTGAATGTTCAAGGTCAGTGGTGTGTGACTCCTTCCAGATAACTTGCATGGGAACGGCATGGGGGAGTTTTATATATTTTTTCTTTCCCGTTCGGTATGTTCTTAGGTGATATGCGCTATCTGCCCTGTGGTCGGTTTCCTCTGCATGCCTGTGTTGGTCTTTTTTGGGACAATGGCTGTATTCTCCGGCTTGTTTAGTCGGGATGTGGTTTCGGAGTTGGAATGGAAGGTCATTCAGTGCTGTCTGCTCTCCCGTGTGTGGGCGGCAGGCTGTGTTTCCGCTATGCGTTGGGCCTTGTGTGTGGGTGTCATTCTTGGGTCCACCTGTTGTCGGTCCCCGGGCTCTTTGGTGTTCCGTTTTGTATGTCTGGTTCATGGGTGCAGGGTGGTATGGGTGTTTCTGTGTGGTACTGGCGTACCTCTTCCCGACGGGGCCCATGTTCTACTGGGTGGTGTTGCCGCCGCTGTGTGCTTCGCCATGTTTGTCACACAGGGGTGTGTCCTGATGTTGCGTGACTTCACTGACATGTGGGCGTCGGTTGTGTGACGTTGGGTGTTGTCTGTGAATTGGGCGTTGGGGTCATGACTGTGGCAGGCCTGTCACGTGTCATGTGCGTTCTGGGTGTGGCTGGTGTGTGTGGTGCTTGGTTGTGTCCCTGTGTTGTTTGTGTGCGACGCATACATGGCGTTATGGTTGGGCGCTGAGTTGTGCGCATGTGTGGCTGCGTCATCGCCGCTGTGCTGCGGTGCCGTGACGGGGTCGTTAGTTCCTGGTCCCAGGTGGTGTGCCCATGATAGTTGCGAGATGTTGCACTTTGCCCTGTGTTACATTTGTGGGTGCAGTGGTGGATGTGTCTTGTCCATGCATGGGTGTTGGGGGGGTGCCATGTCCTCCTTTTCCGCACTTGCACTGTGTGCGCTGTTTGCATGCCCTTGTTGTGTGTGTGCCTACCTGCGTCTCCGCGGTACGTTGCCTCCTTGGTGGTGCATCAGGTATAGCATGGGGAGGGCCTGCAGTGCTGGATTCATGCTCGGGGGTCGCCTCTTCGGTGTCTGTGCTCGGCGTTCGGGTTTCCGCCTCACTTTCGCGTGCGGTGTCTCTTAGCCGTGGGAGCGGTTTGTTTGCGGCATCGTAATTTGTACGCCGGGCGGTACGTGATTTCGTCTGGCGGTGTGTCTCCATTGGGCTGCGCCGCTACGTGAGCGGGCGCACTTTGATGGCGGACGGCGTCGCTGGCTTGCCGGCGGTGTTTGGCTGCCTTTTCACATCGTAATTTGGCGGGCGTGTGGGCTGCGGCATGCGGGCGGTAACTGGTGGTTTTTGCATCCGCCAGCACGGCGGTAGTGCTTCCGCCCGCCATCGTAATGGGCCCCTTAATTATCAATTAATTATTTGATTAATTAACAACTAATTATTAATGAATTAAAAATAAATTATTTTCCACCCTTTGCCCCATAACCACAAAACCTACACCTATAAAAATTAATTACACAATTAACATAATTAATTATCAATTAATTAATTATTAATAATTAACAACTAATTATTAATAAATTAAAAATAAATTACTTACCACCCTTTACCCCTATAAATGCCACAACCCACAAAAACATTTACATACAAAAATTAATAACACAATTAACAAAATTAAATATCAATTAAATAAATGATATTAATTAAATAATAATCATTAATTTATCATAATTAAATTTCTTCTCACCCTATATCTCTGTAAACCCACAACCCACTACAGAACTAAAAATCACAAAATGTAATTAAATTAAATTTCATAACTACTACTATATATTTAACTATTATAGTAAGAAACATAAACAATAAACAAAAAAATAATGTCATATACATTTAAAATATATACTAAAAAACATAATAATTTAAAAACGATATTTTAAACAACTATGCTTTTACAAACAATATTAATGACTTCTATATTTTTAAAATCGAGATTACTTACCTTCAAATCGATATACTTGACAACGATATTCTTGCACTCGATATTTCCATTCCACAATATTTTTCACTGGATATTATGGTAGTTCGAATTTATTTCCTCGATATTCTGCCTCATTAACCCCTGCTCTATATATAAAACGCAGCGCTAAGACACTTTGCGTGGCTTAACGTCGCATTGTAAATATCGTACCATTTCACACAGTTTTCTGTGTCAAAGGGGCGTGAAATGGGTTTTGCTGTGGGTGTTCCACTGCAACACCTATTGCTTTTTGACACTGCCCCAGATTTACAAGGGTCTGTAAATCTGAGGCAGCGTCAAAATCTAACCCCATTGAAAAGCAGGTGTTAGAGTGGCACAGGAGCGGCCCGTGCCGGTAAGAGTGGTAGGGCCCGGTTGAAGGGGGTTTTCCACAGACGACCATGAGGAAAATTAAATAAATAATTAATTTTCCCTCGTCTTCGTCTGTCTAAATTCCCCCAGTTAGGTCTAGGGGGCATGATATGTACAAGGGAAAGGTGCAACTCCTGCTTTTGCATGGCGTAAGTTTTTGGCGCTGCCTCAGATTTACACATCTTTGTAAATCGGGAGCAGGGTCAAAAAGCAATGGGTGTTGCGGTGGAACGCCCACAGCAACACCCATTGCTTGCCCCTTTCACGCAGATACCTGCATGAAAGAGTACTAAATTTACAAAGCGGCGTTAAGCCATGCAAAGTGGCATAACACCGCTTTGTATATATGGTGCAGGGCATTGTGCCACCGGAACGTGTCAAAAAGTGACGTTCCAGTGGCGCATTCCCGTTGTACATATGCCCCTAGGTCTCCTATCCATTTGTTATCTTCTCCATTTCTCCCTCTCTTCTTTTTGTTGTAAGTTCCTAGAATCTGGCATAAAACCAATTACAACAGTCAAAGAATTGCAATCAGCAAAACCAGAGACATTTTAAGGCATGGGGCATGGGCAAAGTGGGCTCTGGCCTTTCAGGGGGGCCCCTGATAGATCCAGTTCTGTTCTGCATTGCCTTGAATAATCCTTAAGCAGATTGTTTTAAATACTGTTTTCCTTCAATTAATTTTTAATATGGGTCATGTGTGAGAATCTATTTCAGGCATTTTGGAGAGAAATGTGTTTATGTTTCATGCAACATTCATAAAAAAGTTTCTTTTACATCAAAACAGGACCTCACATATGAGAAATGGGAGGGGTCACAGAGATTATTTTCAGTAATATTAGTGAGCTGCTACTGTTACAATATCGAAAACACAAGTCACTATCCCTGAATATTAGATGCAAATACTTTTCGAATTTGGACAGAGAGCTTGTGCACTGTCAATGACCTGGCCAAAGAGGGCATGAAAGAGCTGAAATTGGATCATAAATCCAAAGCTGTTCCGGACAGGGGGCCCCAAAATACGTTTGGCCCAGGGCCCCCAAAATCCTTAAGATGTCCCTGAGCAAAACACAATGTGCATGAAGAAACAAAGGAGTGCAGGTCAATTCATAAAATGCCTCCACAACTAAATCACATTGTCAGTTCATAATAAAAACATGCAAGCCAGCCGTGCACCCTCATGAGAGCGGGGCACACAGGTGAGCAAGGCCAAGCAATTGCAAGATTGTGTCTATGCTTAGCACACCAATGAAGCGCATGCTACTATTCAGTAAATAATCTACAGACCGAACAAGGCCAGAAATACTTTGAGAATGCTGAACAATGTGTAAAGTATACAAAAAAGTGATGGATGGATTGCTTGAATTAATCTCAGCCCCTCGTAATTACTTGGGGCTGCATACCAATCCATCATTATTTTGCACACCATGTCACCTCAGTTGCTGCACTGCTGTGCGTCAAAATATTGTAAATGAAGCCCATAATTTGATGATGACAGGAAGCCATCAACTATTTCCAAAAGGAGCAAGCAAAAAACTACAATTGCAGAAAAGGGGTACAATCCCTGGAGGCCACGGTTATCCTCTATCTGGTGCTCTTGAAGAGATCTTTAGAACAGAGCAGCACTCCATTCTGGGGCGGCTCCTCCACTAGGGCGAGGAGCGTCGCCCCACTGCTTTCTCGCAGTGCGAGAAGCAGAAACATAAAATGGTAATAACTTCCCGTTATTACCATTTTATGTTTTGTTGGGGTTCTGCTCTGTGAGCAGGGGAGGAGTGGTGTGCCCACTCCTGAGGGCGCAATGACTGTTTGGTCGGCCCTCCGGAGCCGCCCAAACCAGTCATGTGCACGCTGTCCCTTCTCCATGCAGGCTGCAATGCAGCCACATGGAGGACATGGCCTCCCCGTAAGGCCCTGGCTGGGCGGCGTCCCCACCAATCACAACGCTGCCATTGCAGCGTTGTGATTGGCTTAGGGGAGGGAGGCTGCCTGCTTCCTGTTCCTGCTGGAGATAGGAGAGCAGGAGCAGGAGCAGGAGCCGAGAAAACGCAGGACCCGACAGGTGGACAGGTAAGTTTTTTATTTATTATTAAATTAACCCCCCCCCTCGCGATTCTCCCAGCGCGACCCTCTGCCCCCCACCCGCGATTAATACCGGCTGCGACTGACTCCATTGGTAAGCTAAGAAGAAAGCAGAAAATAAAGGTGATACTTACCTTTGCATCTCCTACATCTTGTGCCTCCTCTGAGCTTTTTGCTCCTGATTCTGTCTTTTCAAGTCTTGATTCCTGTAAGGAAGAATAAAAGAAATATTAATGCAAAAGTCATGATCATCAATCACGACAAGAGGCAGATGTTATTAGCCAAGAACTAATCCAACCCGCAGTTATTTAAAAAGGCACAGCGATTGAATGAATTCAAGCTACAAGAACCAGACATACCACAGTTCAAGGCTTGAAAGTCATAAGTCACGCAGTTGAATGGAACTCTGTCCAGTCAGAATCATTGGGGCATATTTACAAGGCCACTGTGCCACTGAAGCGTCACTTTTTGCGTGTCTCGGTCGTGCAATGCCCTGCTCCGTATTTACAATGCGGCGCCAATCCACTTTGCATGGCTTAATGTCGTATTGTAAATATCGTGCCCTTTCACGTAGTTTTCTGCATCAAAGGAGCGTGCAATGGGTGTTGCTGTCGGTGTTCCACCACAACACCCATTGCTTTTTGACACTGCCCCAGATTTACAAGGATCTGTAAATCTGAGGCAGCGACAAAACCTAATGCCATTGAAAAGCAGGCGTTAGAGTGGTGCACGAGGACAAATACTTTTATTTCACCTCGTTTTTTGCTCTTTCTATGTGTGCTGCATTCTGCAGTACACATAGAAGGAGCAAATCGCCTTGAATGATTGTTTATGTGCAGGAAGGTTTCACTTCCTGCACATAGACAATCATCCCTGAAACGCAGGCACCGTTGCACCATGGCGCAAGGGTGTCTTCATTGGCGCTAGGCAGCTTTTTTAGCACCGGTGCATGGAAAAACACAGGGGGGCGCTGTATTTTTGGGAATATGGCGCATCCCTGTGTTTTTGAAGTGAAGCAGCGCTGCGCTACTAAATTGCTTGCAGCATTGTGCTGTGTCATTTGTTTGTAAATATGCCCAATAGTGTGCTCCGTTCTATTAGGACATGTCTACGGTTTTCAACACTAAAATCTGGACTTCAAACTTTTCAATGGCTAAAATAAGTCTTGGGAATCTTACCAAGGCACCCGCTGACGGTGCCCTGCCACCTTCAGCGAGGAAAAGTTGAGGCTCTTATATCTTGCGCCACCATCAGTTTTTTGATCAGTGGGAAAGCTATGAAAGGAAGTAATTGTTTTCTATTCATTTATGTTTGTTTTCTTGTGTTTAGGAACTTATATTACTCACTACCAAGACACCAAGTTAGGTCTAGTGGGCAAATGTACAAGGAAATGGCGCAGCCCGGCGGCAAATTTTGCAGAGCTGTGCAATCACAAAAACGCAGGGATGCACCGTATTTACAAGAATACGGTGAACCCCCATGTTTTCCCTTGCACTGGCGCTAAAAATAGCTGCCTAGCGCCAACACAGACACCTTTGTGCCATTGTGCAAGGGGGCCTGCATTGTAGGGATGATTGTTTGATTGTTTATGTGCAGGAAGGTGTCATTAATGGTGTTTTGCTCTTTCTATGTGTGCTGCAGAATGAAGCACACATAGAAAAAGCTAAACGAGGAGAAATAAAAGTATTTCTCCTCATTGCACCAATCTAATTCCTCCTTTTGCATAGCGTTAGTTTTTGGTGCTGCCTAAGATTTACAGATCCTTGTAAATGTGGGGCAGTGTAAAAAAGCAATGGGTGTTGTGGTGCAACGGCCACAGCAACACCCATTGCACGCTCCGTTCAGGCAGATACATGCATGAAAGGGTACCACATTTACAAAGCGGCGTTAAGCCATGCAAAATGGCATAATACCGCTATGTAAATATGGTGCAGGGCATTGCACCACCGGAACACCGAAAAAAGTGATCCAGTGGCACAATCCTGTTGTTCATATGCCTCTACGTCTCCTATTCGTTTGTTATCTTCTCCATTTCTCCCTCTCTTCTTTTTTGTTGTCAGTTCCTGGAATCTGGCATAAGACCAATTACAACAGTCAAAGAATTACAATTAGCAGAACACAATGTGCATGAACAAACATAGGAGTGCAGGTCAATTTATAAAATGCCTCCACAACTAAATCACATTGTCAGTGTATAATAAAAACATACAAGCTAGTCGTGCACCCTCATGAGCGGGGGCACACAGGTAAACAAGGCCATACAATTGCTTGCCAATTGCAAGATTGTGTCCATGCTTGGCGCACCACTGAAGCGCATGTTACTATTCAGTAAATAATCTACAGACTGAACAAGGCCAGAAATGCTTTGAGGATGCTAAAAAATGTGTAAAGTATTCAAAAAAGTGATGAATGGCATGCTTGAATTCATCTCAGCTACTCTTAATCACGTGGGGCTGCATACCAATCCATTGTTATTTTGCACACCATGTCACCTCAGTTTGGACCAACCAATATACATTTTGGGAGTTTGTTTCTGAAAAACAACGAAAATGTAAAACGTTTGGGGAAGAAGCATCAAAACTGATGATGGACATCAACCAAACCTTTAATACACTAAGAAGAACCACTGTGGTGTCCTAACCAAACATTTGTACTGTTTTATCATGTTCTGTAATTTGACACTTATTGGTACTTTAAACTGAATTTTTATATTAGTGTCAAATAATTGTCTTTAGCATAATTTTATGGTTGTTTTTATCAATGTTCGTGTTATTGACTACCAACATAGGGGCTTTTTTACAAGTCCATTGCACCGCCGGTTAGTCACTTTTATTGGAACACAGGCAGGGCAATGGGCTTCCCCATATTTACAAGGCCATGTACAGTCACCCTGCGTGACTTTCCATGGCCTTGTACATATGTTTCATTTTCATGCATAACTGCGTGAAAGGGGCGTTCTGTGGGTGTTTTCACGCAATATCCATGGAACTTAATGCATTTCCAGTTTACAACATTTTGTAACACTGGGAATGCATCAGAATCCTACGCCTCCCCAGGGGAGGTGTAGGAGTGGTGCAATGACGTGAAATACTTTTATTTCTCCTCTCTTTTAGGTCGAGCATCATCGTGCATGTGCTGTCTACAAGACGTGCTGTAATCACTCCTGCTGAATGTAATCCCGCCTGCTGCTTGCCATTGGTTCACTCTTGCATCACTTTTATTTCCTGGCTCCCTATTGGTTGGTGCTCCCGATACATCACTTCCGTTTTTGAGCCAGGAGCAACAGCCAAATACAGTTTTCTTACACTGTAGGTCTTTATGTAGTTTTTGGGGGACTACTTATTTATTAACATGGCGCCTGCTTCACTCGCAGCTACGCACATATGTTTTATGTCGATGGTCCTGTCGCTGGACCCTTCCACTCTCACCACAGTCTCCTCCCCATAAAAGCCGCCGACAATACATGAGCAACGCTTAACCACGTGACGCCACCACTGCAGCACTCTTTGCTGGCTCAGTCGGCCTCTGATCCACACCACCGAGGTTGACTGACACACCTGCCTAGCCGGTGCATCCACCTGTTCACCCGTAAGGCTCTGATCTCCAAATGCACTCCTCTGCATACCCCGAACACCAACACAGCTTGCGCACTACCAACCCTCAACGATTCAAGTAGGACTCCTTGTGCACACCCCACTCCAGCTGTCTTCAGCCCACATCGTGCCCCCAGATTGTTCGCTCCTGCTCTGTCCCAACTCGAACTCTGCCTCTGTCTGTCCATCTATGGTGTCTCTTTACTTTATTTCCTACTAGTGTTCCTTGCGCTGTTTATTTTTTATGTGTTCGGGCGCCGCACTTTATATTTAGTGTGGGGCCCGCTTTTATTTATCTATTTAGCTGCGCGGATACCTTGGATGTATTCAGGCGCTGTGCTTTATATTTAGCACAACGCCCGCTTTTTTTTTTTAATGAGGCGGTGCCCAGAGATCAGAACAGCCTGTACGTTGCAAGTAAACAGCTTAGGACTGCAATGGAAGCGCACAGATTCAGGAGTTCCTTGTTATGCTACATCAGTTTATACTGGTGTTACAAAGGGAGGGGGTGGGGAAAGATTCACACTTGTCAGATAAGATCAGGCACGCTGGTTGTTAGCGGATCAGATATAAGATCAAAGCCACAATATACTTTATTGTTCCTTACCTGGAAGACAATCTGCGCGCTGGCTGGCACAGAAAATGACAAAAGGGTTGTGCCCTGGCCTGTACCAGCAGGTCAGTGACTGTGCATCCTGTGAGTTGGACAAGACTAGTCTCTGTCAGCTGAAGCCGCCAAATAACAAGGTCGCAATGCGACCTCCCGACATCGCAGGTTCGTTCATAATAGAAGGTAAGATGTTTGCATATGAGGCTGCTCTTCTCGACAAACAAAATAATCATTATTCGCTCAAGGTTTTGCCAATGTATGCAAAGCACATTTCCCCCCAAAATATAATTAGTAATTATGTTAAAGGCTACCGTTAACGTGCTCATTGACAGACTTTAGTTACTGTCTCTACCCATGTACTGTATCTTTAAGAACATTAATGCTTACACTGTGTCTAATGAGATTTTGCACGTAATAATAATTTAGATGTGACTCGCCGTGGCCGATGTTTTAGTAATTTGCAGAAATATCTCATGAGTAATAGTAGTGGAAAGAGGTTCACTACATCCGCAATCCCCTTCTTGCACATTCCACAGTTACTGTCTGCTCAGACTGTATACAAGTGAGGGCAGAGGGTATGTATGCTCGGATGTTTGAGCTTCCAGAATAGTTCCCCCATAAAATGACTACAATAATTTACCTTGTAAACAAACCTGCACAATCCCTTCCTGGCTGTTTCCCTACATATGACCTTTTGGTGGCAGGGGCTTGTGTTCTCCCAAAGGTACAGTCTCTTTGCAGCTGTTGTTTCTACAAGCATTTCAATGCAATAGGTCTTGAGTTTACAAGAGTTTGAGCTATTGGCATTGTAATGGACAATGCCTTTTATTTATATGTTTTCAAAACCTGCAAGCGGTTTGTAAACACGTACTTTGTACTTATAGTCGGTAATTACTAGAAGCAAGGCTGGCAGTAAGTAACTGCACCTCTTCCTGCCAGCCTTGCTTCTCCTAAGCAAGGACTATAAGTACCTAGAGCGTCTTCACAAACCCATTGCAGGTTTTCAAAATACATACATAAAAGACATTGTCAATTACAGTGCCAATAGCTCAAACTCTCGCAAATGCGAAACCTATTGCATTGCAAATGCTTGTTTCCTCATTCTATGTGCGCTACATTCTGCAGCACACATAGAAAGAGGAAAATGCCTTTAATTATTGTTTTTGTGAAGGAAGGTGTCCCTTCCTGCACAAAAACAATCATCCCTTTGCCCTGTCACCCTTGCAAAATGACAAAGGGTGTCTGCGCCGGTGCACAGCTGCTGTTTGTGCGCCGGCACAGGGGGAGAAGGACAGGAATGCGCTGCATCTTGTAGATACAGTCCATTCCTACAATTTTTGTTTTGACATACGGCAGCGCAGCAGGAAGGCTTGCTGCACTGCTTTGCATCAAAATATTGTAAATGAAGCCCATAATTTGATGATGACATGACAATGAAGCCATCAACTATTTCCGACAGGAGCAAGCAAAAAACTACAAATGCAGAAAAGGGATACAATCCCTTTAGTCCACGGTCATCCTCCATCTGGTGCTCTTGAAGAGATGCTTTAGAACAGAGCAGCAATCCAGTGGTAAGCTAAGAAGAAAGCAGAAAATAAAGGCGATACTTACCTCTGCATCTCCTACATCTTGTGCCTCCTCTGAGCTTTTTGCTTCTGATTCTGTCTTTTCAAGTCTTGATTCCTGTAAAGAAGAATGAAAGAAACATTACTACAAAAGTCCTGATCATCAATCAGGACAAAAGGCAGAGGCAGATGTTATTAGCCAAGAACTAATCCAATCCGCAGTTAAGTAAAAAGGCACAGTGATTGGCAGAATTCATGCTACAAGACCCAGATATACCACAGGTCATGGTTTGAAAGTCATAAGTCACGCAGTTCAATGGAACTTTGTCCAGTCAGAATCATTGGGGCATATTTACAAGGGCGTTGCGCCACCGGAGCGTCACTTTTTACGAGGCTCCGGTGGCACATTGCCCTGCTCTCTATTCAAAATTTGCGTGGCTTATTGCGGCCTTGTAAATATTGTAAACTTTCACGCAGTTTTCTGCATCAAAGGGGGGTGCAATGGGTGTTGCTGTGGGCGTTCCACCACAACACCCATTGCTTTTTGACACTGCCCCAGATTTACGAGGATTTGTAAATCTGAGGCAGTATCAAAAACTAACGCCATTGAAAAGCAGGCGTTAGAGTGGAGCAACGAGGAGAAATACTTTTATTTCTCCTAGTTTTTTGCTCTTTCTATGTGTGCTGCATTCTGCAGTACACATAGAAGGAGCAAATCCCCTTTATTGATTGTTTAAGTGCAGGAAAGTGTCTCTTCCTGCACACAGACAATCATCCCTGCAACGCAGTCATGGCTGCACCATGGCACAAGGGTATCGGCGTCGGCGTTAGGCAGCTTTTCTAGTGCCGGTGCAAGGGAAAACACATTCTTGTGGAAATGGTGCATCCCTGCGTTTTGAAGTGATGCAGTGCCGTTCTTCTAAACTGCTTTTTATGTTATGTTATGTTATGTTAAACTGATTTTATAATGCGCATAGCTACCCAAAAAGGGTTTCCCAGCGCAGACCTAGAGGAACTACAACAAATAGAAAGGAAGTAAAAATTATTGATTAAACAACCAAGTTTTTACTGATTTACGGAAATGTAGGTGAAGTGTTTCTTTACGGATCGCTATGGGAAGAGAATTCCACAAGAGAGGGCCAAGATAAGAAAAAGAGCGGCCACCCATTCTTGTGAGTTTGACCCTGGGAACCATAAATTTTTCCTGAGTCGTAGAGCGTAACAGGCGAGAAGGCTGATAGAGACGGACAAGTTTTTGCAAGTATTGAGGGGCTATGCCAGTCTTAATCTTGAACATATAGTCCAGGGCTTTAAACTTAGTCCGATTTTCAACTCTAAGCCAGTGTAAGTCTCTCAAAGCATTAGAAGTAGAAGACATTCTTGGGATTTTACAAAGCAGCCTAGCGGCAGAGTTCTGCACCACCTGGAGCTTACGTAACACATCCTTGTTTGCTCCCAAAAGAAGAATATTCCCATAGTCCAGTCTAGATGTAACAAGTGCCTGGACTACAGTCTTTTGGGTAGCATTAGGGAGCATCCAGATGATTTTCTTCAACCATTTTAAAATGGTGAAGCAGGTGGCTGCAGTTTTTACCGCATGTTGTTTCATGGATAATTTATTATCCATAATAAATCCCAAATTGCGAACTTGAGAGGCGGGCAAGGGCAGAGGCCCCATTTCACTCTGCCAATGTTGGGGACCCCAGAGGTCTTTATTTTTCCCAAAAACAAGGACCTCCGTTTTTTCACCATTGAGCTTGAGTAGATTGGTTTGCATCCAAGATGCAATGTTACTCAAGCCCACTTGAAGAGTTGAAGGACCTTGCAGCTTTCCCATAGAAAGGGAAAAAATTATTTGGGTGTCATCAGCGTAAGAAAAAAGAGACAACCCAGCCTCTTCTGCAATCACAGCCAAAGGTTGTACATAGATATTGAACAGAAGGGGACTTAAAATTGACCCTTGAGGTACCCCATAAGGAGAATTTTTTTTTTAGAAGTAGCCCCAGATGAAAAGACTTGAAAGGTCCGTTTAGACAAAAAAGAAGTCAGCCAGCCAAGTGCTGTCCCCGTGATGCCAAGTGACTGCAAAGATTTAATTAACACGGTATGAGAAACCGTATCAAATGCGGCACTCAAATCTAACAATATGAGGGCCACTGTGTTACCTGTGTCTAAACGTTGTCGCAACATTTCGGTAACACCAAGAAGAGTCGTCTCGGTCGAAAAGCCCGCTCTAAAACCGGACTGGGAGGAGTGTAAAAAGTTCGAAGATTCAATAAACTTGGATAGTTGTAAATATACATGTTTTTCCAAGATTTTGGAAAAAATAGGAAGTAAGGAAATGGGCCTAAAATTCGAGGACTGATCAGGATCAGCATTTGCCTTTTTCAACAAAGGGCGGACCATAGCATGTTTCCAATCGGACGGAACCAAAGCCTCTTGAAGTGAGGCATTAAGTAGTTCCATAACAATTTCCAATAATGGCTGCTCAATTTGTAGAAGTACAGGAGCAGGAAGAAGGTCACAGGGAGATCCTGATTTAATGCTACCTAAATTTTATTTTAAAGAATTAATATTAAGAGGCGCCCACATTTCCAATTTCATGGGAGGTTCAACTGTAGAGGTGAGTTCAAGAGGGGAAACTGGCTGAATAGGCGCCGTTGGCCTAATTTTATCCAATGTCAGATATATTTGCTCCACTTTATTTATAAAGAAGTTGGCAAGGGTGTTACATTGTGATTCATTTAAAATAGGAGAAATGGGCTGCGTGTCAGAGCCAGCCAGTTTTTTAACCATTGTAAATAAAGTACGGGAACAATTTTGTGCATTGGAAATAGAGGAGGAGACATATTCCGCTCGAGCTAGTTTGCATAAAACGTGGTATTTTTTTAGAGCAGTTTTATATGTATTTTTAGAATCAATGGAATAGTTTTTCCTCCAACATCTTTCCAATGCTTTACACTTACTTTTTTCGATTTTTAATTGTTCTGTAAACCAGGGAGCAGGGGGACGATGATTATACAATTTTTTGACAGAGAGTGGAAGGCAGTCATTAATTGCATTAGAAATCCAGCTATAAATAGTTTCCAAAGACGACAATGATATTGAGCCAATACTTGGAATATTATTAGACAAGATTCGATTAAAAACTTCCATATCCAGTTTTCCCCAATTTCTAGATTGTAATTGTATTCCATTTGCAGGTATGAACAGGTTCAGTGGAACTGTACATTGAAACTTGATCGCAAAATGATCTGACCAGCATAATGGAAGAGCAGGAAAGCTATGGATGTGGGATAAATTAGAAAAAATAGGATCTAATAAGTGACCAGCCATATGTGTTGGGCCACTATTGCAAAGTAATAAATTCATTGCAGAGAGGTCCGCAATCAGTGCGCTGCTAGTTGTACACTCAGTATTGTCAAGATGGAGATTTAAGTCACCTAAAATTGTGAAGTTAGCCATTTTAAGTAAATAGGGGGCAATCAAATCTGGGAATGACGACGCCCAGAGACCAGCCGGTCCTGGGGGCCGATAAACCAACATACCAGAGAGAGTGAACTGTGAAGTCAAGGTAAGTTTAAATAGGGCTGCTTCACAACCGGCAAAAGGCAGGTCCTCAAACTTGCATGAGTAACATTTTTTAAAGATTAATGCAATGCCTCCTCCTACCTTTAAATTTCTATCTTTTCTGACCATGGCATAATTGGCAGGTAAAGCCATGGCCACATCGGGTCCTGAACTAGCGTGTAACCATGTTTCAGTTAAAAAAATTGCATCAGGTTCTTCACTACTTAGTAAATTAAAAATATCCTCTTTATGTTTAGGGAGGGATCGACAATTAATGTTCCAAAAATTAAAAAGTTTGTTAGAAGAAAGGCCATACTTTTGTTGAAATGGGGCACTAACTGTGATTGTACTATTGGATTCACTTAAAAAGTTCGTACAAAAAGTAAAATTGCAACAAGTAATAGTGTCTTTTATAGGACAGAGTAGGCTACAATCAGAGTGGTGCTTACCACGAAGATGCAACAGTTGTTCAGAAGAATACTGAATCAGCTGTACCGGAGGAGCTAAATTTTGAGCATAGTTTATGGCCCCATGTCCCGTTCGGTCTCGGACGGGCGCAGACGGGCTTGCCTTTGGCGCACCATTGGTGCGCCATCGGCGCGCCCGCTGCGCGCGTCCGCTGCGCGTCCGGAACATGGCCATTAAATAAGGCAGTGGGCGTGCGGCGTGCAACGAGTGGAGCGCTGACCGCAAACAGCGCGTGGGTAGCTCAAAATGGCCGCCTGGGACCAAACGAGTCCCGATACAAATTTAAATTAATAGGAGTATAACACACTCCGCATAAAATTACATTAGCACCAGTAGCAGCAGAAAAGGATTCGAATTAGCAGCAAGTTAATTAAAAGTACCCCCAAGCAATTGTGATTTAAAAGAATTCCCCCACAACATATAATAAAATGTCAAAAAGAAACTCACAGGCGCTGCACGTCCGACACAAGCCCCTTAAGTAAGGCAGTGGGCGTGCGGCGTGCAACGAGTGGAGCGCTGACCGCAAACAGCGCGTGGGTAGCTCAAAATGGCCGCCTGGGACCAAACGAGTCCCGATACAAATTTAAATTAATAGGAGTATAACACACTCCGCATAAAATTACATTAGCACCAGTAGCAGCAGAAAAGGATTCGAATTAGCAGCAAGTTAATTAAAAGTACCCCCAAGCAATTGTGATTTAAAAGAATTCCCCCACAACATATAATAAAATGTCAAAAAGAACCTCACAGGCGCTGCGCTGTGTCATTTCTTTGTAAATATGCCCAATAGTGTGCTCAGTTCTATTAGGACATGTCTATGTTATTCAACATTTAAGTCTGGACTTTAAAACTTTTTAAAGGCTAAAATAGGTCTTCGAATCTCAGCAAGGTACCCACAGACTGGGCCAAGCCACCTTCAGCGAGTAAAAGGTGAGGCTCTTACATCTTGCGCCACCATCGTTTTTTTGATCAGTGGGACAGCTATGACAGGAAGTAATCATTCATATTTGTTTTCTTGTGTTTAGGAAGTTCAATCACTAACTACCGAGACCCCCAGTTAGGCCTAGGGAGCATATGTACAAGGAAATGGCGAAGCGTGACAGCAAATTTTGCAAATCCGCACAATTTAAAAAATGCAGTGATGCACCGTATTTACAAGAATATGGCACACCCCTGTGTTTTCTGTTTCACTGACGCTAAAAATAGCTACCTAGCACCAACACAGACACCCTTGCGTCATAGTGCAAAGGGGCCTGCGTTGCAGGGATGATTGTTTATGTGCAGGAAGGTGTCCCTTTTGCACATAAACATTCCATAATGGTGATTTGCTACTTCTATGTGTGTCGCACTCTGCAGCACACATAGAAGTAGCAAATCGCCGTTATTTAATTATTGTTTTTGCGCAGGAAGGGACACCTTCCTTACACAAAAACAATCAATAGTGGCGTTTTGCTCTTTCTATGTGTGCTACAGAATGCAGCGCACACAGAAAAAGCAAAAATGAGGAGAAATAAAAGTATTTCTCCTAGTTGCGCCAATCTAACTCCTGCTTTTCCATGCTGTTAGTTTTTGGTGCTGCCTCAGTTTTACAGATCCGTGTAAATCTGGGGTAGCGTCAAAAAGCAATGGGTTTTGCGGTGGAATGCCCACAGCAACACCCATTGCACGTCCCTTTTATGCAGATACATTCGTGAAAGGGTACCACATTTAGAAAGCGTGTTAAGCCATGCAAAGTGACATAACGCCGCTGTGAAAATATGGTGCAGGGCATTGTGCTATCTGTAAAAAAAAGTGATGCTTCAGTGGTGCAATCCCCTTGTTCTTATGCCCCTAGGTCTCCTATTCATTTATTATCTTCTCCATTTCTCCCTCTCTTCTTTTTGTTGTCAGTTCCTGGAATCTGGCATAAAACCAATTATAACAGTCAAAGAATTACAATCAGCAAAACACAATGTGCATGAACAAACACAGGAGTGCAGGTTAATTCATAAAACGCCTCCACAACTAAATCACATTGTCAGTACATAATAAAAACATACAAGCCAGTCATGCACCCGCATGAGCGGGGGCACACAGGTGAACAAAGCCAAGCAATTGCTTGCCAGATGCAAGATTGTGTCCATGCTTAGCACACCACTGAAGTGCATGCTACTATTCAGTAAATATCTACATACCGAACAAGGCCAGAAATGCTTTCAGGATGCTGAAAATGTGCAAACTATACAAAAAAGTGATGGATGGAATGCTTGAATTAATCTCAGCCACTCATAATTACTTGGGGCTGCATACCAATCCATCGTTATTTTAGCAAATGATGTCACCTCAGTTTGGACACACGAATATACATTTTGGGAGTTTGTTTCTGAAAAACAACAAAAATGTAAAACGCTTGGTGTAGGATCATCAAAACTGATGGTGGACATCAACCAAACGTTTAGTTCATGAAGAAGAACTGCTGTGGTGTACTAACCAAACATTTCTACTGCTTTATCTTGTTCTGCATTTTGACACTTATTGGTACTTTAAACTGAATTTTTATATTAGTATCAAATATTTGTTTTTAGCATGATTTTATGGTTGTTTTCATCAATGGTCGTGTTATTGACTACCAACATAGGGGCTTATTTATAAGCCAATTGCACTGCGGGTGCGTCACTTTTATTGAAGAAACGGCAGTGGAATGGGCTTCCCCATATTTACAAAGCCATGTAAAGTCACCCTGAGTGACTTTCACGGTCTTGTAAATAAGTTTCCCTTTCAAACATAACTCTGCGTGAAAGGGGCGTTCAATGGGTGTTGCTGTGGGTGTTCCCATGCAACATCGGTCGTCCTCCATCTCCATCAAAGAGATGCTTTAGAACAGAGCAGCACTCCGTTGGTAAGCTAAGAAGAAAGCAGAAAATAAAGGTGATACTTACCAGTGCATCTCCTACATCTTGTGCCTCCTCAGAGCTTTTTCCTCCTGATTCTGTCTTTCCAAGTCTTGATTTCTGTAAAGAAGAATAAAAGAAATATTAATGCAAAAGTCCTGATCATCATTCATGACAAAAGACAGAGGCAGACGTTATTAGCCAAGAACTAATCCAACCCGCAGCTAGGTAAAAAGGCACAGTGATTGGCAGAATTCAAGCTACACGACCCAGACATACCACAGTTCAAGGTTTGAAAGTCATAAGTCATGCAGTTCAAAGGAACTTTGTCCAGTCAGAATTATAGGGGCATATTTACAATGGCATTGCACCACAAAAGCGTAACTTTTTACGACACTTGGTTGCACAATGCCCTGCTCCATCGGTTTTTTGATCAGTGGGGCAGCTATGATAGGAAGTAATTGTGTAGTACTCATTTATGTTTGCTTTTTTGTGTTTAGGGACTTCAATCACTCATTACCAAGACCCCAGTTAAGTCTAGGGGGCAAATGTACAAGGAAATGGGGCAGCCCAGCGTCACATTTTGCAGAGCAGTGTACTTTAAAATACGCAGGGATGCACCGCATTTACAAGAATATGGTGCACCCCTGTGTTTCTCCTTGCACTTGTGCTAAAAACAGCTGCCTAGCGCCAACACAGACACCCTTGCGACATAGTGCAAGGGGGCCTTGATTGCAGGGATGATTGTTTATGTGCACAATTTGCCACTTCCATGTGCCTTGCATTCTGCAGCATACCAAGAAGTAGCGAATCGCGATTGTTTAATGATTGTTTTTGTGCAGGAAAAGACACCTTCCTGCACAAAACCAATTATTAATGGCGTTTTGCTCTTTCTATGTGTGATGCAGAAGGAAGCACACATAGAAAAAGCTAAAAGAAGGAGAAATAAAAGTATTTCTCCTCGTTGCGCCAATCTAACTCCGGCTTTTGTATTGCGTTAATTTTTAGCGCTGCCTCAGATTTACAGATTCTTGTAAATGTGGGGCAGCATCAAAAAGCAATGGGTATTGTGGTGGAACAGCCACAGCAACACCCATTGCACGCTCCTTTTGCGCAGATACTGTTATGTTCCATATAGGTACCCCAATATAGGCTCAGGTAGTCACCTAACCTTTCACCTATATTCTTCCTACCATTGCACTACATAACGGTTCTTAGTACTGACCTTTTACCTAGTTACGGTAATGTCCAAAGATGACATGGGGTTTTCTCCGAAAAGCTTAAGCCTCATTCATTATGCATGAGGATTCTTGGAATCACAGCAGGATAGCAGGCCTACCATCTCCTGCATAATAACTATGTATAAAGGTCATTCCTTCCGTCATCCCAGTCCGACATGATGCAGCAATGTATATCCCAGGGGGTACCACTTTGGGTATATATACATCATCTCTTGCTAAGATAGGCAGAGGAGAAAAGGAATTCCATGCCGGCACACTGACGCGAGACGCTGAGGCTCCTGCACACAGACACTCCGGCTCGCAGTGGTCTGACATCCCTTGCGGGGTGTCCATCTCGAAACCAAGACGGGGTCCCACAATCTCTCACTTCAGGTAATGGGGTTGACTTTATCCTAGAGGGATTCTTGGCTTTACATCCACATGCATGCGAGGTACACTTAGGTACATCTAGTTAGGGACGCATCGTAGGAGTACGCATTTATTACTGTAATGTATTTTATATACTTGCCTGTATTCATTGTTTTAGCACGATGGTAGAAATCTACCATCCTTGAATGACACTGGTTCAATAAATGCTTATTGAAAAACGTCCCCACCATTTATTCTGTGTATCTCTCTTAGACAAAGTGAGCACGTGTGACTGAGCGAAAAGTATTACACTGTTTCCACGATCCCTGATGGGATAGGGTTGTCATGTTCAATAGTTGCCAGGAACTATTCTCTCCTTGGTAAGAGGGGTTTCTAGTGGCACTGTGAGCTAGCTGGTATACAGGCCAACATATTCGGTAGGGGTGTCTAGAATCAGTCTGACTCCAATCCTACAGTATATGTTGTCTAAATGCGCAGATCCTATATAGGTTTTATAGGAACTACACAACAATACCTGCGTGAAAGGGTACCACATTTACAAAGCGGCGATAAGCAATGCAAAGTGGCATAATGACGCTTTGTAAATTTGGTGCAGGGCATTGCGCCACCGGAACGTTGAAAAAAAGTGATGTTCTAGTGGCACAATCCCTTTGTACATATGCCCCTAGGTTTCCTATTCATTTGTTATCTTCTCCATTTCTCCCTCTCTTCTTTTTGTTGTCAGTTCCTGGAATCTAGCATAAAACAAATAACAACAGTCAAAGAATTACAATCAGCAAAACACAATGTGCATGAACATACACAGTAGTGCAGGTCAATTCAGAAAATGACTCTACAACTAAATCAAATTGTCAGTACCTAATAAAAACATACAAGCCAGTTGTGCACCCTCAGGAGCGGGGGCACACAGGTAAACAAGGCCAAACAATTGCTTGCCAATTGCAACTTTGTGTCCATGTTTAGCACACCACTGAAGAGCATGCTACTATTCAGTAAATAATCTACATACCGAACAAGACCAGAAAGTCTTTCATGATGCTGAACAATGTGTAAAGTATACAAAAAAGTGACGGATGAAATGCTTGAATTAATCTCAGCCGCTCGTAATTACTTGGGGCTGCATACCAATTCATCGGTATTTTGCATACCATGTCACCTCAGTTTGGACCCACCAATATGCATTTTGGGAGTTTGTTTCTGAAAAACAACAAAAATGTAAACGTTTGGTGAAGAAGCATCAAAACTGATGACGGACATCAACCAAACTTTTAATACATTAAGAAGAATCACTGTGGTGTCATAACCAAACATTTGTACTGTTTTATCTTGTTCTGCAATTTGACACTTATTGGTACTTTAAACTGAATTTTTATATTAGTATCAAATAATTGTTTTTTGCATGATTTTATGGTTGTTTTTATCAATGTTTGTGTTATTGACTACCAACATAGGGGCTTATTTACAAGTCCATTGCTCTGCCGGTGCGTCACTTTTATTGAAGCACAGGCAGGGCAATGGGCTTCCCCATATTTACAAGGCCATGTAATGTCACCCTGCGTGACTTTTCATGGCCTTGTAAATATGTTTCATTTTCAGGCATAACTCTGCGTCCATGGGTGTTACTTTGGGTGTTCCTACGCAATATCCATGGAACTTGATGCATTCCCAGATTTACAACATTTTGTAATCCTGGTAATGTGTCAGAATCCTTCGCCTCCCCAGCGGAGGTGTACGAGTGGTGCAAAGAGGAGAAATACTTTTATTTCTCCTCTTTTTTAGGTCGAGCATCAGCACGCTTGCGCTGTCTCCAAGACCTGCTGTAATCACTCCTTCTGAATGTAATCCCGCCTGCTGCTTGCCATTGGTTCACTCTTGCATTACTTTTATTTCCTGGCTCCCTATTGGTCGGTGCTCCTGATATATCACTTCCGTTTTTAAGCCAGGAGCACCGGCCAACTACAGTTTCTTTACACTGTAGGTATTTATGTATTTTTGGGGGGACTACTTATTTTTTAACATGGCGCCTGCTTCACTCGCAGCTACGCACATATGTTTTATGTACATGGGTGCCAATTACATATTTATCAACATGGCGCCCGTTTCACTCGCAGTCACGCATATATGTTTTATGTTTATGGTCCTATCGCTGGACCCCTCCACTCTCACCATGGCCTCCTCCCCGTCAAAGACGCTGACAATACATGAGCAACGCTTAACCATGTGACGCCACCACTGCAGCACTCTTTGTTGGATCAGTCAGCCTCCGATCCACACCACCGAGGTTGACTGACATGCCCCTGCCTAGCCGGTGCATCCGCCTGTTCACCTGTAAGGCTCTGATCTCCAAATGCACTCCTCTGCATGCCCTGAACACCAACACAGCTTGGGCACTAACCAGCCCTCAACGTTTCAAGCAGGACTCGATGTGCACACCCCTCTCCAGCTGTCTTCAGACCACATCATGCCCCCATATTGTTCGTCCCTGCTCTGCCCCAACTCGAACTCTATCTATTGTGTCTCTTTACTTTATTTCCTACTAGTGTTTCTTGCGCTGTTCATTTTTTATGTCTTCATGCGCTGCGCTTTTTATTTAGCGCTGCGCCCCCTTGTATGTATTAATTTAGCTGTGCGCATACCTTGGATGTATTTGGGCGCTGTGCTTTATATTTAGCGCAACGCTCACTTTTTCTTTTTGAGGCTATGCCCAGAGATCGGAACAGCCTGTACGTTGCAAGTAAACAGCTTAGGACTGCAATGGTAGCACACAGATTCAGGAGTTGCTTTTTTTTTGCAGATTTATTTAGCTCGAACTCGACCCGAAGGTATTGGAGCGCTTTACATGAGCACCAGTTATGTTACACAAGGACACATTCATGTTATTTGGGGTTTTTTTTTTTGGTAGGCACGGGGAGATTAAGTGATTTGCCCAAAATCACAGGATGTGGAGTCGACCCCGAGGCTCGAACCTTGGTTTCCCAGCTCCAAAGTCGGCAGTCTAGCCCTAAGACCACATCCTCTGCTTGATATGCTACATCAGTTTATACTGGTGTTACAAAGGGAGGGGGCGGGAAAAGATTCACATTTGTCAGTTAAGATCAGGCACGCTGGTTTTGGCGGATCGGATGTAAGATCAAAGGCACAATATACTTTATTGTTCCTTACCTGGAAGACAATCCGCGCGCTGGCTGGCACAGAAAATGACAAAAGGGTTGTGCCCTGGCCTGTACCAGCAGGTCAGTGACTGTGCATCCTGTGAGTTGGACGAAACTAGTCTCTGTCAGCTGAAGCCGCCAAATAACAAGGTTGCAATGCGACATACCGACAGCGCAGGTTCGTTCAAAATAGGAGGTAAGATGTTTGCATATGAGGCTGCTCTTCTCGACAAACAAAATTATCATTATTCGCTCAAGGTGTTGCCAATGTATGCAAAGCACATTTCCCCCCAAAATATAATTAGTAATCATGTTAAAGGCTACCGTTAATGTGCTTATTGACAGACTTTAGTTACTGTCTCTACCTATGTACTGTGTCTTTAAGAACACTAATGCTTACACTGTGTGTAATGAGATTTCAGACCTAATAATAATTTAGATGTGACTCGCCGTGGCCGATGTTTTAGTAATTTGCAGAAATATCTGAAGAGTAATAGTATTGGAGAGGTTCACTACATCCGCAATCCCCTTCTTGCACATTCTACAGTTACTGTCTGCTCAACACTGCTTACAAGTGAGGGCAGAGGGTATGTTTGCTCGGATGTTTGAGCTTCCAGAATAGTACCCCCATAAAATGACTATAATAATTTCCCTTTGTAAACAAATCTGCACAATCCCTTCCTGGCTGTTTCCCTACATATGACCTTTTGGTGGCAGTGGCTTGTGTTCTCCCAAAGGTACAGTCTCTTTGCAGCTGTGGTTTCTACAAGCATTTCAATGCAATAGGTCTTGCATTTACAAGAGTTTGAGCTATTGGCATTGTAAATGACAATGCCTTTTAGTTATAGGTTTTAAAAACCAGCAAGTGGGCGCAAACATGTACTTTGTACTTATAGTCACTGAATACTAGAAGCAAAGCAGGCAGTAACTGCACCTCTTACTTCCGGCCTTGCTTCTCATAAGCAAGGACTATAAGTACAAAGAGCGTCTTTACACACCCCTTGCAGGTTTTCAAAATACATACATAAAAGGCATTGTCAAATACAGTGCCAATAGCTCAAACTCTCGCAAATGCGAAACCTATTGCATTGCAAATGCTTGTTTCCTCATTCTATGTGTGCTACATCCTGCAGCTCGCATAGAAAGAGGAAAATGCCTTTAATTATTGTTTTTGTGAAGGAAGGTGTCCTTTCTTGCACAAAAACAATCATCTCCTCAGCACCGTCAGACTTGCAAAATGACGCAAGGGTGTCAGCGCTGGTGCACGGCTGCAGTTTGTGCGCCGGCACAGGGGAGAAGGACAGGAATGCTTCGTATCTTGTAGATAAAGTGCATTCCTGCCCTTTTATTTTGACGTACGGCAGTGCAGCTGGAAGGCTTGCTGCGCTGCCGTGCGTCAAGATATTGTAAATGAGGCCCATAATTTGATGATGACGCGACGATGAAGCCATCAACCATTTACAACAGGAGTAAGCAAAAAACTACAATGGCAGAAAAGGGGTACAATCTCTTTAGTCCACGGTCGTCCTCCTTGTGGTGCTGTTGAAGAGTTGCTTTAGAACAGAGCAGCACTCCGTTGGTAAGCTAAGAAGAAAGCAGAAAATAAAGCCAATACTTACCTGTGCATCTCCTACATCTTGTGCCTCCTTGGAGCTTTTCGGTCCTGATTCTGTCTTTCCAAGTCTTGATTTCTGTAAAGAAGAATAAAAGAAATATTAATGCAAAAGTCCTGATCATCATTCATGACAAAAGGCAGAGGCAGAAGTTATTAGCCAATAACTAATCCAACCCGCAGTTAGGTAAAAAGGCACAGTGATTGGCAGAATTCAAGCTACACGACCCAGACATACCACAGTTCAAGGTTTGAAAGTCATAAGTCATGCAGTTCAAAGGAACTTTGTCCAGTCAGAATTATAGGGGTATAATTACAAGGGCATTGCGCCACCAGAGCATCACTTTTTACGACGCTCGGTGGCGCAATGCCCTGCTCCATCAGTCTTTTGATCAGTGGGGCAGCTATGATAGGAAGTATTTGTGTACTAATCATTTATGTTTGTTTTTTTGTGTTTAGGAACTTCAATCACTCACTACCAAGACCCCAGTTAGGTCTAGGGGGCAAATGTACAAGGAAATGGCGCAGCACGGAGGCAAATTTCGCAGAGCAACGCACTTTAAAATACGCTGGGATGCGCCGTATTTACAAGAATACAGAGCACCCCTGTGTTTCTCCTTGCACTGGTGCTAAAAACAGCTGCCAAGCGCCAACACAGACACCCTTGCGCCATAGTGCAAGGGGGCCTGCATTGCATGGTTGATTGTTTATGTGCAGGAAGGTGTCCCTTCCTGCACGTAAACAATAAAAAATGGCGATTTGCCACTTTTCTGTGCATTGCATTCTGCAGCATACATAGAGGTAGCATATCGCCATTAATTAATGATTGTTTTTGTGCAGGAAAGGACACCTTCCTGCAGAAAAACAATCATTAATGGGGTTATGCTCTTTCTATGTGTGATGCAGCATGAAGCACACATAGAAAAAGCAAAAACAAGGAGAAATAAAAGTATTTCTCCTTGCTGCGCCAATCTAACTCTTGCTTTTGTATGGCGTTCATTTTTGGCGCTGCCTCAGATTTACAGATCTTTGTAAATGTCGGGCAGAGCCAAAAAGCAATGGGTGTTGTGGTGGAACGACCACAGCAACACCCATTGCACGCTCCTTTCGCGCAGATACCTGCGTGAAAGGGTACCACATTTACAACGCGGTGTAAGCCATGCAAAGTGGCACAACGCCACTTTGGAAATTTGGTGCAGGGCATTTTGCCACCGGAACGTCGAAAAACTGATGTTCCAGTGGCGCATTCCCCTTGTACATATGCCCCTAGGTCTCCGATTTCCTTTGTTATTTTCTCCATTTCTCCCTCTCTTCTTTTTGTGGACAGTGCCTGGAATCTAGCATAAAACCAATAACAACAGTCAAAGAATTACAATCAGCAAAACACATTGGGGCATATTCTCAAGGACTAATCACCGATTTATCGGCACTTTAGCACCGGACGACGCATCATCGCAGGCCGCGCATCCGCCGAGCGCTTCCGGTGCCACGAACTCAGTGCAGCTCAAGTCATGGACCCTTTATGATTGAATCTGTGTGTGTGATCCGATGATCACTGTTCTAGTTGTTGCCAGCACCAACCACACCCTGAGGGCTGGCTTACACTCACCCCACACCCATCCAGCACAGGCGTCACTGGACATGTGACCCTGGTAATAAAAAGGGGCCGGGCGCACGTGCCTGTAGCCAGTTCCACCATACATCTAAGTGTGTCCGTGTGGTCATTATGAATGCGTGATGGCCCCTGGCTCTACCACATCACATCGTGCTGTGGACAGCGGACGCAAGCAGGTCACCTCAGGCAGTGGGTAAGACCTTGGACATGTAGCTCTGTCGTCCCCCCTGTAAGCGTAAGCGGAGTGGGCTGGGCCGGCGTACGTCAGTCCAGCGCAGGGGTGTGTAGAATTAGCCCGGGGCTCAGGGCGTGGTCCAGTTCTGGCCTGGACAAGGAAGTAACCAATGCGTTTGTCTCTGTTGTGGTGTCGGCGCCACCCGGCCCGCAATTGACAATGTTGCAATGTAGCATGCACCCGGAGGGCGGGCTCGCACGAACGGTGAAATGAAGGAGCGCAAGACTGCTCGGGGCCTTGGCTCATACATGCCAAGTGTTGTGTGTATCTGCATTGCCGCAGCATGAGCCAAATGCCTAGCCTTAATCGCAGCGCGAGTTCAGCCAGGCATGAACTCTACATCTGTGTCCGCACTATCCTTACCATAGGCCTGCACTCACGTGGCCGCCCACCTTCAACGGCCAACATCACAGTGTCATTGTCAGGCTTGTGGACATGCGCAGACAGGCATGACAATGGTGTGCCGTTGGAGTGCAAGTGATGCTACCGCGCAGCGTACACAAGTGAATAGGCCCGGGGGGAGGGAGGAGCAGCTGTGAGGCAACGTAACACACAGTGATGCCACTCATTTGCCACATGCAAGTCATTTCAAACATGAATCCCAAAGTCGCACACATCCCACCCCACACCCAACAAGCCACATCACAATTCCTGAATGCAAGCAGATGACAAACTGACATTAGGGATGAAAGCTCCTTTGTCTGAACTATCAGGCGGAAGCACATCTGCACATCCGACCTCGGAATTGCATGTGCCTGGCACCCCCTGACAGATACGATAGCAGTTGAGGACGACTCCCACACTACGCACAGCCCGACAACAGACCAACGTACACACACCCCACACACAGAAGTCCTTGCTCGGAGTTATCTTGCATGGAATGGCCTTCACGCTTACTCCCACACCATCCCAGATGTACAACCGTTGCACACTTAAACAACTCATTGATCCGAGCTGTGGCATTTCATCCACAGAACTGGCGCAGGTCAGAACAGTGCCGCTTCAACCAGGGCCAGTAACGCAATGGCAGAACATCCCAGACACATGCACAACCCCTGTCACGTGGAACTGTACCGTGCACGTATGCTGCATTTACTGGGGGCACTGCCATTGGTAGTGCTGCGGGTCAGTTACCGGCTAAGCTTCCGCCTTGCCAACGTCACCTGCGTTCAGCCTGTGTTGCATTGTCGATCGTGCATATTCGAGTGGTCCATGGATGTCTGCCTATCCAACAGGACGGTAGGCGAACTGGATTACGACATGTGTGTGCGCCCTGTTGGCCCATGACCAGGAGTGTCACCGTGATACCCATCTATGGGATGCCATGGGATGCCTGGATACTTGGCATACATGCTGGCAGCTGGACCTGGGATATTGCAGAACTCCTCGTGTGCAGTGACCACATTGAGCCGCTCCCCTATTGGGCTGTGGTGCTAATTGGTGACAGGGGGTGGACGCAGCACATCTGTCCGGACCTGCTAATGGATAGCCTCGCCGTCCTGTTCGATGGAGTCGACAACGACCTCATGTTGGAGATGATTGCCTACGAAGCTGCAATCGCTTTCATGGACGTGTAACTACGTACCTGCAGCCACAACAGTTTGGAACCCATTGCACATGTCCCGACGCCTCATTGCATCTTGGGGTTCTGGTCACATATCCCACAACAACTGTGGACATGGCTGCATTCGCCTGGACCCCGAATACGTGGGCGGACAACCACACGGGGTAACACACACCTGTGAAAGGTGAGGCACTCCCCCGGAGTGGACAGCGGCGCTTGGCAATGTTCCTCATTCTGACATGCTGCTGCATTGGTCCGCATGTTGTGGCACTTCTCTTGCCCGTACTGACACACATATGCTAATAAAGTCTACGCACATTCACTTGTATTCAACTGTGATGTGAGTTGTTTTGAATGACGATGTGTGTCTCACTGCCTATCTGGGTCACGGCCATACATGCGCATTGATAGCATTATCCAGGGAGTACCATTTATGTGGACTCACTGTCCCTACATTCATCAATACTTTCATGCATAATTGATCAGGGTCATGACACATCAGTGTGAATTTGAGTGTTTTATTCGCATTCAGTGGGGTGTTTCAGCTGGACCAGTACAGGGCCATGCAAACCCCACTTTACATTGTCACCCTGTGGAGGGCCAGCCAGAGTCCTTTAGGGATTGACAGGTTCATCGGAAGAGGAAGACTTCAGTCCGCAGTGTGATTGCTGTGTCATTGGTAACCATTCCAAATATGGCAGTCCATGTCGTGGTCCAAGGTGAGTGTCGCTGAGTGTAACGGGGGACAGTGGAAGATGTTATTCCAGGGCATGATGCAGAGGGCAGAAACAAGCTGAAACAGACCATGTGGCGGTGATGTATGCTACCACTTCAATCTCACCACCAAGCCAGATTCATCATCATCTTTGTCCTCTGATGTGTCAGGTGCCTCACATATGGGTGGTGGTGTTTGGTCTGCCGCACTGTGTGGCACTGACACTTCAGGGGGCGGAGATGTGGATGGAGTAGTAGCAGCAGCATTCATCCGCGCCAGGCCGTGTGGCGGCAATGCCATGATGAGGATCTGCAGGGCATGGAAGATCCCAGCTACATCTCGCTGGTGTGCAGCCGTGGCAGCCAATCGTTCCGCATGCATCCGCTCCATGTTTTCCATGATCCTCCGCATGTGCCCCAACTCCCGGCTGACATCGCTGGAGCCACTCTGACTAGACAGGTGTTCTTGTCTCCGAGTCATGACTCCAGCGATGTCAGCCATGGATTGTTGGAGAGCATGGAGTGTACAGTGGGTGTCCGTTAGGGACTGTAAGTGGACCCTGATGGGACTTAGAAACCCACGTATGGCATCTAGTTTGGCTGCCATGAGGTCGAACCCCACCCGCAGCTGATCAGCCATCTTCTCCTGGCACCCTGACACACGGCGTTGGAATGCCATGTGTTGGTCGTGGGGGTCCTGGGAGACAGCCGTGGTGGTGGGTGCTTCCTGCTGTGTGGTATGTGCAGGGGGTGGGGTCTCCTTGATGCAGCTGGGCTGCCCTGCTCCTGGAGGTGGGGTGCCGAAGCTGTCCATGAGCTGCTGGAGGGCGTCGGTGTCGATGTTGGGGAGGTCCTCTTCGTCATCAGTGCTGAGTTGTTGTGTCTGCTCTGCAGGAGGTGTTGATTCTCCCTCTGCAATGTGAAGGGGAGATGCAGATTGACACTGTGTTCACATGTATGTCCACGCATTGTACATGTTTACTGACGGACTGCATGTCAATGTACATTGTGACTGTTTGTGAGGAGATGCCTATTTGATGCGGGACAGTTGACATTTCTACACCATCAGGGATGTGAGGTTGTACTTGTCCATTGTCATCTCACAGTTTCTTGCTATGCCAAATGCGAATGGCCATTTTCTACACACAAGCGGCAGCAGTTGTGTCCTCTGCTCTGTTGTGAGGGTGTTGCAGTTTGTACCACATTGTTGTCAATGTTGAGGTGCTCTGATTCTTATGTGTGTGTGCTGCATTGTGGGTGTGTTGCCCCTTCAGCTCTGATTTGGCTGGCCCTTCTCCCTTTCGCGCGGTGTGCCTTTCACTTCTGTGCTTATACAGTGCTGAGATATTGCAGACTTGGGTAAATTGGGCTCTTGGTCGGAGTTGTGACTCTTGGGCATGGTTTGTCTGCAGATGTGCTGTACTTAATTGTGCATGTGTGCCATTGTGCCCATCTCCCCCCGTTCCCCCAGTCCCTGGTCGTTACTCACCCTGTTGCTGTTGGCTTGGGTCATGTTGTGCAGTGTCCGGTCCACCAACTCCTGCCACCGTCTCCCCAATGATGACTCGGCTCACCATTTCCTCCATCTCATCCAGCTCCTGGTGTGTCGCTGGGCTCCCACCTCCAGTCTGCATTGCTGCTCTCAGGTTGGCAGCGATTTTCAGCTTGGTTTTGCACTTCACATCAGTCCAGCGCTTCTTGTAGTCATCCACTTCCCTTCTCTTCACTCCGACTGTATTCACCTTGGCCAAGATGGACTGCCATATTGTATTTTTAGTTGCCAATGTCACAGTGGAGGTGATGGACAGTTGGTGGTGGTGTTCTGTCACCTCCGTAATGAGGATCTGGTTTTCCTGCGTACTGAACGCGTGTTCCTCTTATTCTTCTCCTTGCCCTTCCCTGTCCCCGAGGTCCCAGGCTGGTCCTCCGTGGGGCTTGTGGGGTTCTGGTTGTCCTCTGTACTTGCTCCGGCTCCCTCCATGGTACTTCGCAGTTGTTTGTGTTTTGTAGGTGTTTTTGTTTTTGCCTCTTTTATAGTGATTGTTCCCGCCTTACTTATGGGACTTGCGGGCCTGGCGCTGCTTTTCGCTGGATTTTTATCGCAGTTGGGCCCATCGCAACTTTTTTCATGTTCGGGATTCCTTTTTTTATCGCCGTCGCCGTAGTTGTATCGCGGACATTTGAGGTGTTATCGGGAAACTATTGCATGTTACCGCCGTGTTGGGAATACGACATTGACACGGAGTTACTTTCCCGCGATAGACGGCGATATGGAGAATTGCGTTGGCCTATTTTGGCGATGTTTATCGCACGTTCTTGTGAATATCCCCCATTGTGCATGAAAAAACACAGGAGTGCAGGTCAATTCATTAAATGACTCCACAACTAAATCACATTGTCAGTACATAATAAAAACATACAAGCCAGTCATGCACCCGCATGAGTGGGGCACACAGGTGAACAAGGCCAAACAATTGCTTGCCAGTTGCAAGATTGTGTCCATGTTTAGCACACCACTGAAGCGCATGCTACTATTCAGTAAATATCTACATACCGAACAAGGCCAGAAATGCTTTCATGATGCTGAACAATGTGTAAAGTATACAAAAAAGTGATGGATGGAGTGCTTGAATTAATTTCAGCCGCTCGTAATTACTTGGGGCTGCATACCAATCCATCGTTATTTTGCACACCATGACACCTCAGTTTGGATCCACCAATATGCATTTTGGGAGTTTGTTTCTGAAAAACAACAAAAATGTAAAACGTTTGGTGAAGGACCATCAAAACTGATGGCGGACATCAACCAAACGTTTAGTTCATGAAGAAGAACCGCTGTGGTGTACTAACCAAACATTTCTACTGTTTTATCTTGTTCTGCAATTTGACACTTGTTGGTACTTTAAACGAAATTTTTATATTAATGGCAAATATTTGTTTTAGCATGATTTTATGGTTGTTTTTTGTCAATGTTCGTGTAATTGACTACCAACATAGGGGCTTATTTACAAGCCCATTGCGCCGCCGGTGCGTCACTTTTATATAAGCACCAGCAACGCAATGGGCTTCCGCATATTTACAAGGCCATCTAAAGTTACCCTGCATGACTTTTCATGGCCTTGTAAATATGTTTCCCTTTCACGCGTAACTCTGCGTGAAAGGGGCGTTCCATGGTTGTTGCTGTGGGGTTCCCACGCAACATCCATGGAACTTGATGCATTCTCAGATTTACAACAATTTGTAAACCTGGGAATGCATCAGAATCCTACACCTCCCCAAGGGAGGCGTAGGAGTGGCGCAACAAGTAGAAATACTTGTATTTCTCCTCGTTTTTTCCTCTCTCTAAGTGTGCTACATTCTGCAGCACATAGAAAGAGGACAATACTTTTAATGATTTTTTTTGTGAAGAAAGGTGTCCTTACTGCACAAAAACAATCATCTGCTCAGCGCTGGCACCCTTGCAAAATGACGCAAGGGTATCTGCGCTGGCGCACGCCTGCTGTTTGCGCACTTGCGCAGGCTAGAAGGACTGAAATGCGCCATATATTGTAGTTACGGCGCATTCTTCTCCTTTTATTTTGACGTACGGCAGTGCAGCAGGAATGCTTGCTGCGCTGCCGTGCGTCAAAATATTGTAAATGAGCCCCATAATTTGATGATGATGATGAATCCATCAAACATTTACGACAGGAGCAAGAACAAAACTCCATCTCGTGCTCTTGAAGAGATACTCTAGAACAGAGCAGCACTCAATTGGTAAGCTAAGAAGAAAGCAGAAAATATAGGCGATACTTACCTTTGCATCTCCTACATCAAGTGCCTCCTCTGAGATTTTTGCTTCTGATTCTGTCTTTTCAGGTCTTGATTCCTGTAAAGAAGAATAAAAGAAATATTAATGCAAAAGTCCTGATTATCATTCAGGACAAAAGGCAGAAGCAGAAGTTATTAGCCAAGAACTAATCCAACCCACAGTTAGGTAAAAAGGCCCATACACACCACAGTTCAGGTTTGAAAGTCATAAGTTACGCAGTTCAATAGAACTTTGTCCAGTCAGAATCATAGTGGCATATTTATAAGGGCATTGCGTCACCAGAGCGTCACTTTTTACGACGCTCTGTGGCGCAATGTCCTGCTCCATATTTACAATGTGGCACTAAGCCACTTTGCGTAGCTTAATGCCCGATTGTAAATATCGTACCCTTTCACGCAGTTTTCTGCGTCAAAGAGCGTGCAATGGGTGTTGCTGTGGGCGTTCCACCGTAACACCCATTTGCTTTTTGACACTGCCCCAGATTTACAAGGATCTGTAAATCTGAGGCAGTGCCAAAAACTATTGCTATTGATAAGCCGGGAATAGAGTGGCGCAACAAGGACAAATACTTTAGTTCTCCTTGTTTTTTGCTCTTTCTATGTGTGCTGCATTCTGCAGTACACATAAGAAGAGCAAATTGCCTTGAATGATAGTTTATGTACGGTAAGGTGTCACTTCCTGCACATAGACAATCATCCCTGCAACGCAGGCACCGTTGCACCATGGCGCAAGGGTGTCTGCATAGGCGCCAGGCAGCCTTTTTAGTGCCTGTGCAAGAGAAAAGACAGCGGTGCATCGTATTCTTGTGGCGTTCCAGTGGTGCTCGTTTCATCGCTTTGTCTATGACTTGATTGGGATAATTTCTTTTCATCAGTATGTAACGTAAATCCTCAGCTTGTAGTTTAAAATCCGTAAAATCAGAGCAGTTCCTCCTTAAGCGCAGATATTGGCCAAACGGGAGATTCTCCCTTAGATGTCTTGGATGGAAACTGTCATAGACCAGTAGACAGTTCTTTGCAGTTGCTTTGATGTGTGTTGTTGTTTTCAGTTCTCCTCCTTGTGGGAAGATGTTAAGATCTAGAAATACCAGTTCTTTATTTGATATGGTGTTGGTGAATTTCAGTTCAGCCAGGATAGGAACTGGTGTCCTGTCTCCTCATTACCATTCCATATTACCAAGACGTCATCAATGTAACGCTTCCATAACCGGATATGGGGCAGAAAAGGGTTGCCGGGATTGAGAATCTTGTGTTTTTCCAAATGATGTACGTATAGTCCTGCTATACTTGGGGCGAATGTGCTCCCCATGCTGGTCCCATGTTTCTGGAGGTAGAGGGTGTCTTCGAACTGGAAAAAGTTCTTAGTCAATGCCCACTTGCAGCACTCCATCACGATGTTCCATGGAGTTTGATATTCCCAATCAATTTCAAACAGTACGTCTTCAATGATGGTCAAAGTTTCTTCATGTGGGAGACTGGTGTATAAGCTTTCAACATCTAGACCCATAAGGAATTCTGTTTCATGGTCGAATGGTCTGTCTTGTAGGAGTCTACGGACATCTTTGGTGTCCTTCAAGTACGTGTCTGTTTTCTGGATTATAGGTCGCAAAAAAGCATCTGCCAATTTTGACAATGGTTCCAGTATGGACCCTATGCCTGATACAATAGGTCATCCTGGTGGGTGTGTGAGGTTCTTGTGAATCTTTGGTATAGTTTAAAAATATGTTGTCACATGCTCCAATCAGAACAATCCAGCCCGAACTACCAAGCCATGTTCTCCGCCGACCGGAACAGAAGCAACCCAGGATCGGTTTCAGCCTAGTTACGGGCTGATCAGCCAGGTATAGCTTGGTTCCAGTGACACACTGTGCATGGGACTAACTTCTGGGCATACTGTCCCACTTAGGGTGACACACAAAAGTTTTAAAAAAAGTTATGGATGCAATGCTTGAATTAATCTAGCTTTCCGAAGGGACCTGAAGAAGTAACTTTTTTCCAGAGATCCATCATTTTGTTTTCTGAAGCTTACCCCTAGTGGCAATAAGTCTTTGTGGTATTCGAGCACTTTAGGAAACGATACTTTATATAACATAAAAATATGCAGTCGTACACAACGTTATTATTGTTGGTATGTTATTCAATATTTCAACCTCCTGCTTCATTGTAAACATCTTTTAAAAACCACGGTAATTCCGAAAAACGTATCACAAACTGACCAAAAATTTCCCAATAATAGACATTAAAGATGAATTCAAATATTTTACTGCATGAGATTAAACTTTCACCATCAATATTTCTCACTTCCTACAACATTCTCTTATGATAAGGCTGCTACTACTGCGACCATAGTTACCTAGGTAATTCTTGGTAGCAATATAGCAGTCCTTTCCCTCTCTTATTTTCATCTGATGATAGTGTCATATTGTAGGAAAGTGGGTTTCTGTTGCAGTAACCCACCCACTTTTTGCCAGACTACTGATGCACTTTTGACTTGATTTGCCCTGGGTCCCTGCCAATCAGGTTCCCAGGGCCTGTGTTCTTTCCCCAAACCTAACCCAATTGGCATCTCTGGCCACAGGTCAGCCCCTGGTAAATGGTACCACAGGTACCCAGGGCACTGTGACCAGGGAAGACCTCTAAGGGCTTCAGCACTTATTGTGCCACCCTTAGAGGCCCTGTACCTTTACACACACACACTGCCTTTGCAGGCTGCGTGTTTTGGTGCAGAACAAAGTGAAGAGTCGACATGGCACACATCCCTGTGTGCCATGCCTACAACCCACTGCCCTGGCATAGATCAGTCACCCCTCTAGCTGGGTGCCCTATGCCAGTGGTGAGGGTACAGGTGCATGAGCCCTGTACCCCTACAGCGTCTAAGTCCATTCTTAGACATTGTAAGTGCAGTGCTGCCATTAAGAGTATATGGTGCTGGGAGCTTGTCATTACGAACTCCACAGCACCATAATGGCTACACTGAAAACTGAGAAGTTTGGTATCAAACTTCTCAGCACATTAAACCCACACTGATGCCAGTGTGAGATTTAATTAAAAATGCACACAGAGGGCATCTTAGAGATGCCCCCTGAAAAACGACCAGCCTCTGGTGGGTTCCCTGACTGGTACACACCAGCCTGCCACCACGAGACATGTTTCTGGACCCCTAGGGTGGGAGCCTTCGCTCCCTGAACCCAGAAGCAAAGCCTTTCCTGGGCGGAGGTGTTCACACCTCCCCCAGGCCAGGAAGAGCCATCTGTGGCAGGGGAGCTTCAAAGGCCTGGCAGCCTTTGTAATGCGACCCCCAGCCTCTCCTGCTATCAAGAGCAGGCCCCCTTCCTGTCTCCCCTCCTTTTCGGCGGGAAGACAGGCGGGGAAAACTAGCCAGCCCAGAAGGTGTGTCCACCTCTGCCAACTCCACCCCTCAGGTGGGGGAGGCGAGGTGAAGCCCACTCTTCAGTGCCCGCCATCTTGCAGATGGCAGGCACTCCCCAATCAGGATTAGGGATTGTGCTCACTCCCCCACGTGGGGTGAGCACACCAAGGGTGTAGTCACCCTAAGGTCAGTAGCCCATTGGCTACTGACCTCGAGACCCATAAACGCCCCCTAAATACAGTATTTAGGGGGCAGCCCTGAACCAAGAAGGCAGATTCCCACAACCTAGGAAGAAAAAGGATGAAAGAAGAGGCCCAGCAGAGGAAACTGCAGAGAATAACTGACTTGGCCCCAGCCCTACTGGCCCGTCTGCAGTTTCCAGAGATCCTGCGCCAAAAATCGTCTTGTCCTGCAGCCAGCTACCTCCAGAACCCCTGGGAGGGCTGACTGCCTTCAAGACCGGATCTCCTGTGAACAGCAGTTTTGTTCAGAAGAAACCCCAAAGAAAGACTCCGAGCCTGCTGAGGAAAAAGAAACCCGACGCCTGGACCACCACTGCACCCGTCGCCTACGGCCCGAGTTCGAGTGGCCCACCGGTTCCAGCGAGGTCCCCCAGGGCTCCAGAGTCTGAGTCCACCGTGGGTTGACCCCTCCAGGACTCCCCGACGTCGCCTGCAGCCTCTGCACGGAGACCACCCCCCCAACCGCACGTGGCCCGGTAAGGTGAAACCTGACCTCAAAAGACACCCCTGCATCCAGCCGCCCTGCGCCCTGGAGAACAGAACCCGAGGTGCACCTACGTCCCCAAGCCCTCCAACTTACCTGCCCAGCTGTTGGTTCCTCCTGGAAGTCTTCCTGGACCGAGCCTGCAGCTGAAAACCAAAACCGAAAATTCCCATTGAAAACAACAGGGCACCCGACGCCAAACCAGCACCCTGCACCCAGCCGCCCCTGCGCCGCTGCGGGTGCACTTTTTGTGCTAAACAGGATCCCCTTTTGCCCTGAGCCTAACACCAGGAGCTTGGCTCCCACAACCTTGTGGCCTGCTCGCCAGCAGCCACCAACCGGAGGCCCCCTATCCCCCATTGGATAACATTGGGCCTCAGCACTCTGCACCCGGCCGCCCTGGTGCCGCTGAGGGTGTAACGAGAGTGCATCCTTGACCCTGGGGGAACCCTTGTTCTAACCCCAGAAGCTCAACTCCAAAGACCGATTACTTACCTGGTAACCGTTAACTTCATTTCTCTCCATAGGAAACTATTGACTGTTTTTCTCTGAAAAATGTTCTGTGTGGAGTTGATTTGTATGGAAACCTGAAAAATAACAATTGTGCAAAACTGATTTTACTTACCTTTTCTCTAGGAAGTGTCCCAGTGTGATATCTAGGCATATCACACTGAGTAGAAAAAGTAATCTAAAAAGTAATCTCAAAAGTAACGTAAAAGGAACTTACCTGTAATTCTTATTGAAAAATCGATACAAAGTATATGTACAGCATTTCAAGGTATTGCATTACCAGTAATTCAAACTGTAACCATTTCAAAGTACATTTACAACTGCATTTCAAACTGTATATTTACTGCAAAGTATTTATCAACTTACCTGTGCCATGCTTGCTTGGTTCTAGGAAAAAAAATAACTAAAAGAATATTTTTATACAAAACCAATTGGTCTGAAGTTCAGTCTTTGAGTGTGTGAAATCATTTGATGATTGAGTGGGTACAACAAATGCTTAACACTGTCCTCTGATACTGCCTTACTGTTCGACCACACTACCACAAATAGAGAGTGAGGTGCTATCTAACTTTACCTCTGCCTACCTTTGAGGATCCACTGGACTCTGTGCACGCTATACCTCACTTTGGTATAGTATATACAGAGCCAGCTTCCTACATTGGTGGATCAGCGGTGGGATATACAACTTTGCATTTGTTGGACTACTTGGTTACCACCTTATCACACGACAGAACTCTTAAATTGTCTTTAGAATTCTGATTTTTTCAAATTGCCATTTTTTGCAAAATTACTAAAAGTCTTGCTAGGGCCTTGGTTAAGTCCCTTTAGAATTTTTGAAAAATAAAAAGTCACTTTAGCTAGGGTTAGAGGGGTTAGAAGTTTTTTTTAACAATGTCTCAAAACAAGAACCCAGCTGTTAGTGAAAATAACCACAATGGCATAGAGGACTTGGTTGAGGAGCTCGACCTCACCCCTTACCTTCACTTGTCTTTCAAGGAGGTAAGGTCCCTATGTAAACTTAAAAACATAGCCATGGGTCCCCATCCCACCAAACAAAAGCTCCAGGAGCTGTTGGCTGGGTATGCTAAGGACCACCCATCTGAAAATGGTGAAGACCAGTCAGATGAGGAAGGAGTGGAAGAGGATAACCTGGTAGATCAACCCCCTCCACTCTCTAGGGAGAGAGGGGTCCAAGTACCCCTGACTCCAAGAATCAACCTCTCAGTACCTAGATCCCACACAGGTGTGGGTCAGGCACTATTGAGGAAAGCCTCAATGAGGAGGACATCCTGCTAGCCAGGCTGACCAAAAGATTAGACCTAGAGACCAGACTCCTGGCTCTAGAAAAAGAAAGAGCAGAGATGGGCCTAGGACCCATCGATGGTGGCAGCAATCTCAAAAAATATAGAAAAGGAAGGATCCCATGATCCCAACATCCCCAAAGGGATTGTCCCTAAATTTGAGGAGGGTGATGATATCACCAAATGGTTCACAGCCTTTGAAAGGGCTTGTGAAGCCAGAAGGTGAAGAAAACTCACTCGGGGGCACTCAATTGAGAACTGTTCTCTGGTAAGTGCAGAGACAGACTTCTGACCCTTAGTGGGGCAGATGCTGGGTCTTATGACCTCATTAAGAGAACTTTGATTGAGGGATTTGGACTCACAACTGAGGAGTATAGAATTAGATTCAGGGGGGCTCAGAAAACCTAGAGTCAGCCCTGGGTGGAATTTGTAGACTACTCAGTTAAGACACTAGATGGCTGGTTGACTGGAAGCAAAGTGCAAGATTATGATGGTCTTTATAATTTGTTTATGAAAAAACACATATTAAGTAATTGCATTGATGAAAAGTTGCATCAGTATCTGGTAGACCTAGGTCCAATTTCTCCCCAAGAATTGGGAAAGAAGGCGGACCATCGGGTCAAGACAAGGGTAACTAGGACGTTCACTGGGGGTGACCAAAAGAAAGGGGTTACAAAACCTCCCCAGAGGAAAGACAGTGAGCCTCTTAAAGATAAAAGTCAGGAGTCCCAGGTAGCCCCCCAAAAACCTGTCCAGGAGGGTGGGCCCAAAGACACCTCACAAACCAAAACTGGGTACCAAGGTAAGAATTGGGATCCCAACAAGGTATGGTGTCACAACTGTCAAAAGGCAGGACACCACAACAAGGACCCTAGCTGTCCTAAAAACAAAGCCCCTAGTGTAGCTCCAGGGGTTGCCAGTGTAGCTTTCGAGGGTGGTTCCTCAGATGAGGAAGTCCTCCTAGCCTTCAACTGGAAACTGGGCCCAAAAAGTGAGTTGGAGTTTCCAGAGGGGAGTAGACACTTCCACCACCTACTGGTGAATGGAATCCCAGCCACTGCCCTGAGAGATACCTGTGCCAGTCACACTGTGGTGCACGACAGGTTGGTTCTCTCAAACCAGTATGTCCCACGGGAAACAAAAAGAGTAAGGGCTGTCCCAGGGGGTGTCACTGTTAGGCCTGTGGCTGTAGTGCTCCTAGAAATAGCTGGGTTCCTTAGATGGAGAAAGGTGATAGTCAGTAAAGACCTCCCCCTTGATTGTCTCCTTGGGAATGACCACCCAGAGGTTGGTCTGAGCCAAAGAGAGGTACTGGTCCAATGCCAGACCTCACCCAAGAAACCTGGGTGGGCTCAACCTGCAGTTAGTGCAGCTAAGCCCCAAAAGAAAAAGAAGAAACAGTGTAAATGTGGGCAACTGTTAGCCACAGTTCCAGTGGGCCAGGGAGATTCTATCCCAGTAAGAGAGAACTCCAACATTGGCACTGGTGAAGTCCCCCTAGCCAACAAAAAGACCTGACTACTCAGGCAACTGTCCAGCCTGAATTGGTGCCTCCTCAGCTGGCAGAACAGAGGGTGGAAGAAGGGTGTGCACTACAAAGTGTAGTGACCCCCCACCCTAAAACAGCAGACAGGCAACCAGAACCCAAAGAAGCCTGTAAGGTAGCCCCTTCACCTACCAGTGAGGAGCTAAAGGTGTGATTCTGGGCACTGACAGCTGTCAGTAGCTTCTGCTGGGTGTTAGCCTTCATGGTAGCACTGTCCTTGGCATGGTGGCCTAGCCCCCTGCCAAATAGCAAGTTAGGCCCCCAGACCTTATTGGTCATGGTGGGGTTGCTCAAGCTGTGGGTAACCTCTGTGGGTAAGCTGGGCTTTGCCCTAGCTAAGTTAGAAATTGCAGAGGAAGGCACCTCTGAACTCAACCTAAAAAGATGGGGTAAAGAGCTAGGAAAAGAGCATTGGGAATTAGGTCCTGAAACTGTTGAGGTAGGCCAGCTCCCCAGAGGGACTGACCTGGACAGAAGGATGTAAGGCAGAGTAGGCCATGCAACTTTCAAACCACTTCCTCTACTCTTCCTCGCCTGAAAGACTAGTAAGACTCTCCCAGCTTTGGCTGAGTCTCCTGGCCTTTGGGCTGGGGGGGGGGGGGGGCTTGTGTAGGAAAGTGGGTTTCTGTTGCAGTAACCCCCCCACTTTTTGCCAGACTACTGATGCACTTTTGACTTGATGTGCCCTGGGTCCCTGCCAATCAGGTTCCCAGGGCCTGTGTTCTTTCCCCAAACCTAACCCAATTGGCATCTCTGGCCACAGGTCAGCCCCTGGTAAATGGTACCACAGGTACCCAGGGCACTGTGACCAGGGAAGACCTCTAAGGCTGCAGCACTTATTGTGCCACCCTTAGAGGCCCTGTACCTTTACACACACACACTGCCTTTGCAGGCTGCGTGTTTTGGTGCAGAACAAAGTGAAGAGTCAACATGGCACACATCCCTGTGTGCCATGCCTACAACCCACTGCCCTGGCATAGATCAGTCACCCCTCTAGCTGAGTGCCCTATGCCAGTGGTGAGGGTACAGGTGCATGAGCCCTGTACCCCTACAGTGTCTAAGTCCATTTTTAGATATTGTAAGTGCAGTGCTGCCATTAAGAGTATATGGTGATGGGAGCTTGTCATTACGAACTCCACAGCACCATAATGGCTACACTGAAAACTGAGAAGTTTGGTATCAAACTTCTCAGCACATTAAACCCACACTGATGCCAGTGTGGGATTTAATGAAAGATGCACACAGAGGGCATCTTAGAGATGCCCCCTGAAAAATGACCAGCCTCTGGTGGGTTCCCTGACTGGTACACACCAGTCTGCCACCACGAGACATGTTTCTGGACCCCTAGAGGGGGAGCCTTCGCTCCCAGACCCAGAAACAAAGCCTTTCCTGGGTGGAGGTGTTCACACCTCCCCCAGGCCAGGAAGAGCCATCTGTGGCAGGGGAGCTTCAAAGGCCTGGCAGCCTTTGTAATGCGACCCCCAGCCTCTCCTGCTATCAGGAGCAGGGCCCCTTCCTGTCTCCCCTACTTGTCGGCTGGAAGACAGGCGGGAAAAACTAGCCAGCCCAGAAGGTGTGCCCACCTCTGCCAACTCCACCCCTCAGGTGGGGGAGACGAGGTGAAGACCACTCTTCAGTGCCAGCCATCTTGCAGATGGCAGGCACTCACCAATCAGGATTAGGGATTGTGCTCACTCCCCCACGTGGGGTGAGCACACCAAGGATGTAGTCACCCTAAGGTCAGTAGCCCATTGGCTACTGACCTCGAGACCCCTAAAATGCCCCCTAAATACAGTATTTAGGGGGCATCCCTGAACCAAGAAGGCAGATTCCCGCAACCTGAGAAGAAAAAGGACGAAAGAAGACGTCCAGTAGAGGAGACTGCAGAGAACAACTGACTTGGCCCCAGCCCTACCGGCCGGTCTGCAGTTTCCAGAGATCCTGCGCCAAAAATCATCTTGTCCTGCAGCCAGCAACCTCCAGAACCCCTGGGAGGACTGACTGCCTTCAACAAAGACCAGATGTCCTGTGAACAGCAGTTCTGTTCAGAAGAAACCCCAAAGAAAGACTCCGAGCCTGCTGAGGAAAAAGAAACCCGACGGCTGGAAGCACCACTGCGCCCCTCGCCTGCGGCCCGAGTTCGAGTGGCCCACCAGTCCCATCGAGGTCCCCCAGCGCCCTGGAGTCCGAGTCCACCGTGGGTTGACCCCTCCAGGACTCCCCGACGTCGCCTGCAGCCTCTGCATGGAGACCCCCCCCAACTGCAAGTGGCCCGGTAAGGTGAAATCCGACCTCAAAAGACACCCCTGCATCCAGCCGCCCTGCGCCCTGGAGAACAGAACCCGAGGTGCACCTACGTCCCCGAGCCCTCCAACTTACCTGCCCAGCTGTTGATTCCTCCTGGAAGTCTTCCTGGACCGAGCCTGCAGCTGAAAACCGAAACCGAAAATCCCCATTGAAAACAACAGGGCACCCGACGCCAAACCAGCACCCTGCACCCAGCCGCCCCTGCGCCGCTGCGGGTGCACTTTTTGTGCTAAACAGGATCCCCTTTTGCCCTGAGCCTAACACCAGGAGCTTGGCTCCCACAACCTTGTGGCCTGCTCGCCAGCAGCCACCAACCGGAGGCCCCCTATCCCCATTGGATAACATTGGGCCTCAGCACTCTGCACCCGGCCGCCCTAGTGCCGCTGAGGGTGTAACAAGAGTGCATCCTTGACCCTGGGGGAACCCTTGTTCTAACCCCAGAAGCTCGACTCCAAAGACCGATTACTTACCTGGAAACCGTTAACTTAATTTCTCTTTATAGGAACCTATTGACTGTTTTTCTCTGAAAAATGTTCTAAGTGTGGAGTTGATTTGTATGGAAACCTGAAAAATAACAATTGTGCAAAACTGATTTTACTTACCTTTTCTCTAGGAAATGTCCCAGTGTGATATCTAGGCATATCACACTGAGTAGAAAAAGTAATCTAAAAAGTAATCTCAAAAGTAACGTAAAAGGAACTTACCTGTAATTCTTATTGCAAAATCGATACAAAGTATATGTACAGCATTTCACATTATTGCATTACCAGTAATTCAAACTGTAACCATTTCAAAATACATTTACAACTGCATTTCAAACTGTATATTTACTGCAAAGTATTTATCAACTTACCTGTGCCAGTCTTGCTTGGTTCTAGGAAATAAAATAACTAAAAGAATATTTTTATACAAAACCAATTGGTCTGAAGTTCAGTCTTTGAGTGTGTGAAATCATTTGATGATTGAGTGGGTACAACAAATGCTTAACACTGTCCTCTGATACTGCCTTACTGCTCGACCACACTACCACAAATAGAGAGTGAGGTGCTATCTAACTTTACCTTTGCCTACCTTTGGGGATCCACTGGACTCTGTGCACGCTATACCTCACTTTGGTATAGTATATACAGAGCCAGCTTCCTACACATATCACCAGAAATTCCAGACGTCAGTGGTGCTTGAACTCCCACTACAATTCCTGTGAGATGCACTGGGCTTGACGCATGAACTTAGGCATACTGTACATATTTTATCATACTTTATCAAAGCCAACGCCATTGAATTCAACTGTACAGACCCGAACCACTTTTTTCCTGGAAGCCAAATGCAAACAGCTTCCCAGTCAAATCTGCCTCCTGGTTACAATATTATATGCATGCATTTACAACTCTCAGTACATCACAACTTGGTACAAAATACAGAGATGCCACAAAATGGCGTAAATTACTTTTCTGAATCATCCTGCCGCATAAACCAAACAAATATTTTCTAGGGTCCACCCTGTGCCCCATGATAAAGGAAGCCCCTCCGCCACTTACCACATACTTCAGGAACTCATTATCTTCTGTATCCAGGAAACGATCATAAGATGAGGCAAGGAGCTGAAATGTGAAAGTTTTTTCTTTTATTATTTTATTTAGTTTTTACATTTACAGAACATCTGAACAACATAGGGATTAGCTTCTATGTAGCATTATTATACATCAAGTCGTACAGTACATCAATCACCACAGCCCCATCTTCCCTACAACGTGTCACCCAAAGCATTGCAATTTAAACATCGGACCGTTAGTGTCATTCATACTCTCTATTCATCCTGTCTGGCCAAAAGGTAGGTAGTAAAGGGTCTCCATATTTCTTTTGGACGTGAGACCTGGAGAAGTTCTTCAGCATAGCAATTACGTTGGTCTCGACAATATGCCATGTCTCGTACCCAGTGCTCGAGCTTTGGGGTCACCCCCCCCCCCCCTGTGGATGGATACCCTCCTCTTTGCCAATAATAATGCTATAGCCACCAGTTTACGCTTTGGGGGTTGTATAATTTTGATCAGGCCTAGCAGACATGTTTGAAGAGTGCATTCCACCTTCTCCATGGCTATTTCAGTGAGCGTGCTTGTTCTAGCTTGTTCCCAAGAGGCGTGCACCCTCGGACATTCCCATGCCAAGTTTATAAAATCTGCTTCAGGTGTGCCACAGTCCGCCGCATCTCGTAGCCCACATTTATAAAATTGTACTGGGGTGTAGTAGATTTGGTGTAGGGATTTGAAGTGTATGATTCTAAGGTTGCAGTTTGCTGTCAGCTGTTCCGTTAGGTCACAGCACCATTTCCAGTCCTCCGTGCTGAGTTGTGTGGTAATTGTATTATTCTATTCAGCTAGTGGCCTCTCCAGTATTGGTTGCTTGTCTATCTGTGACACATTATAAAGGCGCGTGAGTAGATGTTTCCGTGTATCTGTTGTAAGTAGCAGCTGGAGCTCCCCTACAACCCTCGGTTTAGCCGGGAACTGTGGGTATAATGCACGAAATGCTATGCGGAGTCTGCTGTATGTGAAGAAAAGCATGGGGGACATAGCATCATCTTTATGGAGGTCAGTGGGGGTTATAAAATTGCCTTCTCAGTATGCATCTACTAAATCCCGGTGCTCTCAGGGAAGTTAGCGAACCGGGGGGCATATTACCAAGGAATAGCGATAAATATCGCTAACTGCGCTTAGCGTGACTTTGGTTAACGCCGCCTATCGCTGGAAAATATCGCTGAGATAACACCCTATTAACAAGGTTTATCTCCATAGCGATAAAATTTCCAGCGATAAGCGGCAAAATGTGAGAATATCGCTGGAAAAGCAGCGATATTCTCGCATTATCGCTAAGGTGGATTCAGCATTAGAATCCACCTCCTATACTATAAACAGGTAAGTCATCCTCACTAGCAGGTGATAAAATCTAGCGATAAACGCGCTTAGCGCAAATTATTTTATCGCTTCGCCTGCCTTGCTAATAGGGGGTAGTGGGATTAGCGACTGTTTTCAGTCGCTTTTAGTAGGGAACGCCTTCCTTGCATGTCATTAGCGATAATTATCGCTGACATGCAAGGCGATGGTAAACGCGGCCTCTAACGCCTGAAAGCTGTCGCTAACGCCTGTTAGCGACAGCTTGCTAATAGGGCGATAAAATTATCGCCGCTTTAGCGGCAAAAAGTGCTGCTAAAGCGGCGATAAAGCCCTTGATAATATGCCCCCGGGTTCCCTAGTGACCGAAACCTCCAAATGATGCTCAAGTGGCAAGGCAGGGGCATACAGGCGGTCTATCTGCGCTCTGCGTCCTAACTTTTTCCACGTGTGTATGGTGCACTGTACTGTGTCAATATCCCCTTGCGCAAAGTTCGTGCTGTGGTTTGAAATCATGGCTCTGAGGGAAACGGGGTATACCGCGTCACTTTCCAAGGCAATGTGCGGGATATATTTCGGTATATGATGCCAGTGCCTGCCCACATAAATGATATAGTTGTAAATCGGGGGCTGCCAACCCCCCCAGGTAATATGGGATGTTAATATGTCCCATTTGAGTCTGGGATGCTTTTCCGCCAAGGCCAGCTTAATCAATAATGAGCGCAATGTGGCAAAAAAGGCTTGCGTTAATCTTATGGGGATGTTTGTTAATAAGTATAAAAATTTAGGTAGAACTATAATTTTTATCAATGCGATTCTATCAGCGAAAGACAGCGGGAGTTTAATCCATCCCGAGACCCGGTCTACCAGGCGTGAGATCGCTTTGCCATAATTATATTGTATGACCAACTGGGGATCTCTATGTATCCATACCCCTAGATACTTAACAGGGTCCTCACACCACTCCATGAGATATTCCAGCGTATGAAGTATTGAGTCCCTAGTTAGAGGAAGTATTACTGACTTTGACCAGTTATGCCCAGCCTGAATGCTATTCAAAACGCAGATATTCCCGTATAAGACGTTCCACATGTATCTGGGGGTCCCTGAAATAAAGCACCATATTGTCAGCATATAATGATATAGCCGGTGGGCGCTGATGAAACCGTAGCGCTGTGTCTGTGTGTCTCTGCTGTAATATACACGCAAGAGGTTCAGCGCCACTGCAAACAACAGAGGTGACAGTGGACACCCCTGCCATGTTGCGCGATATATCGGGAAGAACCCTGATGTGTGCCCGTTCACCCGCACCCGAGCAAACAGGTTAGTGTACAATAATTTAATCTAGTGTGTAAATGTCTATGGAACCCCCATGCGAAGCATTACTTCAAACATATATCGTCATTGGCCTGAATCAAAAGCCTTAGCGGCATCAAGTAACACTGCTGCGCCAGGATGCGTGGGCTCCAATTGGTGCAATATCGCGAACAGGGTTCGCAAATTGTGCGAAGTAGACCATGCTGGCATAAATCCCGATTGGTCCAGAAGGACCATGGTGGGTAAGAGCAGATGGAGTCGAGATGAGGGACAACGGGTGATATGATTCGCAATTTTGGGAGGATTTATCTGGCTTCAGGAGCACAATAATGAGGGCTTCCCGAAGTGTTAAGGGCAAGTAGTGGTTTTGATAAGCCTCCAAGTACATGGCATGCAGATGAGGGGCTAGCAAAACAGTGCATTCTTTGTACAATTCCCCGGGTAGCCCATCACTCCCGGTGGCCTTTCCATTAGGCAGAGTGGTAATGGCCTGCTTTACTTCCTCTAGTGTAAGCGGTTGTGCTAAAAATTCACAATGGCCCTGAGTAAGTCAGACCATGGCGATGTCTTCAAGGTAGGCCGCTGTTTCCAGCTCCGCTGCAGAACTACGATCAGCATACATATGTTCGGAATATTCTACAAAGTCACCCAAAATGCTTGGTGTTTAATGCCTCAGCGTGCCATCTCGGGAGGCTATCTCCACTATATGTGATCTTGTCCACAGCTCTGCTATTATACTGGCTAAAGCATGGCCTGGCCTACCCCCAGCAACAAAGATCTGGGCCTTCCACCTTAGCGACATGTGTTGCACCTCTTGTTCTACTGTCTCTTTATATTCGGTACCTTTTTCTCTTATCCCTGCCAGTATGGTCTCCCTAGGGGTAGATTCATATGCCCTTTCCAGTTCCCACAGGGCAGATTCTGTGAGCTTAAGGCATGCACGAATAGATTTAAGGATCCCAGCTTGAAGGCCAATACATAGGGTGACCAGACGTCCCGGATTTGCCCGGACAGTCCCGGGTTTTCACCAGCTGTCCCGGCAGATTTGGGCAATTTTGGCTCATGTCCCGGTTTTTAGAGGGGCTTGACTGAAAACAGTGAGAGGCACTTTTTTGGGTGTCCTAAAGCTTTGCTAGTTAGCAGCTGTTATAAGTAAGCAATTTAATTAATATGTATGAATTTGGTTGTAGAAATTACATTTTATTTACTTTCTTAATGCATCTTCTGTGATCGTATGTTGATGACAGCTGTCATTCTGCGCAATTTTGTGGATGAAAAATTGTAGTCCTTCTTCTATTTTTCCCAAATGTCCCGGTTTTTGGTTCTCAAGATCTTGTCACCCTACCAATACAGGCCCCTCGTATTGTGACCTTGAACACCTCCCATACTGTTGCAATAATTTGTACAGATCCCACATTATTATCAAAATACTCTACAATAGCTGATCTTACTCCCTCCTTAAACACCTGATCTAACAATGAGGACGCTTGTAGTCTACACTGAAATGGTGGTGTGGTGTGCGTGGGAATTGCCATCATCAACAATACCGTGGGGTGAGCCGACAGTGACTTAAGTAAATGTTTGACTGTGGTTGTCCATGCATTTACCTCCCTTGTAACTAACTATTAGTCCAGCCGGGACCAGGAATTATGAATATAGGAATGATAGGTACCCTCACAGCCTTCAGGGTTTCGCAACCTCCAAATATCAATAAATCCAAATTCCCTCATTCCCCCGCAGTGTCTCAGCCGCGTGCTTGTTGGCCCCCCACCTCAGATGAGCGATCCTCATGAGAGACCTTTGGGGTGTTAAAATCCCCAACCCAGACAATTGCAGAGGATGGTAGTGCATGCAACCTAGACCATATCAACACAAAAAACTCAGGGTTATCTGTATTAGGCCCATACTCATTAACAATAGTGAGCATGGTGCCACACATTTTGCCCTGCACAATGACGTACCTACCCGGATCATCTGTCTCAGAGTGAGTGAGTTCAAAAGGCAAGTCCTTTTTAATGAGGACCATTACCCCCCTCGAATATGAAGAATAGGAGGTGGCTATCTTCACCCCAGGCCATCTCATAGCCACTGTCTTCACTGAGCATCGTATGAGGTGTGTTTCCTGAAGTAGTGCAACCTGTATACCTTGTTGATCCAAATATGCTAACACCTGTCTTGTTTTTTGGGGATTATTAAGGCCCCTAACATTCCACGTGATCCAGGATATGTGGCCCATGCGAGTCCCCACTGTGATGCCCGGTCTATGTGCAGATAACATTTAGTAACATAGTCTGTATTGACTCAGCTGTGATAATGATGCATGTACAGTGATCGTTGCACTTCAGGGCTGAACAGTAATATACCCCTCCCTCCCAGCCCACCCACCTCGGCATCCCAATCATGCCAAAGAGACCCGCCATTAACCAGAACAACTCTACTATAATACCAGTAAGTGAACATCTAGCCTGACTACAGGCATACTTATTCAAAAGCGTTGGCATTTGGGGTACCCCCTCTAGGGGCCGCTAGTGGCCAATGCACCCCTACAAGGTGGGGGCGCTTGCAGCAATCTCTTGGACTTACGCATAGAGCGGTAGCGCCACTACATCTTCGTGGTACTGATCGTTTCCCATTCAAGTTCATCATTGTATCCTAGTACGCACAGTTGCACGGCCAAATGTAGTTTCAGCTAGTAGTCAGCATAGCTCTCGATGGGCCTGCGGTACATAGCTCTCAAATGTCTTACGGGCTGAGCTGCTCCTTCATTATGCAGGCTCAGTGGCCCCACCCCTCAGACTCCTCACCGTACGTTATATGTGTTGTCCCTCAGCAGCTGCAGTCCCCAGCAATCAGCGTTCTTATCCATATTGCCCTCGACATCTCCACCTCGGTGAGTCTGAGCCGACTTCTTGTGCTGTTTAACAAACGCCATTGCACCTTTGGGTGCCGGAAAGATCCTCAGTTTGCCCTTGTACTGGATCAGGAGGCAAGCTGTATAGAACATTGCGTACTGGATATTCATAGTTTGCAGCTTCCTCTTAACATGCTGGGATTCTCATCGTGCCAGCTGCACTGCCGTCGTGAAGTCTGGATATAATGCTATTTCATTACCTTGGTATGACGCGACGGCACCCGGCACAGGTCTGGGGGCCAAAGATCTGTGAGCATGCTCCACAATTAACACAAATGAGAAATGCAATGACCCCAAACATTTCTTTGAGCATAGATTCCACATAAAGCTCCAATTTTCCTGGGTTAGTAGATTCAAGGACCCCTATAATGCGGAGATTGTTCCGTCTGGATCTTGCTTCCAAGTCCTCGTTTTTGGCCTGGATTACAGCTAGTATTTTCTCAATCCGCAAGCATGTAGTACGTACAGTGCCTAGGGTATCCTTCGTCTTGGAAATTCGCTTTTCCGCTTCTGTTAGTCCAGTTTCATCGCCATATGGTCTATTCTCAGATTTAGGGCGTCTATCTTGTCATCAATGAACTGCAAACTGTGTTGCATTGCCAGCAAGGTGTTCTCCAGTGTGGTGCCACCACCCGCCTCCAGGTCCTGTTCGGAGTCTGATGTTAGCTTCGACTGTTGCCTGTCTCTCTTCCTCATATCTACTGCTCTCTGTCACTTTCTCAGTAGCTCGGGGCAACTATGCTCCAGTTGGAGGGCCACACAGTCGGAGAGTGAGTGTCACACACCGAGTTGATCTTCTGCTTCGCCACTCGTCACTGTTTATCTCTCTTGGGACTCCTGGATTCGGGCACTGATCCTCACTGCAGGTTGGCAATACTTCTTATTGCCTGAATGTCAACCCTCAGTATGTCCAGTTCCGGGAGCCACGCAGGTCTGATTCGCTCATCCCCCCATTCCGTTTGTGGGCCTGTGATGCAATGTAAGAACCACCAGCACGTCAGCACTGCCTGTGCTGTCGCCAGCACACAGGGGAGGGTCAAGCACACTTCTACCAGTGATCCCTAGTATGGTGTTTGAGGTATTCAATCTCTCTCCACGGTTCACTACAGCTGCAGTAAGATATTCCCGTATGTGTGCCAGCTGCCACGGGTCGTGTCTCCCTCTGTAATCGCGGCATCACAATGGGCCCATTCGCAGCCGTGCCCTGCCGTTTTTAGCCGCTGTGAGCCTTGTGGTGAAAATAGAAGGCATGCAAGGCACTCAGTGGTGCTGCAAAATGTCTTTGAATGGCGCTTGGGGTCTCTTCTAATCCCCATCTCCTCACCTGGGAGCTCGCACTCGGCTCGCAGTTATCACAAGCCCAGCGTGGCGCGGCCCAGCACAATCCGACAAGGCCCATCATGGCAGCCTCGCCCTCGCTGATCATGGCGGCCCGCCTCCTCCCAGTGCGACTCTTCAAATCGTATCCTCAGTCCAGTGGCGCTGGTGGACCGCTCCACTGCTTCCTCTTCCCAACAGTTGCGATCACAATCTCATCCCGCTATGCCGTGCTTTCCATTTGCGAACGGAGTATGGGAGCTGCCATGTTGTCTGCTCACCGCACACGCCTGACACTCGCTCACCCTTGCGTTCAGTGGCTACGGACTCTTTTTTCCTCACTTTGTTGCCTCCGCATCAGTTTCTGCGACGTAGCTAATCCAGTCCTATGTAATCTTGGGATCGAATATGGTCCTAATACAGGATAATGAACGGATTTTGGCCCCGGCAGTCGAGCAGCACTAATGTGCGGCCAACTTGCTGCAGGCTCTCTAGCGCCCCCCTGAAGTTGAAGGGTAGATAACTGGTGCTTCCTGTGACGTATCCCAATACCACCCGGCACTTGTACAATTCTTGCTTATGTTATGAACTGCCCCTGACCTATCACAATCCTGCAACAAACACCCTAACCCTATTCTTAATTAGAATCACCATCATTTCTTCAAAGCATTTGGGACTTGTAGTTATGATTTAGTTCAATTGGACTATCATACCTGAAAACAAAGCATTGTAAATGTCAAGTCCAGGACTTCCAAATGTGGGTCCTTTTTACATGGAGTCCTAAAATAATCCCTCCATAAGCAACACCAATTACCAAACCAAAATCCGTCCTTTGGCCTATCAAAATCCCATCCCATGGTGCATCCTGAACCAAAACATGTACCAATCTTCTGCAAGCTTATAACAACCCAGCCTTAATTGACGCCATTCTACAACAATATTTCCCTGCTATACCCCAATCCTGCAACTAGTTTACTCCAGTTATATCCCTTATTTACCCAACCCTCCTTTGATTATTCCATCCTTCCTTGACAAATCCTGTTTCCATCATACACCAATTAGCAATATTTTAATACTAGAATCTGGATTTTGAGACAATATAATCTTGCCATTTCAATGCCTCAATTCAGCTTCTGACCTACCCAAAGCATTTCTCTCCATTTCTGAAATGGTTTACACCATTAAACCTCTAATCTATTCCAGTTCTGTCTGGGCCTATCCTAATACTGTCCCTGACCTGCCTCGATTCTACAATGACTTACTCCTATTCTGCTTCTGACATACCCAAATCCTGCCCCTAACCATCCAAATTCTGCCCAAACATATAACGAAAATGACCTACTACACTCTGGCACAAAGTTTAATGAATTCTGTCAAATGTAATGTTAGTCCTACTTCAGATTCTCTCCAAAGTAGCCTCACAACTATTCCAACAATATACCCCATAGAACCAATTCCTTATTTTAAAGTAATTCTAATAATAATACAAATACATATTTGTTAGCTATCACTAGAATAACAGATGATACTACTACCCACCTCAATGTTTCACGGAAGGTTGAAGGGCTGTGATAGCCCAGACAAATCTTCAATCATTCAAATTTCTAAGCAATCTTGGCAGGTTAGCACTTGAGTGGGCCCTAATCCTATCATTGTTGTTGAATGGGCAGTAGCAAACAAGTTCATTACTAAATTTCAGGGAGATTTTCAGGTGAACCTTAATATCACTGATCACGTTTTTACCTAATTCTTCTGACCTGAAAGTATGACAGTCTTAGGAAGGACTTTGTGATTCTAAAAGATCTTTTGATGCGGTCAGTTTTAGGACGTACTAGATAACCTGGTGTGTTTAGCCCTTCATTGGATGCTAATTGGTGATTGTATACTATTAATTATGCCATAGTGGGTTGGGACCAAATTGTGAGCTATCTGACAACTTTACTGTCTTTATTGATGTTAGATACAGCTGTGCTTAATCCCTCCTCCTTTTTTGTCCATGCTTAAATGATTATGTGGCTAATTTAGCTCAATCCCCAGTGGTGAAATCCACCCATCTTTGGTGGAACCATGGCAACAATCCTCTTGTTTGCGGATGATGTGGTCTTAGTTTAAAAAATGCTAATGAGACTTTGCCAGTTTGTCAGAGATTATCTGCCTTTGCAAAGATAGGGGGGCATATTATCAACGTGATTATCGCCGTTTTAGCGGGACTTTTTCCCGCTAAAGCGGCGATAATTCAATCTCCCTATTAGCAAGCTGTCGCTAACTGCTGTTAGCGACAGCTTCTAGGCGATAGCGACCGGGTTGGGTGCCGCTTTGCATGCCAGCGATATTTATCGCTAATGGCATGCAAAGTAGGCGTTCCGAACCTAAAAGCGACAGGAAACAGTCGCTAAGGTCGCTATCGCCTATTAGCGAGGCAGGGAGGTGATTAACGAACCAGCGCTAAACACGTTTAGCGCTGGTTTGTTAACGCCTGGTCCAGACCTGACTTAGCCATGTAATCCAATGGGAGGTGGATTACATGGCTAAATCCCCTCGCCCTATTAGCAAGCTAACACTGGTCACAGTGCGAATATCGCTTGTTTTCAAGCGATATTCACACTGTTCTCCAGGGTTTCTATCGCTTTGGAGATAAGCGCTGCTGATAGCACGCTATCGCCGTGATAGAAACCTGCGATAGCCGGCGATAATTATCCTAGCGCTAACTGCGCTTAGCGATAATTATCGCCGGTTATTGCTAATAGGCCCTAGGGTTTTTTGGGGGGTAGTTTTGACCAGCTTCTCCTGGACACAGTTTCAGAATTCAACTATCTTGTCATTTGATTTTTAGATTATGCTAATAAATCAATCAGATTGGTATGAGTGTAGGCATTTCACAATAGATACCATAATAGATTCTTGTTTAGAGGTTGTGGAGATTAATTGTACCTAAACTAAACCCTTACAGTGCGAAAGCCTTGACAGCAACGGAGTATAGCGCTGACATATGGGGCCATGTAAACTATGCAGGCCTAACTGTTATAGATAATACCTTTCTGACACGTTTGCTTGATCTTCCTGCAGGCACTCTACTGCTTCCTGTATTGTGTGATCTGATCCTCAACTCTTTCCTCCTGAGAATATGTTTGAAGCCTGAACTGTTTGGATCAAAATCTGGATTCTGGCTGCCCATGGGGTTTGCAAATCTGCTCTCAAGAGTCATGTTGAAGGATACCACACTACTATACTTGTTCATATCAGAATCATGTTGTCAAATCTAGGGCAGGAAGATGTTTGGAGAAATCCTGGGAGGATCAATAGGTCAGTACAATCGTTAAGTAAGGAAGTATTCCAGTGGTGGCCTACGACAGAACTTTTCGACAAGTGCATGATCACTGGAGTGCTGAACTCTACTTAATTAGATGAGTACTTATAAAATGAAAGCAACAATTGTTAAAATTTGACATGGCATTTTACCCGTGGCAGCTCCAAGAACTTGGGTGAGAATTTTCCAGCTCACAGTTTATGAAGCTTTCGTGTAAATGTATAAGAATTCTCATTTACGTGTATTCACTTTCTTCTTTTCTGTCTAGCATACAGGGGCCTGTGTAAATGCTAACATCAATTGTTGAGACAGTAGAATTATACTCAACATTGAGAACCACTGAACTTAGTAATTTTGCAGTATGACCCATATAGGTTTTACTATTACAAAGTTTTTTGTATTTTCCAATTGTATCCGGGGAAAAAAACTTGGAATCTGTTATTCAATTTGTCATTTAGCTGGCCGACCAATTATGAACTTGTTTACTTGAAATGTGTGTGTATTGCTCAGTGTGGATATGAGATGTGCATCTATCCTGGCTTCTATATTTGCAGGTACAAAACAGGCTATTTGTCACAAGCAGTTTAAGTATAGTATCATTGAGTTTGAAGCACTGAACTATTATTTCTTTTATGGTGTTTTGTGTGATAATTGTTGTAGATTGAAATTTCATGGGTCAATCCCCAAATAAATTGTAGGTTATGATGATTATCTTAGCCATTTCTTTTCTTAACCACTCCAGCTACTTCTGGACCATGCTCAGTCCTTGCTGTAATACGCCTATTTTACTTATCAAATCCTATCCTAGTCCTGTCTCTCTCATACCCTAATTCTGCTGCTCTCCAGACTCTGTATCTCTTCCAAAATGAACTAGTTCTAGACCTCTTCCTTAGCTTCAATCGCACCCATTTTCAATCTTCATTTTCTGTTATGTTAACCCTGACATACTGTGATCCTGTCCAATTCTTTGACCTGCCCCACAATGTCATCACCACGCAATTTGAACAGAGATAAATAAATCCTCTGCCTCACCTCTCCAATTTCTATCTGAGCTTGAAGGATCCATGGAGCAGCCTCCCCAGAGCAGATCAAATCCTGGAGGTGGCTGATAGTGCTTTTGCTCACAGGGAGTGTCTCACTCTTACAGTCTTCCAGATACATCTCGCTGAGCCTTATGCAGAGAACCCTACGAAGGAGGAAGTGTCCTCCGTCCCTGGCGATCAGAAGCACTGGCAGGAACATTTCCAGATCCTGCCACAGAGCCAGGAGGCGAGTCTCAATGGGGTTGTCTGTGCTCCTCAGGAAGTGCTTTAATGGTCCCCCAGCACAGAGATCAGCACTTAACACCCATTGAAGATACCCCTTAGACTGACTAAGCAGGTTGTGCAATGCCAATAAGGAGAAAGCGTTGCTAAGAGGTGTGGTGTAGAAGTGTGGTGCTGGGTTACAGCTGTCCATACTTTCATCCAGAGAACGCATTGGGAGAGCCCTGAAAAAGACCCCTTTAGATTGAGGCTTAGAGGAAACGCTGTTTTTCTTGACAATTGTTGTAGGACATTCTATTTCTGGGAACGATTTTGGAAATCTTTTCATCTTCACATGAAGGGATTCTTTTCTTTGTGTTTGGTATGTTATTACTTCGGATTTTATCTGCTTCAACCAAGTTCCCAGTGCTCCGGCAAGTGGAACTACAGAGTTCTTTGACCTTTTTCCAGTATCTCCATTTCGCAAATGAGATAGCAAGCTTTTCCAGAGCTGTGTCCTGACCACTTTACTTGAGTAATTTTTAGAGTCGCTGGGGCAATCAGCAATGCTCATATCAGGTAATGTGGGTGATATGTCCACAGCATCTTGGGTCAGTCGGTTCCGATACTCCTTCATGATACCTTGGCCTTCCACCAGCCTACCTAGGTTTAATTTGCAGTGTGAGAGGAAGGCACGGAGCCAGTAATCCTGGAGCTTAGAGAATGCCATAGCCTGAATCTCCTGCAAGACGCCCCTCCGGCTAGCTTCAGGTGGATGCCAACCCATCAGCTGCTGCAGTGACTCTGAAAATGGGGAAAAAAGCAAAGTGAGAAATGTGAACAACTCAGGCCCCACCACCCCAATACTGAGTGATGCAATTGTAGAATCTGAAAAGACTCAATGGACTGTCAGGTGATGCTTCCTGCTGCTGTGAAGGGGGATCCACATGACCTTAAACTTCCGCTGTACCCAATGGTTCTCTCAGGAAACTGCTGAAACTGGCTTATGGATAGGAGTCTACTTTCCCTTTAAAACATGATCTCTTGAGAACTATGGGGCTAATTGGCCACCCGATGCCATCTCAGTCATGGGACTGACGTCTGGTCGGCGGTCCCAACTGCCTCGTGTTCGGTCGCATTCCTACATTTCCCTATGGGAGCATGCATTACAGCCGTAAAATGGCTGTAATACATGCTCCCATAGGGAAATAGGAGGTGCTGATCATCCCTGCACCCCGTGGCAGGCACCTCAAGGTGCTTGCCACAGGGTGCAGGGATCAACAGGGGGGCACCATAGGGGCCCTCTCAGCCCCCAACCGGAGGCTGCACACCCAAGGGGGCCCTGCTCGGTGCCCCCAAACACACTTTCTGACATGGTTTCCATGTCGTACAGGCCGGCATGGACACCATGCCAGAAACTGTGCACCGTAATCCCAAGGGCGGAAAGGCCTGCACTTTGGGATTACGAGCCGGTTCTGACAGGCCGACGGGCTCCTTGAGCCTGTCAGAAGCCAGCTGGAATGACCAGCAGGTTTACTTTCTGACCACCAGCATTATAATGCGGCGGTTGGAAAGTAAACCGAGGGGCCGATTTCGATGCGGCCCGGAAGGCTCCAACCGTTGGTTGGAGCCTTTTCAGGCTGAATCGTAATCGGCCCCTATATGTCATGCATGGACGGTTCGAATAGTTCTGTGAAATTGTCTTCACTGCTCTTGGTTCCCCCTCAGCCCTCCCCACATGATTTGCCTCCAGGAATGCTCGTACCTTTCTTCCCACTTGTTCTAAATCAAGTAGCTCAGAGAACCACACATTTGTGTGACTTTCTTGAAGTACTATTTTTTCTTTCTCTTAGAAGCTTTAAAATTTACAGCAACATTGGAGTCTGATGGATGTGTCTGTTCACTAATGGTGAACATAGACCCACGCTATTCCTATGCATGCAGCTTTGAACTGTCTATTGCTAATACACAATCTTTAACTGCTTTTCTAATTCTTCAGGCCTTCATGACTCACCGCTGCTTATGCTGCATGTAGCAAGCACAGTGGAACCCTCCAGCAGATATGTGGCCTTCAGTATTCTGAGAAGGGACAAGTAGAGGTCTCGCTGTGTGTCATCAGCCTCATCAATGCCCAGGATCCTCTCTGCACTCAGCCAAAAATCCATAAGATCTTCTCCTGTAGGAACAGCAATAACATTCCATTATGTGAGTGGGTAAAGGGCGAGGTGCATTGGAAGAGAGCTAAGGAAAGATCACTTATTATGAAAATACAAGATCCATGTAGAGAATGCTCTGCTATGGGAATGGGGGAGGGACATGGTACACTGGAACAGAGCTAGGTAAGGATCACGTTTTATGAAAGTACAAGATCCATGTAGAGAATGTGGCAAGCACACCATTCTGCCTCACTGGTCCCAAGAGAAGATAAAATATACTTACCTGTAATGGAAAAGCTCCAAATCCTGGTGTTTTTGTTGGACAAAGATGCTTAATTTCTTATCTGGTGTTATCGAACAACTTGAGCGTTAAAATAAAAAAATGAAACGGCACACACATTTGCTTCCTAGTATTGTGTCCAAAGTATAGACCAATGCTTCTTAAACTGGGGTCCTTGGATCCCAGGGCTCGGGTGACACCTCCCCAGGCTGTCCACAGCTGTTCAGAAAATTAAATAATATTAACAGATGAATATGTTATAGTTAGGATTCTTAGAGATAGGAATTCTTCAGATTTTTGCTTGCTATTAACTCTGTCTCCATTTGATGAATCTACACAAACCTTTGCAGACCTATTTTTTTCTACATTGGCTGATGATGCAAAGTTTCGTGGTAATTAGCTAAGGGCGTGCAGAGAAAAAGGGGGGCCCCTAAACACATTTTTCCACCAATGCATTTCAATAGACTTTTTAGACAGACGTAGCGGCAAAATGGCTGAATGGATTTACATGAAATTTGGCAGGATATAGATTATGGTGTGGAAAGGGTCTTTTTTGTTATTTGAGCTGATTTGATCTGAATTTGTTCAGTTGTTCAGTCTACGCTGTTCCACTCCATGCCACTCCACTGTACTTCACTCTACTCCATTATACGATACACTATGCCCCTCCACTTGACTTCCCTCTATGCCACTCCACTCTACGACACTCTACACAACTCCCTCTACACCACTTTACTCTACTCTACTCTGTGACACACTACTCCACTGCTCGCCACTCTACTCCACTCTACAACACTTTACGACATTCTATGACACTGTACTCTACTGTATGACCCTCCACTCCACTCTACAACACGCCACTCCACTCTACACCACTCCACTCCACTCCACTCCACTCTAAGACGTGGCACTCCGCTGTGCTCTATGACACCCCACTCCAAGCTACCCCACTCTACTTTATGACATGCCAATCCACTCTACAACATGCCACTCCACTCTACGCCTCTCCACTCTAAGACACTCTACGGCATGCCACTTTATGGCACACCACTCTACTCCGCTCTATTGTGCGACACACCACTCCACTCTACGCCACTTCATTCTACAATATTCTGCCCTACTCTATGCCCCTTCACTCTACGGCACTCTACTCCACTCTACAACACACCACTCCACTATACACTACACCACTCCCTCTACTGCACTCAACTCTACAACATTTTACTCCATTCTACGCCACTCTCCTCCACTCCACTCTTTGAGACTCCACTCTATACCACTCCACTCTACAAAAACTCTACTCCACTCTAAGCCACTCTATGACACTCTACTCACCGACACGCCACTCAACAACACTCCACTCCACTGTATGCCACTGTATTTTCCCTCCTGGTGGCAATAAGAAAACAATTCCACACAAGGAAATCCTTCAGTTTCTTCCTCTGCTCCACCTGTTGTTCATCCTCCTGCATCCTCTGCTCCACCTCTTCTTCTTCTTCTTACAGCAGGACAGGATGTTCTTCTTGAGCCAGTGCACTTTTCCAAAAACTATCGGGTGGCTTCTGAACTGAAGATTTTCACTCTTGCAAAGAGCACAATCTTCACTTTTAAATGTATCAGTTGAAATGGGGTAAACACTTCTGGTTTCCTATAATGACAGAGTTCTAAGCCAATGAAATGCTGTTTTTCAAAAGTACTATAGTAGTATCTTGATAGAATCGCTGTACCCTTATAGCAAACAAACACATCCTACAGTTGCAATGCTAATACATATACCATTAAAAAACATAAGTAGCTATGAAACCCTGAATCCTATTTTAAGAAAAAATTATTTACTCAGGTGTAAATATAATTTTCAAAATTTAAGGAGGTATTGTGGATTTTCGAGGAAGTGCAAATGAAAGCAAAATGATCACACAGACGACGCTGACGTTCATAATGAAATTTGACCTACCTGGAACATACAGTGGTATAAAAAAAAAAATTACAAATAATTAATAGCATAATAAAATTATTTGATGAAAAATATTTTTTTAAATAAAAAGCATACAAATTCAATCCAAAAAAAAACAAAGATTTAAGTTAAGTTATAGTTAGGAACACATAATTTATTTTTTCTATACTAAACCAACTTGAATGAACTATAACTCGTGGCTTCCCCATGGACTGCTTATACACTTTCACATTACATAACTTATAACATGGTAAATCATAGCATTCATAACAACACTAATGACATCTCAAATGATATCATTTATAAGAACACTGTGCATAGTAGCAGGCTGAGTTATAGTTCATTTACTGTTGTTACCAAGTTCACCACACTGTATACGGAGGTGCACAAGCTAGTAGGATTTGGCAGGGGACGCAAATTATACCTTAAAGTTTTAACTATTTATTTTATTCATTTGTAAAGTTTTATATAGCGCAAGCATGGCCTGTGAGGGTATCAGAGCACTTTACAGGGGAGGGGTGGAGTATGAAACATGTAAAGACACAAGTATAATTGCAAATATGAGATAAATACAATCAGAGAAGAATAACAAATTGAGGAACATGACCTCCATAGCAGATCAGCATGATAGTAGTCAGGATCAGCAAATGAAAAATATTCAAGGGTAAGTTCAAGCGACACAGGGTATGATATTAGGCCAACCATTTGTTCATCAGAAATGATTTCACTTCTTTTTTGAAGGAGGCAGTCGACGGAATCAGACGGATTTCCTTCAGCAAAGAATTCCAAATTTTCAGGGCGATACCCGAGAAGGCTCTGTTGCACGTTTTCTTTTTATGAAAAATCTGTGGTTTCAGCAGCAGGGAGCTGGTACTTCACGATGGTCTACATTCACCTGAGAATTCTAGCTTTTGTGCCATGTACCAGGAAAAGTATAAAAATGCAAGGCTTTATGAGTCATGCATACAATTTTTTGTTGAATTCTTGCCCCATAAGGGAGCCAATTCAGGGATTTCAGATCAGGAAAGATGTGTTTATTTCTTTTTATACCGGGGACGAGTTTGGCAGTAGGGTTAAGAAAGGCCCGTAGAGGAGCCAGCTTGTATCTGAGCAGTCCACTGAGTGTAAGACTTCTGTAATCGAGCCTGGGAATGACTAGGGCTTGGACTGCATAATTTAAGGTCATCCTGGTGGAGGAAGGGTTTTAATTTCCTTAAGATGCTCATCTGATAGTTTTCTCCTTTGATGGCGGTACTGATATGGTTCTGCATGTGCAGGTGTTTGTCTAGTGTAATTCCCAGAGATCTTAAAGAATCTATAATGTGAGGTGTGCAAATGAGGGCAGTTAGATGCTTCATCCATAGGTCAATTTTGAGATTGTGTTTAGGTGGAGTAATGAGGAGGAATTCCATTTTCACAGTATTAAGTTTGAGATGGTTGCAAGTAAGCCAATTCCTTGCATTTTGTAGAGTAGTGTTGAGGGTTGTGATGTCATCTGGGGAGGAGATTTTCAGGTACAATTGGGTGTCATCAGCATACATGTGATAATGTATGTTAGAGGATGTCAAGGAGTCTGCTAGAGGTTCCATGAATAAGTTGGAGAGAAAAGGTGAGAGGGCGGATCCATGTGGGCCCCCAGGGTGACCACAGTAGGCTTCAACAAAGATTGGTTGACCTTGACATTTTGGGTTCTGCTATGGAGGAATGAAGCAAACTATTGTAGGAGGGTCCCTGATAATCCCATCCTCCTTTCAAGTAGGTTTAGTAGATTGTCGTGTTTCACAGTATCAAATGCAGACAATAAGTCAAGGACAATAACAAGACAAGCTTCATTTTGATCCAACATTGTTAATACATCAGCCACTATGTGTGTGGGTGCTGATTTTGTGCTGTGACCTCGATGGAAGCCTGACTGGTGGTGGTCAAGAAGTTGGTAATGTTCTATGTGATTGCAGAGTTTGATCTGGACACATTTTACAATAAGCTATGCCAGAGTGGGAATGTTGGAGATTGGGTGGAAATTGTTGAGGTCTGAACAATCTGCAGTTGTTTTTTTTAAATTGGGGGTTAGCTGCCCTACCTTTATGCAGTCAGGGATAGTGCCTTGGTGGAGCAAAGCATTTACGATCTTGGTCCATAAAGGGAGGATAGACAATTTGATCTCCTTAAAGATATTCTGAGGTAAAGGGTTGATGAAGTGATTGGAAGGTTTCAACACTGTAAGCATGTAGTGAATGTCGCTTTCTTAGAGTGGAGTGAATGTGTGCCTGGAGACATTGTTTTTAGGGGCATGCCCAGGGTGACCAACAGGAGCTACAAACTGTGAGGGAAGAGGAATGGTGAGTAAGATAGTCAGCAGGAGCTTCCTCGCTGATTGCAACTCATTTTCAATCATTTCTGTTTTTTTCCAAGAAGAAGGAGGCAAAGTCCTCGCAATTTGGGAGCGTGTTGGACCCAGTATCAGGAGGGTTAATTTGGTTGTCGGATTGTTGCTTGACAATTTCAAAAAGTTTTTGGGTTGATTTATGGCTTGGTCTAGTTGAGCTCTAAAGAAGTTAGCTTTTAAACTTCTGATTCGTTTGTTGTAAGTGTTCCTCACTGATCTTATCCTTTTCAGCTGCTTCATGGATGGTGAGGATCTCCAGGCTCTTTCCGCTAGTCTCAAATTGCATCTTTCAGTATTAAGGTTTTCGTTGAACCAAGGTTTAAAGACTTTGGTGGATATGTTTTTTAGTTGTAGGCGGGCGATTGAGTCAAGGATGTTCAAGATGGAAATATTGTAGTGCTTTTTAAGGTCGTGAACATCTACCATGTCCACCTGGGGAGTCAGGGAATTGTTACTGAGGGCAGATAAGTCATTACGATTTACGTTTTGCAAACTTATTTTCCAATGTTTCGGTTTCTATAGTGGAGCTCTTTTTGGGATCACAACCGCATTAATGAGGAAGGTGATACGGTAGTGGTCTGTCCAATCGCGGGGCACAATAGACTCCAGTGTAGTGTTGCCCCATTTTGCAATGATTAAGTCTAAGGTCTCTCCTTTATTGTAGGTGGGGCTGTTACAAATTTGGGTCAATTTGAGGTCTGATAAAAAGGCTTTAAAGGTGTTTACTGCAGTGTCACTCAAATCATTTCAGTGAACGTTGAAGTCTCCATGGAAGATCTGGGTAGCTTGCTGATCAGCATCGGTTGAGATGACTTCCATGACTTGTTCAATGAAAGCTAGGTTGTCTCTAGGAGGGTGGTAGATCGTGTGATGTTTGCAGATAAATATATTATTGCTAACAATATTGATGCAAATATATTCGCCAGAAGGAACAGCATCAGTTGCTTACTGATTTACAGCTAGGGAGTTACGGTAAATGCAGGCTACTCCCCCACCAGGCCTATTAGCTCTGTCCAATCTAATGATGTTGTGACTAGGGGGGACTAGTAAATCCAGAATAGAAGCAGATGAGTTATTTAACCAGGTTTCTGTTACGATAACGAGATCAAACTCATGTGTACTATAACTTTAGAATTTCTAAGGTTTGTGTAGTTTAAGTTGCTTTTGGATAAATTCAGTATTCCTAACTATAACTAATCTTAATCCTTTGTTTTTTTCATTGAATATATATGTCTGTGTGTGTGTGTGTGTGTGTGTGTGTGTGTGTGTGTGTGTGTGTGTGTGTGTGTGTGTGTGTGTGTGTGTGTGTGTGTGTGTGTGTGTGTGTGTGTGTGTGCGTGTTTGTGTGTGGGCATTTATAACTAACATTTTGGGGACCGGCTTGGTCCTTATAGCGTTGGTTATACATGCCCGCAAAACATAACATACCTATTATTATGCGAACCGGCAATTGACCGTAATGAAGTATGTAATCCAGCAAGCAGAATCTAGTATGAATAATTAGTGGCCTCATTAATGCAGCAGTTGTAAGAGCAGACAAAAAGAAAGCATGCATTTAGCACAAAAAAGACAAGTGGCATTCTAGATTCTTTATATTGCTTAGTCTTTCAGAAATAAAATCAAATTTTTGAACTGTTCCAATCTTCTCATTAAAAATTAACAATTCGATTTTTAGCATATTTTGTGATTATGAATCAAATAAAATAGTTCAAAATTTGTGTATTTGATTCATGTATACTTGTTTCTGTATTTTTGTGTATTAAGATTCAATAGTAGAAATTGCTTAGGCCAGAGTACCCGACTTCCAGTACTGGCCTAAGGCCTAGATTTACTAACATTTTGCGTTGTATATGCACCACTTTTTTGGCGCAGCCACTGAACAAAATTATAGTTGTGATTTACAAAGCCATGCAAATCAGATTTGTGTGGGTTTGCATGGGATTTTCCCCAAAAAGTAACGTATAGTGCTGCCTTACGTTACGTTGCATCAGGGAGGCATTTCATGAATTTTGACTCAATCCCAGATTTAATAAAGTGAGTAAAGTTGGGATTGCACCAAAATGTTGCGCTGCCCTGAGCCAGGTGCTACGAAGATAAATATTTTTATTTCTCCTCATTCATTCCTCTTTCAATGTGTTCTGCATTTTGCAGCATGCATAGGAAAAGAAAAATGAATTTAAGGATACCTTCCTTCAAAAAAACAATTATGTCCGTAATGCAAGCACACAGTGTGCCAGCACTAGGAGACAGCAGAAATGTACCATATCCCAGGAGATATGGCGCATTTCTGCTGTCTCCCTTTCATGCAGTGCAGCACAACACAGCAACTTTGCTTGCTGCCCTATATTGCGGGAAAAATTTGTAAATATCCCTCTAAATGCTTCAACATTTCCCATACTCACTTCCAACCCTGAACATTTATTCCATGACATCACCAAATGTCTAACAAAGAAGGTAGAATAAAGTGGTACCATGAATAAAGAAAAATAGCCCCTCCAATTTTTTGCCTTCTGTTGCTGAACTGGTTTTTGTTGGCATTAGGACTCTATGCACTTTTACCTGCTAACCAGTTGCAAAGTGCTTGTGCTCTCTCCTTAAATTATGGCAAAATTGGCTTACATCTGATTAGTACATTGAATTTACTTATAAGTCCCTTATAAATGGTAAATGGTGCTACAATTAGCCGGATCCTATAAATTAAATGCTACTAGTGGACATGCAACACTCATTGTGCCACCCACTCAAGTGGTCTTTTAAAACAAGTCTCAGGCCTGGCACGGTAACTGTAGTATACTTTTAAACTGCCTTTTGGATCACGCAAAATAAAATGTTTGCCAGACCTAAATCTTCCTTTTTATTACATATACATAACCTCTAAGGTAGGCCAAAAACATGGGGTTACATTACTACATTTAGTAAGTGATAGCTTTTGATTGGGAGCAGATATAAATATGGTGTTTACACTCAAATGAAATGCAATTTAAATGGACCATCCTCACTGGATGGTTGGGGCATAGCTGTACCCAGTCCCACTTATATGTCACAAGGCTTTTCCTCCAGCACACACAAAATAACTTGGCACTAGTCACCCCAGACTTCTTGGAGCCTTGACAGGGGAAGGGAATAACTTTCCAGATGCCAGATTTGGGGGAAGTATAGCAAATCCCTCCACTTCAAAGGCTGTAACCAGGTATAAATATTGGACCTCCAGACACACCTTCAGTAAACTCCTGGACCTGTGGAGACTACAGAAGAAGGACTCCCTTGTTCCCTAGAGGACTGCCCTACTGCTTGAGGCTAGCATTGTTCCCCAGAGGACTGATCTGCTTGTACCAGAGGATTGCCCTGCTTCTGGAGGCCTGCCTTGTTCCCCAGAAGACTGTCCTGCTGCTTGAGGCCTGCTCTGCTCTCTGATGATACCTTCCTCCCAGGCTAATTTGAGTGACTCCAAAGGTCCGCTGGCTGACCTCCTGTTCTGAGTTACAGGGACACAACAAGATCAAGAGGCCTCCCTGCTGCACTAGACCTGCCTGGATCTGCAACTGGACCTGCTTTAGTCCTGCTGGCCTCTGCTAGATTGAGTCCCTAATCCCCAAGAGGTGCCTCCCCAGGTCCTGAACACATGCATGGCATCAAAGTGCACTCTTCTACAAGAAAAGGTGATATTCTGATGTTTTGGGACGTTTGCGACTGCGAATGGGCCTGTTTGCGTCAAGACTCTGCCACCCTCGACGACCGCTAATGCAAGCTCAGATGAACCAAGCTCTTCGCACCACACCGACAGCCAGTGATGATTGCCAATGCAAGATCTGCACTTCACACTGCTGTAGCTACATCCGACAGTGGCCACCAATCCAAAGCTCCAGCAGCGCCTGCATGCAATGCCCAGCTGCATCTTTACACTACAGCGTTGACTTTCCGCGAGGCCAGGGCTGCTCTTCGTGCTACAGCAATGACCATCCACAATACTCTCCCTGCTCCTCGTGGCCTCCTCCATCGCGAATGGAACTTTCCGCGCTGGACTTTAAGAAGGAAACGTTTTCAGCAGGAGTAACTGGGTCAGTCCACTTCATCACGGTTGGCCTGAACTTGTGACTTTCCCAAGGTCTAGCAAGTGGCACTTTGTGCTTTTATGCGCTATAGCTACTTAAAACTTTAAAATTGAATACCTCTGGTTCTACTAATTGGATAATTGCCATTCAGGCATCATTTTATTTATTACAATTTACTCTATTTGGTTTGGGATTTTTCTTGTGCTGTGTTCTCACTTTATTACAGGTGTTGTGCTGCATAAATGTTTTACACATCGCCTCTAGGTTCTGCCTGACTACTTTTGTGCCACGCTACCAGAGGGTTAAGCACAGGTTAACTTAGGTACTTTTGTGGTTTACCCTGACAAAGATTGTGGTTGTTACCTGAGTGGGGCTTCCACCCCCTCATGTATTAACCACATTTCTTACAAAAGCACCTTAAGTTAGGAACAATGGCTTCATTCAGAGGGATGCTGGAGTTGCTATAAAGATAATGCAATACATTATGACAGATTGACATGCCAGTGTTAGCATTGACCTTTGTTTAGAATTCCAAGCAGACATGCCTTCCTTCTTTGTGCTCACACAGACCCCAGAATACCTCAACAATCACATCTGCTTTCATAAATCTTCCAGACACCTCCTCCACACATACAGAAAACCAGATCCATTGGTCGAGCCTTCTCCTACATCACTCCTAAAGCGTGGAGCGACTGCCACTGCACATAAGAGCCTCGTCCTCACCGCTTGAATTCCCACTATGCCCTAGGTTTGGCTAGGCTCACATCTCCTCAGTGCCAGGATACCCTCCTGGGTGATAGTGTGCTCTACAGTTCTGCATAACATAAGGGAAGCTGCAGCTACAGCCATGTTGTTTGCCAATTTCATGTTAGAAAATGTGCCACAGGTGCCAGCACATAGGAGTTCAGTGGAAAAGGCCATCATGGAGTAAATCGGGCGAATTCATTATTTGGGATTAATCTTGAGGTAATTTATTATGGGTCTGCTGTAAAAAAACTCAAATTGCCAAGGGTGGCTGAAGCTTTTATTGTAGTACCTACATAACCACCTAAGCCATACATTCATAACATCCTCAACACTCTAACTGACCAGAATAGCACACTCCGAACAGAACATCCATGACAGCTTGATAAGTCTCAATGAGAAAGGTGAATGGGGTGGATAGAGAAGGGACTAATTGAAGGAACTAAGTATAGGAAAAAGCAATATTACAACCCCGTACCCCCTATGTTTACTTGTTTTTTTGCATAAAAATAGGATGAATTTAATCATTTTTATCTGATGTTTAGCCTGTAGATGGCAGTGTCACACCATGTACAATAATTTGTTTCCTTTTCTACATCTCCTTAGCTGCTGAGACTTTTCCAACCCCAGGGCTTAGCCCTTTTTAGGTCTCGCCTACGCAGCGCGCATGTGCTGCTTAGGAAAAAGACCTTTAGCCATCGCTTCACTTTTGCAGGCAAAAACGTGCACGTGTTGCATTGCTTTCAATGGCTCCCGTGCACGTTTGGCGATTCCCTTGCGGGAGCGAGCAGCGGCGCCATATGTTAGCAATTATCGCGCCTTGCTGCTCGCTCCCGCAAGGGAAACCGGCGCAGGCCCCCTCCTCTCTCCCCTCCTGCCGCGCGAGTCGCGCGCGCGCGCTTATTTAATGTGGAACTGTTGGTTTCAAAAATACAATTTTAAAAACAGCCTCTCAAATGTTTGTTATTAAATATGCAGTTTTGAGTGCATACACAATTCAGCGGGAATACCAAATATATTTCTGAGTGCATTCCTTTCCTTTCAAACACTTCTCTTCTGTAAACCATGACAGCAGCGAGTTCTCTCTCTGCTGCGCCCAAGCTCTGGCTGATTTACACTGTTTACAGTTTCATAGTTTGAACGCGTGGAATAATGAAGTGTTGAGGCTTCTGGGGAGCTGTAGAAAGCTATTAAGAGACAGCAGGGACGGCGCGAGCAGGCAGCATACTTATGTGGCTTTGCAATGGGAACTTCCGGGAAAGGGCGCAGGCTGGCGGTTGCTGTCTCCTAAACAGAGACCTTGACAGGCTGGGCCCAGGCACGACGACTGCAGCCCCCTTTCCAAAGCCTTACCAAACATGGCTTCGCATTCCGTTCACAGAGGTGCACCGCTGTGGACAGAACGATTTTCTTCCATTTACTCGTAGTCTCACAGCAAATGTTTACTTTTTTTTATCTTAAAGACTCACGAATAGTACTCATGGAAACTACAACGTGTCACTTTCCCGGAGGATTCATAAATGTCACATTTATTTATACATAACGCATCAGAAATGTAATATAACTGGGCGTTTTACATCTAATTAGCTTTATGTTTGTATGAGAATACTATTTTTCTTTAAACGGCTATCGCTTGTGTTGGTGTTTCTGACCCATTTCATCTCTGGATATATTTTTAGTACTCTCCTAAAAGGGCCATCCAGTGTAAGGCAAAAACAGTTCTTGGCACAGTCCTGCATCACTCACAGTCACCAGCAATAGGTATTCTAGAATGTTCATTTGCTTGATGTCAGCTTGGGTTTTAAGAGATATTGTGACATCGTACACCGGATGGCCTTTTTAATGGCAGTAAAAGCCTGTGTCTTTCCAGGTGTGAAAGTACGTGGCAATTTGATAAAACCCAGGTAATTTCAGAGGCATACTGTGAAGCCTGTTACCAGTTAAATGTGTTTATATTTGTAGGAAGTAATTTTTAGTTCCTATATTTGTATGTTGTTATTTATTGGTTGTTGTTAGAAATGGGTCTCTAGTTTTTTAAAGTTTTATATAGAGCTAGCTACACTTGAAGGCATCGGAGCGCTTTACATGTATAACAGAACTCATATTAGTTTTGTAGAGCGATGCGCGACGCGGACTGGCACCATGCTCAATTCAATTAGATTGTATTTTGATGCACTATTTAAAAATAACATTTAAAAAAATTACACTGGTCTAAGATTTCGCCTCCTTGCTACTAAATACATATATTTTTAATTTATCTTTTTTTTTTTTTGCAAAAGTTCTAGCATTTTTCTGCAGTTCTGGACTGCCTTCCCTAATCCATTTTCAGGTCAGTCCATAGGAGTCGACCTTTACTGGCCACGCCCCTGTTATTCCGGGTGACAAGGATTAAAATAGTGACCTTTACACAATGTTTTGTGTATGTGTCCTGGTCTAGGAATATCGCACCGGGCCGGGACCGCCCTTTACAAACACTCCATCCGTGGAGCTCGCACGTGGCGCAGCCGCATTCATTGATGTCGGCGCAGCAGTGACTAATGACCGTGGGTCCCACACATCCGCGTCCCTGTGCCTTGCAGGGCGCTTTTAATTGGTCGCTTGCATATCATAAATGCAAATCGTCTCCTCGCGCAGCTTTAAATAGTTGTCATTGATAGATACGTATTCTCCCCTTAAGAAGACTTCAACTGAATGTAAACACAGCCTCAGCCTAGTTTGCTCGCACCGTCAGCTCTGTTCTATAAATAGACTCCTATGAATTTTAAGTCAGCAGGGACTGGAGCATGAGAAATATTCTGGTCTCCAACGGCCAGTAGTCTGTATTTCGAAATCACTATGCTACGCTGAGATCTGTGCGATTAGGCTATAGAACCCGAATTTTTGGCGCTATTCTGAATACCGATTTGTGGAAACAACCCCGCGATATATCCTCTGGTACCGTGGCTATCGCTTCCAGCCTTGCAGTCAATTTCTCAAATTGTCTGTTGACAATGGAACATTTTACCATGAAGATATACTTTCTCCAGTTTCGTTATGGATATGTTATCATTTACTGTGTTTGTTTGGTCTGGTGGCTCAGTGGACTAATGCATCCACGTGGTGCAGGGGCCTGTGTTCGACCTCATGGTCACAGGTTCAAATCCCGGCAGGTCCACTCGGCCTTTCATCCATCAGAGGTCGATAAAATGAGTACCATTGAGTTGGGTAACAATAAACATCTGTTATTCAGCGCCAAGATACGTGCGCCTTACATGGTGCTCTGAAGCGCTTTCCTACATGGATAACACGCTGCTTCTCCATGTAGGGTGTGCGGATCTTTGGTTTGATCCTATGTGGGTAGTGTTTCTAAATTGTGCATGATGATCACAGAAGTGTTGTTATCTATCACTGGATGCAGCACCTAGCAGTGTGATGGATGAAGTGTGAGACAGCCACGCTGTTTCCAAAAGAAATTAAATTACATGAATTACTTAGTCCCACACGACGAACTGGCAACAGCTGGGTACACTATCATGCAAAACCATGTTTTGTTTAATTATGCACCCTTGAAGTTCTGAACGTAGGTCCAATAAGATGTACCTTTTAGTAGCATTAACCAAAGGACACAGAACAACAAGCTTGGAGAGTCGAATTGGTATGAAAGATTATAGAAGCTTCATAGGCTCCAAAAAAAACAAGCATTGGCATAGCCAATAGGTCTCGCCTTTGGGACCTTATGAGTATTTAGTTATGCAGCACAATATCCTTGGTGCAACAACATTAACTGTTGCATGGCTAAACACTTATAAGGTCCTAAAGGGGAGACCTATTGGCTATGCCAATGCTTGTTAGGTCTAGCGTTAGCCAAGACCTTTTGATTTTACTAAAATTATATGTATGATATAGTTACTTATAGGGGCTAGCATCCAGGACTTCTCTTCCAATGCTCTAATATTATGTCATTTGCATTTCCTTTTATCCACTACAGCATGGGGCAATGGGTGAGCCATCTTCAACTACAGGTAAACTACACTGTGAGTAATAGCATTCTGTCCTTTCATAAGGTATACACCCAAGTTATTTCCGTTAAGTGCCAGGGACTTTTATGTCAATATGTGCTGTTTGGGACCATATTTTTGCTGTGACTCAATGTTTCTTTTTAAGATTGTGAGTGCCCAGTAGCTTTCCCAAACATAAAGCGGCAGATTTACAAGCCCCTTGCGTCATTTTTGCGCCGCCGTTGCGTCACGTTTTGAGACGCAGCGGTGGCGTAAAAATGCGGCCCATTTACAACATGACGCATCTAGGGAGATGCGTCACGTTGTAAAGCCCTGCGTCACATTATACCTGCGTCAGGTATAATGTATGCAGGGTGGGCGTTCCCACGAAAAAAGCCTCGTAGAAGTGACGCAGTGAAATCTACAAGATTTCACTGCGTCACTTTTAGGACACCTCTGCGTCAAAACCTTGAAGCAGGCGTAAGGAGTGATGCAGTGTTGTGGGAATAGGCCTCAAAATGCATTGCTGGAGTTGCGTCATGCTTGCGACACGACTCCAGCAATGCGTGACTTTTGCCCCAACAGATGCGTCAGAATTTCTGACGCATCTGTCAATCCTTGCGTCATGGTGCGCCGTATTGTAAATACGGCGCATCCATGGTGGTGCAAGGGTTTTTCAGAGTGGCGCAGGGAAAGTGACACATCTCTACAGATGCGTCACTTTCTTGTAAATCTGCCCCAAAGTTTTCAGAAACCATGCCACAACAAGCACTGAAAACCAATGTGCAACCTATTGGCTTTGCTAATGCTTGTTAATGATGTTTGGGACATGCCCCCATTGGATTGGATTAAAAAAGTGCGAGGACGGGGGTAATGAACACAACTTGACTAGCAGAAGCACTGAAGCTCTGTTATATAGGTGGGGACTGATGTTTGAGAGTGGTTTGTACACATATGCTCTGGCATCATAAGTGGACCCTGATGGTTGTACTGGGCCACCCTGTTATTTACCAAGTTGAATGTTTGGCTGGTATTTGATTTTCACTTGTAATAGCAGAGTGACAGACTTTTCTCTGGTCCTGATGAATGCCCACGAACTTCACAGAGTCATTTAAGGGCAGAAACATGTTGACCAATTGAGATAGGGTAGTTCATTAGCCCCCGTCCGTGCACTTTTTTAATCCTATCAAATGGGGGTACCAGAATAAAGGTTATTTTCAGCCCACCAGAAGATAGTTTTACTGACACCTCATACTCCTTTTTCACTCTGCCATTCACTCAAGTACATTATCTTTGCTCATCAAAACACCTCCACTCCTCCTGTTCTGACGCACGAGAGCTGTAGCCCACACAAGGTACCTTGCGGTCCTTGTGTGAGAAGGAAACCCAATGATGAAGCATGTCACCTTCGGGTGAGTGAGGGTTATCGTCCTAACAGCAAAGTGCTCCTATCTTGTCTTCGATTACCATAGAAGGTGGTTTGTTGTTGTTTTACTTGCATTTCCAGACGTACAATAGTGTGTGAAACTGTATTGATTTGGTAACAGTACGTTGTTGGTAGGGTAGATGCTCCCCTCGAGGCCCTTTGTGTGGTATTAGTAGACTATGTACAATCTGATTGCACTATGCCGCCTGCTGCTATGTTTAATTTTATTGGTTATTGCAAGCATATGACTGCACATTTAGGGAGCTGCAAGTTTTATTTTTTCTATTTGCATTCTTTTAATTCATCACGCATATGATGTTGAGTTTATATGTGTGTTTTATTGTGGGTTTGTAAGTGGGTGAATGCAAGAACAGGTAAGTGGAAGGAGATTGGATTCATGAGTGCAGGGGTGCATGTATGGTAACTTATTGAGTGCCTAAACCCATCCATGACTGAAGAGGCACTTTCAGCTATCAGCCAGACATGTTGACATTGTCAATGCTTGTTATTTTTTTTGTATTTAATGGAGAGGGGGCTTAATTTATTTCTCTGTTTTTTGTGTGTCCCCTTCTTCTCTTGGACTGATCCTTATGCCTTTTTTATTTACCGCTCCCCCACCCCTGTTAATCCTTCTTTATTCCTTCCAATACATTTCGTAATACAATTTAATTCCCATTAGATATTTTTACCCACAGTAACTAAACTGTTAATAACACGTGACCGAATTATAAATGTCACACAAATCACATTGCCTTAGTCTCAAGCAGCTTGAATGAAGCTGCAATCTAACTTTGATAGAGTATGGGGGGGTTATATTTGCAGAAGGGAAAGTAGGATTGAGCAATATTCTCATTAGTGGGCATGGACTCTTTATGCACATTTGCACACTCAAACAAGTGCACCACATAGATAATGAAGCATCCGCCTTTGTTACAAAAGGTATGTTCCTTGTACACAGGTGCTCACAGAGAGTGGGGGTACCTTTGCGGAAGATGCATCATAACTCTTTGGAGCATTCTATGTTAGGGTTCATGACTCTTCCAGATCCTTCATAAAAAGTCCTGGCTCCTTCATCATTATGGAGGTCCTCTGTCTCAGCATCATCACTGACAGTGTAGCAAATGCCCGCAGCTTGCCTTTAGAAGTGGGGCAGATGCCACCATACGGTTACCTGCACCTCGTGCTATGAGGAATTTGCAGGAAGATTTATGAGTTTCTTCATATTCACTCCTAATTCCTGAATGGAGCCTGGGATGCGTGCAAAGGGTGAGATGAGCTTTGTGTGCACCCACATTCCCTTGGGCCACCTTGCTTGTGCACATGAAACTCCTATGTTTCAAAGGGCATCTGTTGAGAGACCAGGTGCCCATTCTGTAGTAAACAAGATGCTGTGTGGTCCTTTTTGTAACACAATTATGCACCAGCTGCAAAGTAAATGCCTCTAGGAAACTTTGTGCAGAAAGTGCAGATAATCTGCCAGTGGATGACAGAACAGGAAAAACACTCCAGGGTAGGTTTTTCTCCCTCAAACAAAAATCTCAGTTTGTGAATTAATTACATTTTAACTTATGCACATTTGTGTATAGTGGATAGGGGCAGTTGCACATCTACAATTAAGGTTGGCTCCTCACTCAATACAAAGTCACATTTTTGCATCTTTTCTCTCCCTTTATAAAACGGCAATAATCTTGGGACACAAAAAGTTTGGGAGGATATCTACGAGTGTGCCAAATATTATGCAAAGTGACTAAATCATTCAAATTTTTTAAGGGGGTCCCAACAATTTTTGCATTGTGTAAATAAAATGGTATTTCCATAAGGGGATTTTTATCTGCACCTAGCTCTAAAACTGTCAAAACAAACGTTAACCAAATATTTTGGGCAGGTAGACTTTTTCTGATTTGGTGCCTTTTTTTGTTTGGCAAAAATGTGTTCAGCCGTTTTGTAGGTGCAAGGCAAAGTGTGAATGTCCCCGTGTGTTAAAGTTTGTTTATTTTTTAATACTCCTGGCTAAGTCAAGGGCAATGGGCAGACAGGGGTTTACCCCCCTTCGCCGCCCCCCCTCCCCCATCCCCTGGACTTGCCAGTGGTTAGGTTGTTATTTATGCCTGAACTACCTGCGAACCAAGAATGTTTGTTTGATCATTTAATAGGCATCATTCTTCACAAAACAGATTACAGCAAGAGCCCGGTAAAGATTTGTCTGGAGACCAGACCGTCTACAATGCAAGGCCTATCGAATCACAATCAAGGGGAGCCTTGGGGAGAGAGAATGTCACCTCTCTGTCTGCCTTGGGGAATTTAGAGAGATAAAGCACAGAAAGGGTGGAAGCTTGGCCATTGCATCACGGGCCAGAGATGCCTGCTCTCAAGACACAAGCACAGGGAATTTCATACTCTCAAACGCTGTGCTAAGGGGAAGTGGTCCCTGCCCAGTTCGTTCTGTAGCTCTGGTTCCCCTAGGGTCCGGGGGTGGTGCTGAGTAGCCAGAGGGGAGGACGCACCACAGCACATATGCTTGAAGTCTGTGGGAGCGGAAAGAGGGTCTGCTCTCATCAGTACGGAGAGAGTCTGTGGGGCCAGAGTTCTGTAGAGAGCTCCTAGGTGCAGGGATACAGTCTGGGACCTCTGGCTGGCTCCACAGTCCGTCGGGGTGAGGCAACTCTACATGAGGGTCACACCATGAAGGGAGCCCTGCATAAGAGCAAGGTCTTCCTGGGGGTACTGCGGGGGCTGGGTCTTAGATCTGAGAGGGTACTGAAGATGCATGATGGGAGTGGGGATCTGACCTGGGGTTTCAACACCTGTGTTATGAAAGAGCCTAAACATGTGCTTTAAAATGTAGCATCACTAATGGAAAACCTGTCTTGAGCTTCAGAATGAAACTGCAGGCATTTTGTGCTGCAAAGTGAAAACATGAGGCTTTGGTATTCACATGCTTTGGTCGGACGCTTTCCATTTAGCAATTCATGTAAAGCATTGCACAATTAAATCATAGCTTGACTTAAATGTGTTTTAGTTTAGATTTTGTCCTCACTATGGAAATGTGATTTTAACTTGTAAAAATGTTAAATGTGCATTAGTAGAAAATAAATTGTATTAGAATTAGCACAACATTTTATAATATAGTAAACAGAACCAGCTTGTGTTTCAGCTCTTGCTCTCAAAGCTTCTGTTAGCCTTCGAGATAAACAAAGGAATTTTTCTCTCCGTGTGAAGAAGAGCAGTGGCATAATTTACAGCTGTGACCTCGGAGCTTTATCTCTGTAGTTGCTGGAAATGTTTTGTACAAAGCCTCATTTCATTCTTTGCTTTAGAGAGATAGAAAATACACGTATTTTAAAAGTGCATTATCATGTTATGTTTAATGTTTCTTGGTTAAATAAAAAGTTATTTTGCAGCTCATGTTATGTGTTTAGTTAGAAATAAAAATTATTTTTTAAAGGAAGGTAAGGAGATGAAGTTATATTAAATAAGATGCAGAATATGCCGTGGGAAGGATCTTCGCCTGTCTGAGTGATGCCCTATGCAATCTGCCGGGGGGGGGGGGGGGCGGAGGTGTCCTTTTGGAGAATGCTGGATTCCAGTTAGAGGAAGACGAAGTCACGCTACATGCTTTGTAACATTATTCTTTGATAAATGCATTCCTAGTTAGGAGTTTCAGAACACTTTCGGAGCCCTTTGAGAGAGACAGGTAGACAGATTTAGAGACGGAAGGCTGCAGAGGAGTTTCAGACTCCGATGCAGAAATTAAGGGAGTGCAGATGTGATCTGCAGATGCAGGGAAGGAGAGGCCAGACCTTGATGGAGAGCAGAACAGAGGCAGGCGTAGGTAGATTAGATGTAGGTGGTCTATTCTGACTTTTGTTAAAATCCCCAAGCTTTATGCTTTGACTAACTGGCTTTGCCAAGGCTTATTTGCTCTATGCATTATTTCTCTTCATGGGAGATTCTGCAATTATTAATGATTAATTTAGCTTCATGCTAAGCTCACTCTTGCTTCTATTCTTGAACTCTTCATGAGTTCTGACTGACATCATTTGTGCCTCATATTCTTAGAATAGGAATTCTTTTTCCTTTAAGGAACGTGCAATTTATGATGCTGTGTACTAACTTAATTTTTCTATTATCAATTCTGCAACCTGATTGATACCTGACTAATGAATGAAGAGTCATAAAAACTAAAATTTTGATTGCAAAATAAATCCCTTTGAAGCTACTCACAACTCTCATTATTGACTAAATTTTTTATTTGCATTTGATTAATTGCTGGTCATAAACAGTGGCCAAGATCTATCGACCTTGAGCGGAAACAAGGGTAATGGTAATCCAAGGTGATGGTGCCACATATCCTAAATTTTCCAAACAGAGATTACCGTGAGATTTCCGCTCCAACAGTTATAGCACAGTTAAGTGTCCAGATGTTGAAACCAAACAACGGGATGCTCGACTAACATGAAAGTAAGACTGCAATTTGGCACCTACCGAGGGGTGCAGAATGACTTTATTGATTGTGAAAAGGGAAAACAGACAATAAGGCGCTAAGAGGAATGAAATGCACGATTTACACACAGTATCAGTTTTTTATCTAAATAGCTTTCTGCCAGGGGGCACTTGCTAATTCTGCACTAGTACACATGGAAACGTGACTCCCCTAATTTAAGTTAACCCTCTCTCAGAAGCAGGCTGGATTTGCTGAAATGTTATGGGACAGATGGTGCAGCACCCTAAGTAGATTTGGGACAACTGGTTACCTTAAAATCCAGCCATTAAAGTGGTACCCTCCCCGTCCCTGGTATGCTCTTTGGCTCTATATTCATGCAGGCCGAAGAAAAGTAAGACAGAGAGTGGGCATTGGAACCAGGTGGGGTGGTTGATTGTTTAGTGGATGGGGGGGATTTGCAGTTAATTCAATGCATTAGTTTGATGCAAGGGACATTAATGGAGTGTCCAGCAGAAGGGCCGAGTATGTAAGATGTGGGCTTTATCCGGTCAAAATGTGAAATATGTTTATGGTGGCCTGGAATACTTAGTTTTTTCTTAGTTATTTATGTTCTTTGTATTGGTTTTTTACTTAATAAGCATGGCTTTTTGATAAAAGTACACAGACAAATCAGCTAGGCCCAGATTACATTTTGTTAACGCCAGCTTAATCTCACGTAAATTCTGGCACTTGGCGTTATGCTTGTTAGGGGAAATGCCCAAAATTACACTATTACACCACGTCATGTAATTGAGCCCCTGTTTGCATGGAATTTTAGGCAGGTATGGCTCAATTACTGGGGTTGTACTCAATGGAAGATATAACTCAACAGACTACTTCTTAATTTCAACCTCCCTCCTCTTTTCTACTGTCATCTTTAACTGTGGTTTTATGTGTGTGATTGATTGCTGACGGGTTGTCAAACAAATCCCTTCTGCCAATTAGGTGGAGGTCTTCTCTGATATGGGTAAGCCAGCTGATTTTGTGAACCCTGTTCAGTTTAAGACAGTCAGTGATTACAGCTCGTGTCATAGCTGCTTCTGGACCAGCCCATACTGACAGCCATAACAGAGATTATTTGAAAAGTATTTATTGAAGGTGAATTTTTAAACATGCACTGAGAACCATTCCTGCCCCCTTCTTGATGACAAATCTATTAGTGAACTAATTGGCAAGTCAGTTCTCATGTGTACCCTATATGTAGACTATGGGCCTCATTTACGAGTCCCTAGCGCAACTTATGCACTGCCGGGGCATCACTTTTTGATGTTCCAGTGGCGCAATGTGCCGCAGCATATTTACAAGGCCACACAAAGCCACTTTACGTGGCTTTTCATGGCCTTGTAAATATGTGCCCCTTTCACGCAGAATACTGTGTGAAAGGGGCATTCCGTGGGTGTTGCTGTGGGTATTCCCACGCAACACCCATGGGATCTGAAGCATTCCCATACTTACCAGATATTGTAAACCTGAGAATGCGTCAGATTCCTATGCCTTCCTAGGGGAGGCGTAGGAGTGGTGCATCGAAGAGAAATACTTTTATTTCTCCTCGTTTTGTCCTCTTTCCATGCATGCTGCATTCTCCAGCATGCATAGAAAGAGGATATTGCCATCAATTATTTTTTTTGTGCAGGAAGGTGCCCCTTAATGCACAAAAACAATCATCCCCGCAATGCAGCCACCCCTGCAAAATGACGCAAGGATGTCTGCATTGGCTCACGGCTGCTGTTTGTGTGCCGGCGCAGGGGAAAAAGGGCAGGAATGCGCCGTATCTTCTAGATACGATGCATTCCTGTCCTTTCCTTTTGACACACGCCAGTGCAGCAGGAAGGCATGTTGCGCTGCTGTGCGTCAAAGGTTTGTAAATTAGGCCCTAGATTCCTACCACAGCGCACACCCTGAACGCACATACATAAACATAATAATGAACATAAAGAAGGCTCACTGAAATAAACTATTTGCCATGGATCACACAATTTGGTAAAGCAGGGAAGCTGCGATTGATCCCAGTTTTTCCAATGTACAAATCGACCACTAGATGTGTATCTCTATCTGACATCAAATGTTAAAGCTGCTTGACCACGCTGGGTTGCTGGTGTGACCAGCATTGCTCTTCTCAGTTTCGGCACAATGCCTTTGTGGGATTACAGCTGCTCAGCAGTGTTCAGCTTCATGGCAATATGTTCAGACTGTAAGTGTTGCTACTTTGGGCCCATTTCTTCTACTCAGGACTGCAGCCGGGCTTGAGTTGGGTGTCCGAGCCTGCCTTCAAGTACTTCACCTGATGATGCGCGCCAAGATGGCCTCTACAGGCGAGGCACCAACGGTAGCAATACTAGCCAAGACCCGGCTGATCTTTAAGGTTAACCATTGCTTTGAATTTTAGTGGAAGTTTGGAGCGGTTTCATCTGTGTCTACTGCCCATGACTGTTTTCTTTCTTCCATTGTGCATAACCTGGCTGTTTCCAATGCTAACTTTGTTCATTGAAACAAATTATGTTGCATCTGTCTATCTATTAATACTCAGTTTTACTTTCTTGAATATGGTAGGAGGAAATGCATTGCTGAATATCCGCTTAAATTAGGTGAACGTGGCCTTTTGGTGTGGAATGCAAGTTTGCCAATATATCCTGTAGTATGCTGGAGTTAGTTTCTGGGCTGCTTGCTTGTCTCTGCTTTCAATATTCACTGGCCTGGGTGTACTTTTGCAAATCCTCTAACCTGTAACACTGACCACGTTTTGTTTTCATTGCATTTTTAGGACTCTCTAAGCCTTTGCTTCGACTGATATGTCGATGTCTAGGTACAATAGAGGTAAACTCACAGAGAGGTACTCGAATACTAGTTACTACTTTGAATTACTTGAGAAAAAGTGTCACTCAAAGTGTCACACATTTGGCAGTAGAATGTTACTCATACGCACACTGGAACCACAGAACTGTCACAAATAAGCAATCTGAAAACTTAGCAGCTATGAAGATGTGGCTCTATGGAAGGAATTGGTGGGGGGCATATTACCAAGGATTTGCGATAATTATCGCAAAGCGCGCTTAGCGCTGTTTTTTTTATCGCTGGCTATCGCTGGATTTCATTGCGGAGATAACGCGTTATTATCAACGCTTATCTCCAAGGCGATAAAAAATCCAGCGATAGCGGCGAAACCCAGCAATAGCGCGAGAAATCCAGCGAGAAATTCACTGCGCTAATGAAAAGCTCGCTAATAGGCAGGTGAGGACTTAACCTTACAATTCACCTCCCATTGACAAGATGGTTAACTCAAGTTTTTAGCAGGTGTTAAATTCCAGCGATAATCGCGGTTAGCGCGAGTTTTTTTATCGCTTCGCGGGCATTGCTAATAGGGGAAGTTGTGTTTGCGACTGTTTGCAGTTGCTTTTAGTTGGGAACTCCTACTTTGCATGTCATTAGCGATAATTATCGGTGACATGCAAAGCGGCACCAAAATGGTCGCTCGCCATAAAGCTGTCGCTAACAGCTGTTAGCGACAGCTTGCTAATAGGGCGATAGAAATATCGCCGCTTTAGCGGCAAAAAGTGCCGCTAAAGCGGCGATACCGCCCTTGCTAATATGCCCCATCGAGTGCTCACAATGCTATGACCAGAATATCGAGGACAAAAATGTTGACAGGTAAGCATGCATATATTTGTGTTTCTAACTCTACATCTATGTACCTTGATGATCTATATATCTTCAAGGTATTTAAAAATGGGGTTACAAATTGAAAATCTTTAACTTCTGTGCATTTAGTTCTTTCATTTATTGTTTTTTGATATTTTGGTGATTATCTAGTGGCAACTCGGTATTCCTTCCACGATATCCCAGACTATAATGACTATAAAAGTTTTAATGTTATTAGTTGCCACCCCATGGGGTGCGCAAACAGACCTGGGTCTTCTGTTGATTTCACATAAACATCCTGCATCTACCAATGACCTGGAGACTATTTCGCAGGGGTCTTTTTTTTTTAAAAAAATTGTATTTTAATCTATAATTTAGAACTTGTAGACTGCCCCAGTTTCCTTTTGAATACCTCCCTCCTAGGTTCTACAACTGGACTCTTTTCATGTTTGTTTCCAAGGATTTGGTTAAGATTGTCTTTTGAACTTTGGCATCACTGTGTATCACTTCAGGATGAGCAGGAGGAGGGACCTTCATTGCGTTCAGCTCCTCTCTATTGAACTCAACAAGGATTGCCTTCCTCCTCCAGTTAGTGTTCCATCACAGTCGCGGCTGGTGGTGGGGCAAAGTGGTGGGGCGGGAGGAAAAGGGGACAAAACAAAAAACAAAAACAAAACATTTTTACCGCTCTTCTGGCTCCACTGCAGGCACAGGCCCCCAGACTGCCCTGTGGCTAATCCTAATGCTGCTCTCATGCATGAGCAAACACAAGCAGATGATGGACGGAGTGCTGAAACTTTTCAAACACTCACCCCCAGTCACAGATCTGGGTTGAATCCATCATCATTCTTTAGCTCACTTTGCCACCCCAGTTCAGACACAGCTATATGCAAATCAGTCTTGACCCTGTGCCTCATGGGAACAGTCCAGCCCGAACTGCCAAGCCATGTCTTCCCCTGGACCGGAAACAAGCATCCTGGGACCGGTTTCGGGCTAACAGCCCTCATCAGCCAGGCTAGCTTGAATCCAGTGGCAAAGTGAGCAAGGGACCCACGTCTGGGCATACCCTGCCAACTTAGGGTGAACAAAGCAAACACAAGCAGATGATGGACGGAGTGCTGAAACTTTTCAAACACTCACCCCCAGTCACAGATCTGGGTTGAATCCATCATCATTCTTTAGCTCACTTTGCCACCCCAGTTTAGACACAGCTATATGCAAATCAGTCTTGACCCTGTGCCTCATGGGAACAGTCCAGCCCGAACTGCCAAGCCATGTCTTCCCTGGACCGGAAACAAGCATCCTGGGACCGGTTTCGGGCTAACAGCCCTCATCAGCCAGGCTAGCTTGAATCCAGTGGCCAAAGGAGGAGGGACCTTCATTACGTTCAGCTCCTCTCTGTTGAACTCAACAAGGATTGCCTTCCTCCTCCAGTTAGTGTTCCATCACAGTCGCGGCTGGTGGCAGGGCAAAGTGGTGGGGCGGGAGGAAAAGGGGACAAAACAAAAAACAAAAACAAAAAATATTTACCTGAATGCCCACTGCATCGCCGCTCTTCTGGCTCCACTGCAGGCACAGGCCCCCAGACTGCCCTGTGGCTAATCCTAACGCTGCTCTCATGCATGAGAGCAGCATCAGGATTGGGCTGAGTGGCCTGGATTTGTGCTCCCAGAGAGACTGGGAGCCTGTGCCTGCTGTCTCTAACCCGGCAACGCAGCTCATGTTGGAGATAGCTTCAGTGCGCATGTCGGTTTGGCTGTCCTGAGACAGCCTGCCAAACCCACATTCGCGCTGACAACAGTGCACCTGCCACTCCCCTCTCGTGCCTGTAATCCCCATGGCCCAGCTCCCTAGACTTTATGTTATGGAGAAAAATAAAATGATAATAAACATGCTTTATTATTGGTTTATTTTTCAAGTTTTGCAGCTGTTGCTGCTGGCGGGGGGATGGTGGGTGACGCTCCTCCACCATAGCGAAGGAGCCCCCGCTTTTCTTTCTATCAACTGCCTACACTGGGAGTTCCTGCTTAGCGAACCACTTCTTGGAATCCACCTTACATTTAGACCAGGGCTGCTTTTGCAGGTTTTGAAGTTTCCACTTCTTTACAGCTCTTGGATTTGTCCACTGCCTTCTGTGTCATTATCTGCCTCCCAAAAGTCTCCTTAGTCTTTATGCTCCATGGCCTCACACCCTGCCTCCCTAGACACACCTGAGTATGTGGGTTTCATTGCTTCACAACTTCTCCTTGTTCTGCAAGACTATGCATTTCTGTTTCCTCTTGCAGCTGTGATACCTAATTCCCTGATTTCCTATACAATAGTTTGTATTTGTGATTTCCCTGATGGTCTGCAGTTTGCATATGTTAAAGGATCTGGTCAGGCAGTGAAATCTTCTTTCTTATGTGTGCACTGTCTTAGTTTCTCTGCTTCATCTGAGTCTGCAATTATTCTTTGGGGAACGTCTGTCTGACAGTCTCAGGTTCAGGGACTGTCTATGCTATCAGGGCCCTGGGTTTTTCCCTTGTGCCTATTGAGCACATCTTATTCCTGCTTTAAATTTCCAGTGCCACCAGGGTACACATGTCTAGGTGACTGATGGATAGAGCCAGTTTTTGCTGCCCCTTGCATCAGTCTTAAGCTTTCTTCTCCAAAACCACTGCTGTTAGTCTGTGTATTCCTACTCAGAATAAGTCTTAAGCTTTCTCCTCAAGCACTACTGCTGTTAGTGTATGTATTCCTACTCACAATCACGATTTAATTGGTTAAAAAAAAAAATAAGTGGAGGAGCCCAAAATATTTTTAGGAGCCCACCGCCGGCACTGCAGAATGCTAGATTTGTTCAATACAGAGTTTTCCTAGTCTTGATTTGACCTTCTAACCACTTTTTACCACCAGCATACACATCCTATTCCACTCTTGTAGGTTCTCACTCTTTCTTGCATTCTCTCTTTGTCAATATCTTCTATCTGACTATTCCTTCTTTTGTCTCCCTTTATCTATCTAGCTCTGGACCAAAGTATGAAAATAAGTCCATGGCCCCACAAATGAGTGCTGTGCTGCTCACTACCAACCGCAGTCATACATTAAGCACTATTCATGATATCTGCACTTGAGCTTCACATTTCTGTTTATAGTCTTTGTTCTGGTTTACCTGTTTATTCTTTCCACTGTCTCTTTCTATCTCATTTCCAAATCAGTTCGTCGTTGTTAATTCATACATAGCAATGTGACACACGGGCTGGTATTCATCTAAATCAGGTAAGGAAATGAAGTCTGATGCATCAATCCTTTTAGTTGGAGTTGTAGGGCTCTACCATATAAAGTGACACTGGAAGAACTAATTTAAGGCACGGCCTCTGCAACAGTTTTGGGCTGACTCATGTCCTATGTAGTTGAAAACCTGGAGTAGCAACATTTTAACACCTTCTACAGTGACAAATGGTTGCTTGTCACTAAAATAGCTAGATGACCTTGGAACCAGACCTAGCACCAATGCCAGGAACGTCAGAATCATTGTCAACAGCAAACTGGACATGACAGTATAAGTCAACATTGTCACTTCATCCTGCTTCCACACCCTGAAGTTGCTGAGGAAGATCTCAAATTACTCCGAGCAACACCAGATAAAACATCACTCACCCCCTGGTCACCAGCAAGTTGGACTACCGGAACACCCTCTAAGCTAGGATCACCAAGCAGCTCACCAGAATACTACAAACCATTCTGAACTCAGCAGTCAGATTCATCCTCAACCTCCCACACAAAACTCAAATCACACCACACCTCAGGGATCTCCAATGGCTACTGATACACAAATACGTTAATTCCAAACTCCTCACTCATAAATTCAAGGCACTACAAAATGCAGGCCCCACCTACCTGAACAGTCACATCCCCTTCCACCAACAACCCACACAGCTCTGCTCCACAGGATTCCTCACACTTGCCTCACGGATACACAGAACCAGATCTGGAGGACCGGTATTCTCCAAGATTGCTCATATAGTATGGAATGACCTCCCACTCCACATCAGAGCATCCTTCTCTCTTCTTAAATTCCTCAAGAATCTGAAGATCTGGCTTTTCAATTAAACAACCTACCCTAGGCAGGATTAGGAACAAACACCTGCTGAGCGCCAGGATACCCTCGTGAGTGAAAGTGCACTTTACAAATCATCATAATATAACACAAACATTCATGTCACACATTACCACCGCCACAAATCTGCTCTTATAACACTGTAGTAAATGGTGTTTACAACAAGCACTGCCTTACTTACCATTGTGAGAGCTGTTTTTCCCTTTAAATACATTAGAAATCGAGCTTACACTGTCATAAACTGTGTTTACACTATCATAGTACACCATATGATGACTACTACTGTTGTTTCCCTGTTCTAAATAAAGAATTGCAAACTTCACAATAATAAACTGAAAGAGTTCCCAGAGACTTAACCCCACACTGTTACTATTCAAGGACATCCCAATTGTCAAAGCTATTTGCATGCGTGAATAAACTGTGAGAACGACTAAACTCAAAGTAATACTACTGTGAGAGAATCCTCCAATGTATTCTGTAGTAAAATGTTTCCTCTCGCTTGTTCCTCATTGGTGCAAACTCTGAGAACTGCACATTTATGTATAAAAGTATAAAAGACATTGACTAACGTATTATAAAAGGACGTTCTTTTCAGGGTACCCCAGAACTCTTACTTCCCACCTTTAGAAGGAGAACCTATGCCGGATTTCATAAACAACTTTACTAAATTCCTTGTGCTCAAGAATTGTATTGCTTTGCTTCTACAACTTTTGCAGACATATTTGGTGTATTTTGCCAATCAATCTCTTATATAGAATTTAAGAATGTTTCAGTCCTGAATACTGAACTTGTTTTGAACGTGATATAGACTGGTCCAATCGTGGAGCACCAAAGTCTGTATCGGGACTACACCAATTCCGATCCTAGCCGTAGATGTGCTATTGACATAATCCTACCACACAGGGTTACACACTCACAGATCTGGTAGCAAAGGTGACAAAACCAATTGACCATGGAACTGATTACTGTACCTTCAGGGTCCAGACGGTTTCCCCCCCCCCGAGATTCAAATTGACCCAGTCCGAACCTGATCCTGGTTCCAGGAGACGAGGTGACTGAAGAAGGATGACATGAGTATCACACGCATGCAGAGAATGAACGGATTGTGAAGCAGTGTATTGTGGAAGTTGTAGTGAGAGCATTGTGGTGGAATGCAGTAGATTGGTTTTGACAGCAATTATTATGTGGGTTTAGCTTTCGGATTTGTAAGAGCAATAATCACTGCGTTTTTGATGATATTTTTTAATTTCTTTTTAATTGACAAATGTACGAGTTGTTATTCATCGGATATAAGAGCTGAAGAGAGGTACCTCAAGTTACAGTATTGAAATGTTGAACTTGTCTGCTAAAGTGTGGTGTACTGTGAGGTGATATCACTCACACCAAGATAAGGATGCAGGGATGTAACTTTTCTTTGCATGATTGTACTAATTAAACTTGGTGGCAGTTCCTTCCTTAGTGCACAGGAGAAGGTGCACTGTGTACGGTGACCCCCGCTGGTCAAAGGTCTACCATTGTGTGAAAGTAAGTAGTTTTCTTCCAGTTATAGAACTTTCTGCTTAGTCGGAGCAGGCAAAAGAAGAATTATAGTGAGAAGTGGTCCAGGACGTCTGGACAGTATTCAGACTCTCCACAGAAGGCACACCAGTTAGGGAAACGGCAGCCAAGAAAGGGTTGCACATGTGCATGTAGCTTAGCCATTGGCATGAATACACATTCAAAGATGAAGAATTACAATTGCCAATGAGAGGGACCTACCATATTCCAAGAATAGAGAATTTGAGGAGAAGAATGTATGACATAAAACCTCAGCTTAGGCCCACACAATTTGAAGCCTTAATTCTTTGGGAGCAAATGGAGAGTGAAAAGAAAATGAAGAAATTTGATTAAAAAAAATCTGCAGTAGAGTTTAGTCAGGGAGAAGTGCGCAGGACGAGGAAAGACAGACAAAATGGAGGGAAGGAGTCATTGAGTCCATTGGAGCCTAAACCTGGATAGAAAGCGAAGAGATAGATAATGAGAAACCTAAAAAGGAAACAGGAAGAGAGTGAGGAGGAGGAGGAGGATGCCTTCATAGACAAGCTCCTCAACATGAGCCCCGGCAGTAACAGCCTTACCAGTCAGCTTGCCAAGAATAGGGCAAACCCAACAGCGACTTTACGTCACCCAGCAAAAAAACATATTTGAAGAAATTATTAAGAGAAATGTTTGAATGGATTTCCTAGAACATTACAATGAGAACGAGTTGCTCTACGTCAGCAAGGAAGCAGCAAGAGGGGTAAAAGAGGTGCATGTGAGGATGGAAAAAGTGGCGGGCATGTGTAAAATTGACATAACCCAGAGAAATAAGCTGCGGAAAATGTTGGGATGATGATGGGTGAGAAAGAGTTATAATTGTTGAAGTTGAGAGGATTAAGGACTGATGTAAGGGAATTGATTGAGAGCATTGGGGAATGGAGCGAGACTGAAACATTCAGAGAGCTGTGGTCTAGGAAGGAGAAGATCAAGGTTAAACGAAAAATGAGAGTGCTGAGCAAGATAAAGAAGAAGCCACAGGAGGGACGGTGAGGGAGTACCCTTTAAAAGAAAAACAGGGAGGAGCATAAGAACATGTCCTGCGGTCACAATCTGATATTTTCTATTTTACAAACTATCTTCTAAAACTTGAAGAGAACCCTGATAAGTGGTATATACAGATGGAACAGAATGTGACCATTTCAATGGTCTTGTGGGAGGATTTGGACATGTTATTTGAGATGGCGGTCCTAAAGGACTTGTGGGCAGAATGTAAGAGGAGAGTTGGTTGGCCAACACAAGAACCACCAGGCAGTGGCAGGGACAAATGCACCTTCACCCAGAGTCAAAAACGAATATAATGAAATCATAAAACATCTGAAGACAAAGGTCCCCCAAAGAGAAATGAATTGTCCCAAGATTTTCCGAACCTGTCAAGAGCCGAAAGAGCCTGTGCACACTTATTTTGAGAGGTCAATGCAGGTGTATAGGAAGCATATCGGAATGAACGATCCACCTGGCGACAACATGGGAGGGGTTCTTGCCTCTTTAGTGCAGGGACGTAGACCCCAAATTAGAAGTTAGATTATCCAAGGTGTCCTTTGCTGGCAGAGCAAACCAACTGATGAGATCCTGCAGTATGCAAAATATTCTAGTGTCATGTTGGAAGTCAAGCTAGAGGGGATTAACGAGGGGTATCTGATAGCCCAAACCCAGTTAGCACAGAGTGAAGGTACAAAGGAATTTAAAGTTCCTCTTCAAGGCCCTGAAGTGGATCCAAGATGCAGGATGACAATGCAAGGAGTTTTCATGGCATATGGAGGGAATGCACCAGGAGTGAGGAGAGGTTGAGGTAATGTGCCAGGAACTAGCAAAAGTGCCCTAAAGAAGGTTACCCCTTGCAGCATTTGCAACAAGGTGGGGCACTGGAAGTGGGAGTGTTGTTATAATCCAGACTGATTCTCAAGCCACAAATCTTGTGGTGCAAGGAGAGCCTCTATGTCAGCCCCGAAAATCCCAAAGCCTGGCATTCCTCCGAATTCCTCAAGATTACTGCAGATGCAGGGAGAGATTCAATGTTTCCAACCGAGTAACAGAATACCTCACAACATGATGATGTCTCAAAACGGCCAAGACCCTATGATGTTTGAGAGTGCCACAAATTTTGATCAGGATCAATGATGATGCCTGAGGTGGGAGGGGAGAAGTGCATACTTGCTGCAGTCCTGGAAGTGGACCAGATTGGACAGTATGTGGATGGAGCGGTTAAGGTACGTCAAGTCCTGTAAACTTGCCAGGAATGGGTCTTCTCTGTAAACTCAACTGCGTCATTTTCTGTACAAAGGACATAGTTGGGACTGAGACCCAGAGTGCAAAGTACAAATGCCGGAACCCATTGCCAGATTGTACCTGGCCATTACTAAGGTGGATTTAACAATTGATTTGAAAGAGACAGTTAGAGAGGATGTCTGGGATTTCATTGGGAAAGAAATTGGATTAAGGGTGCCAAACTCCTAAAGATCACCTTTCGACTCAATGCTGTTTTCCATCAAACCGGTCCTTACAGAATGTCCCCAGAGGCCACTGCAGGAGTCACCCCTGTCATTGAGAGCATGATAGAACAGGGCATTCTAAAAGAAGTTATCAGGAGTCCATGTAACTCACCGATTACGGCCTTACAAAAAGTCAACAAAAAGTGGCGGATCGTACAGGATCTCCGGAAAATTAACCAAATTGTCTTTCAATGTTATCCTGTGGTACCAAATCCTGCTGTGAATTTGTTCCAAATTCTCCCAGAGGCCAAGTGGTTTATGGTCATTGACCTTTGTCAGGCATTCTTCTCGGTTCCCTTACACAAAGAGAGACAATTTCTCTTCGAGTTCCGGGTTCCGGAGAAGTCTCTTGTGTGGTGTTGTGCTCCACAAGTGTATACCAAAGGCCCATCATACTTCAATCAGATACTCAAAAAGAATCTAGAATCTCTGTATTTACCATGCAGCTCGACTGTGATTCAATACATTGATGACCTTTTGATTGCATGGATGACTAAGGAAGCTTGTAAACAAGACACAATTGCTCTTCTCAACCACCTGGCTGCAAACGGGCATAAAGTTTCCTGTGAGAAATCACAGTACTGTCAGAAGGAAGTCATGTATCTAGGACACCTGATAGAGAAGGGAGTGAGGTGAGTCTCCTATGTATGAATGCATAGAGATCGTTCTTAAAATTAAATTTCCAACCTCACAGAGAGAAGTGCGAGTGTTTCTGGGCATGGTTGGCTACTGCCGACAATGGATCCCAGACTTTTCCTTTGTGGCAAAGCCTTAACTGATGCTGACGCACACTGATGTCAATGACCCGGTACCAAGGGATGATAAAAGTATGGAAGCCTTCCAGAAGCTCAAAAACTTACTTTGCAGCACAACCACTCTTGGAATGCCAGACTATACTATAGCCTTATAGCCCGCCGTAGCGGGCTATACCGGCTATTAAAGGCCCGAGCCGAAGGCAAGGGCCTTTAACAAGGGAGTGGGACTTTAATAGCCGGTATAGCCCAGCTACAAAGGGCTATAAGGCTATTAGAACATTCTGCCACTAGAGGGCAGAATGTTCTAACAAATAAAACAAATGTCTCTCGGAGCCCGAGGGGTTTAAATCCCTCGAGCTCTGAGAGGCTCTTTGTTCACAGCAATAGCTGTGAACAAAAGCAACATTGGAATGTTGCTCTGCGGGCCTTTACCGGCCCGTAGAAGCTCGGAGCACTCCATTGTATTCAATGGAGTGCTCCACATTCCAATGTTCTAATAAAGAATATTTACGCTTTGGCCATAAAAGAGATGGGTGTGTATTGTCTGTACTAAAACAAGCCCATGGGGAGACTAAGCACCCCTTTGGGTATTCTCAGCTACTCTTGACCCTTGTCTCAAAGTGTTTGCAGCAGTGAGCCTTAGCATTCAGCAAACTGAAGGGATAGTGAGGGAATGTCACTCTGATTGTTATGGTCCCTCTATCGATTGAGATTCTCATGACCCACACCCACACACAACATTTGACAAACAGCAGCTTAACCCGCTATGAGAAAAATATTTTGGCATCCGAAAATGTCTCCATCAGGAGGTATAACACACCAAACCCTGCTTCACTGTTGCCAACCCCAGAGGGGGATGATGTGGACGATTTTGGCCATGACTGTGTTAGTGTTATCAAATTGCGCAAAAAACACAAGACCTGACATACTGGATGTACCCATTCCCAAATTTGACCATACCCTTTTTGTTGATGGATCTTGCTTAAGAGACCGCCATGGTATTTTAAGATCCACCTATGCTGTGGGGTGATGGAAGAGTCCTGCCTGTGCCACATAGCATCTGCACAAGTAGCTGAATTGATTGCCCTTTCTAGAGCCTGTTGCACCTCAGAAGGTTCATGAGTTACTATTTACACTGACAGCCAGTATGGGCACAAAGCCATACATAATTTTGGGCAGTTTTGGTGGCAATGAAATTTCATAACCCCTGCCGGTTCTTCCATTAGAAATGGATGGTATGTCTCAAATTTGTTGGATGTTTTACAATTGCCAAGGGAAATTACAGAAGTGAAATCTTCTGCACACAAGAGTGGCAGTGATTTTGTCACCAGATGCAATGGTTATGCAGATGAAATTGTTCGATATTGTGCTCTTAAGTCCAGCGCCTTTCACATGGACGAGCCATGTAATGTAGAGGGAGAGACTATTTCCAATAGTCTCCTGAATACCATACATACCGTCAATGAGCTGAAAGAATTGCTACATACTGCTAGAGAGATAGAGGAGGCTAAATGAGGAAAGATGGGATGTGTGTAAGAAGTCAGCAACATTTTAGTGTCCACTGATGGGAAGCCAGTTCTCCTTGATCCTATACTGCCTGCTATAGTAAATCTGGTATTATTTTTTTGGGACCTTTTTTTTGTTAAGCGCGAACTAATCACCCCTAAGGCGCTGGGGGCCGTTGGGGAGATTAAGTGAGCTATTGCCCAGAGTCACATGGTTCTGAGCAGAGCTGCCGCCGGGGATCGAACTGTGAGCCCTGCGCTCTGGAGTCAGCCACGCTGGCTGCTGTGCCACACCTCTCCATGAGCGCATGCGTGGCCCCACACATGGGTAGAGACGGAATGATGTCCACATTTAAGCTGCATTGGTACAATCCTAATTTTTGATCAATGGCAGAAAGTTTGTGTCAACGTTGTGCTACTTGCCAGAAAAAATATGTGGGCAAAAGAAATGTCATTCATGCTGTGCATAAATACCATGCATAGCTAAGCAGCTTGACAGCTGCATTACTAATATCACAAACATAATGCATGAAATAACTGAGCTGGAAGAGTCAGATGCATGGGTAGGAATAGGTTCTATATTTGGATCCATTGGAAGAGGGTTTGCTAAGATAAGGGAGTGGCTTGGCACTGTAAGTGGAGGAATTTTAAAACTGATTTTAACTCCTCTTTTGGTTATACTAATTGGCATTGCATGTATGCCTATTTCCTTAAAACTGTACAAAAGAATTTCATCAAGCAGTAACATGGACTGTGGGCTCAAGAAGCGGTCAACAACGAAGAGAAGAAAAAGAAAGAGACCTCACATAAAAGTAGAAGAGATACAAAGTGATCTCCATGACACACTGAAGGATCTGGGAGAATCTAAGAAGAAGAATCCAAAATTAATGAATGATGTATTGTAAATATAAGGCGATGATTCAGAAATCATCAGAGGGGAGTTATGAGAGCTGTTTTTCCCTTTAAGTACATTAGAAACCGAGCTTACGTTAACATAAACTGTGTTTAGACTGTCCTTCATGTGAACCACTGTCATAATATACCACGTGATGACTACTACTATCGTTCCATCCCTCTTTTAAATAAAGAATTGCAAACTTTACACTGATAAACTGAGAGCATTCCCAGAGACTTCACCCACACTGTTCCTAATCAAAGACATCCCAACTGTTCCAGGCAATCGTTGAACAATGTATTTATTTGGATGCTTGAATAAACTGTGCCAATAACTAAAGTCAACGTAATATTACTGTGAGAGAATCTTCGAATGTATTCTGTAGTAAAATGTTTCCTCTCTCTTGTTCCTCATTGGTGCAAACTCTGGGGACCATGCATTTGTGCAGAAATGTCTAAAGTATCATAAAGAGATGTGCTGTTCACTGTACCCCGGAACCCCTACTTCCCACCTTTAGAAGGCGAACCTATGCACTGTGCAGCACACATAGAAAGAGGAAAATACCTCTGAGGGTTGTTTTTGTGCATGAAGGTGTCCCCTCCTGCACAAAAACAATACTGCCTACAATACAAGCACCCTTGCACCATGACTCAAGGGAGCCTGCATTGGCGCGGGGCAGCCAAAAGTGTGGCAGTGCTAGGAAAGGACATTTCACTTTCATGCAGTACAGCAAGGTGGCTTGCTGCATTGCACTCACGTGAAAAAAATGATAAATATGGGCCGAAGTTGCTGAGATCCGTCATAAAGGTGTTTCATGAACTACCAGAAGACATCTTGTTATATTACTATACTTGCATAAATCTAATCAAAGTCTGTTACTGTTGGAAAACGAGGCAGCATCTGTGAGGCCTGCACAAATAACATGACTACATTTGTCCTTCACTGGGAACCAAACACCCAATTGTAGCGCCTGACTCTCAGAGGGTAGCGTTGCAGAGCAGTCTGAGGCTTGCTCAAGGGAGGTGGTGTGGGCTAATAATCGCCATTTGCAGGTGCGCAGAAATAACACTTAATAAATGATTGTCCAGTCTGGACTTTGCTTAATAAAAGTAAGAGTACATTTATTAAACACACACACTACTCAATACTATGCACCAATTTACAAATATACATAAGCTGTTGGAATTACTTTGTGACATTGCATAACATCTCCACCCCTCCCGCAGGGGGGGTGGGGTCTAGTACCACCACTCCCATGTATGCACATCATCTTGCCCCCCAATGCAGTTAGTTGAACATAACCTGGAGCGAGGGCCTTGCGCACTGGCACCATCCCAGTGGCACCCCACCCCATTACCTCAACACGCATCATTAAAAATAGGTTCACCTGCCCTAGTGACACATAACCCTGACTGAGCATCTTATATTGACCATACAGTATGCACCCCTACATCTTCAGGGCTAACAGTCTGGGTTGTTCCTCACTTAAGCGCAGCAGCAAGAATACATGTTTAGGCATTACTTGAGAATGACAGTACTCATCACTTTTGTGGATCATTATAATGCATTGTAATTCAAGCCCCTAAAGGCATCACAGATGAAATCACAGGATTAGGCATATACAGCCAGACACCCTAGCAGGAATGTCTGGCAACATAACCCCACTTTGCTTATGACATCACCTTACACAGGTACTTCACATTGCACATGTGACTTTCAGTTCCTCTAAAAGAAATAACCTTAGTAAATGCACTACGGGTGCAATTACACCTCTTCACATCCAGAGGATGCCCTTTTTCAGACATCCCCAACTCAGCCCTTCACTCCATGTCACACTTCTCCATACACTCTCAGCTGTAGAACAAAAGTTCCAGCCCAGAAGGTGTTAAAATGTTGGCTGAGCCCTTGAGGGGTTGTTTCTGTTAAATCCCCAAGACACTTAGGGAGGGACTTTTCTCTTCGTGCTGGGGGGGAGACTGCGCTTCTTCAGCAGCTCCCCCAGCACCCTTTTTCACACTTGAGGGTGACCCCCTCCTCTGGGGGCCACCACGCACCAAAAACGATCTTTTCCCCATACCTTGTAAGGCATTATGGGGCGCTTCGTGCTCCTTCGCGTGAATAATAGATGAGCGGCTCTCCCGCTGTGCCGGGGAGAGCCGCGCTGGTGGTGCTGGTGCTTCGCCACCTTGCTCCTTCCTCGGTGGGGGGCCCGGTCCCACCCGGACCCCCAGGTGAGGGTAACGGCTCGGGGAGCCCACCCCCGGCCGCTCGGCATATTTTCCGCGATGCTCCCACTCTTCTTCGGCGGGTCCCGGTCCCACCCGGGACCCGCGACGGCCTCTCTGCTTGGAGGGCAGCCTGGGGAGCCCACCCCCGGCTGCCCCCGCCGGCTCCCCGCGCGGCCAGCACCCTCGTGTGCTACCGCGGGAGCCGGCCGAGCAGTTCTGGTCTGCCCGCTCCAGCGGGCAGACGCGTCTCCGTCCTCCGGTCCGGCTAGACCGCGGGGGAGTGCGGCAGCACTCCCCCGGCCTTCTCCCATTCTTCGGGGCCCGGGGATGGGGTCCTGGGCCCCCGGACATCTTCGGGGGGGGTGGGGTGCGACGGCGCCCCCCTCCATCCTGGTTTTTTTGGGGCCCGGGGATGGGGTCCCGGGCCCCCTCCTCCTCGCGGGGGGGCACAACGGCGCTCCCCCGACCTCTTGTTCGGCGGGGGCCAGGGTGGGCTCCTGGCACCCCGTTTGGGCTCATTTTCACGGGGGGCGCGACGGCGCTCCCCCGACTTTACTTCTTCGGGGCCCGGGGATGGGGAGCCGGGCCCCTGGGCACAACTTCGCGGGGGGGCGCGACGGCACTCCCCGTCTCCATCTTCGGTAGGGGCCAGGGTGGGCTCCTGGTCCCCCTGCAGGGCACCTTCACGGGGAGCGCGACGGCGCCCCCGGCTTTACTTCTCTTTGGGGGCAGCCCCGGGACCTGACCCACCCCGGGGGCATCTCTGAGACCGCGGCGGAGCCCCACGTGCTTCGTCGTCGGTCTTCTTAGGGGTCAAAGGTCGCCTACCTTCCGGGGGCCATATCTCAGCCCCTGGGGGTCCGATCTGCCCCATTTTTGTGTCTTCTTGCTCCTGGTGGCACCCCCCAGCCACTGGGAGCACTCTCCTTCGCCCTCCGGGTCTCTGAGAGGGGGGGATTCAGCAGGGAGCTGTCTTCACTGGCTCCCTGCTCCAGCCTTTTGCCTGGCTCTCCTCCTGGGCCTCTCTTCTCCCTGCGCAGAGGCCCCTGCTTCTGCGCACTGGTCCTTGGCTCTTCTTCTGGCGCTGTTAGGGCCCTGGGGGCAGTCAGGGGGTTCCTCCTTCCAACTGCCCATTGCCAGGCTCCAGCACCTTCCGCCTCAGCAGACCACACCCCAGAGAGAGCTTCTCTTCCTGTGCAAGCACTTTTTAAAAGTTGAGTAGGGGGCTGGCAGGAAGTCTCTGTTGGTCCTATCAAACAGCGACACATCACTACCCTGCCCCTGCTCCCTCCTTCTTGTCCAGCCTCTGGGCTGGTTCAAAATGGCGTCGTCCAGGGTCTCTGGCCACATGGTCTCTGAAACAAGAGCCCTTCCCCCCTCGCTGCCTTCCCTCCTTGGTGCAGCCTGGTGCCTGGCACCCAGTGATAGCTGCTGATGAATGAGCCTGTAGCCCCACCCATCTTCTCTTCGTGGAGAGGAGGCCTTAGCTTGTGGAAGAAAGGTTATCAATCCATCCAGCTGAGGTCAGCCCTCAGCCCGGCCCTGGTTATGACTGACTCAGAGAAATGTGACATTTCTGGATGACCCAAAAGCAATACAAATATGACTTTGGACTCTGCAGAATACTTCTTCTCACACCCGTTACAGTGGACTTTAGTGCGTGTCTGGAATCTGTAGGCCTTAGGAAAGTGACACTAGCCCATGGGCTCCACTTCCCCATAGGGGAATAATGAAGTGAAAAACACAGTAAAACACACTGACTTTCCCTGGCATGTTTCTTCCCAGTGTATAAAGCCTATTCCATGTCACCACCCAATTCTGCATAAGTCCTGCCACACCATTCACTTTGTAGCTGCTCCTGGACTGCGCACGCCAGGAATCTCCCCTGCGCAGCCCCTACACGTGTGCACACGCATGTACACAGGTGTCTGCATGTAACCAGCCCGGTGCCCCGTACTCAGCTGCTGCTGCGCAGCGGCCTAGTCAAGCCAGGGGGACACCAGTAAAATCCACATGCAGTCTCTTTCATCATGAGTTCACTGTGGATGAGTCCCAATTTATGAGGCTCTCCCACAGTAAAAGCTCAACACATAGGTGCTCAAAAGCGAAAAATCCGGGCGGCCCATAGTGTCAGAACCACCTTCTAACACACGCCGCGCCCAGCTGATTCCTACAGGGAAGAAGTAGCCACTCTACATGGGTACACTTCCCGTAGTCAGCGATAACTAGTTATAAGGGGTTCTGACCAGACCCCCTTACTCACCAGTTATCTGCTCAGACCACCTACTCCTCCCATCCATGAAATCTCCACCCATGACAGGGATCCCAGACTACCCTAAGAACCCTCCAGGCTCTAGGTTAGATACCTCTAGGTCACTCATGGTCTACATGGACTCAGCCTAACTAGGCCCACCTTTGCCCTTGGGCATGCAACACTCTGCCTACCACTTCTCTGGACAAGGGTACAGTGCCTCAGCACCGATGCGGCTTCTGGGATAGGTCTACATCCCATCCCCTGGGTCACTAGCTGGTCTCCCTTCTGGAGTTTGTTCCAACCAGTCCCTCTCTCCGTTTGGTCCTTGCACCCCAAAGATGCAACCTCTCTGGACCCTCACCCTCAGCCTGCCGCTGAGGTGATTCTGCTGCCACCACCCTTTAGGGATGAGTGGCTTCCCTAAAGAAAGCACAGCCACTTGTGCTTTCCCCACACAGAAAAGCACCCTTTGGCCACTGGCCTGGCTCCCTGATAGGACCTCAGACCGGCCTCACCACCACACTGGCAGTGCCAGGGAGGAACACTGAGGGTGCCTCGTCAGACATCCTACAGCTCATTCCCCCCATCAGTAGCTCCACACGGAAACTACCCCGGGAGCCTAGACCCCTTCTTTGTTCTCCGCTGCGAGAACAGGGCCTATGCACCCTTCCCTCTGAGAGGCGCGATCTCCTCCCGGAGTACCCTTAGAGAGCCTGTGGGCCCCGAGTTAGCTAGACCCAGGCCCACCTCTCATGGCTCACCCCGGTCTCCAGCAGCGCCTTGGGAGACCGCCCAGGGACCTACATGGTCCCTGGATGGCCTGCACCACCCCTTATGAAGAGCAGGGTCCCTTCCCTAAGATAGGCCCCACCTGCCTTCAGGGTAGTACTACCACACCAAGCCAGGGACCCTAAAGATCCCGGCTAGGCCTGCACCACCCCTTTGCGAAACACAGGGTCCCTTCACTTAAGATAGGCCCCACCTGTGTTCAGGGTGGTACTACCTTGCAGAAGTCCACCTCCTGCATCGAGCTGGGGAACACCCTCATGCTTCCGGTCCTGGGATACAAGTCCCCTAGGACCTACCTGACTGGTCACCTGGCCAGGCATCGCCCCAGCCACCACCTCAGGCTCACCACACAAGCTCCAGGGTGACATCCTAGCTCGAGCACTACCACCTTTGGGGCCACCCATCACCATGGGCCACCCCGGGGTAACCACTCACCGGACCCTGAAACCTCAGGGTCCACCCCTAACCCCTCACCTGGAAACCAGGGAGTACATCACCCCCACTCAGATCTCCACTGGGTCAGTTACCTAGCCCACCTAGTGTATCTAGGGGCTACCACTACACACCATCACTTAAGAACTACCTTCCTTTGGGGCCACCCACTACCAGGGGCCACCCCTGGGTTGCTCACCTCCCCACCAGTTAACCTGGGGGCCTGCCGGACACCCAACTCTACCACACCCTCCTCCCACCGTGGGAAAAGTTCCTTGGGGTCCCCCACCATGGGAACCCCCGGGGCATTACTACCCGGGGTAAAGAAACCTCCTGCCCCACCCTTCCAGTGGTTTTGGCCTGCGCCAATGGCAAGTAAACTTTCAGCGGGGGAAGGATACCTGGGGCCCCTTCTGTGGAAACCCTCCCTGCCCTTAAAAAGCGCGGGAATCTCCCAGGACCCACTCTCTCTCCTGTCCCCCACAAAGGTCAATCCACCCCTACACCCCCACCTGTGATGTAGGATTCAGTTGCTGTCCCTATCTCTTGAGGAGACACCCTCCTCATGCAGGTGTAGTGCGTGTAGTGTTAGGGTTCAAAGGTGTACCATATGGCTTAGAACATTTGTATGCAATCATTTCCTGGAAAGCACCATCCCGCTAGCACATGATAATCAACATAACGCAGTCATATCAATACAGTTTACCTTTAAACCATAATATCTTCACATGACACATATGTGCGCGGGGCTTTCCTTTCCCATACTTTTAGTTCACATAACCAAAACTTTGAACCCTTCTCAGAGCCTTGCACTCTTCCATTTGCTCATTACTGCATAGGTAATGTGTGGCAAAACTGGACTTATCAAATGCTATAAATGCGCACCAGAATGGGATACTATGTTTCCCGCCGCTAGACACCAATGTTGGAAAACGAGGCAGCATCTGTGAGGCCTGCACAAATAACATGACTACATTTGTCCTTCACTGGGAACCAAACACCCAATTGTAGCGCCTGACTCTCAGAGGGTAGCGTTGCAGAGCAGTCTGAGGCTTACTCAAGGGAGGTGGTGTGGGCTAGTAATCGCCAGTTGCAGGTGCGCAGAAATAACACTCAATAAATGATTGTCCAGTCTGTACTTTGCTTTATAAAAGTAAGAGTACATTTATTAAACACACACACTACTCAATACTATGCACCAATTTACAAATATACATAAGCTGTTGGAATTACTTTGTGACATTGCATAACATCTCCACCCCTCCCGCAGCGGGGTGGGGTCTAGTACCACCACTCACATGTATGCACATCATCTTGCCCCCCAATGCAGTTAGTTGAACATAACCTGGAGCGAGGGCCTTGCGCACTGGCACCATCCCAGTGGCACCCCACCCCATTACCTCAACACGCATTAAAAATAGGTTCATCTGTCCTAGTGACACATAACCCTGACTGAGCATCTTATATTGACCATACAGTATGCACCCCTACATCTTCAGGGCTAACAGTCTGGGTTGTTCCTCACTTAAGCGCAGCAGCAAGAATACATGTTTAGGCATTACTTTAGAATGACAGTACTCATCACTTTTGTGGATCATTATAATGCATTGCAATTCAAGCCCCTAAAGGCATCACAGATGAAATCACAGGATTAGGCATATACAGCCAGACACCCTAGCAGGAATGTCTGGCAACATAACCCCACTTTGCTTATGACATCACCTTACACAGGTACTTCACATTGCACATGTGACCTTCAGTCCCTCTAAAAGAAATAACCTTAGTAAATGCACTACGGGTGCAATTACACCTCTTCACATCCAGGGGATGCCCTTTTCCAGACATCCCCAAATCAGCCCTTCACTCCATGTCGCACTTCTCCATACACCCTCAGCTGTAGAACAAATGTTCCAGCCCAGAAGGTGTTAAAATGTTGGCTGAGCCCTTGAGGGGTTGTTTCTGTTAAATCCCCAAGACACTTAGGGTGGGACTTTTCTCTTCGTGCTGGGGGGGAGACTGCGCTTCTTCAGCAGCTCCCCCAGCACCCTTTTTCACACTTGAGGGTGACCCCCTCCTCTGGGGGCCACCACGCACCAAAAACGATCCTTTCCCCATACCTTGCAAGGCATTATGGGGCGCTTCGTGCTCCTTCGCGTGAATAATAGATGAGCGGCTCTCCCGCTGTGCCGGGGAGAGCCGCGCTGGTGGTGCTGGCGCTTCGCCACCTTGCTCCTTCCTCGGTGGGGGGCCCGGTCCCACCCGGACCCCCAGGTGAGGGTAACGGCTCGGGGAGCCCACCCCCGGCCGCTCGGCATATTTTGGTGGGGGCCCGGTCCCACCCGGGACCCGCGATGCTCCCACTCTTCTTCGGCGGGTCCCGGTCCCACCCGGGACCCGCAACGGCCTCTCTGCTTGGAGGGCAGCCTGGGGAGCCCACCCCCGGCTGCCCCCGCCGGCTCCCCGCGCGGCCAGCACCCTCGTGTGCTACCGCGGGAGCCGGCTGAGCGGCGGCACTCCCCCGGCCTTCTCCCATTCTTCGGGGCCCGGGGATGGGGTCCCGGGCCCCCAGACATCTTCGGGGGGCGCGACGGCACCCCCCTCCATCCTGGTTTCTTCGGGGCCCGGGGATGGGGTCCCGGGCCCCCTCCTCCTCGCGGGGGGGCACGACGGCGCTCCCCCGACCTCTTGTTCAGCGGGGGCCAGGGTGAGCTCCTGGCACCCCGTTTGGGGTCATCTTTACGGGGAGCGCGGCGGCACTCCCGACTTTGCTTCTGGACCCGGGGATGGGGTCCCGGGCCCCTTGGGCTCATTTTCCCGGGGGGCACGACGGCGCTCCCCCGACTTTACTTCTTTGGGGCCCTGGGATGGGGTCCCTGGCCCCTGGGCCCAACTTCGCGGGGGCGCGACGGCGCTCCCCCGTCTCCATCGTCGGTAGGGGCCAGGGTGGGCTCCTGGTCCCCCTGCAGGGCACCCTTCACGGGGAGCGCGACGGCGCCCCCGGCTTTACTTCTTTGGGGGTAGCCCCGGGACCTGACCCACCCCGGGGGCATCTCTGAGACCGGCGGCGGAGCCCCACGTGCTTCGTCGTCGGTCTTCTTAGGGGTCAAAGGTCGCCTACCTTCCGGGGGCCATATCTCAGCCCCTGGGGGTCCGATCTGCCCCATTTTTGCGTCTTCTTGCTCCTGGTGGTGCCCCCCAGCCACTGGGAGCACTCTCCTTCACCCTCCGGGTCTCTGAGAGGGGGGATTCAGCAGGGAGCTGTCTTCACTGGCTCCCTGCTCCAGCCTTTCACCTGGCTCTCCTCCTGGGCCTCTCTTCTCCCTGCGCAGAGGCCCCTGCTTCTGCGCACTGGTCCTTGGCTCTTCTTCTGGCGCTGTTAGGGCCCTGGGGGCAGTCAGGGGGTTCCTCCTTCCAACTGCCCATTGCCAGGCTCCAGCACCTTCCGCCTCAGCAGAGAGCTTCTCTTCCTGTGCAAGCACTTTTTAAAAGTTGAGTAGGGGGCTGGCAGGAAGTCTCTGTTGGTCCTATCAAACAGCGACACATCACTTCCCTGCCCCTGCTCCCTCCTTCTTGTCCAGCCTCTGGGCTGGTTCAAAATGGCGTCGTCCAGGGTCTCTGGCCACATGGTCTCTGAAACAAGAGCCCTTCCCCCCTCGCTGCCTTCCCTCCTTGGTGCAGCCTGGTGCCTGGCACCCAGTGATAGCTGCTGATGAATGAGCCTGTAGCCCACCCATCTTCTCTTCGTGGAGAGGAGGCCTTAGCTTGTGGAAGAAAGGTTATCAATCCATCCAGCTGAGGTCAGCCCTCAGCCCGGCCCTGGTTATGACTGACTCAGAGAAATGTGACATTTCTGGATGACCCAAAAGCAGTACAAATATGACTTTGGACTCTGCAGAATACTTCTTCTCACACCCGTTACAGTGGACTTTAGTGCGTGTCTGGAATCTGTAGGCCTTAGGAAAGTGACACTAGCCCATGGGCTCCACTTCCCCATAGGGGAATAATGAAGTGAAAAACACAGTAAAACACACTGACTTTCCCTGGCATGTTTCTTCCCAGTGTATAAAGCCTATTCCATGTCACCACCCAATTCTGCATAAGTCCTGCCACACCATTCACTTTGTAGCTGCTCCTGGACTGCGCACGCCAGGAATCTCCCCTGCGCAGCCCCTACACGTGTGCACACGCATGTACACAGGTGTCTGCATGTAACCAGCCCGGTGCCCCGTACTCCAGCTGCTGCGCAGCGGCCTAGTCAAGCCAGGGGGACACCAGTAAAATCCACATGCAGTCTCTTTCATCATGAGTTCACTGTGGATGAGTCCCAATTTATGAGGCTCTCCCACAGTAAAAGCTCAACACATAGGTGCTCAAAAAGCGAAAAATCCGGGCGGCCCATAGTGTCAGAACCACCTTCTAACAGTTACCCTGTAGTCTAACTAGTTTTTCTTTCTCTGGCCTTTTTGTCTTTGCTTACAGCCATCTCTTTACTTCTGCAGTTTCTTAGTTAATATATGGAAGGCAACTAAAATCAAGCTTTGGCAAAGCCTGCCAGCATTTTGGCTTCGCCAATGCTTGTTTTATTTTGTCAATAGGTGTAACATTTTATTTCTAAGAACCTGCCAGACCCTGGCCAATGCAAAAAATTAATAAACATTGGCTAAAATCAAAAACTTTTTTCGACCTCACAAAGCACACTGTGCCATAACAGCTCTTGGTAGTGAAGGGAACTACATTGAGTGGATGTGCTCTTTGTGAAAGAGCAGTATGCTGTCACTCACTGTAAATTTAGAAAATGGCTGAAGTGGGCTGTAAGTTGTAGGAGACACAAGCAAAATGTGAATGAAATTAAATTACATTTATTTTTATGATGCGCTTTATTGCTGGGGGGCGTCTTGGTGCTGTTACTGTGTGAAGGTTTAACAGAAGGGTTCAGGATTGTTAACGGAACAGCCAGGTTTATAAAGCTTTTCTAAAGGGGGAAGACTTGTCATTTCTTTCAGATTTAAAGGAAGGGTATTCAATTGTTTGGCAGTGCAAGTTATAAGGCTTCTGCCACCCCAAGAGGACCATCTGAACTTTGGAACAATTATATTCTGGGCTGTGGAGGAGCGCAGCGCCCTGGAAGGAATCCAAAGGAAACTTGTGCTTCAAGTAGTCTGGACCAGAATTGTTGAGAGCTTTAAACGCAATACAGAGGGCCTTAAACTCAACACGCTTCCTTATAGGCAACCAGTGCAGCTTGACTAAGGCGTGTGAGGATGACTGGTGCCTAGGATTACCCAGCAGCAAGTGGGCTGCTGCATTCTGCAAAATTTGAAGTTCACTGAGGAGACTTTGCTGCATGTTCAAATAAAGAGCATTGCAGTAGTCAATACATTTTAGATAGAAGAAGGGAAGTGACCACTGTCTTCTGTAGATCAAGGGGAATAAAAGGAAGCACTTTCCTAATAATCTTCAAGGTATAGAATTTGGCTTTCAAAAGACAATTTGTTGTCAAAAAGAATCCCTAGGTACCTGACTTTCCTGGCCAGGGTCGGCAATGTGCCTAGTTCTTGTGGCCCCTAACAGGGGGCCCAAAAGGAGATATCATTGCCGAAAAGCTGAACCTCTGTTTTTCCTGAATTTAACATGAGGCAGCTGTTGCTCATCCAGTTACCTATTTGCAGCATACAGCTATGGAACCTGGTGGCTGTATCATCTGGATTACTGGACACTGAGACGGCGATTTGGGTGTCATCAGCGTACAATATTACAGAGGAACCAAACGTTTTAATGAGACTGGCTAGGGGGGTGAAATACAGATTAAAAAGGGTAGTACTCAGTGGTGACCTCCGTGGTACCCCACAAAGTAGGGAGAAAGAGTTAGAAACAAATTAGTTCATGACAACAAATTGTTCCCACTTGGACAGAAAGGATTTCAAGAGTGCGAGAGCTGCTCCCCTTATTCTGATGCTGTAAAGACAGTCAATCAGAAGGTCATGAATGACTGCGTTGAATGCCGCCAAGAGATCTAGTAAAATAAGGGCTACCTTACTTCTTGTGTCAAGGTTAGCTCGTAGATCTTCTGAAGCGACAATCAAAGCCAGTTCGGTGCTGTGCTCACTCCAAATCCAAATTGTGATGAATCGAGTAGGTGATTGGAATTCATGAAGGAATCCAGTTCCAGATTGATTGCCTTTTCTACTATTTTGGCCAGGAATGGAAGGCGTGAGATGGGTCGATAACTGCTTGGATCCTGAGAGTTGAGGTTGGACTTTTTTAGTTACCGGAGAATGGATGCTCTTGTCCATTCTTTGGGGAAGTAGCCAGAGCTAAACATTTCCTTAAACAAATTAACAAGGTGGGCACATAGTGTCTCAGGGGCTAACCTTATGATTTTTGCAGGGGAGGTGTCCAGTGGGGAACCCAATTTAATGGAGCAGGCAAGGCCTGATACCTGCTAGGCCATCAGTGGGGAGAAGGAGCATAGCATTTCTGAGCTATCGAGAGGGGGGTCATCATCTTAAGCCTCTAAAGCCAAATGATTACTAGAAGCGAACATCTTCTACTGTGGCCTGAAAGAAGCCTGCCATCATGCTACAAAAGGCTTGATTATAGTTGACATTACTTTTAACAGGAAAATTGGCAAGTTTCTTAACTGTCGTGAATAATTATTTAGTTGAGTTCTTGGATGTCTCAATTTTATGAGTGAAATACACGATTTTCTCCTTTACAATTAGGGTTTTGTAGTCACTAATTGTTTGTTTGTATATGTCTGTTTCTGATGGATCATAGTTCTTTCTTCACCTATGCTCCTGTCTACGACAGAGTTGTTTCTGGGCCCTGTCTAAAAACCAAGGTTCTGACGAAGTATTTCTATGATTAGTGCAAGTTTTTTCAGGGGCAAGCTGATTAATCACATTATCTAACCATGTGGAGTAATCTGATATGGCTGAGTCTAGGTCTTTGAAGTAGAAAGAGCTAAATGAAATTGAGGTGACTCCATTTTGTGCTAGGCTCTACTCTTTGTGACGGGGTGGGAGGTGTTGACTACAATCGGGTTACCTGGTATCCTAAGTTCAAACATAACCGCCCGTTGATCCGACCATGTCAGCGACAGTGATGCAGTAAATTTAAGAAAAGGATCGTCAGAGTAAATATCAACCAACGTGTGGCCTGCCAAAAGTGTTGGGGCATTTACTAGTTGAGTAAGGCCCAAGCTAGACATGGTGCCAATTAAAATTTCGGAGACTCTGTCTGTGAGGGACTCTAAGTGGAAATTGAAATCTCAGAGAACCGCATATTCTGCAGAATTTATTCTGGATTCAAGTATAGGTCTGATGGCCAGAATGGATGTGGGTCCAGGGCCACAGGCCACAACTACAGCTCAATGGATGAAGAGGGCTGGCTGAAAGCCCCTGTAAGTATATTATACATATATCATTTTAGTAAAATCAAAACGTCTTAGATCATGCAAGACTTAAAAACAGTATTATGTGGGTTTTTATTTATTTGGTACTTATTCAGTATTTTTTTTATTTCTGTGATGTATTCAGATTGAATCGAAGGCATCACTTCCTTTAAAATAATCGGCGGTTAATGGTTATGTGATGCCAATTTCTATAATGCCACGGAGGGGTTCAAGGGTGCGCGATGCCACTTATAAAAATAAAAATATAATACTGATGATAGACGCTTATACCCTTGTAGAAGAAAGGGAAGAAGGAAGTAGGCAGTGTCCGCGCGGCGAATTACCTCACCTGCTGTTCCTTCCATGAACGACCGGAAGCGCTGGATCCCCCTGGCGCTGCCAATGCACCTTTTCAGCAGCCACACATCTGCTTTCCGCCATCTCAGCTTCTTTGCTGAAAAGGGAAGAAAGAGCTCCGTCATATATCATAAAACTAGGAAGGCAAGAAATGTCTGAGAAGATGTGCTCCACTTGGGCTGCACCACTATTGCAAATATACGGAGGGAGCACCCGTTATACCAGGACACGTGAACCACATCAACCCAGGGACAAACAACATGAACCAACCGAAGACGGGCATTCAAAACCTACCCACTTACCGAGACAATGGATCAGCCGAGAAGGGAGGTACTTGCACACAGGTGTGGAACATTAGAGCTAGAGGCAATGCGTGAAATGTGAAGGCAGTGAGAGAGGCCTTGGATAAAATTAGATTGGCAGATGCACAACCCTTTCACACATAAAGAGGGGACTCGTGAAATGATAGGACAGGAGGATTACACTTTCACACAGACAATGCATGAAGTAAGAAGAATGGGTGCACAACACTTGCACGCACAGAGGCAACGCGTAAAATGCAAAGGGCCGGTGCACAGCACTTTCACACTGATGAAAGGAATGCATAGGGAATGAGACGGGTGGTTCTAGACTCCCCCTCGGCTCGCATCAAGAAGCAATGCACGAAATGAAAAGGATAGGTGGACAATACTTGCGAGCATACAGAGACAACGCATGAAATGACAGGGGCGCGCACACAGCATTTGCACAGCTACGGAGGCAATTCATGGAATGTGAAGAATAAGTGCACAGCATTTGCACACATTTAGTGGCAATGTGTGAAATGAGAAGGACATGTGCACTCACACATGTACAAAGGCGATGCCTGAAGCCTGGAGGTCACGTTTACAGAGCTTGTTTATAGAGAGGCACCGTGTGGAATCAGATGGACAGGTCACAGGTGAACAGCACTTGGACACACACAGAGGCAATGTGTGAAATGAGAAAGGGGCATGGCACTGTACACATGTAGAGAAGAAGCATGAAAGGAGAGGTAGAGGTGCACCACGCGTGCGCAGACATACAGGGGCAATGCGTGAAATGAGAAAGACAGGTGCATAATACTAGCACATATGTAGAGGCAGTACATGAAATGAGATGGACGGATGCATAGCATCTGAACACATATAAAGAAAATGCTTGGAATGAAGAACAGGATACTGCACCAGGGTTGATTAAGAAAGAGCATGCATAGAATTTGAGAAACATAACACACCTGTTATACATACATGGGGAGAGGGTAAGTACTGAAAAGATCAGGAGAACATGCTTCCTATATGAATAAAGAAAACTTTGTCTATCTGGTCAAGACTTTACAATAGGAACATTTAATTCCACAATCTATCAGGAGAATCTAGGGTGAGAATCACACTTATTAGCAAAAAGGCGAAAATGTTTCTTTGCTCACAGTTATCACACCTGAATCTATGCTTAAGGCGGCTATGTTCAGCTAGTCTCCTATCGTACACTGGTACTCCGTGTTTTCCTAGTACAGCCATAATCCAGCTGTGAAAATCAACACAGCCATCAAGAACAGATGAATGGGCAGGTGAAAGGAACAGTTAAAATTGTACCAGGATCATGTGTGTAACCCTTTTACTAAGCCACATAACTGTTTTAGAAGGCTAAAAGACATGGGAAAGTGGCTGCCACTGCCAGGAGGTTGATATGTTTCAGCGAAACATAAAGGTCATTAGGGATTCACTGCCTTCTTCAGGTTTGGTCACTTCTATGGCCCTGATTATATTTAGCAGAGAAAATTACGACCATTGCGCAAAGAGGAGTTTGTGCAGTGATCAGAAGTTCGGGTTGTTAAGTAATTACTTCATGGAGCATTTATCCTAGTGAGGAATATTTGCGGGGCTTGAGTCGAGGGTAGACGAGGGTAGACGCTGTCTACTCACTATTTTCAGAGGGTAGACGGTGTCTACCCTGCTGCAAAGCTGGCCGCTTTCAGCAGAGTCCCACCTTCGTTTCCTACTTTCACAGAAATATGCTGAACTCGTCCCAGTGTTATTTTCTGACACCGGGGCACTTTGTCTGCTCTTGTTCCGAGCAGCAACTAGCAGGCGGGGAAGGGCAGAGCTTTAAGTGGGATGAAAAAACTGGGGGGTCTCTCAAAGGGGCGTGGCCAAGGAATTAAGGGCGTGGCTTAAAACACGTAAGCTAAAAATCTGTGCTTTGCATTGTGTGTCGCCCGACTTGTATTTTGCTGTTTCTGTCATTGTATCCAGATATGTGATACAACAAGTGACATCATACCTACAACAAGTCAGGACTATTGGCTTTGTCAATGGTTGTTAGCTGCATAAGATAAATAAGCAGCAACTATGGCTTGTATATAATATTGAAAAAGCTTCCATTTAAAGCCCTGGGGACACCACGACCATGTTGCTGAAACACAGAGAAAATGACTCTCTTTAAAGGATTTCCCTTCCCCTACAACGCTCACCTGGCATGAGGTCATGCCGTAACTTCTCCACTAGTGAGAAGTGAGCAGTGCGAGTACGCGCACATCGATGGGCCTGCTGTCACTGCCGTCCGGGAAAAAACGGGCTGTCTGTGCCAGGGCACAAAACAGAGCCCGATAGAGACCCGTTTCGAGCCCCCTTTAAAAAACTGCCGGTGCTCAGCACCGGTGAGACCCGGCCCACTTAAAGCCCTGGGGAAGGGGCTTATCAGATTCCAGCTAGGCCCATAACAAAGGCCGAAGTTAAGCGTCCATTAGTTGTTAGAGTATCTTGGCTGGGAGCTATCCAGATTCTGACATCTAGATGCAATGGAGGGGAACAAATGCTCACATCTTATCACTTATCACTTCACAGGTACTTCAGAGAGAAATGCTTTTGACTTTGTTAAGTCCCTGTATAAAATAGATATATACAAAAAGAACAATTGATGGACAGAATGCAGACAAATGTCATACATTCACCCCAGTACAGAAATCTGGGCCTAAGTCCATCGTTTTTTTGCTCACCATGCCATTCCAGTTTAGACCCAGCCATATGCAAATCAGTCTTGACCCTGCGCCCAATGGGAACAGTCCAGCCCGAACTGCCAGGCCAGGTCCTCCCTGGACTGGAAACAAGCATCCTAGGACCGGTTTCGGGCTTTCAGCCCTCATCAGCCAGGATAGCTTGACTCCAGTGGCATGGAGAGCACGGGACCCACGTCTGGGCATACCCTTCCCACTCGGGGTGACAAATGCAAAAAGAACAATTGATGGACAGAATGCAGAACAATGTCATACATTCACCCCAGTACAGAGATCTGGGCCTAAGTCCATCGTTTTTTTGCTCACCATGCCATTCCAGTTTGGACCCAGCCATATGCAAATCAGTCTTGACCCTGCGCCCATTGGGAACAGTCCAGCCCGAACTGCCAGGCCAGGTACTCCCTGGACTGAAACAAGCATCCTAGGACCGGTTTCGGGCTTTCAGCCCTCATCAGCCAGGATAGCTTGACTCCAGTGGCATGGAGAGCACGGGACCCACGTCTGGGCATACCCGCCCCACTCGGGGTGACAAATGCAAAAAGAACAATTGATGGACAGAATGCAGAACAATGCCATACATTCACCCCAGTACAGAGATCTGGGCCTAAGTCCATCGTTTTTGCTCACCATGCCATTCCAGTTTGGACCCAGCCATATGCAAATCAGTCTTGACCCTGCGCCCAATGGGAACAGTCCAGCCAGAACTGCCAGGCCAGGTCCTCCCTGGACTGGAAACAAGCATCCTAGAACCGGTTTCGGGCTTTCAGCCCTCATCAGCCAGGATAGCTTGACTCCAGTGGCATGGAGAGCACGGGACCCACGTCTGGGCATACCCGTCCCACTCACTACATCACTGGATTCAAGCTAAACCCAGATTCTTGTGACTGGGGGTGAATGTTTGCATTGTCCAGCATTCCGTCCGCCAATTGTTTCTTTTGCATATGTCGCCCTTAGTGGAAAGGGTATGCCCAGACGTGGGTCCCGTGCTCACTACTCCACTGGATTCAAGCTAGCCTGGCTGATGAAGGTTGATGCCCTGAAACCGGTCCCAGGATGCTTGTTTCCGGTCCAGGGAGGACCTGGCTTGGCAGTTCGGGCTGGACTGTTCCCACAAGGAACAGGGTCAAGACTGATTTGCATATGGCTGGGTCCAAACTGTGGTGGTGTGGTGAGCAAAAGAATGATGGATTAACCACTTAACCGCGGCGGCAATTCCGCCGCGGTGCGGCGGTTTTATTGAGTGGGCGGGGCCGAGTCAGCCAACGGACGTGCGCAGCACTACGGAGGTAGTGCTCGCGACGGCCATTGGCTGACGGGCGCACGGAAGGGGATAAACCCAGATCCTTGTGACTGGGGGTGAATGTTTGCATTGTCCAGCATTCCGTCCATCAATTGTTTCTTTTTAAAATAGATATATATGCATGCACTGTAAGAATTTCAGATGTGTAGGTCGCCCCGATATTTAAACAAACAATTTAAACATCACTATTTTGTTTTATTTCTTTCATAGCGCTTTAGCATTACAGTAGTGCTAAAGCACTATGAAAGAATTAAAACAAAATAGTGGTATTTAATTTTGTTATTTGTGTATGTGTGATGAAAAGTGCTCTGACACCCTTCATTGGGATAAGAAGTGCCACTACTCATCCCAATGCAGGGTGTCAGAGCGCTTTACATCACACGTACAGATTCTACATTGACAATAAATCATGTGTGTACATCAATATAAAGGATGTATTACATAAGACAGTGAGGCTTACAAGATGTAGGAGCCCCATGTCCTTCATACCTCACTGTGCTATATTAAAGGATTATAATTTTTGAACTGCAAGTAACAAAACAATCTGTCTTAAAAGCAGTAACCCACTTACCCATTTTCATAAAATAAAAATGTAATCTGCGTGTCACATGATTTTCTTTGCAGAAGACATATTAACCCTCTATGCTACTATGATTGAAACCCAGGACTAGGAAAAACTCAGATCTTTCAAGCAAATACATTATCCTCCAGAGTTATCTTGCCCTTATTATTATTATTCCCTGAGATTTTGCTGGCACACAAAGATCTCTGCAGCAGGTGCGTTAACCCAATAAGATATTTTAAAATGCATACATTGCAACCAATTAGGCAGAGCAGATTTAATGCCACATTTCTCCCTGTTGCCAATTCTTTGTGGCAGGGTTTACAAAAATAAATGTATAAATTGAGGCCCAGAAGATGTGTCTGGGTTGTGTCAAATTTTGGCACAACCCCAATGCAAAATGTAATTTGTTAAATATTGTAATGCGATCAAATGTTCTCATGATAGACCTGCTAAACATATGTGAGGGCTTAAGATCTGATGTCACTTCTTGTGAGGTCATGGGTTGTGAGGCCACTTCCTGTGATGCCACATGCGATGTCACTCACAGTGATGTCACTTCCTGTGATGTCACACTGTTAGACCTTGCACCATTGGCGTGGGTCTCCCTTCCATTTTTTGCTGTTGCCTCCTGTGTTTTTGCTATGTTTTTGCTGGTCTAGATGCTTTGGGCACTTTGCCACTGCTATTCAGTGCCAAAGTGCAAGTGCTCCCTATTGTAAATTTTAGTATTGGATTAGTGACTCCATGATTGGCTTATTTGATTTACTTGTCAGACCCTAGTACAGTGCACCATGGGTGCCCAGGGCCTGTAAATCAAATGCTGCTGGTGGGCTTGCAGCACTGATTGTGCCACCCACAGAAGCAGCTTGTAAAATATGGCTCAGGTCTGCCATTGCAGAGCCTGTGTGCAGTCTGGGACTGCCATGTCGACTTGGCAAGTGCACCAACTTGCCAGTCCCTTAACCTTCTCTTTTCTACATAGTACTCACCCCTAAGGTAGGCCCAAGAGCAGGGTGCATTGTATGTGAAAGGTAGGACATGCCCTGATGTGTGTGGCATGTCCTGATAGTGAATTACAGCCAATTTCGTTTTCCACTATTGCAAGGCTATCTGTTCCCATAGGCCAGAATGGGCAGGTTGATTATAACATCTTATAATCCTAACTGACCCTAGGAACAAGATAGAAAAATTAAGTTTAGTATACCTGAACTCAGAATGTTAAAATACATCTTTTAGTGTGGGTGATTTTTACATTCTTTGTTTGAAAATACCACTTTCAGAAAGTAGGTATTTTCTTGCCTAACCATCCAGTATGCCTCTGCTAGGTTTGTGTATTCCATGTCTGGTTTGTAAGTGACAGGGGGCTGGAGAGGGCCTTGGCTCCAGCAGTCTGATGGGTCAGGGCTGGGCTGAATAGGACCTACATTGAATAGAGAGTAGGGAGCGGAGATATCCTTTCACTGGCCTGAGCCTTCATAGAATAGAGAGTAGGGGGAGGAGATTTCCTTTCACTTGCCTGAGCCTTCATAGAATAGAGAGTAGGGGGAGGAGATTTCCTTTCAGCTACCTGGGCCAGGTCTGCTTTCAACAATGCTGTCTCCACCTCCTGCCAGGAAGCTGCACCAGGGAGGACAGAACTGGTTTTGGATGGGCAAAGCCACTCTCTGCCTTCAGAGAACAAAGGATTTTGCAGTATAAATATTGGGGCCCAGACCCCAGAATTTTAGATCACTTCTGGGAATCAAGACGAACCCTTTGCCAAGGAGAGAAACCAAGGAAGCTGAAGTAGGAGACTGCCCCTGTGCTGGTTGCTGTTTGGGGTTGGCCTGCAGTGGTTTACTCATTGCCAAGGAAAGGAGAAAAGGAACTTTGTGTGTACTTTTACTATCTTGAGGAAGATCTCCAAGGGCTTGAAGCTGAGCTTGCCTCCTGTTCTGAAGTCTCAGGGACACAAAGACTTCACCACCAGCTCCCCCTGAATTTCCTTGCTGGGAATTCTGCCTGCAGAGAGGTTCCTGCTGTTGTTTTGGTCCCTCTGGAGACTGCGTGTCGCTGGGAGCTGGAAGCGCGACGGAACGAGGAAGAAGCGTGTCGCCGCCGCAGCAGTTGCCGTCGTATCGCCGAAGAAGCCTGTCGCCGCCGCAGCTGTTCGCCGTCGCATCACCGACGAAGCGTGTCGCATCACCGGAGAAGCGTGTCGCAGGGCCTGTCGCGGCTCAAGAGTCTACAGAGTTCGCCACACGGCCGTTGGGCATGCACGCATCGCATCCACGTTGTCGCATCGCATCAAAGACGCCATTTTGTCGCATCGCACCGGATCGTCGCATCGCGGCGCCATCTTGTCGCATTGTACCGGATCACAGTAAGAAACCGACGCATCACCTCCTCTCTGGTAAGGAACCGACGCATCACCTCCCCCAAAGCAAGGAACCGACGCTGCAACCCTTTTGTTTGTTTTGCGTTACGCATCCAAGGTACTTTGAGAGTAAAGTGTCGCATTTACCATCTACATTGAACTAAGCTATTTCTACCATTCTAATTCATATTTTTGATTACTGTATTGTGGGTTTTTATTGTTTGGTCTTGTGTTAAGTCTAGTAAAGATTACTTATTTTTCTAAACCGGTGTGGTGTCCATTTGTAGTGTTTTCACTGTGTTACTGAATGTGTTCACAAATGCTTTACACACTGCCTCTGAGATAAGCCTGCCTGCTCGTGCCAAGCTACCAAGGGGGTGAGCAGGGGTTATTTTAGGAGTGTAGCCCCCTTACCCTGACTAGAAGCAAGGGCCCCTACTTGGTCAAAGGTACCTACCTCTGCCAACTAGAGACCCCCATTTCTAACATTGGTGGTCAGCGGTGAGGATTCTGGACTTGCATTTGTGACTCATATACAGTGATTGGTGTACACTACTAGTGAGTGCGGACCATAACGCGAACACATACATTTTGGTAGAATTTTTTTTCCTTGGGACTTTTATTTTTGCTAGAAACTGCCAATCCTTGTTACCATGAGCAAAGCAGCATCCAACGCATCTATGGATCTACAATTTGAGGAAGAGAGGGTTGATACCTACACTGTGCCACAGCTTAAAACCTTCTGTAAAATATTTCAAATCCCTGTGAAAGGCATCACCAAGAAGGAAGAATTCCAAAAGGCGCTGAGGGCCTGGGTGGAATCTAGAAATGCTACTGAGCATCCTGAAGAGCCTAGGGAGGAGGCAGAGAATACAGATGGGCAGCAAGCTGGGCCATTGGGCCTGACCGGGGAGAAAGTACCTTCCAGGGCAGGCAGCAGTGTTTCTTCAAAGGGCCTGTCCCCATAAGAGCTGGAGGACAGGGAGAAGGATAGAATGCACAGGATGGAGCTAGCCAAGCTCAAACTGGGTGGTCAGATGGAATTAGAAAGCAAGAAGTTAGCCTTGGAAGAAAAGAGAATGCATTTGGAGCATGAGTGGATGTTGAGGGAGTTGGAGTTGAAAGCCAAGAGTTTAGAAATTACTCCCTCTGGTGGCAGCACACCATCCGTGCCTGTAGAAACAAGAGTATTCATCCCCAAAGATGTAATTAAGGAGTTCCACAAGCATGAAGATATTGGGCAATGGTTTAAGGCCTATGAAGTAGCTATGACCTCCCACCGGGTCCCTGAGAAGGATTGGGGAGCGGGGTTGTGGGGCGGTTTCTCAGTGATGGGCGGGACACCTTGTTAGACTTGCCCTCTGAGGACCAGAATTCCTACGTCCACATGAAGGAAGCCTTAATGACCAGGTATGGGTTGACCCCAGAGCTTTATAGACAAAGGTTTCAGAATTGTAAGAAACTGGAGTCAAGTACTTGGGTAGAATATGTGTCTTTTTTTGGGAGAGTATTGGATGGTTGGGTGAAGGATAGCAAAGTGAATGATTTTGAAGGGCTCTATAATTTGATTGCATGGGAGCACTTATCCAGTAATTGTTTTCCAGAGCTATGCCAGCACCTGATTGATAGTAAGCTGACTATCCCTAGGAAGCTTGCTGAGGAGGCGGACCGCTGGGTTAGTACCCGGGCCCACAAGGGTCATGTGGGAGACTCCGCCAAAGGTGGGCAGGGTCCCCAGCAGAAGAGTGGGGGGGACAAGGGTAAACAGAGGGAGTTCCAGAAAGGGCCCCAAAGTAATCCCCAAGGGAACCAAGGGAATGGTTCCCAGCCTCCCCCTGAGAAGAAGTCAGGGGCCCGACAGATAAGCCTGTTCAAAAGGGGCCCAAGAAATGTTATAATTGTGGCCAGGTGGGCCACTGCTTCTGGGATCCTAGGTGTCCCATGAAAGCGAATGCAGCAACCACTAGTGCACCACCCCGGCAGATGGCTAGTATAGCCCTGAGGGAGGAGTTGGGTGCCCAAGGTGGGTGGGGTCCCGCAGAGATGCCCCTAGTCTCTTTAGGAGACTGTGAGATGGTCCCCAGGACCCAGCTGCCTGATAAAACTAAGAAATACAGGCAGTGGGTGACCATCAATGGCCATAGGGTGGAGGCTCTGACAGACACCGGAGCCAGTGTGACAGCTGTCAGTTGTCGGCTGGTGTCTGAAGAGCAGGTGATCCCCCAAGCATTTTACCCTGTAGTTGCCGCTGACAACTCAGAGAGCCACTGTAAGGTGGCCCAGGTTCCCTTTGAGTGGGGGGGGTCTCAGGTACCTTTCAAGTAGCTGTGAGGCCAGCCATGCCTGTTGACTGTCTGCTAGGCAATGATTTGGAGAGCTCCTCTTGGGCTAAGGTGGAGCAAAGAGCTCATCTGGAGATGTTGGGTCTGCCTGAGTGGGCGTGAGTGACCACTTGGTCAATGGCAGCCAGTAAGGGTGTTCAAGAGGACCTGGAGCCTGAAAGAGTGGCCCAGGTGCCTGCCTTAAAGAGAAGAGGCAGGGGGCATGGGAAACCGGCCCCCAAGGTTCCCATGGTCCAGGACGAGGCAGACCTTGAGGGGGATGCCCTGGAACCTACAGAGGAGCAAGTAGCTAAACTGGGGGACCTGCCTGAGCTGACCCATTGGCAGCAGGAAGGAGGACCCTCCAGGGAAGAGTTCTGCAAGGAGCAGAAGAGGTGCCCTTCTCTTGTGGGTTTGCGGCAACAGGCCACAAACCAGGCAGCAGGTGATCAGTCTGGATCACATTGGATCTACTGGGAGAATGGTCTCCTGTATAGCGAGCCTAAGGTTGCTGAGCCTGGGTCAGCCCGTGTGCTGGTGGTACCCCAGTGCTTCAGAGCCTTCCTACTGGGTCTGGCTCATGATGTACCTTTAGCAGGACATTTGGGGCAAGACAAGACCTTTGAAAGGCTTGTCACCCACTTTCATTGGCCCCAAATGCGCAAGAGTTCAGATACTCATTGCAGGACCTGTCAGACTTGCCAGGCAAGTGGCAAGAGTGGGAGGAAGCAAAAGGCTCCTCTTCAACCGTTCCCTGTAGTCAGCACCCCCTTTGAAAGGGTGGGCATTGATATTGTGGGGCATCTGGATCCCAAGACAGCCATGGGCAACAGGTTCATCCTGGTCTTGGTGGACCATGCCACCCAGTACCCGGAAGCCATCACTCTCTGGACTGTGACGGCCCCCGTGGTGGGACGTGCATTGATGGGGATTTTCTCCCGTGTGGGGTTCCCCAGAGAGGTGGTGTCAGACCGTGGTACCAACTTCATATCTAAGTATATGAAGTCCCGGTGGCAGGAGTGTGGTGTAACCTACAAGTTCACCACTCCTTACCACCCCCAAGGTAATGGGCTGGTTGAGAGATTCAACCGGACCCTAAAAGGCATGATTATGGGTCTTGAGGAACCTATGAGGCGTAAGTGGGACGTCCGCTTGCCATGCCTTCTGTTTGCTTACAGAGAGGTGCCACAGAAGTCCTTAGGGTTCAGCCCCTTTGAACTGCTGTATGGTCACCCTGTAAGAGGACCTCTGAGTTTGGTAAAAGAAGGCTGGGAGAAAGCTCCCAGTAAACCTCCCCAGGATGTATATAGCTACATGCTGGCCTTCAGAAACCAAACTAGGAGTTTCAGGCAACTCGCTCAGGCGAATCTGGAAGCCAGCCAGGAGGAGATGAAACGGTGGTATGATCAGAATGCCACTCTGATCGAGTTTCAGCCTGGACAGAAAGTGTGCGTCATGGCCCCCGTGGAGCCTTGTGCGCTCCAGGATAAGTGGACCGGACCATTTGAAGTGGTGGAGTGCAAGAGTGATGTCACCTACTTGGTGGACTTGCGGTCTCCCAGGAACCCTTTGCGGGTCCTGCATGTAAACCGCCTGAAGCTCCACTTGGAGAGGTCCGAAGTGGGCATGCTCCTAGCAGCAGATGATGGAATGTAGGAGGAGACTGAGCCTCTTCCTGACCTCCTGTCTGCAAAAGAGCAAGATGGGTCAGTGGAGGGTGTAAACCTCTCTTCCACCCTGACCCCTGAGCAGCAGGATGACTGTCACCAACTGTTGGGACAGTTTCCTGATCTGTTCTCCCTGACTTCCGGTGTCACTGAGTGGTGTGTCCATGATGTAGACACTGGGGACAGTCCTCCTGTAAAGCACAAAACTTACAGAGTGACTGACAGGGTGAGAGCTTGCATCAAGGAGGAGGTCTCCAAGATGTTTGCATTGGGGGTGATTGAGTCCTCTAACAGCCCTTGGGCCAGCCCAGTGGTCTTGGTCCCAAAGGCTGCCACGCCTGGTGCCACACCCGAACTCCGGTTCTGTGTGGACTACCGAGGACTCAATTCAGTCACCAGGACTGACGAGCACCCCATCCCCAGAGCTCATTGATCGGTTAGGGGCTGCCCGGTACCTCAGTAAGTTTGATTTAACATCTGGGTACTGGCAGATCGCCTTAACTGATGGGGCAAAAGAGAGGTCAGTATTCTCCACACCAGATGGGCACTACCAATTCCGGGTTATGCCCTTTGGGATGAAGAATGCCCCTGTCACCTTTCAGAGGTTGGTCATCCAGGTGTTGGCTGGACTGGAAGATTTCAGTGCCGCCTACCTGGATGACATCGCAGTGTTCAGCGCCAGTTGGGAAGAACATCTGTGCCACCTCTGGGAAGTGTTGATGGTGCTGCGGAGGGCAGGCCTCACGATCAAGGCGAGTAAGTGCCAGATCGGGCAGGTTTCCGTGGTGTACTTGGGACACCAGGTTGGGAGCGGCCAGGTGGCGCCCCTACAGCCCAAGATTGATACCATCCTGGCTTGGGAACCCCTCAAGACCCAGACAGAGGTGAGCGCCTTTTTAGGACTCACTGGGTACTACAGGAGGTTTGTCAAGGGGTATGGCAGCATTGTTGCCCCCTTGACAGAGCTGACTTCCAGGAAGCAGCCCAAGAAAGTGAACTGGACTGACACCTGTCAGAAAACTTTTGATGCCCTGAAGACTGCCATGTGCACAGCGCCCGTGCTTCAGGCGCCCAACTTCTCAAAAGAATTCATTGCACAGACAGACGCTTCAGAGCATGGTGTAGGGGCTGTACTTTCACAGATGAATGAGGAGGGCCTAGACCAACCTGTAGCCTTCATCAGTAGGAAGTTACTTCCACGGGAACAGAGGTGGAGTGCAATTGAGCATGAGGCATTTGCTGTGGTCTGGGCACTGAAGAAGTTGAGACCATACTTGTTTGGGACTCACTTCCGGGTTCAGACAGACCACCTGCCCCTCAGATGGTTGATGCAGATGAGGGGTGAGAATCCAAAGCTGTTGAGGTGGTCCATTTCCCTACAAGGGATGGACTTCACGGTGGAACAACGCCCTGGTACAGAACACACCAATGCTGATGGTCTGTCCAGATTTTTCCGCCTTAGTGAAGAGAACTCCCAAGAGGTAGGGTAGTTCTCCCCACATTTCAGCTGGAGGGGACACGTGTTAGACCTGGCACCATTGGCGAGGGTCTCCCTTCCATTTTTTGCTGTTGCCTCCTGTGTTTTTGCTATGTTTTTGCTGGTCTAGATGCTTTAAGCACTTTGCCACTGCTATTCAGTGCCATAGTGCAAGTGCTCCCTATTGTAAATTGTTGTATTGGATTAGTGACTCCATGATTGGCTTATTTGATTTACTTGTCAGACCCTAGTACAGTGCACCATGGGTGCCCAGGGCCTGTAAATCAAATGCTGCTGGTGGGCTTGCAGCACTGATTGTGCCACCCACAGAAGCAGCTTGTAAAATATGACTCAGGCCTGCCATTGCAGAGCCTGTGTGCAGTCTGGGACTGCCATGTCGACTTGGCAAATGCACCCACTTGCCAGTCCCTAAACCTTCCCTTTTCTACATATTAGTCACCCCTAAGGTAGGCCCAAGGGCAGGGTGCATTGTATGTGAAAGGTAGGACATGCCCTGATGTGTGTGGCATGTCCTGATAGTGAATTACATCCAATTTTGTTTTTCACTATTGCAAGGCTATCTGTTCCTATAGGCCAGAATGGGCTGTTTGATTATAACATCTTATAATCCTAACTGACCCTAGGAAGAAGATAGGAAAATAAAGTTTAGTATGCCTGAACTCAGAATGTTAAAATACATCTTTTAGTGTGGGTGATTTTTACATTCTCTGTTTGAAAATACCACTTTTAGAAAGTAGGTATTTTCTTGCCTACCCATCCAGTATGCCTCTGCCAGGTTTGTGTATTTCATGTCTGGTTTGTGAGTGACAGGGGGCTGGAGAGGGCCTTGGCTCCAGCAGTCTGATGGGGCAGGGCTGGGCTGAATAGGACCTGCATTGAATAGAGAGTAGGGGGAGGAGATTTCCTTTCACTGGCCTGAGCCTTCATAGAATAGAGAGTAGGGGGAGGAGATTTCCTTTCACTTGCCTGAGCCTTCATAGAATAGAGAGTAGGGGGAGGAGATTTCCTTTCAGCTACCTGGGCTAGGTCTGCTTTCAACAATGCTGTCTCCACCTCCTGCCAGGAAGCTGCACCAGGGATGACAGAACTGGTTTTGGCTGGGCACAGACACTCTCTGCCTTCAGAGAACAAAGGATTTTGCAGTAAAAATATTGGGGCCCAGACCCCAGAATTTTAGATCACTTCTGGGAATCAAGACGAACCCTTTGCCAAGGAGAGAAACCAAGGAAGCTGAAGGAGGAGACTGTCCCTGTGCTGGTTGCTGTTTGGGGTTGGCCTGCAGTGGTTTACTCATTGCCAAGGAAAGGAGAAAAGGAACTTTGTGTGTACTTTTACTATCTTGAGGAAGATCTCCAAGGGCTTGAAGCTGAGCTTGCCTCCTGTTCTGAAGTCTCAGGGACACAAAGACTTCACCACCAGCTCCCCTGAATTTCCTTGCTGGGAATTCTGCCTGCAGAGAGGTGCCTGCTGTTGTTTTGGGCCCTCTGGAGACTGCGTGTCACCGCCGCAGCAGTTGCTGTCGTATCGCCGAAGAAGCATGTCGCCGCCGCAGCTGTTCGCCGTCGCATCACCTGAGAAGCGTGTTGCTGCCACAGAGGTTGCCGTCGCATCACCAGAGAAGCGTGTCGCAGGGCCTGTCGCAGCTCAAGAGTCTACCGAGTTCACTGCACGGCCGTCGGGCGTGCACGTATCGCATCCACGTTGTCGCATCACATCAAGGACGCCATTTTGTCGCATCACACCGGATCGTCGCATCACAGCGAGGCGCCATCTTGTCGCATCGTACCGGATCACAGTAAGAAACCGACGCATCACCTCCTCTCCGGTAAGGAACCGATGCATCACCTCCCCTACGCTGCAGTAAGGAACCGTCGCATCACCTCCCCCGAAGCAAGGAACCGACGCATCACCTTCCCTGCGACCCTTTTGTTTGTTTTGCGTTACGCATCCAAGGTACTTTGAGAGTAAAGTGTTGCATTTACCATCTACATTGAACTAAGCTATTTCTACCATTCTAATTCATATTTTTGATTACTGTATTGTGGATTTTTATCGTTTGGTCTTGTGTTAAGTCTAGTAAAGATTACTTATTTTTCTAAACTGGTGTGGTGTCCATTTGTAGTGTTTTCACTGTGTTACTGTATGTGTTCACAAATGCTTTACACACTGCCTCTGAGAGAAGCCTGCCTGCTCATGCCAAGCTACCAAGGGGGTGAGCAGGGGTTATTTTAGGAGTGTAGCCCCCTTACCCTGACTAGAAGCAAGGGCCCCTACTTGGTCAAAGGTACCTACCTCTGCCAACTAGAGACCCCCATTTCTAACACACACGCAGAGATGAAACTTTCTGTGATGCCACACGTGGTGATGTCACACCCATTCTGCCTAACTTGGTGAGTCCCCCACTTCATTTCTTAGGAATTGAGCCCTGGATATTTGCCACTTGTGATAATTTCCATACCCTCCCTGCAATTTTCCCTTGACAGATCTCACCATGAAACAAGCATTGGCATAGCCAATAGGTCTCGCCTTTGGGACTTTATAAGTGTTTAGCCAGAGATATTGACTTTGTCTATGTCTTTAAGCTGTGTTGTAGAGAAGTGTGCAGCATGCTGATAAGTTATAATAAAGAAGTGTCAGAAGCATTTTTGTTACCTTATATATGACCAAGAAAGCATTCTGTACAACTGAACGACCATATTAAAAAAGTATTAACAATAAATAATGTCTTGAGTTTTTTTTGTCCTTGCAATGCTGGCAACTTCTATCTGCCTGTTCCAATGGTTGCTTGTTATGGGGGGGAGGCATAAATAACGGGAGGGTGAAGGTTGGGAAATAGTACCTGTATAACAACACTAGCAGCGGACGGCTGCTAAGGGAGAATCAATAGATGCCAGATTCTGAGGGCAGACTGAGATGGTGCTGAGTAATGCTGAGGTGGTGGTGGTGGTGGTGACTAGTGCGGAGGTGCAGAGGTGATGCTCAGGTGATGCTGAATGATACTCAGGTCTTGCTGAGTGATGCTGAGGTGGTGGTGACCTGGTGCAGAGGCAATGCTGAGTGATACTGAGGTGGTGCTGAGTGATGCCTAGGTGGTGCTGACTGATGCTGTGGTGCTGAGTCATGCGGAGGTGGTGGTGCTGCACTGGTGCTCAGGGGGTGCAGAGCTGGTACTCAGGTGGTAGTGAGTGATGCTGAGTTGGTGCTGTGCTGAGGTGGTGCTGCACTGATGCTGAGGTGGTGCTGTGCTGATGCTGAAGTGGTGCTGTGTTGGTGCTGAATTGCTGCCGAGGTGGGGCTGCGCTGGTGGTGGTGCACTGATGTGGAGATGGTGTTATGCTGATGCGGTGTTATGCTGATGCAGACATGGTGTTGCGCTGGTGCTGAGGTGGTGCTGTGTTGGTGCTGAAGTGGTGCTGCGCTGGTGCTAAGGTGGTGGTGGTGGTGGTGCACTGATGAGGAGGTTGTGCTGTACTGATGCTGAAATGGTGCTGTGATGGTGCTGTGTGGATGTGGTGCTGAGTGATGCTGATGTGGTGCTGAGTGATGCTGAGGTGATGCTGAGTGAAGGTTTGGTGTAGCTCAGATGATGCTGAGTTGGTGCTGCACTGGTGCACTGATGCTGAAGTGGTGCTGTGCTGATACTGAGGTGGTGCTGTGGTGGTGTTGAGTGATGCTGAGAAGATGCTGTGCTGGTGCTGAGGGGGTGAGTGATACTGTGGTGGTGCTGAGTGATGCTGTGGTGGTGCTGAGTGATGCTGTGGTAGCACTGAGTGATGCTGTGTTGGCGCTGAGTGATCCTATGGTGGTGCTGAGTGACGCTGTGGTGGCACTGAAAGACGCTGTGGTGGCGCTGAGTGATGCTGAAGTGGCACTGAGATCCCGCTGAGTGATGGTGAGGTGCCGCTGAGTGAAGCTGTGGTGGCGCTGAGGGACCCTGAGGTGGCACTGAGTGAAGCTGAGGTGGTGCTGAGGTGGCGCTGAGGTGGCGCTGAGCGATGCTGTGGTCACACTGAGTGATGCTGTTGTCACGCTGAGTGATGCTGTGGTGACGCTGAGTGATGCTGTGGTGGCGCTGAGTGATGCTGAAGTGGCGCTGAGTTATGCTGTGGTGGTGCTGAGGGATGCTTTGGTGGCACTGAGTGATGCTGAGGTGGCTCTGAGTGATGCTGAGGTGGCACTGAGTGATGCTGTGGTGGCACTGAGTGATGTTGTGGTGGCGCTGAGTGAAGCTGAGGTTGCGCTGAATGATGCTGTGGTGGTGCTGAGTGATGCTGTGGTGGAGCTGAGTGATGCTGCTGTGGCACTGAGTGATGCTGAGGTGGAGCTGAGGTGGCGCTGAGTGATGCTGTGGTGGCACTGAGTGATGCTGTGGTGAAGCTGAGTGATACTGAGGTGGCGTTGAGGTGGCGCTGAGTGATGCTGAGGTGGCGCTGAGTGATGCTGTGGTGAAGTTGAGTGATGCTGTGGGGGCGCTGAGTGATGCTGAGGTGGCGCTGAGTGATGTTGTGGTGGCGTTGAGTGATGCTGTGGTTGCGCTGAGTAATGCTGTTGTGACGCTGAGCTATGCTGAGATGGCGCTGAATTATACTGAGGTGGTGCTGATGAGTGCTGAATTGGTGCTGAGGTGGCACTGAGTGATGCTGAGGGGGGGCTAAGTGAAGCTGTGGTGGCGCTGAATGATGCTGTTGTGGCGCTGAGTGATGCTGAGGTGGGGCTAAGTGATGCTGTGGTGGCACTGAATTATGCTGTTGTGGCGCTGAGTGATGCTGAGGTGGGGCTAAGTGATGCTGTGGTGGCACTGAATTATGCTGTAGTGGTGTTGAGTGATTCTGAGGTGGTGCTGAGGTGGCACTGAGTGATGCCGTGGTGGCGCTGATTGATGCTGTGGTAGCACTGAGTGATGCTGAGGTGGCATTGAGGTGGCTCTGAGTGATGCTGTGGTGGTGCTGAGAGATGCTGTGGTGGCATGGAGGGATGCTGAGGTGGCGCTGAGTGATGCTGTGGTGGTGCTGAGTGATGCTGTGGTCAAGCTGAGTGATGCTGAGGTTGCCCTGAGGTGGCGCTGAGTGATGTAGAGGTGGCATTGAGTGATGCTGTTGTGACGCAGAGTGATGCTGTGGGGGCGCTGGGTGATGCTGAGGTGGTGCTGTGGTGGTGCTGAGTGATGCTATGGTGGCGCTGAGTGATGCTGTGGTAGCACTGAGTGATGCTGAGGTGGCGCTGAGTGTGGTGCTGGTGCTGAGTGATGCTGAGTGATGCTGTGGTGGTGCTGAGTGATGCTGTGGTTGCGCTGAGTGATGCTGAGGTGGCGCTGAGTGATGCTGAGGTGGCGCTGAGTGATGCTTAGTTGGCGCTGAGTGATGCTGAGTTGGCGCTGAGTGATGCTGTTGTGTCACTGAGTGATGCTGTGGTGGCGCTGAGTGATGCTGAGGTTGCGCTGAGTGATGCTGAGGTGGCGCTGAGTGATGCTGAGGTGGTGCTGAGTGATGCTGCAGTAGCACTGACTGATGCTGTGGTGACGCTGAGTGATGCTGTTGTTACGCTGAGTGATGCTGAGGTGGTACTCAGTGATGCTGAGGTAGCACTGAGTGATGCTGTGACCTAAAAAGGAACTGAGGAAGAGATTGAATGTGGAGTGAAGAGATGGTGTGAGGGTTCACTCTGTAACTTGCATGTCAGAGCCTTCGATCCCAATCTATTATATCTTTACAAATCTGGTGCTGCTCTCCCATTTCACGCAGCACAGTGCAGCTACACCACTAACTGCACTGTATTGCGTGAAATGTTAGCAAATATGCCCCTCAATGATGTGGCACAGGTGTAACGACATACATGCTGTCTTGGACCTTGCACTCTGCTGCCTTTGGGCCAGGGTCGCTCCTGAAATAACACATACATTTCAACAGAGTATCACTGTTTGTTAAAAAAGGCTCATTTTCAACAAATGATGGAGCAATCCATCCAAGGACGCAGTACCGAGCATTTGTCTGGCAGGTCACAGTACACTAGAGGATTCTGGGATTAGTGCACACCGTAATGTAATTTTAATTATTTCTTATTGTGCTCTTCGTTCTCCATTAACTGGAAAAGGTGAAACGAAAACTTTATAGAAACGAGTTACAATAAAATGAACTCCCTCGGTTCATAGGCGATGCCTTCTTACCAGTTTAACCCACAATCGGCTCTTGAAGTGCTTCTGCCTCGGGGCCTTGGGCACCGCAGAGGTCGCAGGAATGACAGCAGCGCCTAGAGGTGGGCGAGCAGCACATGAACAGGGCGAGCGCAGCCAGAGCCGAGCCAAGGGCCTGCCAGAGCCGTGCACAAGCCGAGCCCTGGAAATGTCTGCCATATGCCTCATACAACAAACATCACGCAATATATGATGAAGTCTATTTGTTTAACATGTGGAAGCTTTTTCATGAATACCTCACATTACAACAATGCACTGAGAATTACTTATTAAAAGTCATAGTTTTTAAAAATGAACTTAGGACGACTCCTGCCCCTGCCCCCACTCTTGTGACAGTGTCATTAGTGAACTAAAGGCAGGGCAGTCGTCATGTGACCCCCGCATGTGGCGCAGATTGCTATGGAAAGCCCCATTATAGTCAGTGCTACTGGAATTATGCGCATGTGCGGCTGCTGAGTTTTTTTTCATAATTACAGATATGCTGCATTTTTCACATAATCCACCATCCACTGCATAATCTGCAGATTTTAACAAAAAAATGATGTTTCTAGCTAAAACAGTTCAAAAGTTACTAAGAATGCATGGCACGTGTAGCCCCGCTGTGGGAGTGACGAGCGAGGGGGGCCTTTACCTCGATGAAACGAACCACTGATGTTTTATTTTGTCATCTGATGAAAACACAGATATTTTATAACAGTTATCACAAGAATTACTGAGAATTTGTACCGTGAAAATGCCATGGAATTTATGACGTCTTTTGTCAATATTCTCAAACAACAACTTCAGTTTGCGTTTATACACAACAAGAGATCGGTTGCTCACACGTCACAAGGCTGGAATGTCGGCTCCTCTTCAAAGCGCTTTGTTTTTAAATTGGCTTTAGATCTCAGGCCGAGGACCCCGCCCAGGATAAAGTCGCCTTCTCAGTAATATCTGCCTGTGACCGGGGCTCTGGACGCGCACCCGCCGTCAGCCGTGTGGCTGCACACCTCTGGAAACCAGAGGACCTTGACAAGCTGCAGCGGCAGGGAGCTGAGGTGGAGGGGGGGCATATTTGTGGTGGGAGCGGGGGTGCAGGGATGGCTCTCACTGGCGGAGACCTGTGAGGTGCCAACAAATCTGGCGAGGGTCAAGCGGCGCTCTCCCCAAGCCCGGGTGTGCCGGCTCCGGAGTGCGTAAAGCTGCGCCCTGGACCCAAGGCACACGCAGGGACCCGGGCACTGACCGTAGGCAGAGGGTTGCTTGTGACCCACCAACAGACACGGCTGAGGTCCACTCCGCCCTGCGCAAAGGTCCTCGCTCAGACTGGTGGCCAGGGGTGGTACAGTGAGCCATGCGCCAGGGCTGCCTGGCCGATGGTGGCACAGGACACAGTGAGCCGCGGCCCAGGGCTGCCTGGAGGTGACCGAAGGTGGCACAGGACACAGTGAGCCGCGGCCCAGGGCTGCCTGGCCGATGGTGGCACAGGACACAGTGAGCCGTGGCCCAGGGCTGCCTAGCGGTGATCGAAGGTGGCACAGGACACAGTGAGCCGCCGCCCAGGGCTGCCTGGCCGATGGTGGCACAGGACACAGTGAGCCACAGTCCAGGGCTGGCTGGCGGTGACCGAAGGTGGCACAGGACACAGCGAGCCGGGCCCCAGGGCTGCCTGGCAATCCCGAATGCAGGGGGTCTATTCATAGGAACGTTTAGGTGAAGGTTCTGCCCAGCCGTCCCCTGCCTCCTATTACAGCATTCAGCTTCACTGAAGAAGAGGGCTCATTTTGAGCCTGGCCGTTTTTAACTCTGCCCCTCAGAGGTCCGGCTCGAGGGATCTCTGAGGAGCACAGGTGTGCTGCAGGCCTGGGCTCATGGTGCCAGTCTAACCTTGGAGGGTAGGACCCCACAGGCGCCACCTGTTAGCAAAACAAACACTTTTTACCAGCATTGGCCCCACACCAGGGGCCAGGGAGGAGGGGGGCAGTGATGGGGCCTCAGAGAAGTGCACGGGGGAACGGTGAAGGTGGCCACACATGGCCTGTGTACAACCATTTCCATCACCCTCAGGGTTTCGTGTGGAGGGGGCAGGAGCCCTCGGCGTAGTAGTTTCACATTAAAATGCACTGTCAAACAAATGAAATTGATGTTATCCATTACACCGATTGGAACCAATTGTTAACTTTCACTGCGGTTGTATGGGTAACAAGCATTTGCAATGCAAAAGGACTCGCATTTACGCGAGACCTATTGCATTGCAAACCGGAGTGCCGGCGGGCGAGAAGGCACGAATAACGGGAGTGCGGGGTAGGGCGAGAAGGCACGGACTGTGGGAGGGGCGGAAGAGGGAAGAAAATAGTGCTCACAATCAAAATAAAACATACTGTGCAACACTCGAAGTAAAGGGGCCAGTAGCCATGGAAGGATACAAATGACGACATGGCCATCATAAGGAGGGACTAACAAGCCTAAAAGCAATCGGAAGGCAGCATTTAGGAACAACAAAGACACAAGCCAATGAAAAAGATGGGCGGAGCTTTCACGGAGCTTCCACTCCATATTGAATACTGCATGCCTCGCAAAGCGAGCAGCGCATGTGCGCTGCCGCTATAGGCTCAACCTAAAAAACAATGGTGAAACCTATTGCAGAACACAGAAAGAAAAAAAAACTTGTGGAATTCAGCGGGGATACATTCTGATTCCCCATGGTATGCCTCAATCTGGCTTGGCAGATTTGGAATAGAAAAGATATTTACTGCACTCATTAAATAACCCACACTGGGACATCGTTACTTACCAGGTGCAGTAAATGCCCCCTATTTTGAACTCCTCATGATCAAGGCCTCTTTATTAGCCTTTCAAATATATTAGTTTATGAGGTACCATTTCTTTTATCTCCAGCTGGCCCTGCCGTCTGGCATCCCAGAGTCTGCAAAGTATAAGGCTGCCCTCCTTGAGCCCACTTTATGACAGAGAGAGCCGTGGGGGCTCTTTACTCTGTAGCCTAAGATTATCTTTTACCAGAGATAATAAACTTCCGAAAATCCTTATAATTTGTCATTTCCTTACTTTACAGTGGGTGGTTGGGACAGAACTTCTTGCCACGAAGTGGGCCTTTAACTTTTGCTCATGTGTGCCTGTTCAGGACACTCTATATTTGCTCCTACGTGTGGCATATTGGCCTATTTGAAACTGGCTGCCCAGTCCGGCCAATGCTGAGGTGCTATTCTTAGGCGCCAAGTTGGCGGGGCATCTTACCACCCATGCTCACCATCCCCATGCTGTCTGCTCTTTGTGAATTTTCCCTCACCTCGCCTTCGAGCTGTGGGTATAGGGTGACAGGGGAGGCAGGCACCGTCTTGAGTAATGCTATTGCTCCCTGGCCCTGTGTTTGGTTATGCTCCGGGCCTTTAAAGTATGCTTCTTCTGCTAGTCCTTCGCACCCGCTGCTATGAACGGCTCTTTGCGGGTAGTTATTCATCCGCTAGTACAAAAGGATAAAGCTGTCTTGTTTATTTTAAATGTTTGCACTTTGTCTGTGTAGGATTTCCGACAGTGGAGCAGGCGGGTCGCTCTCGTCAGCAACAGGATGTCCCCCCCACCTCCTGACTATCAATTGAGCGGCAGAGCGGCAGAGCAGCAGTTTGGCCGACAGGGTACTCTGCCACGCTTGTGGCAAAGTACCCTGTCAGCAAAACTCTAAATCAGGTTCTAAGTCATATCTTGCCTGATTGGATGTGTTGTCGGCCTTCCTCAGCCAATCTAGACAAGCCGTAAAATTCTAAAATTCAGGGGAACATTGATCGGAAATCACACAGCGCAGCAAGCCACCTTGCTGTGCTGTGCTGCATGATAGGGAAAGGGCAGGAACGTGCCTTATTTAACATTATACAGTGCATTCCTGTCTATTCCTTGCGCTGGTTCACAATGTGCTGTCAAGCGCCAAAGCAGACACCCTTGCACCATGATACGAGGCTGCCTGCTTTGTACGCAGGATTGAATTTGGGCAGGGAGGGACACCTTCCTGCACTAAAACAATCCTGAGGCATTTTCCTCTTCCAGTGTGTGCTGCAGAAGGCAGCACACACAGGAAGAGGAACAAATGAGGGGAAATAAAGATATTTTTCTTCGTTATGCCTCACCTGGGATGGCGTAGCATTTTGATGCATTCCCAGGTCTACCAGTAATGGTAAATCTGGGAATGCACAAAAATCCATGGGTGGATGCGAGAGAACACCCATGCTCCACCCATGGAACACCTCCCTGGGGCATTGTAACGCAGCGCAGCGATTTACACTGCGTTGCGTCACTCTAGATTTACAAGCCACTCAGCCACGCAAGGTGGCCTTGCTGGCTTGATAAATCTAACATAGTAGTTGTGCTGCTTTTGCACCCCGTTGCGTGGTGCAAAGACGAAACAACTCTTTGATAAATATGCCCCTCAATCTACACGATTTGCATTTTAGCTGAAAATTCTGCTCTGCAGGGCTGGAGTGAAACCTACAAACAGCCTTTGACAATTTTTCCTCACCATCCTCACATTGAAGCAAAATGTCTCTTCGTCTTCAGGGGGTGTCAATGGGATTCTTCACCATGATTCTTTTTTGTAAATAGGGCCACCCACACCATTTTTAAATCATTTAAATTTTGCCAGACCATTTCTCAAAGAAAGTGCTAAAATGCCATAGAGTTCACAAGCAGTTTTGAAACCCTTACTCATTAAATATTTTAGCACTTCAGGAAGCATTATTTCTTTGCAGCAGCAAATTTGTGTGTGCCTTTATGAAAATTGTTTGCAGGTTTCTCAGGGCTGCTTTCAGCAAGAAATGGAGTAAATATATTCCCAGCATATAGAACCCTGCATGCAGGACATGTCCTCTAGCTCACCAGCGGGTTTCCTGTGTTCTGTATGGCCAGTGCAGCCCTGGAACACTCAAATCCAAACTCTAACTGTGGAGTTGTGTTTTCTCTGCTCACAGATGAGAACAATTAGTAGCATATAAACAGGGCCGAACTGGGAACATAAACCGGCCCTGGCAAAGAGCTCGGTCAGCCACGGGGGAGGAGAGGGAGGTGCTAGCGGAAAGTTTGTGCCACTTTTGTTGCTGGGGGCCGACATTGCAGCTACGCTGCAAAACTGGCTCCCGGTAATAAAAACGCCCACCCCCCCCCAGGCCCGCACCCTGGCGGCCCACCGGGGAAACGCCTGATGCCCGCTACAGCCAGTCCTGCCCTGCATATAAAGGGTGCAATGGATCCTAATGAAAGGTAAGAACCGCTCCCCAAGCTTAAAGAGTGCCATAGTTGGGGTACAATGAGCGCCTAATACCCAAGACCCCAGTGCCTCTACCACTTTCGCACTAATGGGCCCCTGACAGCATATTTGTTTGCTGTTTAGACTTAAAGCATAATTAGTGTGGAGGGGCACTGCTCCATTCTGTACTGTTGTACAACAAGTTGGCTCAAGTGAGGAACAATTAATGAGATGATTCCTCATTTCATTGTGCTTGTGGTGACGAAGGTAGGCCCCTTGTTTTATTAACTTTCTTAGATGCTTTGCTCACTGAAAGTTCACTGAAAAGCAAAGATGCATAATCCTCAAACTACAAGAATAGATTCTGGGAACAATAAAGAAAAGGGAGGACTATTAGCATTTTACTAATGTATCATGTTTGATTTTATTTGCTTGTACTTTGTTGTTTACAATTTTCCTTTTGCAAACAAGAAAATAAAGAAAGAAATAAAGAAATTAAGTGTCTACAGGAGCTTAATGATTAAAGTTTATACATTTCTGCCCTCTGCTAAGACTTTTAACAGTGGTTAAAGACATTCCTTGGCGTGCTAACTGCTATTAATTTGCCATCAACCGAACTATGGGTCCACGTCAAAGGCAAGGGAGCATAATGAGGGAAAGTGCAGTTAACAATGGTTAATGCCCAGCAGCATGTGGAGAATCTGGCTGTTAGTACCCACCTCCCCCTAATCTTGCCTAACACGGGTAGACAAACCGGTCCATTGTCCCTGTCTACACTACCTCCCTTCTTCGCGTGCTCATGAAACTTAAAAAGCCATACAATTGTATTAAACATGCCAATAATAATATACCATCACATTTTAAAATATCAATAATTCCAAAATCGAAAGCTCCATTAGTATGGATAACAGGATGAAGACTCCATCTTATTTAGAGTTTGGCAGATGCAGGACATTTAGCAAAAAGCAGATGATGCCCCCTCAGCCCTATATAAGGGCTTATTTACAAGCCCATTGCCACGCCGGTGCGCCACTTTTTTTAATTCACCGGTGGGGCAATGGACTTGCCCATGTTAACAGGCTATGTTAAGTCACCCTGCATGACTTTTCATGGCCTTGTAAATATGCTTCCATTTCATGCATTACTCTGAATGAAAGGGGCATTCCATGGTTGTTGCTGTGTGTGTTCTTATGCAACATCCCTGTACTTGACGCATCCCCAGATTTTCAACAATTTGTAAAACTGGGAACAAGTCAGAATCCTACGCCCCCCCAGGGAAGGTGTAGGAAAGGTGCAACCAAGAGAAGTACTTTTATTTCTCCTCGTTTTTTTTCCTCTTTCTATGTGTGATGCATTCTGCAGCACGCATAGAAAAAGGAAAATGCCAGTAATTCTTGTTTTTGTGCAGGAAGGTGTCCCTTTTTGCACAAAAACTATCACCTCCACAGCGCAGGCACCCTTGCAAAATGACACAAGGGTGCCCACACTGGTGCATGGCAGTCAATTGTGTGCCAGCGCAGGGGAAAGCACAGGCATGCGTCGTATTGTTGTTAATACGATGCATTCCTGTGCTTTGAAAATGATGCAGCACGGCACAGCTAAATGGCTTGTGGTACTACGCTGCATCATATTCTTGTAGATGAGGCCCATAGTGTGCATAGAGGCACTATATACACTAAATAGCGCCTGATGCTTTTTTGGCGGATGTTCTGCATCCAGCAACCTGAAATCAAGACCCTTAGACTTTAAAGACATAACTTTATGGCAGTGTAATAATAGGTGCTCTGCAGTTTCAACATCTCTATTACACAACTTGGATACCCGTCTTAAGTAGGGCAATCCCTGCATGTACATTTTAGTAATTCATACTGTCTCAAATGACGAGAGCACCAGTATAGTTCAAAATATCTTGTTTTAAATGTATTATTACCCAAGGCTGGGAGATCAGCCTTCACTGAAATCTGATTAATGTGATCTCCAGAGCCTTTTAAAATTTTGTTGTACTAATGAGTGGACCATCAAAAGCAGGGCCGGATCTAGGGGTGCGATCGGTGCTACTGCACCGGGCGCTGACTTCTGAGGGCCGCCGTGTTTTCAAGTCCAATAAGGTTTGAAAAGCACCTGCTGCTGCATTCCTTGCCTCCAGCAATTTTCAGGCAACCATAAAAATGTCAAGATAACTCAGGTGACTGATGGACCTGCTGCAGAGAGATCAGAGTTTTGTCTAGTGGAATTTTGACTCATCATAAAGGTGGGCAGTAGGTTAAAATGCCTGCTGCAAAGCACGTGTAATATGCAGCTCACAAAGTGCATACAATGTATGTAAGTAGGTCTGTGTGTTACTGCTTCTGTCAGAGAGACCCTTTTGTTACTTGCAGTTTACAAGTTTGAATCCTAATATAGAACAGTGAGCTATTAACTTTCACCAAAGAGCTGCATGCAAACTGCAAGGTATAGGTTAGAGCGTTATGATTTTTTTCCAAGTCTTTCATTATCTTAATGTTGTAAAAAGGGTTGAACTGGGTAGAAATCAATTCTTATTAGTAAAGCCAACCCTCAACTTTAGTGTTACATTTTAAATTCTGAGTTTGTGCTTCTTCAGACCAAACACTCTTAAACTATACTGTCTACCAGTAGAGATGATTTGTGACTCTTACACCTTGTAGTCCTCTGTCTGATGTAACATTTCCTATACACTGATTTATACACTTATGATTAATTTTCTCTGCTTAATGTGTATGTGATGTAAAGTGCTCTGACACCTTACACTGGTATGAGTGGCGCTATAAAATAAAAGAAATGCGTGAGAGAGTGGTTATTGAGACTTGAGAGGCACTGTTAAAGGGTTGTAGTGAGGGTATCCGTGGTGATGGTGGTCATTGCGGGCACTGACAAAAATTGTCGCACCGGGCGCCACCAGCGCTAAAGCTGGCCCTGATGAAAAGTGATCATTAAATTTAAAGCAATATTCACAAAATTGTTAAATGCAAAGTTGCTACACTGCACCTGGATTGGTAAAATGCTTTAGTCATTTTACAGCTCTGCATGGATGGTACTAGCTAATCCTAAGCTTAAAAACTTTGCTGTAGAATTGGCAAAAGACTGTCCTTTTCTAGCTCGGTGTGGATGGCACCAGGGCTGGTCTGGCCGTAGCGGGAACCGAGCACTTCCCCGGAGGTCCGGAGGCCGGTTTTGTGCCTGTGGGGGCTGGTTTTGTCACTGGGGACCGGTTTTGCAGCAATGATGCAATATCAGCCCCCTGTAAGAAAAGCGGGAGCAGTGCTGCTTTCCAGCACCCCCCCCAAATCCCAGGGCCGGTGGCTAAGCAATCTGCCAGGGCTGGTTTCTGTTCTCAGTCCAGCCCTGGATGGCACTTTGCTAATCCTATGCTTAAAAACATTGCTAGAAAAACAGACATTTGAGGTGAGCAGATTCAGACTGTCGCTGATGTTGTAGAGTGCTCTATATAGGAGCTGCTTTCCACCTAAATGTGGGTACTACCCAGAGTTCTCTGCTTTTTTGTGTGTGTATATATATATATATATATATATATATATATATATATATATATACACATACACATATATGTGCATGCATAAGGAAGGGACACCTTCTAACACAAAAACAATCACAAGAGACATTTTTCTCTTTCTATGTGTTCTGCAAAATGCAGCACATATGGAAAGAGGAAAAACGAGGATCAATGTAAACATTTCTCCTCGTTACACCTGCTCTAGGAAGGCAAAAGGTTTTGGCGCTGCCCCAGGTTTACGAGATATTGTAAATCTGGGGCAGCGTCAAAGTCCATGGGTGTTGCCTGGGAACACCCACAGTAACACCCATGGAACACCTCTTTGACGCAGAGTAAGGCAAGGCAGCGACTCGCTCTGCTTTGCTTACTCCATATCTACAAGGCCAAGAAAAGCCACGCAGAGTGGTTTTACATGGCCTTGTAGATATGGCTAAGCCCTTTGTGCCACCAGAACGTCACAAAAAGTGACGTTCCAGAGGCACACAGGACTTGTAAAAATGCCCCTTAGTATTGGAGTGTTGAGGTTTACGGATACGTTTGATTACTTGTTCAGTTGTAGCTTTCAGTTAGGTCTTTGTTGGAGCCAAAGATTTAAACTTTGAGACAGAATTTGCAGAGTTGTCAGGGAAACATCAATAGTTAATGGAAGCATTCTATGCACCCTCATTGGCTGAGTCAATATTAGCATTACATTCAGGATGGCAACATAGCATTATATCTCATTATAGAGGGTTGGACAAGTCAATAAATACACTGTCCACGAGTTATGTTCCTGAGCTGCCAAAAAGGGCCTACAAAAGGAGAGGGCATTTAACGACTAGTATTGCATAAGTCAGAATGGGCATAAAACTATGAGACCATTTAACCCAGTCAGGGCAAAATGTTCTAAATCACACACACACACAAATACTGGATTGTTGGAGCAGAACGGTTATACCAGTCTATATGCTGAGTACTACTGCATTCTCAGCACACACTCTTGGAAAGTCTAATGTTTTAATTTCTGTTAAATACCACTCACCTTAATACTGATCATTTAATTACAGCATAGGTATTTGAGTTAGCTCGGGGTGTAGCCTTGTAACCTGCAGTGGGTGCCTTAATCCACCCACCAATCTTACCAGCACTAGCAATGTTAGTGTAAAAGGTGTGAATTCAAGTAGAGAGACTAGGAAAACATTCACTCAAATTCCCACCCTGGTCTCACCTTTGCACACAGATGTGAGGTTCTCTAGCAGTTCCGTGCATAGAATGTAATGGAGGCAAAGGTCTGTTGTGCAAAAGAGCTCGAATCTATTTGCCTCCAGCCAAGCCATTAGCCCACTGCATTGGACCACCTGAAAACAACAGGACATAAATATGGAGACCTGAGAAATCTGAAACCTTTAGCATGGGTAACAGCATTAGTGGACATCACATTACCTTCCTTTGGAACTCAATGATATCTCATGAATTTTCGCTACTAAAAATGACATAAATGCCCACAATGAAGGTAAAATTATCAAAATAGTTTGTAAGTTGTAAAGAAAGTTGAAAAGCATTACCTAAAATATCACCAAATGCATACAGGCATAAAATGACCTACAAACACCATAAAAACATCTTTATGCCACGCACCGAGACATGCAAATCTCACTATATATTTTCCCAGATAGAATAATAATGAAGTTCATCACATTTTTGAACCAAACAGAAAAACATGTCACAAGGTGTCTTTTGCTTTAGACTTGCTAATTAGCAGATAACACATAGAGATAAGAGCAGTAGGCATTTTTACTAATTGTAACGTATCTGAGTTTACATAACATTAATAGGAGTAGGCATTTTGTAATTGCTATGTATTTGAGATTATATGAAATTAATATTGCTTAATCAATTAATTTGAAGTCAAAACATTTCTCTGTCATTTATCTTTTTAGCTCGAATGTCACTATGATTGTTTTATTTTATTGCTTGGGTGTACATATATTGTTTTGGTTTCTATTGACTAAGAGGCACATTACGATGACGGGCGGACAAAGTCCGCCCGCCACCGTAGCGGTGAATGGGACCGTCCGCCATAGGAGCAGCGGTCCCGCCGGGAGTATTAGGATGCCACCGCCATGGTGGCGGTGGCATCCCCTATTCCCAACATTGTGGCGGGCGGTGTTCACAGCACCGCCCGCCACAATGCTGGGAATGCACGTCGTGCATTGGCATGCACAAGGTGACAGGCACCGCGCGGGCCTGCCACCTTGTCCATGCCAATGCAGAGGGCTACCATAGTACCCCCATGTGCACCCCCACCCCCAACACGCTGTGGGCCACAGCGGGCCCCCAATAGCGAGACCGTATGCCTTTCCATGGTGGCGTTGCCGCCATGGAAAGGCTACTCTCGCAACCATCCTAATATGGATGGCGGTGTCTTGCAGACACCGCCACCATATTAGTGCCCTTCCGCCCGGTCACCTGTGTGACCGGCGGAAAACCGGCGGACGGTCTTTCCGTCCGCCGGGCTCCCCCCGCCATCAAAAATGTGGCGGGGGGGAATGGCGGGCGGATCGCCACCGCCATACGGGCGGTGGCGATCCGCCCGTCATTGTAATGACCCCCTAAAACAATAAACTACTATCTATAAAAGAAAACAATAATAGAGTAAAGTGTGGGTCGCCCATAAGATTTATGTTAACTGTTATATGTTTGTTAGTGGAACAATGTGGCATCCTTACAGCACCACTTAACTATGTTTATATCACTCCTTCACCGGCCAAAGCACTGACTGCATCAAAAAAGACTGTTCCAGGTAACATGTCCACTCGATACTGATGCAATAATCACCATGCAGGTGTCAGCGCATGCATAGGTAATATAGGGAGTGATTGTGTAAGGGAATATCGAGGACAAAATATCGAATGGTCACATTATTGTGACCAGAACATTGAGGGACAAAATATTGAACAGGTAAGTGCACAGACGGAGGTAAGGATTTGCAATTCTTAACTCCACATGAACTTACCTTGAAGATATATATATTACCAAGGTACGTATCTGTGGAGTTAGGTATGGAAAATGTATACAAGTTTACCTTTCGATATTTTGTCCCTCAAAATTCTGGTCATGATATTGTGACCATTCGATATTTTGTTTGCGATATTCCTGAGCTAGGGTAATGGGGGGAAATTGGGGACAACCAAGCTCACCACAAGCATCTCCATTAAGGCTTAGAATGGATTAAACTGTGAATGTTTAAGAGGGTGGTAGACCTTGACCAAAAAGGGCAGGAAACCTCGAGACCTAAAAAGGCTCTAAGTGCCATTGTGTAACAAGTAGGGGGCCATAGTGTAAGGAGTAGGGGCACAAACAATCATTTCTCTTTGCCAGGGCATGTTCAATTAAAACAGCAAAAATGGACGCCTGCTGCCAGCATTGCCAACAATTTCAGCACACATCCGCAAATCCAGTAGCATCGGGTGGCCAAACAGGAATGGTATTTTGTTTATAGACTTTATTATTGTAATACCATGTCAAGACAGCTGTCAGATTACATTTAGACACCTTGGGGGAAATATTTACTAATAATTAAAGCAAGGTGATCCAGCAAGGGAACTTGCCGCTCTGCGTCAAAGGGGGAGAGATCAGCAATGCACCATGGGCCTGATTCACAGAAATAACTTACGTCAAAAACGTAAAGTTAGTACTTTTTGGTATTCACAGAATACACTTACTCATTTGGTATTCACAGAATGAACTTACTCATTTCGGTATTCACAGAAGTTAGTAGTCCTAACTTTAGGACTCCTAAATGCCTTCTGTGAATACCGAAAGTCTTAAAGTTAGGATTTTTCTCAGTTTAGGAGTAGTAAAGTTAGGACTCCTAACTTTACTACTCCTAAACTGAGAAAAATCCTAACTTTAAGACTTTCGGTATTCACAGACGGCATTTAGGAGTCCTAAAGTTAGGACTACTAACTTCTGTGAATACCGAAATGAGTAAGTTAATTCTGTGAATACCAAAATGAGTAAGTGTATTCTGTGAATACCAAAAATTACTAACTTTACGTTTTTGACGTAAGTTAGTTCTGTGAATCAGGCCCCATATTTACAAAAATATATATCATATTCCTGCTCTCTCTTGTGGTGGAGTACTGAGTGCTGTTTAGTGCCAGCACTGGCACCATTGCACCATGGTGCAAGGCTGCCTGCTTTACTGGCATGATTGTTTTTGTGCTGGAAGGGACACCTTCCTGCACAAAAACAATCCTTAGAGGCATATTCCTCTTTTTATGTGTGGAGCTAAAGAGGCAAAATAAAGCTATTTCTTCTCGTTACATCTCTGTCGAGTAGGCGATCCATTTTGGTGCGAATCCAGGTTTACAAGCCTTTGTAAATATGGGTTTGCGATAAAATTCATGGGTGGATGCATGGAAAGGCCCACGCCCCTCCTATGTAACTCCTACCCAACGCAAAGTAAATCAAGGCAGCATTACTTTATATCTACTAAACCATGCAAAGCCACACAAAATGGCTTTGTGTGGCTTAGTTAATACTAACAATGATTTTGCATTGGGGCTACACCACAGAAGCAACACAATCTTGACGTAAAATCATATTAAATGTGGGCCCTTGCCAGCAACCTGATGGCCATCTTGCAATGGTATAACAATATTATCAGCATGAATCCACTAGAAGAGGGAATTTGGGTTTCTACAAATGTTTTATTATGAACATGTTTGGAGTTGGTATTGTACTAGGAGCATGTATGAGGCCACCACTATCTTGGCATTTGGCTGCTGCTCTAGTCACATGACCATGGCATTCATTCAAAAAATGATAGCCAGGTACAAAAAATAAGCTGCTTCTCACAATTAAATCCTTTTCCTATGGAATTTACTCATGTCACGTCTCTGAAACTTTTTCTTGCTGCTGCACTGTGGGATGGGCTGAGAGGGATGTAGTGAGCTCAGCATATTTGTTTTGGGTGTTTGATTCACTTGTTTGGCCTATGCACACTTTGGGCACTGTTCTTTCACTGATAATCTTTACCATCACCCATTTCTTCAATGGTGTAAGCTCCCACTATGAGCCCACACCATTACAGGCACACCAAGCAAGGTTGTTAAATGAAGTCGTTTGATCTTGAAACCAAGGATTGGATCATTCCAGCTACACAGGAAACAAGGCAAATTCCTTGAAACCAATATGTTCAATGTTTATTCCCATGAATAAGGGATTACCTTGAAATACATTAGGGAATTGGGCGCGGAAGCCTAAAAATCAAAAGTCAATTGTGAGGTAACATGGAGGATTAATGCTTTTGAATAATTATATAGAGCTGGATGATTTTGAAAATCAAGATATTCAGCAAGCATCAGCAATAAAAACACGCTGGAAATTCATCCCAGAGTTGAGTGGTGACCTTAATGGTCAATTAAGACTGTGAATTGAGAATACAATTGCTAAACCTGACGTTCTGTAGGAACATTGCAATGCAGAGGAAGACACACTTCATAGGGAGGTTGTGCAGGATTAAAAGCATCTGGGGTCCCTTAGAGGTGGATGACCAGTCACAGTGTTAGCAGAAATGATGGTCCCCACTATGTCCTAGCCCCAGCACAGGTGGAGCAACAAAGGAAGTATTTTACAGTCTTTCTAATTAGCATTAGCAAGGTGCAAGCTGGATGTGCTCTGACAGCACAGGCAGGATATGTAAACTGACAATCCCCAGTCTTCCAGCAGGAAGTGTGATGGCAGATTATGGTTTTTTTCAGACACCCTACAGGACTTTGGTAGTAGCACAGCGACAGAACAGTAGGTGCTGGGCCAACAGAAGAAGATAGTTATATAGCTTTCCACATTGATAGGTCCCTTAACTGCTTAGCTTTCCCCCCCCAGTGCTGAGCCTATTTTTGGCTATTTGGGTTAGTTTGTTCTTAGGCCTCCATAACCTTTTGTACACATAAGGTATCCATGCCACATTTGTGTGCTTTTTTTCAACATCCTGGGGATTTTAGAGGTGCCCAGGGTTTGTGGATTTCCCTGGAGGGTCTCGAGAAAATAGCCAAAATATAGCTGCATTTTGAGTTTTTTTAGGGAAAAGTAGGAAAAAAGTGCTCTGGACAAAAGTGTCTGTATTTTTTCCTAAAAATAGCATCAATGAACGGTTTGCTGTGCTAAAGTCACCATTTCCCAGGTTTTGGGAACATGCAGAGCTGAAGTAAAAAACCTAACTTTTACCACAGTTATGGCTTTTTTCCAGGAGATAGCCCATTTTTCCTACTTTTTGTGCTTTCAACCTACTTCCAGTTTGTGGTGGAAACCAGTGTGAAACCGATGGGTGATCCAGGAAAATTATATATTCCTGAAAAGTAGACACAATTCCAAATTCAGCAAGGGGTCATATGTGTAGATCCCTCATTGTTTTACCAAAGAAACTAATTGTTGAATTAAAGGAATTTTTTAAATGAGTGTGAAAAAAAGAGTCATTTCTGACAATATTTCTTCTGTAACTTTTTGTCACGCTGGCCTATTTACAAAAGAAATATACCATTATGTTCGATAGACCCTTTTAGTTGTGAGGATATGTAGGGTTTGCAGGTTCTCCAAGAATCTAAGGTACCCAAAGCCAACAACTGAGCTGCACTGTACAAACCTGTGTATTTCTGAAATGGGCACAAGATATAGCGTTTAGGAGCAGTGGTTACTTGTACATCTCTGAATTTGTGGGTACCCGTACGAGCATATGATTCAAAGGTATTTTTTAAAATGTCTTCTTTCTTACACAAGGGTTTGCATTTGGAAGGCACAAATGCAGCAACATCCAATTGGTAATAACAAATATTCTACTAATCTATGCTTCCACATGTCTTCTGATAAAAAAATGGTACCTCACTTGTGTAGGTAGGCCTGGTGCCTATGACAGGAAATGGACTAAAATGTAACATGGATACATCACATTTTTCTACTCAAAACTGACCTGTTTTTTGCAAAGTGGGTAGCTCTGGATTTTGGGCCCTAGCTCAGCTGAAACCTAGGGAAACCTGCCAAACCTGTACATTTTTTTTAAAATTAGAAACCTAGAGAAATCCAGGATAGGGTGACTTGCATGGCTGTCGTCAGGTTGTTTTACCCAGAATCCCTTGCGAGCATCAAACTTTGACTAATAACACATTTTCCTCACCTTTCTCTGATAAAAAGTTCTGGAATCTGCAGGGAGCCACAACCTTCCTTCCACTCAGCATTCCCCTAAGTCTTCTGATAAACATGATACCTCATATTTGTGTGTAGGTCTAGTTCCCACAACAGTCAATGGCCTAAAAAGCAACATGGATACATCACAGAACCAGAATGGGGTGACCTGCATGGTTCTCACCAGGTTGTTTTACCCAGAATCCCTTGCAAACCTCAAACCTCGACTGAAAAAACACATTTTCCTCCCATTTCTGGGATGAAAAGGCCTGGAATATGCGAGGACCACAAACTTCCTTCCACCCATCATTTTCCTAAGTCTTTTGATAGTACTGGTACCTCACTTGTGTGGTCAGGTCTAGTGCCCGCGTCAGAAAACAACCCAAAATGCAACATGATTACATCACATTTCTGCACTCAAAACTGACCCTGTTTATGCAAAGTGGGTAGCTGTGGATTTTGGGCCCTAGCTCAGCCTGCACGTAGAGAAACCTAGCAAACCTGTACATTTTTGAAAACTAGACACCTAGTGGAATCCAGGATGGGGTGACTTTGATTGGCTCTCACAAGGTTGGTTTACCCAGAATCCCCAGCAAACCTCAAACTTTGACTAAAAAAACACATTTTCCTCACATTTCTGTGATGGAAAGTTTTCCAATCTGCAGGGAGCCACAAATGTTTTCTACCCAGCATGCCCCTAAGTCTTACGATAAAAATGTTACCTCACTTTTGTGGATAGGCCTAGTTACCACGTTAGGAAACGGCCCAAAACGCAACATGGATTTTTCCACTAAAAAAAACCTGTTTTTTGCAAAGAGGGTAACTGTGGATTTTATGCCCTAACTCAGGCGGCACCTAGGGAAACCTAGCAAACCTGAAAGATTTTAAAAACTGGACACCTGGGGTAAACCAAGGTGGGAGGACTTATGTGGATCTCATGAGGTTTTTTTACCCACAAAGCTATGCAAACCTCAAACTTTGCTAAATCACGCACTTTTCTCCCAAGAACAAAGATGGCCACTGTCAAAGCAAGCGTATCATTGGTGGCCATATTTTAAAGGGGTTTTATTATATATAACAAAGCATATCCACACACACCCACCATAGCCATCTTTGAATCACTTTTCTTAAAGTTAAATGAAATTCCATTCACAGATTGCCATTGCAGATGCAAATGAAGCAACTGAGCCATCTTTGAACGGGGTTTGTTTGAATAGAACAAAATACATACAAACACGGCCACCATGAATGCCTGCGCATCTTTGAATGGAATTCCTTATATTTTAATAAAATATATTCTAATATGGCCACTGCATCTGGATGAACGTGCAGCTGTGACAGCCATCTTTGAATATAATTTGCGATATTCAAAGAAACCCTGTGCACACACTTGCAGTGGCCATCTAGGATCAAAAACTAAGCACTGGCAAAGCCAATAGGTTTCACAGTAAAGACCTGTTGTCTTTGCCAGTCCTTATTTTTTGCCACAGGGACCTTCAAAAAGTACTTTGAATATTTTTGAGTGACAGGGCATGTCCCTTGCTGTGCCTATGGATTCCTCGATCTTTGTCTGATTTAAAAAAAACAGAGCATCTCAGAAAGTCGAAGTGGACTGAAGAATTTCTATGTGCTATGAAAGCTCACGAAGCAAACAGACAAATAATAAATAACCTCTGGGCCATCTAAATGAAAACTTTAGTTATCTTTAAAATGTGTGACATTCTGCTTTAAATGAGTTTAATTTTACAATTAATGTGCCCCACTGCCATACGAAACAAGTAAGTTTATACATTTTGTAACTTTTGCAGAATAAAACCATAATCAGATTGTATCTCTTAACCACCTCAACATTTTCATACTAAGTAGATAATCATTTTTATAGTTGCATACTATATCTTTTCAGTTTCAGAAGATTAATTATATCAGTGCTGTTAGTCTGTAAGGATTAAGGGCCAGAGATACCATTTACTGCTTGCAAAAATATTTTATGACCAGTAAACAATTTTCAGACGTGACCTTTGTGGTAGGGTATTAAATTCTGAATTGTAGTGGCTCGTAATTCGACCTTTTCATGAATATTAATAAGGTAGATCACAAATTGCAACTCTACAATTGGAGGCCATCATAGATATGGTGGTTTCCTTAAAGACAACAAGGCGGCATTTAAAAAAACAATATATTCTTTTAAAACTCATTTAAGAGTTGGCGGGAATACCTTTGACTATGGCCAACTCTTTAACAAACTTTTCTTTTACAATCACAAAGGGGAAGCGGTCACTTTGGGACCCTTTCTGTTTGCTTATGCATTACCACCACCTTTAAGGTGTCTGTAAATTGTATTGATTTCTGTTGGAAAACACTGATACATGTAACGATTTACAGAAAACCCATTCTGACACATAAAATGGGAATAGTATATATAAAAATGCTGAATTGGAGCGTTTGCAAATGTTTAATGACTAGGCACGTCTAGCTCTAAATGAGTTCTCCTTGAGAACTGTTTCCAGAAGACTATGATTTAAGCCAATGTGCCTAGAACAATACTTAGAAAAATGTGCTATAAACCCCCTTTTCAAATAATAGTTTAGCTAGTAATATTAGTGTAATTACAACCCCTTTCCCACCTGAACACACATGTGCCTCCCTTTAAAGTGGCAATTTTCTTACACACTTTCCTAGTAACTTGTGTCATCACTCAACTACACACACGACAAATGAATGTACACACACTACGATGTCATTATTGCTCAAAGACAACATTAATAAAAGGGAACATTAGTTGGCGGTGTCTTAAAATGGCATCCATTTAAATTCTCAGGGGCAGATTTACAACTTCTGGCGCATCCCTGCAAATCAGCAGGGATGCGCCAAGAAAGATGCGTCACGCAAAACTACCCATGCGCCACCATGGATGCGCCGAATTTACAATGCGGCGCGCCGTGGCGCACGGATAGGCAGATGCGTTACGTATCTGCCGGCGTAAGGTTGGCGCAGTGCGAGAGTCGTGTCGCGGGCGCGACGCAACTCCAGCACTGTTCCAACCCAGCCTATCTCCAACATGCTGCGTCACGCCTTACGCCTGCTTCAAGCAGGCGCAAGGTTTTGACGCAGCGGCGTCGGAAAAGTGACTGAGTGAAATCTTGTAGATTTCACTGCGTCACTTTTCCGAGGCTTTCCTCTGACGGAACGCCCACACTGCGACGGAACGCCCACATGAAACCTGACGCAGGTTTCATGTGGCGCAGGGCTTTACAACGTGACGCATCTGCCTAGATGCGTCACGTTGTAAATAAGTTGCAACGTGGCGCATGGTTTACGCCGCCGCTGCGTCACAAAAGTGATGCAACGGTGGCGTAAAAGTGTCGCAAGGGGCTTGTAAATCTGCCCCTCTGTTTTTGCAAACTTTTCTTTGAACACATCACTTCCCCTTCCCCCGCATATTCTACTACCCTGTTTAAAAGAGTGTGAAAAAGCAGGTTTTTAATAGTGGAGTTAAGTAGTGTTACGTCAGCGCCACCCCTCCCAAATAAAAGGCGGAGGTCCTGGGCCAAAGTCCACTTTTTCCATGCCGTAAAACGTCTCAGGACTTTGTGTAAATGTCAGGAAATTTTAGAGTGGGTTAATAACTTGTTGGCTCTTATTGCTCCTTGGCCAGATGTTCTCATAGAGCTCCCAACATTAATAGGTAGCTCCATCATGTCAAAGCAGCAAAAATGCACCAGAGAAGGCACTGATGAGAAATGAAAGTCAGTGTCTCTGATAATCCCTCGTCATCCATGATCTGTGGCCCAAGCTGTCTAAAGCTACCCATCTCAACTAATAGGTATTTTGACAGGAGCTAAGCGCTTGTGGTGTTAGGCGGGTTATTGCTTAGCCGGAAAACCACAATGGTGGAAACATAAAATCTGTGTGTGAGATATAAAATGTTGCAATGGGGATCTTAGCACTTCCCCACCCAGGTGGCAAAGGTGTTCATCATTATTTGACTGAACGAGCCTAAGAAATTACTTTAAGAATTGTTATAATATAACATTTAGCATATGTGAAGATTTCATGTCTTCTTAAGATTCATTCATTTCTTCTACTGCATTATATTATAATCACACACAGGCAAAACATGCAAAATGGGATCATTAGCAATGGTGCAGAAGCAAATTAATGGAAACACCCATTCATATTACACTTGCCTGATAGTATACTTTTCGAAATCTTAACATTAATGGCTTTTGACTTCTGCCCAAATCAATGAAACACCCAACTGCTCCTATCTTCCCCCACCTTTCTCAGTCTCTGTTTTCTATTTTGCGTTTTCTCTCACCATTGTACGGGGAAGGCGTGGGTACAGGATCCACTGGCGAGTCCCGAAGAAGTAAAATGGAGTCTGGCCAAAGACCTGCAGGGGAAGAAGAAGATAGTGGGCATGTTCATTGCATCTTCCTGGTGTTCTTTATGTAAAAGTATAGGCTGGATTGTGAAATCCAAGCGCACTGTACAAGTAGGACACTCTTGGATTGTGTGACATTTGATTGCAAACATAATAGTTCAAAGTAGTACATACATTGTTACAATGTTAAAGGACCCAAAAGACTCAAAAGACAATATTTACTATGTCAAATCGAAATCCATCATACTTGTACTGCCCTCGAGAATCGACAGGACCTTTGAACGCTCAGTGAGAGTCTCAATTGATGCCAAAGTGGTGTGGAAGTACCAGCCTAACCCCTAATATAATTCTGATGTTAAGTCTAACTCTAAGGTGTAACTATCCCACTAAGCTCACTATTCACCCTAATAATACCTGCAGCCCTAACCATAACAGTAATTGTATTCTTAACATCAGTCCTAATACTAAATCCAAATTATTTAAATTGTATTGTTGATCTTACCTCCAACACTAACATGGGAGCTGATCCTAAACTTAACACTAGATCTACTCTTAACACTAAACTAACACTAATGCTACATATAACCATAACTGCATCATTTACCATAACTCTTACCCTATTAGGAACCCTAACTCAGTCTTAAACCTCAATCAATCAATCAAGGTTGGTAAAGCGCACTACTCACCTGTGAGGGTCTCAAGGCGCTTGGGGTGAGCAGCTCCGTTGGGGTCATTCGAAGAGCCAGGTCTTGAGGTCCTTTCTGAACTGGTGAATTGTCTGGCTTCGTCAGAGGTTAAGGGGGAGTTCGTTCCAGGTCTTGGCTGCGAGGTAGGAGAAGGATCTACCCCCTGCTCTGGTCCTGTAGAAATGAGGGATGGTGGCTAGGACGAGGTTGGCTGAGCTGAGGTTTCTTTTGGGGGTGTGGAAGGAGATTCGTTCGTTGAGGTATTGGGGTCCGGTGTTGTGGAGGACTTTGTAGGCTTGTGTGAGCAGTTTGAAGGTTATTCTTCTTTCGACAGGGAGCCAGTGCAGGTCGCGGAGGTGTTGGGTGATGTGGTCATGTCGTGGCATGTCGAGGATAAGTCTGGCGGCGGCGTTCTGGACGGTCTGGAGTTTGCGGAGGAGTTTTTTGTTGATTCCGGGGTAGAGAGCGTTTCCATAGTCTAGTCTGCTGGTGATGAGGGTGTGTGTGATGGTTTTCCTGGAGTCAGGGTGGATCCACTTGAAAGTCTTGCAAAGTATGCAGAAGATATTGAAGCATGTGGAGGATACGGCGTTGATCTGGCAATTCATGGTGAATGAAGAGTTGAGTATGATGCAGAGGTTGCGTGCATGGTCCGTTGGTCTGGGTGGGTTTCCGAGGGTGGGGGGCCACCAGGTGTTGTCCCATGCAGAGGGGGTGGAGCCTAGGATGAGGATTTCTGTTTTCTCCGAGTTGAGCTTCAGGCAGTTGTTGCTCATCCAGGCTGCGACTGCTTTCATCCCTTCTTTGAAATTGCGTCTGGTGATGTCGGGTTTCTTGGTGAGGGAGAGGATGAGCTGGGTGTCATCGGCGTAGGAGATGATGTTGAGCCCGTGGTTTCTGAAGATGGTTGCAAGGGGGGCCATGTAGACTTTGAAGAATGTGGGGCTGAGTGAGAATCCTTGGCGTACTCTGCATCTGATCTCTGTCGGTTCTGAGAGGAAGGGCGGGAGTCTTATTCCCTGTGTTCTGCCTGAGAGGAAAGATCGTATCCAGTCTAAGGCTGTTCCTCAGATGCCGGCCTCGTGGAGCCTGGTGGCAAGTGTGCGGCGGAAGACGGTGTCGAAAGCTGCTGATAGGTCCAGGAGGATGAGGGCTGCCGTGTGGCCTTGGGCAAGGAGGGCGCGGATGTCGTTGGTGACGTCGATGAGGGCGGCCTTGGTGCTGTGGTTGTTGCGGAATCTGGATTGAGAGGTGTCTAGGATGCTGTTGGTTTCTATGAAGTGTGCTAGCTGGGTATTGGCGGCCTTTTCGATGACTTTGGCCGCAAAAGGGATGGGCCTGAAGTTTTTGAGATCTGTCGGGTCTGTGGAGGGCTTCTTTAGGAGGGGGTTGAAATTGGCGCGTTTCCAGTCAATGGGTAAAGTGGTGGTCTCGAGGGAGCAGTTGATAGTTCGGCGTAGCTCGGGTGCGATGGCAGTGGCGGCCCTGTGGAAGATGTACGGCTGGCAGTGGCCAGTAGGTGCTCCGGAGTCGATGCTCTTCATTGTCTTTAAGGTGTCTTCTGTGGTGAGAGGGGTCCAGGTGAGAAGGGTTTGTTGGATGGGGTCGCTGGGGGTGGGAGTTGAGGTGATGCTGTGGTCTTGGTTGTCGAAGTTGTCGTATAGCGTCTTGATCTTGAGGTGAAAGAAGGCGCTGAGTTTGTTGCCGAAGTCTTGGGAGGGAGGGACGCTGGTAGTTTTGCTATTCGGTCTGGCGAATTCATGTATGATGGCGAAGAGTTCCTTGAAATTGTGGGCATTGGAAAGAATTCTGTCTTGGATGAAGTTTCTCTTTGCTGATTTGATGAGTTGGTGGTGTGCCGTGATGGCTGCTTTGTAGGCGGAGTGAGCTTCTGGGGCTTTGCTGTTTCTCCACGTCTTCTCCAGTCGTCGGCAGGAGTGCTTGGATTCTTAGACGTCAGTGGTAAACCAGTTGGCTTTCTTGTTGTGTCGTCTCGTGGTGTTCTGGAGGGGGGCGAGAATGTTGGCGCAGTTGGCGATCCTTTGGTGGAGGTTGCTTGCCGCTGTGTTGGCATCTGTCGTAGTTGGGGGAGGAGTGCAGGTGAGGGCAGAGGTGAAGTGTTCTTCTGAGACTTTGTTCTAGCTTCTGCATGGGGGGCGGAGCGTGCGCTTGTGTGCGGTGGGTTTCATGAAGGAGAAATGGATGAGGTGGTGGTCTGTCCAGAGCAGTTCCGTGGTGTGGCTGAAGTGAATGTTGTTTCCTCTGGCGAAGATGGGGTCGAGTGTGTGTCCTGCTGTTTGGGTGGGAGTGGAGTTGAGTTGCTTCAGTCCTATGTTGGTGAGGTTCTCCAGGAGGGCGGTGGTTTTGGGATCAATGTGGTTGTCTAGGTGGAAGTTCAGGTCTCCGAGTAGTATGTAGTTCCAGGAGGCGACGGCGTGGGGTGCGATGTGGTCTGCGATGCCGTTGGTGAAGGGGGCGCGGGGTCCGGGAGGTCTGTAGGCGAGTGTTCTGCGGAATGTCATTCTGGGGTTGGGCTGGATCTGGAAGTGGATGTGTTCTATGAGGGGCAAGGTGTCGTCCGAGTTGGTGGTTGTGAGTTGGAGGGAGCTTTTGTGGATGATGGAGAGGCCTCCTCCTGGGAGGTTGGGGCGGTCTTTCATCAAACCTGCATTAAGAGAACCATTACAAGATGCCCATAAATCAGCACTGTAACCCTCTGAAGTTTACAAAACCAGGGACTTCAGTACATCTGATCACTGAGAGTCTCTGAGAAATGGGGAATTACCAAGGGGATATGGAATACTGCACCTCGGGCCAAATGTACTGTACTGGTTGCAATTTGCGACCACTAAAGAATTTTAAGATCTAACATAGGTTAATTCCTAAACCTTTGAACTGTAGTGAGTTGGAATCCAACACTTTTTTTCAAATTTTTTACCTCTTTGTATGTTGGATCTGCTTCCTTCTTTCTTTATTCTCTGCTTTCTTTGTACTTTTTCCTTTGATTTCACTTCCCTTTGATCTTTTAGATACCCTTTTCTGCTTTTTCTCTCTGCCTTTTTTTTACTTCTTCTTTAATTGGTGTTTTTTCTTTCTTCCTCCTCTGCTTGTCTCACATCGCTCTATCTGCTCTTTTCATTTTTTCTTCTTTCGTTCCTTCTCTATCGTCCTCATTCTTTCCCAACTTTCTTCCTTAAAACCCTGGTCCAGTATTCCTGTGCTTCACACTATGGAGCACTGCGTGAATCATTTCAACACTGCATTGTGAGAAGACCAGAAAATAGCTTAGCACCAGATTTACCAAGAGTCGCCTGCGTATGACGTTATAGGCGGTGCTCTCAAGAAATCTGGCTGTTGTAGGTGATGCTTAACCTCACACTATGGCTAGGGTGACCTGATGCTCCGGATTTCCCCAGACAGTCCCAGTTTTTAGGGGACTGTCCCAGCGTCCTGACGCTTTTCTTAATTTTCAATGCATGTCCCGGTTTTTGGACAAAGGTCAAGTCATTCTGCGAAACAGAATTGAAACTATGCTCACCTCATAACAGCCGCCTCTAAAGTCTGAAGTGGTTTAAGTTATCTGTTTCTTTCAGGCCTGCACAGGAGCAGGTCAGCTGCATGCTTGAAGCAGAGAGAAGACAGTGGGGAGGAGGGCAGGGGGCTTAGGGTGGAAGTCTTGCCACAGTTAATGTCATGTAAATGTTGCCTTGTAAATGTGTGTGCATTTACAAGACCACGCAAAAACCATGGGACAGGCTAGACAGAAAAGTAACACAAAAGGCTATAGTCCTATTTTTATGTCTGACCTGTCCCGGTTTTTGCTTCTCAAAATCTGGTCACCCTAACTATGGCACAACAGTAAACCAGCAGCCTAGGATCTGTACTGGAGGTATAGCCTCCAGTAAATGTTTCTACTGGAAGATCACTGTATAGGATTCAGATGTTTAAGATCTGTGCTTTAGAGTTGGAGGTTAGCAGTCCTGTCGATCTGCCGGCAGGCGCGCTGGATGTAGACACACTTCACACTCGGGCCAGGCATAGCCCGAGGTTATAAAATAAAGGGTGAGGAGACCGCTTGGGGTCTTTTCACCCGACTACGTACAGTGTGTAGGTGTGCGTTATTCCAGCGGGGGTGGTCAAAACAAAACCATAAGGCACCCTACCCCATAAAGTAGGAAGCAACATTGGTGACAAGGGTGGGGGCTGGCCCACACATTTCCCCTGCGCTGCCGTGTGGTCTCGCAGAGCGGCGGAGCAAGCGGCACGCCCAGAGCAAGACATGGCCCGGCATACCAGCGGGCCGGCAGGAAGAGATCAACCATGCCTCCACGTGTCCCGGCACCATGTGCTGCAGTCGGCCCATGAGAGGAGGCAGGGGCACTGCAGACAGCAGCCAGACACCCTCTCCTCGCGATCAGACAAGCTCCTTTTTGATCCTCAACGCACCACAACCAAGCTTCAGCAGCAAGGTATTGAGCCCCACCTGTTTTCCCATCGCACGCACCCATTCAGACAGCAGACAACAAGCAAGCTGTTTTATCACTACAGGAGCAATACTAAATGCCTCATCTCTAGAACACAGCTACCAAGCATCAAGGTAGAACCATAGGCCGTGTACTAAAGGTCTCACACAAAGAAATAAAAGGGAAAAAAACAAGATAAGGGATAAAAGGTACACAAATGTCACACTACCCTCAAGATGGCAGATAAACTTAATGTACCTCAACTACCCGGCCAAATCGTCACAGAGCACACACTCGCGGGTGTACTACCCCGTTCAGCAAACAAGCTGACCCTGCGACTGCCTCCCCCACGTAGAAAACATGGATAGGGCGTCTGGACAATAACTTCATAGCTACCCGAGAGACTGTTGGCGCGGCAAAACGCTCCCTACTACTACACTATGCAGGGGCAGAAATTTACCTCCTATTCAAGCACTTACCAAACACAGGCCTACCCACCGACTACAAAGCCGCCGTGAGAGCGCTCAAAGCTCCCTTTGACCCGCAATTAAATCCGCACTTTGAGAGGTTCAAGCTGCGCCAGGCACGCCAAATGGGAGGGCGAATCAATCGACACATTCTATGCCAGGCTACAGGAATTAGCGAGCACCTGCACAGCTGACAGCCAGCTCAAGGAGCTCAGTTGTTCCAGGAGTGTTGCAACAAAACACTGCAAGGCCAAATTCTAAGACAAACATAAGCCTGGACAACATCTTGATTCTCGCAAGGTCTCACGACCAGTCCACCACACAGGCCGACGAGATGGACCTGGCACTAACACTGACGACCGATAAGAATGTGTTCATCACGACGGAACGAGCAGATGCCGCAAGGACAAAGGAGAGGGGAAATGCCCCCAGAGGGTGTCCATTACAGCCCCAGAAGAACAAGTGCAGATACTGTGGGCGGGAATAACATCCCATCAGCGCCTGCCCAGCACAAGGCCAAACATGCTCTCACTGCGGGATCCCAAATCACTTCACCCCGGTCTGCCGAAAGAAAACCCATGGCAGGGACCCCAGAGGCAACAAAACGCTGAGGAAAGCAGTATGTCAACTATCAATTACGAACCTTACACACCCTGGTGTCTCGAAGACCACCCCTCTATCAATTTACCGGGTACAAGATGCCTCGCCTGAAGAGGATGAAGAGGAAGAAATATTCCTCATATTATTCACAAGAGAGCTGAAGAGGCGCCGCAGGCCGCAACCCACATGCACAGTCCGTACAGCAGGGTCAGAAGTAAAAGCCGTCATTAACACTGGGGCCTCCGTAAACATCATGGGTAAACAGCAATACAGCAAACACAAGGAGATGATGGACAGAGCGCTGAAACTTTTCAGACACTCACCCCCAGTCACAGATCTGGGTTGAATCCATCATCATTCTTTAGCTCACTTTGCCACCCCAGTTCAGACACAGCTATATGCAAATCAGTCTTGACCCTGTGCCTCATGGGAACAGTCCAGCCCGAACTGCCAAGCCATGTCTTCCCTGGACCGGAAACAAGCATCCTGGGACCGGTTTCGGGCTAACAGCCCTCATCAGCGAGGCTAGCTTGAATCCAGTGGCAAAGTGAGCAAGGGACCCACGTCTGGGCATACCCTGCCAACTTAGGGTGAACAAAGCAAACACAAGGAGATGATGGACGGAGCGCTGAAACTTTTCAGATACTCACCCCCAGTCACAGATCTGGGTTGAATCCATCATCATTCTTTAGCTCACTTTGCCACCCCAATTCAGACACAGCTATATGCAAATCAGTCTTGACCCTGTGCCTCATGGGAACAGTCCAGCCCGAACTGCCAAGCCATGTCTTCCCTGGACCGGAAACAAACATCCTGGGACCGGTTTCGGGCTAACAGCCCTCCTCAGCCAGGCTAGCTTGAATCCAGTGGCAAAGTGAGCAAGGGGCCCACGTCTGGGCATACCCTGCCAACTTAGGGCGAACAAAGCAAACACAAGGAGATGATGGACGGAGCGCTGAAACTTTCCAGACACTCACCCCCAATCACAGATCTGGGTTGAATCCATCATCATTCTTTAGCTCACTTTGCCACCCCAGTTCAGACACAGCTATATGCAAATCAGTCAAATCGGTCATCCTTGGGCCTGGTCGTGCATCGTGCGCTCGCACGCGACATCAGTCACGGTGAGCGCAGCACAGCCACCCCCCCCCGCCCCGTCCCTGGGACAGTCCCAGGTTGCACAGGGCCATGGCACGGCCTGCCATGGGGGGGGTGCGAGTTCCCTAGCGGCACTTATGGGGCACTTTAGCGCCAGGAAAGCTATTGCCTCCTTGGTGCGCCCGGGGGGCCAAGGGTATGGCAGGCTGAGGTTCCTCGCAGGCTGCCCACATTGGGCTTAGCTTTGGGGTGGGGGCGACCAGGCCTGCTTTCGGGATGGCACGAGGGTCAGCGGGTAGGGATCCTGCGCTTCAGACCTACCAGCGCCGCAGGGGGGGCCGAGCAGGCGGTGCCAGTGGGAGCGCTGTCGCCCCTCGGGCTCCCCCACCCTCCAGGCTTACCAGTTGCGTTGATCTGCACAAATTGACCATGCGCCCGGGTGGGCTCAGGGGTTAATTGCGGGGGAGTCCAGTAAGGCTGGCGGCGATTGCCCGGCATCGGCCAAAGAAGCAGTCGGGAGGGGTGAGTAGGATTTTGGAGCTCCCCAGGCAAGCTGCGCCGCCCGGGGACGAAGTTCGAATAGGTGGGGGCCGGGCTCCTAGACCGCCATTGCGGACGGACTGGAGGTTCCGGTGCCGGGGCTGGCGATGAGAGGACCACGTGGGTGCACCGGTTCTTATCGCCCCTCCTCCCCCCTCTAGTGATTTGTTTACCGGGAGGTAGCGCAAGCACTTTTACGGCGAAAGTGTGCCCAGTGACAAAGTACCGATTCAGCTCGGACAACCCTTTCCTCGCACCAGCGCCACGCGGGCCCCGGGTCGGCGCTGTGTGCCTTTAATTGGGGGGCCTTGAAGCGACGCCACCATGCAGCTCCTAGCGACTGTCCCCCAAGCAGGACCCCCCCCCCTTCCAGGCAACGCACCTTCGGGGAAGTGGGTGGGGAGATCACCAGGAAGCTGAACGACGGCCGAATGGCTGTGCCCCTTTGGCAGCCAAGTTGCGGTGCTCGTGCGGGGGTCCGTGTAGCGTGCCGGCTTAGGTGCCCAGGCTCTCCTCCCTCCCGGGGTGATTCCCCCAGGGGGGTGTGGCCCATCGGCTAGACGGCCGACTTTGGTGCAGGAAACCAGGGTTCGAGCCTCGGGGTCGCGTACACATCCTGTGATTCTGGGCAATATCACTTAATCTCCTCCATGCCTGAATGTGTAATGTAAATACGGTGCTCATGTAAAGCGCTCCAATACCTTCGGGTCGAGCTCGCGCTGTATAAATATGCAAAAAAATAAAATAAATTCCGAGGTGAAGGTCACTTTGGCTTGGCCGCCGGTGGGGGGGGGGGCGGTCAGAGGCTTTGCACCCCGCATCCCGGAGCTCAATTTAACGCCCATTAGCGCGGACCAGGATTAGTCTGGATTCACGCTCTACCCGCATTTAATCGCTGATCCCGCAGGTCCGACCGGTTGCTGGGGGGGGTCACTGGGGGATGATCGGTTTCCAGTAGATGCCCATGGCCATAGCGCGGTTTCGTGTTCCCTGCACCTCCATCAAGGGGCATCGCGGGAGCTTGCAGCAGGGGGGTGGACAGGGATCGGGACCCGATAAACCCGCCGCGCTGCCGCCTCATGGCACTACTAGGCCGTCTTCCACACCCGCATCGCTCGGGACTTAGCGGCGCCGCGACCGGTCACGCCCACGTGCCAGCATTTAGGGACACGCTGCGGGACTCAGTACATGCGGGTTGGCAGGGGGGGGGCGTGTTAGTTAATTCGCCGACGCAACGCTCGCTGCTAGCCGAGAATGTATCGTGCCATCTAACACAACTGGTGTGCATGTAAGCGCTAACAGGGGAGGGATGAGAGCCAGCAAGGCAGGAGAAGTGGCCCTAGGTGGAGCTTCTCTCGGGCACCAAACTGTGCAGGGGCCTGAGGCTGTAACACCGATGGGCCCCCCCTGCATAGTATTGTGGAGTGTTTGTTTTGTCATGCCTCACTCCGCGCTGTCTTTGTTTTTTCAGTGGTACCCCTCGCCCCCCCCTGAGGCACTCCCTAAACACTAAGGGACAAGTGCGGCCCCGCACAGTTGGAAGACGTGGTCTAAAGGTAACAAGGATCTGGGCCAACAGGGCTACGATGTGGCGCTTTGGGAGGGAGTCCACAATAGGAGGGTCGGAGGGGATGGGTACCTCAAGAGCCCTATGTCAGGGAGTTGGCACTGTTCAACTGACAATAGGGAAGGACAGCAGCGTGCCGGAATATTCCTTACTCATGTTTTGTCTCCACAAGCAGGACAGAATTGGACGTTCAGCGCAGCTAGGAACCGATTGCCCAGGGGGAAACGATCACACAGCAGGTATGGGTGCAGGGGGGGACCCAGGAGGAACAAGCCGCAGCGTAAGTTAGGCCTAACTTGCAGGGAGAGGGAACAGTCCTGCCCCCCCCCTTTTCGAAGGACGGCGGACCATTGATCATGGCTAGTGGCTGCGAGAATTGGGTGCTTCCTCGCTCCACGGAGCTGGGGAGGGTGCCGGGGCCCTGAGGGCAGGGTGCACGAGGAGGTATGGGGAGAGTCACTTACCTCAACCTTCATCTCCACACACAGAGTCCAGTGCTGCACCCATCCGAGCGTCGCCACCTAAAGGTTGATAGCCTACCGATCGGAAGTAAGTACGAAACTAAGGGGGGGGACGCAGCGGCGGCGCACCTGCACAGAGGCAGGACAGGCCTGGCAACCTGGGATGGGCAGAGTGGATTAAAATGTTCATTTTCTTCCAGATTGAGCCGCCAGTCGCAGGAGACAGGATGGATAGTCAGGGATCCCCCCCTCTATTCTCGCAGATGTCCCAAGTCGATGAAACCCAGCCAGGCACCTCCCAAGAAGCGCAGATCACAGCCTTCCTCGCCATGGCCAAGACCAAGGGATTGGCTTGGGCCACAGAACTTTTGAAGGCCAATAATCCGGAGGACTCTGGATTCGCCAGTGCGGCCCGACCACAGAGCAGGAGCACATCGAAGAGGCAGGCCCCACTAGGTCCAAGAGGACACGCAGGCCCACAGTCAAGGACTTCCCGGCAGACCCGCTGCCAACCAAGAATCGGGCCATGACCACCCCTCGTATCTCCGCCAACCCTTTGCCCATTCCACCGCATCCGGCACCTGGACCAGTAATTCCCCCGGCCAGCAACACGCTCCCTGCGGGCTACGCAACAACTGAGGACTTGGGTAAGCTCACAGACTCTTTGAGGAGCTTCATGGCAGAAGTCAGAGCAGGCCTTGCGGGGGCCAGCTCGAACAGTGGGGGTGGAGGGGCTGTGCCGGCTCCTCCGGGGGGTGCGCTTGGGGTCCCGTCCATCATGCAGGTTTGGGGAGGGGGCGTCAGCACTGCAAGCGCAGCTCTTCCCCAGGGCGACAAGGCGTCAACTAGCAGCACAGCAGAGCAGGTTGGGCAGTATCCGGCGGTGGGGGCCACTCCGTCTCCAGCAAGTGCCCCCGCCACCTCGGTACCACTCCCGGTGGTGATCCCGCCCACTGCACCTCAGGTAGTCAGCGCTCCCACACGTTCCGCAGAACTGCCCAATGCAGCCGTGGTGTCCAAGCCACTCGTCACAATGGCGCCAATGGTCTCTGGGCGGTGCTCCTTGGGGTGGGAGGTTCCTAGAGCGGCCAAAGAGGGGATTTGGAGGCGAGAGTGTATCGATATATTTACCCTGCTCATGCACGGTGCGGAGGGGGTTGACACAAGAAAGATGGGGGGTAAGGAGGAGGACAAGAAGGTGCGGTTCCAAGCATGGCCGGAGAAGAACATTGCAACATGGGGACAAGCTTTTGCCATCCTGGCTGCAGTGATAATGGAAAAATACCCGGATCAGGGGCCGGGGTTGTTTCAGTATGCCAGCATTATCACCAATGAGGCTGAGACAAACGGGGGGATGGGATGGTACCGCTATGATTGCGAATTCAGAAAAAAGATGGCCATGTGTCCCGAACTGGAGTGGGACCAAATGGAGGTGAGGCTCTGGGTCAAGCATATGGGAAAGCGCACAGTTGAAGGGAAAGACAAGATTACCACAAACAATAGTGGGGGCGACAAGCCCAAGGGTCAGAAGCAGGAGTCGAAGGGTCAGTCCAACAAGTCCTTTCGGGGTGGTTGAGGAGGTGGCCGAAAGCATGGAGCTAGAACAGTGTACAATGGGACCTGCAGGTTATACAACGCAGGGTCCTGCTCCTGGGGCAAAGCATGCAGGTTCTCCCATACCTGTAGCAAATGTGGGGCCACACATCCTGCCTCTTCCTGTAACAAGCGAGAGGGCCCCTCACCGCTGCCGGGAAGGCAAGATAAATAGACAAGTTTTACTGTCCAGCCTCCTTAAACCCCCCCTTTCACCCTCACCCAGCAGTGACGTCCCCGGCTTGCCTTCCAGGGGCAGGTCTTTCAATATACCCATGGCTAAGGGTCCGTCCCCCATTATCATCTCCAACCTCCTCCCCCTCATCCGTGAGTATCCGAACCCCAAGGATAGACTGCTCCTAGCTGAGGGGTTCGTGGAAGGATTCAGAATACCTTATCGGGGCCCACTAGTGAGCAGGGATGCGGGAAACCTCAAATCGGCCAGGGAGCAACCTGAAGTTGTGCTGGGGAAGATTAAGAAGGAAGCGGCCCTGGGCAGGGTGGCGGGCCCCTTCAATCAGCCACCACTCACGAACTTTGTTGTCTCCCCTCTGGGGGTGGTACCCAAGAAAGAGCCAGGGGCCTTTAGGTTGATCCAGCACCTGTCTTACCCAGAAGGTGACTCAGTGAACTTCTGGTTAGAGGAGGGGACGTGCTCGGTGTCTTACTGCTCCCTGGACATGGCGGTGGACATGGTCAGGAGGGCGGGCAAGGGAGCATGGTTGGCAAAGTCAAACATTGAGTCGGCTTTCCGCCTGCTGCCGGTCCACCCGGATAGCCAGCATCTCCTGGGGTTCAAGTGGCAGGGAGAATTCTTCTTTGATAAATGCATGCCCATGGGATGCTCCGTGTCTTGTGCCTACTTTGAGGCTTTCAGCTCTTTCCTGCAGTGGGTGCTCTCGAACATGTTCAAGGTGGAGGGTGTAACCCACTACCTGGACGACTTTTTGTTCATCGGGGGGGCAGGCACGCGGGAGTGCAGCAGAGGCTTGCAGTGCTTTCAGGACATGGCCAGGCACCTAGGGGTCCCGTTAGCACCTGGCAAGACTGAGGGTCCGGCGCAAGTTCTGACTTTTTTAGGCATCGAACTGGACACGATTAAGGGTGAGTCCTGACTCCCTGCGGACAAGGTACAGGCGCTGCGTCAGGACATTCAAGCATTGCTGGGGAAAGACAAAGCCCCCCTGGGTGCCATCCAATGCCTCCTGGGAAAGCTCAATTTCGCAGTTAAAGTGATCCCGGCGGGGAGAGTTTTTGCCAGGAGGTTAGCTAGGGCAACAGCTAATGTCAAAAAGAAACACCACCTGGTTAGGCTGGCGAAGGGCTTGAAGAAAGACCTTGCTATGTGGTGCGAGTTCCTCACGCAGTTCAATGGGACGGTGATTTGGAGGGCACCTTGGGCAGACAGTCCTGAGCTCTGCCTCTTCACGGACGCATCAGGTAGGGAGGGCTTTGGGGCAATTTTGGGGGCTGAGTGGTGTGCCCAGGAGTGGCCCAACGCCTGGCGCAGGCGCAACATCACAGCCAACATCTCGGTCCTGGAGCTATTCCCAATTGTCATTGCATTACATCTGTGGCCGGTGTCGCTTTCAGACAGAAAGGTCCTATTCTGGTCTGACAACATGGCAGTGGTGCAGGCCATCAATGGGCAAACAGCCAAGTGCCCGTTGGTCCTCTGTTTACTCAGAGAGTTAGTCAGGGCATGCCTGCGCTGCAATGTTGAATTCAGGGCGAGGCATATTGAAGGGGTCAAGAATGTGGCAGCTGACGCTCTTTCTCGTTTTCAGTGGATCCGTTTCCGGGAGGCCTGGCCGCAAGCGAGAGCGGAGATGACCCCCTTCCCGGCACACCTCTGGAGAATCTTGCAGTGGAGCAACGATTGAGAGCACTGGGCAAATGCTCGTTGGCCCCAGGTACCAGGAAACGATACGGCACACCTGGCCACCTTCAAGAAAGTGTCACAGTCCCTGGGACTTTCCCCGCTGCCGGGGGAGGGCACAGTGCAGGCATTCGTAGTGTGGGCTAAGGAACAGGGGAGGAGCCATTCCTGGGTGTGCGGCCACTTGGCGGCAGTGAGCCACGACGCCAAGCTTATGGGGGGGAGCGACCCAACCAAGTCCTTCATCATCAGGGCGGCCCTCAAGGGTTGGGCCAGAGAGGAGCCCAGAGTCCCAGACAACAGGGTCCCCATCGATTTCGACACTCTCAAGGGCATGCTGGACGTGATAGAAGGGGTCACCTACTCGCAGTTTGAGGCGTCGCTTTTTGCGGCTGCCTTCTGCCTAGCGTTCTTTGGCGCGTTTCGTATAAGTGAATTGGTGGCAAAGTCCAAGACGGACCGGTCGGGCAATGCCTAAAGCATCAAGGATGTCGCCCTGGTGGGCACCCTGTCCATCCACCTCAGGAGGTCCAAAACGGACCAGGCAGGGCGGGGGGTCGATGTGGAGTTAAGGCCGCTGGGGGACCACAGGTATTGCCCGGTCGCCAAGGTCAGGGAGTACTTGGCGCTCCGTCCCAACGCCCCCGGCTATTTGTTGATTCATGCAGATCAGGGTCCCTTGACGAGGTACCAGATGGAACGCTTGATGAGGGCGAGCTTAACTCGGGCGGGCCTTGCCCAGCCAGGCAAAAAATACACCAGCCATTCCTTCAGAATAGGGGCGGCCACGGCCGCGTTCAAAGCGGGAATGGAGCCAGAGGGGGTGAAAAAGGTGGGGCGTTGGGAGTCCAAATGCTACAAACGGTACGTCCGCCCATGAAGTAATTTGTTTGTATTCATAGTGTGCAGTGATTTCGAGTGTACTACATGTCATAATATTTGTGTGGAATTGAACATTAAAAGTGCAGAGTGTGTAAATGGTGTCCTTTACTCTACTAGGGTTCCAGGTATGGGTGATCGGGCATTCATTCATCACCAGGGTGGCCCAGTGGGCGGCGCGCCAGAACTGGACGCGGGGATTTTCAAAGACACAGTTTGAGTGGATGGGTTTCCCCGAAATGAGATGGAGCACCCTCAGGAACAGATTGGAACAGAGACTAGCCGCCCACGGGGCACCGCCAAAAATATTGGTGATACACCTGGGGGGAAATGACCTCATTGCCATGGGGAGAAGGCTACTCTGGCAGGCCATGAAAAGTGACTTGGGTGAAATCGTCAAATGCATGGGGCAATGTGAGGTCTGTTGGTCAGAGATGATTCCACGCAGAGTATGGCAAGGGGCGAAGTCTGGGGAGGCAGTTGAGCTTTCCCGGAAGCGAGTGAATGGGGCAATGCGCAAGTTCACTGACCAGAGGGGCCTGGGATTCATCAGACATGAGATGATTCAAGAAAAGGTGAAAGGATACTTTGAGGCGGATGGGGTTCACTTATCGCCAGTGGGGATGGACCTTTTCCTGTTAGACTTGCGTGAGGCCTTGGAAATGAGAGGTTGCAGGTAGGACCATAGTTGCTTGGTGGGGGCCCTGGCGGTGACGGGGCCACCTCCAGAGCTGTGGCGGAGTTACAGGGCGATCTGGAAGCAAAGGGGGACAGAAGGGTACCTCTCTCTGCGCAGCACCATAGGGGGTGCTAGAGCCAAATCCTAAGAGCCTCATGGGAGGTGACTGGAAAACCGTGTCGGCGCCCCGTTAGTCCTTCGGGCGGTTGTGGGCCTGAACAACTGGGGGTTTGCTATGCTACGCTCCGCCCTGAAAGGGCGTGAGTAAGAAGGGACCATGTGTCAGGTGATCCGGGAGGAGGATCACCAGAAGTGGCAGCACAGATGGGGTTCGTCCAGTGCTGCTTGGCTCATCAGGCGGGCAGGCGGCTCAGATGGTTGCCTGCCCTTGGATCGCCCGTAAGATAACCCACCTTATTACATAACGGTGTATGTAATAAACCTGCAGCAATTTTACCCAAACAAGTAACGTGTTGTGTGTTTTATTATCAGCATGCAGTATTGGTTGGAGGGGGGGGAGCGTTGCCAATGGTGTTGCTAAGAGCCCTGGTGCTCGGCTACCAGAAAAACAAGCATGGTGAGATTACCCCCAGTCCTCGTCCCATTCATATACAAGTGAGATAATCCTATCTCACCAACAGAAAAAAAACGAAGGAATGCTGGATCCCTATCCCACCCCCTCCCACCGGGAGTACATAAGCGTACTTACCCAGAATTCCCTCTGTTCTTTTTTCTGTGTTCCGACAGAATGGGATGAATCAGGAGCTGGGGCTTCTGGCAGGATTGTGTGCGGGGCGTTGGGGGAGTTGCTGGCTGGCATGGCACCCTCTCTGCTGGGTTTGGAGGGAGACATGTGCGGTTCCTCTTCAGGGCAGCTGGTGCTTTCGGTTGGCTCTCGTTGCTGGCCGTGCCTCCCGATTTGTGGGCACAACGGGAAGCGCAGGGTTTCCTAGGGGAGCTTGCTCTGTGCTCCCGGGGAGTGCTGTGTGCTTCCAGGTAGTGGTGCCTGACTTCTGGGGTTCTTGAAGTCAGGCGCAATGATGCAGGTTGACTGCACAGAGTCGATTGGGGGTCGAAAGTCCTGGTTTTCCTCTCCTTTATCTGGCAGCCGATGGGTGAGTACCACATAGCAGTTTTTTGGTGTGTGCTAAGCAGTGTCCTTTTCAGAGGGGCTGTTCCTTGGATTGTAGAGTGCCCTTGTTGCTGGAGAACGTTTGCTTGGCTGTGAGTCTCCTGGGTGCTGGTATTTGTGAGGATGGGCAAACACTCTAGACAATGCAAACATGTGGAGGATTCTTCCTCTCCCTCTTCTGGGTCCTCTTCTTCTCCTTCTCTAGTGCGGTCCAAACGCCACAGGGAGTGGGATGATGCTCGGATCAAACGCCTTATTAAGGAGACTTTGCAGGAGATGGGCAGGGATGCCCGGCCTAAGAGCTCTGTCCCGGTTCTGCCCTCTCATTCTTCAAGTTCAGATGATGAGTGGATGGGGGGAGGAGCGCAAAGGAAAATATGTGGATAAAGACATGTTGCCTGAGTTGCTGAGGCATGTTAAGTCCAACATGGGCTTTCCTGAGGATGAGGCTCTCAGCACGTCTGGCGGTTCGTTGCTGAGCCAGTTTCAGAGTGCAGCCACAGTGGATGTGCCTGTCCATCCCTACATCCATGAGGTGTTCAAGCGGGAGTGGAGGGACCCTGATCGGATTATGCTGCCCCGTTTCGTGGCCAAACTGTATGCTCGCCAGGACATATCCAAGGACTTGCCAGACTCTATCCCAATCGATTCCTTTGTTACTAGGCTGGTGGGCTGGATCTCATTGGCTGAGGATGCTGGTATTATGGATTTTGTGTATAAGAAAGTTGATGCTTTCCTCAGGAAAGTTTACTCGGGTTCTCATCTGGCTCTGTGTGCTGGGATTTATGTTGCTCAATCCCTCATTTCTGATGTCAAAGGGCTGTATCAGTCCCTGGATGATACATCGGACTGTTAGAGGGCAAGTTACACAAAATTCTTAAGGAGAAGAAGCACTCCTCTTCTTTGAAGTAGTCCTCAGTTGATAAGGGGTCTGCGAAGCCTTAATCCCCCTTTTGTAAGCCCTCTAGGAGGCAGTTTACTTGGGGTCATGTGAGGTGTTCTTCTGGCTGGGGTCGGGACAGGAAGGCAAAGTCTCCCCAGTCTAAGCCTCGTTCCTGACTATATGATGGATGACCCAGAATTGTTGGTAGGTGGACAGATTCAGCACTTTCTTCCAGCCTGGTTGAAGTCTTCTTCAGATGTATGGGTGTTGGACATTGTACACCAGGGGTACCGAATCGAGTTCACGGAGCCTCCTCCAGATTTCGGGGTTCGTCCAACTCCTTGGCCCTCCTGTCAGACCAAGAGAACTGAGTTGTCCCTAGGGATCGAGTCGCTCTTGTGGAAAGGGGCAATTCAGGTGCTGCCTCCTCTGAAGAGGGAGAGGGGGTTTTATTCTCTGATCTTTCTTGTGGCCAAATTGACATGGAGTTCCACCTGGTGGTGGACTTGAAGGCTCTAAACAAATTAATTGTGTGCCTGCCCTTCAAGATAGAGAATCTTCAGAGGGTGAACCTGTTGGTTCTCCCGGGGCATTTCTCGTGCACCTGGGATCTGCAGGATGCTTACTAACATGTCCCAATTCATCCTAGCTGTCGCCGGTTCCTCAGGTTTTGCCTTTGCAGCCATCATTTTCAGTTTTGTGTCCTACCCTTTGGCCTTCAGTGTGCCCCGAGGGTGTTCACCAAGGTGGTGGATCCGTTGGTAGCTTCATTGCATCTCCAGGGTGTCCTCCTCTACCCCTACCTCAACAATTGGCTGATCCAGGCCCCGACTCAGGATCAGTGGCTGGTCGATCAGGGATTGGTGTGTGTTCGGCTCTGCAGGCTCATGGGTTTCTGCTGAACCTTCCCAAGTGTCAACTGGTGCCCTCTCAAGACTTGATGTTTATTGGTGCCCGCTTTCGCACAGATCTGAACAGTGTATCTTGCAGGACTCCCGGGCTGTGACCTTGGGTTCCCATGCTCTGCGGTTCCTGAGGGGGGTCTCCTTTCCGGGTCGGCTCTGGTTGGGGCTTCTGGGGCTCATGGCGGCAGCTGTGATCACTGTGCCTTAGGCACGCTTTCATCTCCGGCCTCTGTGGGTGCTTCTGTTGGCCTGTTGGGATCCTTGTCTCGGAATCTCGGCCTTCTGGATCCGGTGTCTCCGTCCCTTCTCCCTGCACTGGTGGACTGTGTTGGCCAATCTTTCCAGGGGGCTGCCATTGCAGCCTTCTCCTCCTGTAGTCCTGACAATGGATGCCAGTGCTTTCTGATGGGGGTTGACTTTAGAGTCCGGCTCGCTGCAGGCCCTCCTCCAATTGGAGGGTGTTGACAGCTTTTTCCAGGGCAGTAACAGGGTTCCAGAGGTTGTTGTTGGGGCAGAATGTGGTGGTGCAGTCTGACAACATGGTGACTGTGGCCTACCTGAATCACCTGGGGGGATCAGGTCCTGCTCTCTGAATGCTGTGGTGGTGCCCTTGTTTTGTTAGATGGCGGGGCACCTACTGTCTCTAGCAGCTGTTCACATCCGGGGGTTGGACGATGGGGTGGCAGAAGCCCTCAGTCGCTTTTTCCCCCCCTCCCAGGAGTAGTCTCTGGCTCCGGAGATCTTTCAGCAGGTGTGCAGGAGGTTAGGTCTTCCCTTCCCGGCACAATGCTCAGCTTCCTCGGATTTGTTCCCGGGTTCGTCAGGTGGGGGTTTGGCGGGTGGATGCTCTGACCATTTCTTGGCCTTCGGGCCTGTTGTAAGCCTTCCCGCCCATTGTTCTGATCCCCTGGTTTCTTACTCACCTGGTGCAGGAGTCTCAGGAGGTGGTGGTGGTGCCCATTTGGCCTCGTTGGTCAAGGCTCCCCACTCTGAAGCTGTTGGCTGTTCAAGGGCCATGGTTGATCCCCTGCTCTCCATGTCCCCAGTGGTCAGCTCTAATGCTGCCTCTCATGCGGCTGTCGGTGTGGAGGTTGAGAGGCAAGGGCGGCGATGTCAGGGTATTCCCGAGCATTTAGCTTTGGCTATCCAGCATTCTCGGAAGCCTTCGACCCTCAAGTCATATGGACGGCATTGGGGAAGTTTCCAGCGCTGGTGTCGTACTCTTGAATTGTCTCCCCTGGAGTGTTTTCTGACAGGAGTCCTGCAGTTTCTCTGGGAGGGGTTCGAGAAGCATTTGTCTGTTTTCACCTTGAGGGCTCAGTGGGCTGTGATTAATGCGTTCGTTTCCCTTGGGGGGATTCTCAGATGTGGACGACTTAGTCTTCAGGTTGCTGAGGAGTTTTTCGTTGTCCCGTCCTTTCGTACGGCCTTTATTCCCCTTGTGGGATCTTCCCCTGGTGTTGTGTGCTTTGGTGGCAGATCCATTTGAACCTTTGGCTGAGGTGGACATCAGGTTTGTCTCGTTGAAGGTTTTTTATTTGGTGGCGATCACTTCGGCAGGGTGCATTGGTGAGTTAGGTGCTCTGATGGCGCGGAAGCCCTTTCTGTTTTTTTCTGAGGCTGGGGTGGTCTTTCATTTGGATTCCTCTTTGTCCCAAAAATGCCTTTGCAGTTCCATCATTCCCAGGAGGTGGTTTTACCTGCTTTGAGCGCGGGTCAGGTGTCTGGGGATGATCTTCCTTGGTCGTTGCTGGATGTTAGTCGTGCTTTGCATGCCTATCTGGATCGGACTCGTCCTTTCCGGAAGTCGTACTCCTTGTTTGTGTCTTTTGGGGTTCCTCTCGTGGGCGGAAGGCCTCTTCTTCATCTATTGGCCGTTGGTTGAAGCAGATCATTGAGTGGGCTTACTCCCTTTCTGGTTCCCCTCCTCTGGCTGGAGTGCAGGGGCGTTCTACTCGTGGGATGGCGGCCTCCTGGGCTGAGGTGTGGGGGGGTTTCCCTGTCTGAGATCTGTAGAGCTGCTACATGGGCGTCCTCTAATACTTTTGTGCGGCATTATCGGATCCCGAATTTGCTGGGTGATGATGCTAATTTTGGGTTGTGAGTGCTGTAGGCTGTGAGCTCCTCACTTCTTGCTTCTGTGTTCCAATAAATCACTGAGTGTTGCTGTCTTCCTTGTGTCCTGGTGGTTTGTTGTTGATGAATGCTGGTGTGCGGCTGGGGTATTCTCACTTGTATATGAATGGGACGAGGACAGGAGGGACCAGGGGGTAATGCCCTATTACTTATCGGTAACCTTCATTACTCCTGGTCCCGTTGTCCTCATCCCATTCATTACTCACCTCCCTACCTCCCAGACGTCCGGCCTCCATCTGGGGCTTGGTAGTTAGAGGCAATGCTGGGAAAGTAAGCTTATGTACTCCTGATGGGAGGGGTCCAGCATTCCTTCATTTCTTTTCTGTTGGTGAGATAGGATTATCTCACTTGTATATGAATGGGACGAGGACAACAGGACCAGGAGCAAGGAAGATTACCAGTAAGTAATAGGGCATTACAGAATACAGTAGCCAGGGTATTTACAGGCAGCGAAAAACTGAATCATGATAGACCAATTGTGTAAAGGCTTCACTGGCTGCCCATCAAAGTACGTAAACTTCAAAGCTCTATCATTTGGACTTTTTACATCTACAGCCCTGATTATAATTAGGATTTTTGGGGGCACATTCCTTCACAAATTGCTGCCAGAGATTATTTGCCTGGCATAACCTGGCAAAATCATGGTGGCACATAGTGCAAATTTCCATTTTGAGCAACTTGGAAAGTGGAAAAACATGCAATTTGCATGTTATTCCCCATTTCAAGGTTACCAAATTTGAATCAGGTGCAAATTTCTCATACAATAAATATAGTGCATTGCACCCAGCTTGTAATCATAGCCTATGTAGGAACATTCAAAGTTATCTAATGAAAAAAAACATAAAAACACAGCCTAGTGGTAGAATTTAAGAGAATTCAGGAGTAACACTTGCGACTCCTATGTTTTCTTGTGCTATCCTTGTTGGCTGCCACTCCTCTGACTTAACCAATGGGACTACTGATGTTTTAAAAACAAATATACCTTTAGCTAGCATTAGCTTGCTTGATTCTGTTGTCAATAATCGTTATTAACCTGCTCCAGTGTGGAGTTTTCAATAAATTTGGTAGTGTCAGAAGAATAATGGTTCTTAACCTTTGGACTTATGTGGACCCTCACTGAATCACTACTGGAAGCCAGGACCCACCCCAGTTTCTGTGATATGATGCTAAAAACAATACACTAAAACATACAAGCAAACATACAACAAACAAATATACACATTATTTAATAAGTTATTTTCTTCACAAACAAAAAATACAAAAATCTAAATTTTAATTTTAAGGGGAGGTTGGAGCTTTTCAAAGTGTGAGTTTATTTCTAAAGGACGAAGGAATATACTAGACTCTAGGATATTACTTTGTCTTCTTTGTTCCTAATGCAGGCTCTCTTTTTTGTCAGCACATATGAATACTTCAATTGAGGCCACCAATTGTCCTTATTAGATTGTGTTTGATGGACCTATACTGCTCCCTCGAATAAAGCTAAGGATAAAAATTTAATTTTTCCAATTTGTAATTTGTTTGCAGAGTTTTAAAATGTTTAATTTTACATTTTGCTCTTTTATGTACATATAATTGAATGATCTGCTAATATTTAATTTTCTACTGTCGCAGACCCCCTCAGTAATCAATGCGGACTCAAGGATTGGAATCGCTGGTCTATATATTTAGAGCTCAAAGGGCATGTCCTGTCACTTCTAAAACATTAACATTTTTGGTGAAAAGATGCAACTAGGTTGATCACCCCACAGTACGGTCTAAACCCCTTAAGAAGAATGCTGTATCTGGATTGAAAAAGTGAACCATTTACCACGAGTAGGCGTTTGCCTGCCTTAATGTCTAAGAATATAAGAATAATGAACACCAAGGTTTGTATTCCACTAAGGCACTCTATTAGTGTTTGTGCAGTGGTGCACCTTGAACTAGGTGGCCCAGGGGCATACATATAATGCGCTGCTCTGAGCCACAAACTCATGCTGCCCTAGGGCTGTACATTGGTGAAAAGCACTGTGATTGTTTGCAGCAGCTGGTCCACCTTTCACAGAATGGCAGAATCCAGCCTGCACTTTCAACGAAGCCTGAGCTCTCCCTGCCTGCAGGGTAATGTTTGGGCGGGCATTGGATCTTGTGTATCCCCTTTCAGTGGCCGACCTCAGTTAGCACACTGATTGTGCACCACCTTTTTTCGGAGCACAGTCAGTGTACCTCCTGCCGTGTCTTCGTCACTGTGCCCGTGTCTATAATACAGCCCAGTCACAGAGGCAAAATGTTTCCCTCATTGGCATAGGGCCACATTCCAATGCTAATTAAGTAATGCCCCCTTAGGATAGCGCTGTCTATATATGTGCACCAGTGAAATCTGTATTACAGAAGGAGCAGGGCAAGGGCCTGTGTCCCCTTCTGTAATACTACAGTGCCCTTGGGTTGCAGAAAATAGGTGTTCACGCCCACTGCTTCTCTGTGGCTCTATATGGAATACGGCTCCAGGTTGTGAGATGTGTGTCTAAGTAGATTGTGCACAGTGCTGCGTACTGTAGGTCCTTGCTATATAAAAAAACACAAACTTGATGTGCCCTCTGTTCCATGGTAAGTGCTTGTGGTTGAACACACAGATCTGCTACTAGGTGAAGTTTAAAAACATAATTTTAGATTTGTTTGAGAATTAAAAAATGTATCCTTCATAATGTTCATGGAAACAGGGACTCTTTTCTCACTTAAGCCAGAAGCTACCTTGTTAATAAAAAGGTTAATCACTATCTTTGGAAAAGCACACGTAAATCAAAAGAACTCACCGGGAGGTTCAGGAAAGTGTTGAAGAAGTCCACAAAGATTTCATCCTGCAGCAGAACGGAGAGCTTCTGGGAGCTGACATTATCTGTGTGAGGCAAGATAAAACCATGACTGATTAAAAAAGAGGAGCTGGTTGGCAATGAGCCAAGTTTTGTGTCTGTGATCTCCATGTCAAATCTGTGGCAGATACTTAGGCCCAGATTTACTAGCCTTTCACTCAAAGCAACGCGGCAAGGCAACTTGTTGTGCCGCATTGTATGAACAGGAGAGAGCAGAAATGGGCCATGTCTACTAAGACACTTTTGCTCTCTCAGGCAGCCTAGTGCCAACACAGGCACGCTTGCAGCATGGTGCAAGGGTGCCTCGTTATGGGCAGGATTGTTTTTGTGCAGGAAAGATATTTCTCCTTGTCATGCCTCTCTTGGGTAGGTGCACCATTTTGGCACAACCCAGGTTTATTGCCTCTAGTACATCTGGGTTTGCATTAAAATACATGGTTAGATATATGGGAATGCCCATGCTCCACCTATGTAATGCCTACCCATTGCAGTGTAACATAACGCAGCTCAAGGCAAGGCATTACTTTACTTCTTTTCACAAAACCACACAAGGTGATGCAAATCGGCCCTTGTGTGGCTTTGTAAATCTGGAGTAGCATTTTGCATTGTGGCTGTGCCAAAAAAGTGGTTCAACCACAATGCAAAATGTTAATAAAGCTGGGCCTGAATGAGTAAAACTTGAAGGGAGTTGGCAAGTCTTTGTTAGAAATTAAGCTGGTAACCCACCATGCTACTTTCTCCTTCATTTTAGGAAACCTGCGGTAACATTAAGCAGCTGCCAATACTGAGGATTTAAAAATAAGACCAGAGCCTGCTTCCATTTTGGAGTCTGCACATGTTCTGCAGAGACTGCATACACTTTGCACACCCTATGTTCTTGCTCCCAGCCTTACCGTACATGGATGTCAGTTCAGCGTAGCCAGTGCTACCAACTACTATACTTCAATTGTCCTTTGCTACCCTTTGCCCTGCCCCTGGAAAGCAGCAGCAGAAATACAATGTCAACAGGGTGCTTTTAACCAACCGAGAAATGTAATACAAAAGTGCATTTGCATTTTAAACTTTTTTGTTTCCCCAACCCCTATCTTTTGTGGGGCCGTTTCTTCCTGGTTTCTATCCTGGATTGGGGCTCACTGCTACCCCTTCAATTTAATTAAGGGTGGAATGTGGCTGCAAAAAAGTATGTGACCATCCACAAACCTGATACATTGATGTCTTCCCCTCCCTTGGTGGTAACTCCATTGTGAAATAAGCACAAACTGCTGTGCCCAAGGTTATTCAAGCAAAACATCCACTATATTAGAGGCTGATTTAAGTGTTCATCAATCTATTGCTGAATGCAAATACAGGCTTAATGTATCACACATATAAAATTGCACTTATAAACAATTGTATTTGTACACCTATGTATCATAAAAATGTACAATACCTTGAGGAATCAGACGCTCCAGGTTTACTGTACATTGGAAATCGTATTGCCTCCAGTAGCCTACAAACAATTAGTATGTCCTAACCACTGCATAGCATATAACTTTTATACAGTTGTGACCTTTAAACTGGCTTCTCATGAGTCAACATTCCAACCACTCTCAAACTGAAATTGAATCTGCAAATGGAAATTTCCACAGAGGTTGTAGGGTCATTTATCATACTTGATGGCAAGAATTTTTTCAAAGTGGGTGAGTTTTGGTGAGAAATTGGGAAACAGGATCATGAATTAGAGAGTTTTTAGTTCCTTTCAGATGCACGCCTCTTGTTATTGAAGGAGAATGGGCTGTTGAGCACTGACATAGTCTAGTTAAGGTGTTTTGAACCAGTGGATCGTGAACTACCAGTAGCTCCCAGATGGTGCACAGACATAATATCGATGTTGGAATATCTATGTGCCAGAATATCGAGTTTTTAATATCGAGGTGGCACAATATAGACATGCAAGAATATCGTCGACCAGAATATCAACATGAAGGTAAGAAATATCGTTTTTTTAAATATCGAAGTTAGTAATATCGTTAGTAAAAATATCATTGTTAATAATATCGACATTTATTTTACTGTTTTGTATTTTACTATGTGTGTTTAAAGTATGTGATGTAATTATTTTGTATAAGTATAGCTTATTTTTTTAATGTATGTGTGAAATTTTTAGAAGTAATTAATTTCATGTTAATTAATTTTTGTGTATTTTAGTTCCGTAGCGGGTTGTGGGTTTATAGGGGAATAGGGTGGGAAGTAATTTAATTAGAATTAATTAATTAATATTTTTTACTAATTAATATTTATGTATTTAATATTTTATATTGTTAATTGTGATAATTTAATTGTTATTAATTAGTTATTACTTGGTTATTAATTATTAATAATTAATTGGTCAATATGTTAATTGTGTCATTTTTTAGGAGCGGGTTGTGGGTTTATAGGGGAATAGGGTGGGAAGTAATTTAATTATAATTAATTAATTAATATTTTTAATTAATTAACATTTATGTATTTAATATTTTATATTGTTAAGTGTGATAATTAATTTGGTATTAATTAGTTATGAATTGGTTATTAATTATTAATAATTAATTGGTAAATATGTTAATTGTGTTATTTGTTTAGAGTGGGTTGTGGGTTTATAGGGGTGTAGGGTGGGAAGTAATTCAATTATAATTAATTAATTAATAATTTTTATTAATTAATATTTATGTATTTAATATTTTATATTGTTAAATGTGGTTATTAATTTGTTATTAATTAGTTATACATTGGTCATTAATAATTATTCATTAATTATTAATTCTGCTAATTGTGTCTTTTGTTTAAGAGCATGTTCTGGCATGATAGGGGAGTAGGGTGGGAAGTAATTACATTTTAATATTTTTTTTAATATTTTTTATATATTATTTATTTAATTTTATTTAATAGTGTTAATTCTGTGAATTAATTTATTACTGATTGTTTTTAATTTGCTTGTTAATTGTTATTAGTGAATTAATTAATTGTTAATTTATTATGTTAATTGTGTTATGTTTTACAACATTGGTGGGGTTATTTATAGGGGAATATGGTGGGAGGTAAATTAATTTTAATTAGTTAATTATTTGTTAATTAATGTTCATTATTTTGCTGGAGTGGGAATAGTAAATTATTCCCCTCCGCTATCCAACACTTTCCCTACTGTTGCACTTGCTGGAGTGGGAATAGTAATGTTATCCCCTCCGCTATCCAACACTTTCCCTTCTGTTGCACTCCCTGGAGTGGGAATAGTAAATTATTCCCCTCCGCTACCCAACACTTTCCCTATTGTTGTACTCGCTGGAGTGGGAATAGTAATTTTATCCCCTCCGCTATCCAACACTTTCCCTACTGTTGCACTATCTGGAGTGGGAATAGTCATTTTATCCCCTCCGCTATCCAACACTTTCCCTACTGTTGCACACGCTGGAGTGGGAATAGTAATTTTATTCCCTCCGCTATCCAACACTTTCCCTACTGTTGTACTCCCTTGAGTGGGAATAGTAAATTATTCCCCTCCGCTATCCAACACTTTCCCTACTGTTGCACTTGCTGGAGTGGGAATAGTAAGTTATTCCCCTCCGCTATCCAACCCTTTCATACTGTTGCACTTGCTGGAGTGAGAATAGTAATTTTTACCCCTCCGCTATCCAACACTTTTCCTACTGTTGCACTCGCTGGAGTGGGAACAGTAATTTTATCTCCTCCGCTATCCAACAATTTCCCTACTGTTGCACTATCTGGAGTGGGAATAGTAATTTTATCCACTCCGCTTTCCAACACGATCCCTACTGTTGCACTCTCTGGAGTGGGAATAGAACATTTTAACCCCTCCGCTATCCAACACTTTCTCTATTGTTGCACTCGCTGGAGTGGGAATAGTAATTTTATTCCCTCCGCTATCCAATACTTTCCCTACTGTTGCACTATCTGGAGTGGGAATAGTAATTTTATCACCTCCGCTATCCAACACTTTCCCTACTGTGGCACTCGTTGGAGTGGGAATAGTAATTGTATCCCTACGCTATCCAACACTTTCCCTACTGTTGCACTCTCTGGAGTGGGAAGAGTAAATTATTCCCCTACGCTATCCAACACTTTCCCTACTGTTGCACTTGCTGGAGTGGGAATAGTAATTTTTACCCCTCCGCTATCCAACACTTTCCCTACTGTTGCACCCGCTGGAGTGGGAATAGTAATTTTATCCCCTCCACTATCCAACACTTTCCCTACTGTTGCACTCCCTGGAGTGGGAATAGTAATTTTATTCCCTCCGCTATCCAACACTTTCCCTACTCTTGCACTTCCTGGAGTGGGAATAGTAATTTTATCTGCTACGCTATCCAACATTTTCCCTACTGTTTCAGTTAATGTAGTGTAAAATGTTGTTTTAAAATTAAAAAATTATTTTAATATTTTAATTTATTATATATATATTTTCTTTTTATGTTTATGTTACAGGTGTATGTATATATATATATATGTATTTATAATTTGTATTATGTTTCTAACATTTTATAATTTATTATAATAATTATTTATTAATATTATTAGGTAAATATATATATAATAATTTGTATATATGTATGTTTAATTTATTTTTACATTACATTTATTATTTTTAACATTTTTAATAATTCTAGCTATGTTTTTATTAATTATATGAATTATTTAATTTATTTAAAATTATTTATTAGAGATTTTTTTAAACGATATTTTGAACAACGATATTTTGAACAACGATATTTTTGTTTCGATATTTTTGTACCTACCATTGTAAAGATAGGATGTCGATATTCTTGGCATCGATATTTTGAACATGATATTTGTGTAGGTCGATATTCCTGTCATCGATATTCTGTCAGTGATCCCTCCTAGACATCTTCAAAGTATCTCACAGCCTTGAGTTCATTCTTAAATAAGCACAGGGTCACATTTTTCTTTTAACATTAACCCGTTTATCGCGGCGATAATTTCGCCGCAGTGCGGGGCGTTCCATTATGTGGGCGGGGCCGCGTCGGCCAACGGACGTGCGCAGCACTACCGAGGTAGTGCTCGCGACGGCCGTTGGACGACGGGCGCACTTAAGGGGTTAAGAGAAGGCTGTGTTTACTTTACATTGTTATCATCTGGCTACAGATAGCAGAGCCTGATAATGAGAAGGGGTCAGTCAGATTTATGGGAGGCTGGGTCACAGAGGTGTAGAATTGAAGTATTTAACTCTTAAATAAAAGTCCTTGTCCAGTGTGAGAACAAAATGATGTTTCTGAATGCTTTTAAATGGGAAAAGATTATAATGAAAAGTTACCTTAATGATTAACTCTGCATATTAATTTTCTCCCATTTTAAAGTGTCACATTTACAAGCAGCTTTGCCATATTTATAACTGAAAATTAGCGCTTTTTTCAAATCAGAGAAATTTAACGTGAAGAACCTTTTTCTATGAAACATTAAGGGGCCGATTCCGATTCGGGCCGGAAAATGTACCGACCGATTCGGTCCGGGAATAAAGTCCGACCGACACGTACCGGCGCCGTACGACCCTGGTAGTACGATGAAATGCATGTGAAATCAGACCGACTCGGACGGAATACAAAACGACCGACCGAGCCGGACAGAAACAAGCCATCCGGCCGGGAAATCACGCGAAACGAACCGACCGACACGCACCCGGATTGAACCCGAACGAAACGTACCCGCGAACTCCGACCCGCGTAGTACGATGCTGTGCGTGCAAAACACGACCGACTCGCCCGGAGCACAAGCCGTACGACCGACACGCATACAAAACCCAGCCGAAGCAACCCAATACTACGCGACCGACTCGTACGCCGCATATGAAACCTAGCTGACACACAGCGGGAATGAGTCGGACAAGATCGCACCACACAACTGCAGCGTCCTACTCGGACACAAGAACGACTCCTACATGCACCAAAAACACCAAGGAAAAATTAGAAAAAAAAGGGCCAAACAAGCAACCACAAAGCCAATAAATACAGGGAGGGAAAAAAAATGGAACAAGGACACACCTCCAACTCCACACCTCCAACTCCACCTACATAAAGGCCACAAATCCCTACCATGATCCTTTGCAAATTCCACTGACCTGCCAGCACACAACACCATCACACAGCAACCACAGACACACTCACAGCTCATACATCACACAAGCCACACACCATTACCACACCTACAAATAGCACCCTCACACACACCCAGCTAAACCTACACTCACACCCCCCACTTGCACACACACACATCAATCACCACCACCACCACCCATCACCATGCCCCCAAAGAAGAACCATAAGTTCCTAGATAGTGAATTGGAAGTCCTGGTAGACGAGATCCTGAGGGTAGAGCCACAGTTGTTTGGTACATTGGTACAACAGACCCCCATGTCGCAGAAAACCAAGATGTGGGTGAGGATTGTCGACAGGGTGAACGCACAATCACCATGTTTGCGCACAAAGGAAGACATCCAGAACAGGTGGTATGATGTGCGCAGGAGGGTCCGGGACCTACTCAAAAAGGACTACCTCCTCAGCCAGCACACCGGCAGTGGCCCTCCTGCAAAACCAGTATACCTCAGGCCCTGGGAGGAGAAGGTGCGGGCCATCCTACCACCAGTGAGCGTATACGGACTAACAGACATCCCAGAGCCTGGTGAGTACACAACTAATATACACAATATGGTGTGACAACACACACACATCACAGTCAAGGGGATAGGCAAACCATGCACCCTTAGCAAATACACAGCAACCAAAAGATATTCATCCCAAGATGTGAATGCTAGTCAGACAAACACAATACCTCCCATCTCATAGTGATATGTAACTGTGTCATGACATGTACAAACCTAACAACAAATACAGCAAGGCAGTGGCACAAATAGAACCAACAAACACTCCCAGATATTTAAACACCACTAGAACACCACCTCACAGGGAAGCTCACCGAAAGGAAGGAATTCTGTGTATGCTGGTCAAGTCAGTGTAGCCAATAGCATGATGGGAGTGGTAGTCACAGATATTGGTCACACCCACAATTGGCCCATCAACACCACTCTGAACCATGCTCACATCACAGGGAGTGGAAAACAACTGACAAGATGGCTGACACTGGGTACTGCTGTGGGGAGCACAAGGCCCTGATGGGAACTGGGCACCAACAAACAACAGGACCACACTGTCAGCCATCTTGCCATTGCTGTCACACTCACACACAGTGAAGTCCACTCAAAAGGAAGGAAGTATGGGCATGCTGGGAAGGGGGATGGAGGCAATAGCATGATGGGAGTGGTAGTCACAGATATTGGTCAGCCTCACAATTGGCCCATCAACACCACCCTGAACCATGCTCACATCACAGGGAGTGGAAAAGGACTCACAAGATGGCTGACACTGGGTACTGCTGGGGGAGCACAAGGCCCTGCTGGGAACTGTGCAACAACCAACAGCAGGACACCACTGACTGACATCCTGAAAGACAACTTGCACTCCCTGCAATGGAAGCACGTACCATGGTGGGATATCTGGCTGGGTGGGAAGGAGGACTCACAGCACTGACCATAGTTACAAGCACCTCCACTCACACACACCCTCAACACTTACTCCACATAACCCACCTGGGAGAATGCAATGCCTCACATCCTAACTGAAGATCCCACAAAGAACCACCACCCTGGGTCATGCTGTGTGAAGCACAGGGACACTCTTGGGACTTGTAGCCAAACAACTGCCAGGACAACACTCCCAGCCATCCTGTCAGCACAGGCACCCCACCCCACAGGGAAGCAGAGTCAAAAGGAAGGAAGGATGGGCATGCTGGGAAGGGGGTGGAGGCAATAGCATGATGGGAGTGGTAGTCACAGATCAACATCTCACACCCACATGGCCCAGCAAGTTAGCACTGAAGCATGCACACCTCACAGGGAGTCAAAAGCCACTTCAAAGATGTCTGACACGGGCCACAGCTGTGGGGAGCACAAGGCCCTGCTGGGAACTGGGCACCAACAAACAACAGGACCACACTGCCAGCCATCTTGCCATTGCTGTCACACTCACACACAGTGAAGTCCACTCAAAAGGAAGGAAGTATGGGCATGCTGGGAAGGGGGTGTAGGCAATAGCATGATGGGAGTGGTAGTCACAGATATTGGTCAGCCTCACAATTGGCCCATCAACACCACCCTGAACCATGCTCACATCACAGGGAGTGGAAAAGGACTCACAAGATGGCTGACACTGGGTACTGCTGGGGGAGCACAAGGCCCTGCTGGGAACTGTGCAACAACCAACAGCAGGACACCACTGACTGACATCCTGAAAGACAACTTGCACTCCCTGCAATGGAAGCACGCTTCATGGTGGGATAACTGGGCTGGGGGAGAAGGAGGCCCGGATGGCAAGCAAATACCACCAATGCTGGTCATGCACACACCTCAACATTCACATTGACATGCCACAGGTTGGCAGGACAATGTGCTACACCAATATCACTCTCTGACTGTCACAATTTAGGAGAATGCAATGTCCAGGCCCACATCCAGAGGTACAGTCACAACTGTCAGGTGTTTGAACAATTGATGCCAGTAGAAACATAACATACAATCTGTGTCTCTCCCCAAAACAGGTGATGATGGGGACACAGCAGCAGACGAGGAGGAGTCCCTGTCCCAGGCTCCAGGGAACACTGAGCTCACTGGTGTGGATCAGCCTCTGCACTCCTCGGATGGCGAAGAACCAGCTGGACCCTCCGGTGTGAGTCATCATGCAGCACCAGCAGGACCAACATCTGCACCCCCTGCACCCACCCCTCCAACAACTGCCAACACACAGGCCACCCCTGCCAACACGGACAGACCAAGGACCACAGATGACAACAGCGCAGGGACCCAGACCCAAACTGGAGCTGGTGACAACGAGCCCAGGAACAACACCCAAGTGGGCCCACGGTCACCTGTGCGTGCCACCGCAGGTCCTGCACGTGTCGCCAGGGGTGGTGGGAGGGGTGGTAGACATAGGTCGCTCTTTGCAGAGGGGTCTGGACTGCATGATGACCCACAACTGGCACGCATAACAGATGCGTACCAGACTAGCACCGGAGAGGTCAGCCAGGTAGTGGGGATCCTCAAGGACATACAACAGCAGCAGGCTGCCCATCATGCCCGCTTGGACTCCCACATGTCCCGTGTCGAGACACACATGTCACGTGTCGAGACACACATGTCTGGCATGGAGTCCAAGTGGGACACATTGGAACAACTGACAGCGGTGCATAGGGACATACTGACATGCCTCCGCCAGATCAGCACCAACATGGCCACACCTCCCTGTGTGCCCACAACATCTGCTGCTGAAACAACTGCAAATGCCACAGGGAGGGAGGAGGACTCTGGCAGAGAGTCCCCTGCACCGCCGCAGCCTGCACCTGAGGGTCCCCCCCCCAAGAAGAGGGGCCGTCCGAGGAGGCCAAACTGAGAGGCCGATGGCCATCTACATCCCCCAGGAAGCCAACACCTGTTCTGGAACTTTTCCTCTGTGTGCAAACTGCACGCCCTGTCGAAGCCAACCCAACTCTCCCACATGACATGGGGAGCTCTAGTTGGCCAAATTCATCAGATGACTGTGGACTTTACTCTGGACATCTCAGCTACCAAGACTTCCAAATCACATGGGAACTTTGGATTCCAATTTCTATGTACAGCACCCACCATCCTGTGCACCATTCTCACACCTGTATGTAAATAAACTCACCAATACACCATATCTGCCTCTGTTGTGATTCCAACGTGCTCTCTGTCATGGAGATGGTGATCAGAAAAATGACACTGTGCATGCTAACTGCTACAGCAAGTCCAACACCGTCATGTCAGTCATGGCGACGTGACACATATGAGGGAGACACACCACTAGGGCCACACAACACATACACACCAGGGCCATCAGACTCATCACCTATACTGATGTTGCAACTAAATACAGTGGAATGCACAGACACGCCACCTATTCACAGTCTGTCAACTAGACTACAGGTGCAGTAAGCAAATGTCAGTCAGATGTGTGACCACAGACAACGCACATCCCAAAGTGAAGCACAGGTTTATTACACATTTGCAACATGTTGTTTCCACTACAAATGCTAGCTAATCCAACCTGGCTGTGGCCACAAAGTCAAAAAGTGCAGAAGATAGAAAGTCCAGGGGTGTGTGGCACATCACCTGTAGGGAAACGACTGCTTCCACCTTGCAAGTTGATTCATGGATTCGTGGGATCCAAGTTGATCAAACAACTCCGGCAGCACCCTGTGAAGGACAGACATGACACACAGTCAAAACCACTGAAGAACAGCACAGAACGGCAATACTCATGTCTAATACATGTCACGAGATAACTACACAAAACCAAGTTAGCATGTCAACACTGTTGGGCAGTACAGACCACCTGCAAGGACACATCGCTGCACGCATCCAGTCAAGTAGCACATGGCCACACTCAAACAGCAACAGAGCACCACACACACATATCATGCAAACTCAAATCATTGACATTACAACCCTCTGGAGACTCACATTCAGCTGAAGAAGTTGGTGATGAGCTGTGTGCGGACATCACCATCATCATCATCTTCCACTGGCATCGTGACCCAGGCCAGGATCTTCCACAGGTGGCGGACGTTGGTCATCGTCATCCAGGATGAGAGGCAACTCCTTCCGCACTGCCAGGTTGTGCAGCATGCAGCAGACGATGACAATCTTGCACACCTTTGCTGGGGCATATGGGAGGGCCCCTCCTGTCTTGTCCAGGCAGCGGAAGCGGCTCTTCAGGAGACCAAAGGTCCGCTCAATCACCCTCCTCGTCCGACCATGTGCCTCATTGTAGCGCATCTGGGCTGGTGTCACAGGGTTCCTGAGGGGTGTCAGCAACCACGGCATGTTGGGGTATCCCGAGTCACCTACAGACAGACAATTGCACATTAGCCGATTTGAAAATGTGTGCGGAAAACAACATAGCAGAACACACACAATGGTACAAAGTCAGTACACACCAACAAGCCAGGCACGCTGGTTCGGCATCTGTGACATCATCCTCGGGATGCGACTACTCCTCATCACGTAGGCATCGTGTGCCGAACCGGGGAAACGGGCACACACATGTGTGATGGTCATATCTGCAAGACATACCACCAGAGCATTGATCGAATGGTAATGTTTACGGTTCCGGTATGCCTGCTCATGTGCCTGTGGTGGTATCAAAGCCACATGTGTCCCATCAATGGAGCCAATTACATGTGGCATCCTCCCCAGGGCATAGAAGTCACTCTTGACGTCAGTGAGTCGTTGACGTGTTGGGAAATAGATGTACTGGTTCAGGTAAATCAACATTGCCCCCAAAACATCGCGTAGCACACGGCTGAACATAGTCTGTGACATCCCACCGGCAGTCGCCACAGTGTGTTGAAAGGTACCGGTGGCAAAGAAGTGTAGGGCTGCCATCACCTTCACCTTGGGGGTCAGCGCTGTAGGATACGGACGGCCAGGCTGCAAATGTGGGTCCAACCGCACTGCCAAATCCTCAATAAGCTGCCTGGTGAAGCGGTACCGTCGGATGCTGTCACGTTCCACCATCGTTGCCAGGTCTGGGAATGGTCGATGGACAGCAGGAGCCCTGCAGTGCATAGGTGAAGAAAGCAAGATTGTCAGTCACCCCAACTATGTGCCGTTCACCATACTCAATTTCACATGATACATCATTAACAAACACAAGTACTTGATGTGTGTGTCGTTCTGTTTGGACATATATGGCACCTACATGGACATCATCTAACATCTCTGTTCAACAAGTGTTGACAACAGGTTCCAGGGTGTGCTATGGGAAACCATTAGGCTGTGTCACAGTACCCATTTACTGCTCTCACGTTCCACACACATACCACAGTGACATGTCTGGACAGATGCTCCACAGGCATCACAGCTCATTGACAGGTAGATTCCCAGGGACCCTGTCTTGCCACATGGACACTGGCATGACATTGCGTATCATGTACACGTCAGAGAAACTAACATGACACCCACAGGTAGTGGCCCCTGTAGCCTCTGCAGGACAGACATGGACGTCTGTGACACACACACACACACAACATCAAAGTTCATGCACAAACCACGTGGATGTGGAGACTGTCTCCCATTGTGCACATGGAGTCAGAGACATGCGAAACACAACATGCACACAGACTGCGGAGGGACATCACTATTGTGGCAATGGGCCACCCTGTGACGTACATGCCTTCCCACATGTGAGCCTGGGGGTATGTGACATGTCATACACATACACAACCTGGAAATGTGACCATGACACATGCCCATAAATGAAAAGTTGCACACCACAGTGGTCAGGTGCACAACACACAAAGGACCCTGTCCCCATGAACACGTGCACAGCCTGGGTGTGTCTGCCCCCAAATGCCACCCCAAAAACCACATGTTCACCCCCATACACAGATAAGGTCATGCTGCCACACATGCCTTAGATACAGTGTGGACTGGGTGTGGTGTTGTAGGTGTGCCCCTGAGTCCCTGGAAAGTATATGTGGCTGGCATAGGTTCACCAGTGACCAGCATGGTGACATATGCGTGTGACCTGTCCAGGGACGCGTTGAACAGCAATGGACCGATCGGTGTGCCCGGCCGGCCCATTGCATTGTATGTGAGCGGGTACGCGTTGTATCCCGGGTACGCGTTGTACAGCAATGGACCGATCGGTGTGCCCGGCCGGCCCATTGCATTGTATGTGAGCGGGTACGCGTTGTATCCCGGGTACGCGTTGAACAGCAATGGACCGATCGGTGTGCCCGGCCGGCCCATTGCATCGTATGTGAGCGGGTACGCGTTGTATCCCGGGTACGCGTTGAACAGCAATGGACCGATCGGTGTGCCCGGCCGGCCCATTGCATTGTATGTGAGCGGAGTACAGCGTTGTACAGCAATGGACCGATCGGTGTGCCCGGCCGGCCCATTGCATTGTATGTGAGCGGGTACGCGTTGTATCCCGAAATACGCATTGTACAGCAGTGGACTGAACGGTGCGCACACATTGGCTGGGGCCTGGCATGGCAACGGACGCGTTTTCGAAGCTCCAACGAGTCTGATGCAGTGAATTCAGTTGGCCAGCCACAACAATGTTGCAAAATCATGGGTGTCATGAAGTTGAAGATTTGAAGGATGCTGTGGGTGTGTATTAGTGCTGCTATTCCATGGATTGGTCAGATTCAGAAGATGCAAACGACTTGGACCTATCACTTTGGACACATGGGACAGTATCTGCCTCTGCAGCACACATATAATGCTGGCTGTTCCCCTGAGAGCTCACTTGCCTGCACTACATGCTCCAGGACGACATCTGCCACCAACACTGCTGCTGTTTATGCATCCTCTGGCTCCTGCAATGGCACGTACTGTGGAGAGAGCCCCAGCCTTCAGCCTTGAGGAGAACCAGGCCCTGCTGGACAGCCTCCTTCCACAGTACAGCAAGCTGTATGGGAAACCAGGGGAGCAGGTGAGTGTGCTGTCCACTGCCTCACTAATTGTGCATGTTGTCTGACTAGCAGGGCTTTCAGTGTGCACACCACTGGCTAGCATGCCCACTGAGTAGTTGTCACACCCCAAAGTGTGTAGTTACATGCACTGAACTGGTACAGTGCAGTAACAGTGCATTCCAACTAGGTTTACTTCCCATGCAATGATACCATGTAGTGACTGCTGGCAAACTGTTCATAGCCATTGTTGCACTGCCTGTGTACATCATATGCCCCTGTGATTGAGACATGTATATCCAACTGTGTGATGCACGTATATGTTGCATGTGTAGTAATGGCCTTTTCACTTTGTCATCCTCACAGGTTGATGCCCACCAGAAGCAGGAAATCTGGCTGACCATCGCCTGGAAAGTAAGATCCGTGGGGGTCTACAGGCGCAGGATCCGCAACTGCCAGAAGAGGTGGCAGGACCTTCGTGGCTGGACCCGGAGGATCGCAAGGGTCCAGCTGAAGCTGTCGCCTCCTCGCAGGAGGGGCGGACACCGGACCCTGACCCCCACATGCTCCGGATCCTGGCGGTGGTCTTCCCTGACCTGGATGGGCAGCTGAAGGACAGACAGCAGCAAGGAGGGGGTGAGTCCATGACTGCACTGTGCACTTTGTCTGACATGCTATGTGCCCTCCTCTGGCCTGGTTAAACTTCCACAGTACATCAGTCATGTGGTCCAGGACCCATGTCCCTCATTTGTGACATGCCCACTTCTCCTCTGATACGCATATGTGTGGCCCTTATAGTCAGGAAATTGTGTCATTTGGGGACTGTGTCATTGCATTTAGCTTTGCTCAAGCTGGGGGACAGCATTTGTTCCCGTGACTATGTTGTGCGATTCATGGGTGGGTCAATTGCTTACACAATGCCTAAGTTCTGACATGTAATCTGGGTGTAACTTTGATATGTGGTCCGCTTGCTGCTCTGACTCACCACATGTCCCTGGGGAATTTGGCACACACCCATGCTGCTGGTGGGAACAATGTTTGGGCCTCAGGAGTATGTGTATCCAGTGTGTCACACATGCTTAGCCACCTGCCTACTGTCCAGGACTCATCCCTCTTACAGGTGGAGCTGGACAGTCATGCCTACTCCAGGGCATGCAATGCACTCTGTACTCCCACTCCCGTGTATCATCTGGCATGTTGTGATCAGTGTAATGTACCCTCAGGTGTCTGCCTCTGTCTCATTGTGCTGTGTCTTCGTTGTCAGGACTACTGGTATGTTTATCGGTTAGGGCTCAGCATGCCATCTGAGATGTGACCATGATAGACGATACTTCTGTGACTTATAGGTGTCTGATCACTTGACTGTGCACACAGGTGTTTGCGACTGTGACTTTCAGTCAGCTGTATTGTCATTCACAGCACACTGTGAGGTGCTCATGTTCAGAGAGTTGTGTTTCATGTCCCCCATATGTCCAGTTGGTATGACGTGGACAAATAGTAGTACAGATGATGTGGTATTTGGGGGATGGACATGTGCACTTGTCAGTCACATAACTTGCATTCCCCATGCCCTCGGATTGTGACACAGTGCAGACTGTTGTTGGCTGGCTGCCATGGCCATGTGACTTGAGACAGTAATGTATGACTTTGCACGCATTCCTGTGTCATGGCATTCAACTTCCTGAGACTGATCCTGCAGGGGAGTGACATGTGCAACATGCACCCCATTGTGGCATTGACTATCCGGACATGGGTGCATCATGGTGTCTGGTGCTGGTATGCATCACATGCATTTCTATTTAGACTCTGGCCATCCCTTTATCCGGACACCTGCACTGACTCAGTGGCAAGAGATGTGATGTGTGCATGTTCACATACTTCACCGTGTTCCCTGCAATGTCCAACAACTGTGTAGGTGGTGCATGTGTCCACACTGGGGTCTTACCATCAGACAGGCACCGGACAGATGGGTGCAAGGGCAGGAGGGGTGTGAGTCCCATGGTTGACCATCAGACTGACAATTGGCTTCCCCGAATCTGTGTGAGGACTTTAGGCAATGTTCAACTAAGGATGCCAGGGCTTGCTCTGTAATGTGCTGTACTTACTGTGGTGTGTGCGGTCAGTGCAGGTGACTGATGTTTGTCTGTTTCCCTAATTGTTTGCAGATACATCCACGGCCACAGGAGGGGACAGCTCCACGGACCAGGAGGAGCAGCGGAGCCAGACTGGGTCAGCATCGGACGAGTGGTCAGAGGGACCCAGTGGCACGGAGGGCGAGGGGAGCCACACCGAGGAGTCCTCAGCACCATCCACCTCAGCTGAGGACCACAGCAGCTCGGAGGATGACTCCCTTGTGGAGGCGGGTCTCAGCAGCCACCAAAGGCCAGCTAGTCTGTCTGGCCCCGCCACCACCACCACCACCACCGCCCTCCCATTGGCTCCCATTCCTGAGGTCCGTGGGGGCTCCCGTACTCGGGAGCGTGTCTCCTTCGTGCCAGGCACCGCAGCCCCTGCCCCTGTGTCCCCTGCTGCCCTGAGTGAGGAGTCTGTGTACCTCCTTCGGCAGCTCCATGTAGGGCAGACAGCAATGCTGAGTGTCCTCCATGCACACACCACTCTGTTGACACAGCTGGTGTCGTTCATGGAGGGCATCTCGATGGGTATGTCTGCCCTACAGAGGAGCAATAGGTCCATGGACTCCTCCCTGACGGCAGCAGTGTCCCTCCTCCAACAGTCCCTCACCCCTCCCACCTCTGCCCCATCCACACTTCCTGCCCCCCTACCTGTCCAAAGCACATGCACACCTGCACAGTCACCCAAACACACAGACACGAGCAGCACAGACACACCCAAGAGAAAGGCAAGACGTGCACACACGCATCCTCAGGGGACTGATACCACAGACACAGGGGACGGGGAACACACACACACACAGGCATCCACATTAACTCTGCAGTCCTCCAAATCCTCTCCCTCCAAGACCCCTTCCCTTGCCTCGCCTGCTAACACACCTACACAGCAGATCTTCCTGTGTGACCTCGGCCTCATCCCCTCCAATCCTGCTGATCCAGCATACCGGGGGAAGAGGAAGTCCACCCACACAGAGGGAGTGCCCCTCGCCCCCGGACACCCTCCCCCAGGCGCAGGCAGAGTGAGCCCCCCACCCGCAAGTCCCCCCGGTCCCGGAAGAGCAAGACCCCGCCACCGCCCTGCAAGTCAACCACCCAGTCTCTCACCTCCATCCCCCAGGCCACCACTCCACAGGTTCCACCGCCACACCCTGCCCCAGGTTCCCCCACACACCGATACCGCATCCCCAAACTGCTTAGGCCCTCCCCCCTGCCACTTGCTCTTCCACCCCCAAACCAGACGCTCTGCCTGTTTGTGCCACTGGTGTGGAGACCGTGTCGCCCCCTCTGTCCTGCCCAGCTCTTCTGCCCCCCTTCCACTACCTTGGAGTCATGCACTGCGGTGGAGTCCACAACCACCCCGTCTGACTCGGGCACTGCATTGGGGACCCAGTCCACTCCATCTGACCAGCCCACTGCAGTGGTTGCAGCACCAACTCCATCTGACTTGAGCCCTGCGGTGGTGCCAGCCCCCCCTGAGTCAGACACCTCCACTGCAGTTGCCGGTGACACTCCTGCACCCACCTCCCCTTCACTGCCTCCTTCTGGCATCCCCTGATCCTGTCCCTGCGGTGCCTGGCCTGCCCCTCGTATGCCCCTCCAAGGGGGATGTCCCCTGTCCGTACCTGTGCAGGCAAGCAATTGTTGACAAGTTGTCACACATCACCCTGTTGGGACTGTATATTTGGACTGGCCATTGGCCTTAGTTTATTTTGGACTTTTGATTTGAGTTGCACACTTGCTGAATAAAGCCTATTTTTGTTTACTTGTGGTTAATCTTTGGAGGTACATGATGTAGATGTGTAGAATCATGCATTTGCTGTTGTAATAGTGTTCAGATCAGGTAAATGAAGTTTTGCTGTGATGGGCTCCATGTGGTCCATGGGATATGTGTCCTAATCTAGTCTGGATCTATAGCATCCTTTGCTGCAGTCTGAGGGTGTAATGTTCAGCATTTGACACAGGGATGTACGTTTAGCATTTGTAGATTACCATCTTTGTCCTACACTGATGCACATCTGGTGGGCTTACCACTGTCCAATGTTCCTAGTACCCTGACTGTGTGCCCGTCTCCAATGGACATGCAGTTTAGCACATCAAATTTGGAGGACTCATCTGTGTACACAGTGCAAGTTGCTTGACACGTGTCTTGGGTGTATGCAGATGACTGACGTGACACTCCCGTGCCCAGGCTGATATGAGCAGAGCCTTCAGTGTGTTGTAGTTGTTGACTCACTGACCGAGTGTTCTGCTGACATGTTTGAGTCATGCACAGACAAGGTTTGGCACAGCTGACCTTCCACAGGAGTGGAGTGCCCTCATGGCAGTGCGTGATTCCGTGATATAGGCTGTGCCCATGTTGTGTGTTGTGTAGGCATGTCTGTGCGTGTTCCCTTCTCCTTTTCCTACACAGGCTGTGTCCCTACGGATGTTCCTGTTTGTGATGCTTGCTGAGTTGTTCTGTGTTCATCCAGCATCTTGGACCTGGTTACTCCGGGATGTGGGTGCATGGCAAACTAATGTTCATGAGGTTGTCATCCCTAGTTGTCTTTGTTGTCAGGGCTGGGGATGTGGGCAAACGCAGATGGGACACAGTCAGGATTCCTCTTGGCACTTGTTGGTTACACGAGTAATGTGATTTTCTGTTTGTGTATGCTTTCAGTGATTGTGACACGTTGTGTGTGTGACTGCTGCCACTCCTCAGGGTCAGAGCTGCAATGTTGGAAGTTGTCTATGTGTGTCCTTTGTGGGTCAGCTTGGCTTCTTCATTGGTGTGTGACTATGGCCAGGATCCCATTGTTTGGGGTGGATTTCACGTCATGCCCATGTACGGCATACTGTGCAGTGTGTCAGACATTCACAAGTATTGTTGACTGGCCATGTGTGATGGGTTTCTGCACCTTATTTCCCCCACCACCCCTGGGATTGTCATGGGTGCATGTGCAATGTCAGCAGTCCATGTGAGCTTCAACGCTGCACATTGGTGGAGTTCAAGGTGTGTGGCGTTGAGTGTGTGCAAATGTGAGTTGTTGCACGGCTGGGGCACTACCTCCATATTTTCCTTGGCTGGCAGGCCGTGCTGAGTGCTTTGTGCTTGTATAGGTGTGATGGTAGTTTGTTGCTCAGGACACATGGCTGTGGTTCACAGTGTGGATGACATCTACCTTTGTCATCACAGTGTGATTGTCATGCAGGCTAGTGTCACCACAATGTGGGGTCCCTGGGGGGAGGGCTGTGGTGGTTCTGTCTCTTGCTGTGTGTGTTGCTGTTCCTACAAGCTTGTGTGACATGTGTAATTTGGGCTCCCTCTCATCTCACAATGCCTGTTTGCCCACATAGGGGAATCCAATCCATGAGTTACTTTTGTATGTGACTGTGTTGACATCTGTGTATCAGTGAATCTGGCCTCATCATGTGTTGTGTGTTTGCCTGGGGACACTGGCACACAACCCCCCTCACCTGTTGTGTATGATATGCAGTGTGAGTCTGCCTGTTTGTGTTTGTGCTTTTGCACCACTGCATTGGCATATCTTTAGTTTGCCATTGGCTGTATGTTGTTTGTTGGCTTTCCCCTGCTGGCCCTGGGACTGCTAGGTCATCAGTCAGCACATTGATCATGGTTAGTATGTCCCATTGCTGCCATGGTATGGTATTTGTTCACCTGACATCTACAGTCTCCACAGGATATCTACATTTGTGTGTCCATTGGTGCTGATATGTGGGTCTGCATTATGATGCTCACTTCTGTCATTGTGTTATTTGTGAATGTAGACAATGTGGGCCCCCATGGCTGATGTTTGTGTGCACATGGCCAGAACGATCTGTCATTGGCACTGCACTGCTTGCCTCACACAATCTATGTTGCTATGGGACACAAGCACTACAATGCCACTGTAGTGTTTGGTGTTGTGTGGCCAGGAATAATCCCTGCAGTTATGTTTTTGCAGCTTTTACCAGGACTACACTTCCCTTTGGGGCACTGTGGTGATGGGGCTTTGGGCCCCATTGCCACACTGTTCAAAATGCGCTTCAGCTATGGAGCACACACTTCCCTTTTGGGCACTCAGGTGATGGGGCTTTGGGCCCCATTGCCACACTGTTCAAAATGTGCTTCAGCTATGGAGCACACACTTACCTTTTGGGCACTGTGGTGATGGGGCTTTGGCCCCATTGCCACACTGTTCAAAATGTGCTTCAGCTATGGAGCACACACTTGCCTTTTGGGCACTGTGGTGATGGAGCTATGGGCCCCATTGCCACACTGTTCAAAATGTGCTTCAGCTATGGAGCACACACTTACCTTTTGGGCACTGTGGTGATGGGGCTTTGGGCCCCATTGCCACACTGTTCAAAATGTGCTTCAGCTATGGGGCACACACTTACCTTATGGGCACTGTGGTGATGGGGCTTTGGGCCACATTGCCACAGTGGTCATGGTCTGCTTGCATTGTGTAGGCCACACACACAATTATGTGTGACACATCTGTTAGGGGGTCACATTGTATGTTCAATGTCATGTTCAGTGTTGTATGCATTTGACACAGACCACACACGCTTGTCATGGTGTTGGGGGCTGGGATGTAATTTACAGACAGTCCTTATGTGGGAGTATGCTAGTTGTGTCATGCATTACCCGTCCTATGAGTAGGGGTGGTTGTAGTGACAGGCATCCAGCCCCCATGAGTGGTGATGGTAGTAGTGGTAGGCATCCATCCCCTAAGGGTGGGTATGGTAGTAGTGGCAGGCATCCAGGCCCCCTGGATAGGGGTGGTAGTAGTGGCAGGCATCCAGCCCCCCGAGTAGGGGTGGTGGTAGTGACAGGCATCCAGGCACCCCTGAGTAGGGGTGGTGGTAGTGACAGGCATCCAGGCCCCCCTGGGTAGGGGTGGTAGTAGTGGCATGCATCCAGCCCCCCCTGGATAGGGGTGGTGGTAGTGGCAGGCATCCAGCCCCCCCTGAGTAGGGGTGGTGGTAGTGACAGGCATCCAGGCACCCCTGAGTAGGGGTGGTGGTAGTGACAGGCATCCAGGCCCCCCTGGGTAGGGGTGGTAGTAGTGGCAGGCATCCATCCCCCTAAGGGTGGGTATGGTAGTAGTGGCAGGCATCCAGGCCCCCCTGGGTAGGGGTGGTAGTAGTGGTAGGCATCCAGCCCCCCATGAGTGGGGATGGTAGTAGTGGTAGGCATCCAGCCCCCCATGAGTGGGGATGGTAGTAGTGGCAGGCATCCAGCCCCCCCTGAGTAGGGGTGGTGGTAGTGACAGGCACCAGGCCCCCCTGGGTAGGGGTGGTGATAGTGGCAGGCATCCATCCCCCTTAGGGTGGGTATGGTAGTAGTGGCAGGCATCCATCCCCCTAAGGGTGGGGATGGTAGTAGTGACAGGCATCCAGCCCCCCTGGATAGGGGTGGTGGTAGTGGCAGGCATCCAGCCCCCCTGAGTAGGGGTGGTGGTAGTGACAGGCATCCAGGCCCCCTGAGTAGGGGTGGTGGTAGTGACAGGCATCCAGGCCCCCTGGGTAGGGGTGGTAGTAGTGGCAGGCATCCATCCCCCTAAGGGTGGGTATGGTAGTAGTGGCAGGCATCCAGGCCCCCTGGGTAGGGGTGGTAGTAGTGGCATACATCCAGCCCCCCTGGATAGGGGTGGTGGTAGTGGCAGGCATCCAGCCCCCCTGAGTAGGGGTGGTGGTAGTGACAGGCATCCAGGCCCCCTGGGTAGGGGTGGTGGTAGTGGCATGCACCCAGCCCCCCCTGGATAGGGGTGGTGGTAGTGGCAGGCATCCAGCCCCCCCTGAGTAGGGGTGGTGGTAGTGACAGGCATCCAGGCCCCCCTGGGTAGGGGTGGTGGTAGTGGCAGGCATCCATCCCCCTAAGGGTGGGGATGGTAGTAGTGGTAGGCATCCAGCCCCCCATGAGTGGGGATGGTAGTAGTGGTAGGCATCCAGCCCCCCATGAGTGGGGATGGTAGTAGGGACAGGCATCCAGGCCCCCCTGGGTAGGGGTGGTGGTAGTGGCAGGCATCCATCCCCCTAAGGGTGGGGATGGTAGTAGTGGCAGCCATCCAGCCCCCTATGGGTGGGGATGGTAGTAGTGGTAGGCATCCAGCCCCCCATGAGTGGGGATGGTAGTAGTGGTAGGCATCCAGCCCCCCATGAGTGGGGATGGTAGTAGTGGTAGGCATCCAGCCCCCCATGAGTGGGGATGGTAGTAGTGACAGGCATCCAGGCCCCCCTGGGTAGGGGTGGTAGTAGTGGCAGGCATCCATCCCCCTAAGGGTGGGTATGGTAGTAGTGGCAGGCATCCAGGCCCCCCTGGGTAGGGGTGGTAGTAGTGGCATGCATCCAGCCCCCCCTGGATAGGGGTGGTGGTAGTGGCAGGCATCCAGCCCCCCCTGAGTAGGGGTGGTGGTAGTGACAGGCATCCAGGCCCCCCTGGGTAGGGGTGGTGGTAGTGGCAGGCATCCATCCCCCTTAGGGTGGGTATGGTAGTAGTGGCAGGCATCCATCCCCCTAAGGGTGGGTATGGTAGTAGTGGCATACATCCAGCCCCCCCTGGATAGGGGTGGTGGTAGTGGCAGGCATCCATCCCCCTAAGGGTGGGGATGGTAGTAGTGGCAGCCATCCAGCCCCCTATGGGTGGGGATGGTAGTAGTGGTAGGCATCCAGCCCCCCATGAGTGGGGATGGTAGTAGTGGTAGGCATCCAGCCCCCCATGAGTGGGGATGGTAGTAGTGGTAGGCATCCAGCCCCCATGAGTGGGGATGGTAGTAGTGACAGGCATCCAGGCCCCCTGGGTAGGGGTGGTGGTAGTGACAGGCATCCAGGCCCCCTGGGTAGGGGTGGTAGTAGTGGCAGGCATCCAGGGCCCCCTGGGTAGGGGTGGTAGTAGTGGCAGGCATCCAGGCACCCCTGGGTAGGGGTGGTAGTAGTGGCAGGCATCCATCCCCCTATGGGTGTGTATGGCATTGGTGTTGGCCATCCCACCCCTATGGTTCTGCTGTTGCTAGTGTATGTTATTTGTGCATCCCTATGGGTGTGTGACATATTTCGGGTACGTGTAGTTTGTTTGTATTGTTGGTGTTTGACTTACCGTCTGCGCCGTACGCGTCCGTGCCGGTCCCGGTAATAGATGTAGAGTATAGGTAGGACCTGCGCAATGGGATTCATGCTTTGATCGTCTCGTTCGGGTTTCTCGTGTCTTCGAGTCGTACTCGTAGCAGGCTTGTTCGTCTCGTAGCCGTGGATCGTCTTGTGGCGTGAAACGGAGCTTATGTACGGCTCGCCCGGATGCTCAAACGTGCCGGACGTAGCAACGAGTTCGGCGCGTACGGAAGACGCATCGTACTAGTCCGGCCGGAAGGTGCTGTGTATTTGGTTCCGTGCGACTCGATTCGGCGTTTACGGATCCGGCTCGGGCGGGTAACAGGAGCTGGAATGGGTAAGTACGGCTCGCTCGGAATCTGGGCTGTTATGCGCATCGTACTTGTTCGTTCGGTAGAGTGTTCGAGTCGGTCGGAAAACACGCGTTCGGCTGGTATTTTTTCCGGACGAATACTGTTAGCTGCGCTTCCGGCCGACATCGGAATCGACCCCAGAGTATTAATGTCTTTCTCCACTTTCAATTAAGCCAAATACATCTCAATGTTTTATGAAGCATGTTTATTCACTTATAATTTGTCCCATTTAAACAAATGTATTTTTCTGTTACAAATATGGCACCATGCCTACAGGCCACCGGGAGCAAAATGCTTGGTGTTTGTAAACATGACACTTGGTAATGGGAGAAAATTTAAATAATGGGTTTTATGGAATCCATATAAACAAAGTTAACTCTTCAGTTTAATTTTCTCGATACAGTGCCATATTTATGAGTGAAAAATACAGCCATAATTTTAAGTTGGAAAAATTTAAAGTGGCAAAATGTTTTCCATATTCTGAACATTTTTGCAGAACATTTTTCTGCACTTTACATTTTTCCTATTTGTGTTATACTTGTAACGGTGCCACATATGGCAAAAGGTATGTGCTGTTTCACAAGCACATACGACACAGTGGCAAGCGGCATCAGTCATCCCAGCAGAGTTGGTGGCAGGAGTTCCCGGGCAGGACGGTGTTGGCTATGAGGACCAGCGAGACCTACAAGGTAAGTGGCAACGAGGGACAATATGACCAAAAATGTTATGCTATGCAGGGCAGCAAGCTAAGTTCCAGCACTGCAATGCATGTAAGGGAAAGGGATGGAATTGCTCACATGTCCAATCATACATCATATAAATGTAAGTCAAATTGCCCAGTTAAATGTCGCACAGCCCAGTCCTGCGCCATCAAGTTTGTCCAGTCCATGTGTGATGTGCAGTACCAGTCCATATTCACCTTTGTATACTGGGGTTTGTAGTGGAATGTATAATATTTGTGACAAGGACTACAAGTCCTCCAATACAAAGCAAAAATCCTGGACTGGGACACCACATCATGCATGGACACTGGAACCCTACCCACCCTGATTTTGACAATGCATGCCCCCTTGCACCATGAGGCTAGTGTGTCTGTCTTGGGGCCATTCAGCCAAATCTGGACTGTAAAGCAATGGCATGGAATGGGGTTGCCAGAGGATTTACTCCTCATCTGAGATGGGTTTCAGGTGTGGTGTATGTGAAGTATCAACACATAGGAAAATGCAGAGAGTCATGTGTACAATTACTAGCATGAAACTTCATTGCATGCAAGCTGTACCGATGTGCTGGGTGAGAGCACATAGGAGTCGGCTGTCATGATACAGACCACCCTACCTCCTGTCATGCAGAAATTGAAACTGGGGGTTGGGTGAATGCAAGTGATGCACACCAGATAACAATGAGTGTTTGTTAGAAGAATAGATGGTGTGTGCGCCCGGTGCACCCCTGGTAGTGTAGTGTAATGCAGGTGTGGCTGAGCATAATGAACTGGAACTGTGTCTGAATGGGGAGACATTGCATAGCAAGGAGGTGAGCAGTGACGTGTGTAAGGTAGCCTGAGCGATACTCATGCACTGCTGTGTCTGATAGTGTCACACTTGTGATGCAGCTGGGAAGGGATGCCATAGAAGAGGGGATTGGTGTACTAAGTCTTACATGTGATGTGGACCTTCGTGAAGATGTAGCACCTGTCAGGAGGGATTTGGAAAGAGAAATGTCTGACTATGCCACATATGTCAAAGTAGGAGGATGTCAAACAGGGAACTATGAAGTGACTGGATGAGCTATGTTTCCACAATGATGGGCAGGTCTTTGTGATGTTTGGAGGGTGAGGTGTATGGGCCTTGTTGGGTGGCCAACCTGGATATATACATGTCACAGAATATCATAACGACTAGCATGTGGGCCACAGCTTCAGCCATAGCCCTCAGATACAGGCAGCCACGTTTCTCAATTGCAAATGGCGACTCACATTGGGGGTGTGGTGTCACATGAGAGTCAAACGATCATATTTGTGCCATCAGTGTGTGACAAAAAGTAGAGTCTCTGGGTCCACTAGAGGATTGATAGAGGAGTCATGTACAGTTACAAGTGAGTGTGTCTGAGTTGAACGAGGTGTGATACTCTGCAGATTAACAAATCTGGCAATTACAAAATGGGGTGAGCATCAGTGGTAGCAACCTTCCAAATTGGACTGGGCATATGCCCTCAGAGTTGGTACACAGTGCCTACGGTACAGAAATATGGAGATAACTGTGTGTGTACTGACATCACATGAGTATGCACAATTAGGAAAACCATGGTAAGTATATGGCCATAAACATACCTGCAGTGTAACAAGGTTGCTAGATGTGTAGAGTTTTGTGGATGTGTGTCAAATATGACCCCATGCAAGGCAGCACAACAATGAAGTCTGGCGTGGTGTACTGTGTGAAAGGCAGACTGCAGGATCAACAATAATACATGATTACAAGAAACCAAACACAACAGCTGACCAAGGTTAAGCACTTGAATCCAAATGTATCGTTACTGAGGTTCGGTGCTATTACTCCCAGCACCCGCTGTTGATGGGTGCCACTGGTACAAAGAAGTTCAAAGAAAAAGGGGAGGTGCACTCAATAATTGTTCAGCAGAGCCAGTTTAGTCCATAAATCTTCTTTATTCAAAATTAATATATAAATAACTTGAAGCACAGCCAACGCGTTTCGTTCCTGTGTGCCAAAGGAACTTCATCAGGGCTGAAACAATCACACAAGGACATAATATAAATATACATGTAACATATATATTAACACAATGTTGACATATATAAACATATATAAACACATAATACAAATCGACATTCAAAAATTCCCCAGAAGAAAACATTTATCTAGAGTAATTTTTAAAAAGGAGAGACCTATATAAAAGGTGGAACGATAGAGATATATCAATAGGTGGGAAAATAAAGAGAAATTAAAAGATAAACGTGATAGTGAATTGAGAAGAGAAAATGAAAATAGAAAGTACAAGAGAGATATAAATATTAAAAGTGAGGGAATACGAATAAGTGAACGGGAGAAAAAATAAGATTCTAAGAGTGAATAGAAGCAATAAAGCACCAAATAATCTATAGAAAAAGGGTGATAACAAATCCCAAATAACCACTCATTAGGAGTCTCTATAATAAAGAGTCTCACCTTGACAAAACTAAATGGGTTGGTTTTAGTAACAACCAATTTTGTTTGTTGATATACTCCGGATGACAAGGTCCCAAAGTAGTTGAAAGAATATTAAAATCCAGATTTCAATTCTATAAGGAATAAATTCCAATAAGTAAAATTAAAATTAAAATTAAAATTAAATGCCTGTAATGTGCAAATTTAGTAGTCAGAATCAAAGGCATATGTGGCCTAATATCATACTGCCAAGTTACGTGAAATATTTTCTCACTCTTAATTTAATGCGTGTATACACGCATAATCATTTGCAAAAATTGAGAGGTAACATCATATGGTCCCGGAGTTCAAATCAGGTAAGGATAGACAGAATACTTGAATCCTTACTGGCAGATCCGAGGTAAAGGAAAATTAGAAAAGTTAAGGACTAAAACATCAGAATCCAAATAGCCCACCTGGCAGAAAAAGCACCAAGGTAGTTAGAAAGGTTCCTGAAGTTACCAAATCGTTTAGACCCCATATCAGTATAAGCCATTCCTACAAACACCAAAACTGTATGAATATGAGTCCTAAGGAAAAATCTTCAAATAAGGCCAATTGTAAAAATAGTATTGAAGTTCTATTGACGAAAACAACTGTTCCACATTCATAATACCGGTATATTATTCAAAAGCAGGGTACAAATAATGGATTATATCAGAGATACAACAGGCAAGGTAAGAAAATCAATACGGAAACGGGGAGTTCCAAAAGACCGACACCTATTGTAATGCATTATTTATAAGGACCAGATGTAAACATAAAATAATCCCCTGTTATAGAAGGGCAAACGGGTATGTAGCCAAAAATAAAATGAAGCATTCTGCCCCGCATTCAATGCACAATCTTCCTAGAAAGTTTCCCCGACATGCTGACAGAGAGCATCATGTCAAAAAGCTCTATAACCATTCTAGGCGACCTCAACATCCACCTAGATAAAAAGGATGATCCTATTACCTCTAGATTCATCCAAGACATTGGATGCTATGCAGTTGAGTTTAAAGGTACAAGTAGCAACACACGAAAAAGGACACATTTTAGATGCGATATTTGCTAACGATCCCATACTCACAGTAGCCTCCCCCTCGCCACTGCCCTGGACAGACCATTTCTTTATCCCTTTCTCCTTAAGCAATACACACCCCCAGAATACAAGACACGTCTCCTCTAATCTGAGCAGGAAATGGACAAGAACCATTCCAGAAAAACTAATAGAAACCCTAAAAGAAGGTACTCCTAAGATAGTTGGGGAAGTAGAGAGCGCCGACAGGAGGTGGGACAACTGGCTCACTAAAGCGGCAGAACAGAGGGAACAAAAAGGGAGAACTAGATCTAACCGCCCTCGAAAGGGACCAGCATGGTTCAACAGCCACCTGGCAGCTTTAAAGAAAGCCTGTAAAAAACCAGAAAGGAAATGGAGGAGTTCCTACGACAATTCACTAAAAAAACAATACAAAACAGGGATCAGACTTTATCATAATGAAATTAAAATCGCTCAAGCCAAGCACCTGCAGGAGAAAATTGAGGCAGCCACTAACTCCTCAAGAGAACTTTTCAAAATTGTAAAATCCCTCACAACATTAGCACCGGAGGCTCCTACAATACCCCCATCTATAGAAAGATGTAACGAACTAGCTATCTACTTTAAAAATAAGATTGACACCATCTACAATTCCATGTCAGAGAATGTTCACATCCGAAACCTGCAGGGTAACTCAGCGGACATGGAGACCTGGGGAAACCCACCCTCGAGGCCTTCCCTGAATTGGATCTAGACATTACATCCAAGATCCTACAAGGAATAAAATCTGGCTCCCCTCTGGATCCCAGTCCCCCACATACTGGTACAGGCGGTGGACACAGTCATAACACCTGCTACAACACTACTCAGCCTCTCCCTCAGCCAGGGTACAGTACCAAAAACCTGGAAACACGCCATAGTACGTCCGTTAATTAAAAAACCACATCTAGATCCAACAGACCTGGCGAACTTTTGCCCTATTTCACTCCTCCCCACGCTAGGTAAGATAGCCGAAAAACATGTAAACTCCTCACTGTCCCAGTTTCTAGAGGAGAATGAGATCCTCCATCCGACCGAAATGGGTTTCAGACCAGCACATAGTACCGAATCCGCCCTACTGCTGGTAACAGAAAAATTGAAGGGCATTCTAGACCTTGGGGGTGAGGCCGCTGTCCTTCTGCTAGACCTGAGCGCAGCGTTCGATACTGTGGACCATGAGACGCTCGCAACCAGGCTTGAAAGGGCAGGGATTCAAGGTCAGGCCCTAAAATGGATCGTATCATTTCTGAATGACCGGTCCTTCCAAACCACCGAAGGAGGATTTCTATCAGACAACTTCAAAGTCACATGTGGGGTTCTTCAGGGCTCTTCCCTGAGCCCCACACTGTTTAACCTGTATATGCAGCCGCTAGCTGACATTGTCCAGGAATTTGGGCTGTCAATAATCACCTACGCAGATGACACCCAATTGGTAATCTCTGTGGCAAAGGATGCCGAATCGAAAAACAACTCTGTAGCCCGTGCATGGAAAAAATAGCCAGCTGGATGACCTACAGCAGGCTAAAACTTAATGGGGACAAGACAGAACTCATGTTTTTGGGCAACAAAATAAATCCACAAATTTCCTTGAACTGGCCAGAAGAACTAGGGCACCCACCAGGACATAAAAACTCCATAAAAAACCTGGGAGTATGGTTAGATCACAACCTCACAATGGAAACTCAAGCCAGCAAACTAGCTGCCAGCTGTTTCGGAATCCTGAGGATGCTCTGAAAAATCATGGACCTCATCCCAGAGAAAGCGCAGAGAACCGTAGTTCAGGCACTGGTGGTGTCACGCCTGGACTATGGGAACATTCTCTTCCTGGGGTCACCTAAATACGTTCTCAACAGACTGCAGGTGGTACAAAACTCGGCAGTCAGACTTCTCCGAAAAATTCTTCGGCATGAATCCACCAAGCCAGCCCTGAAATCATTACACTGGCTGACCGTGCATGCAAGGATTAAGTTTAAAGCGCTATGTATAGCACCTAGGGTCCTAAAGGGAAAAGGCCCAACTTTACTGAAAACCTTGATCACTCCATACATACCAGACAGAACTCTGAGATCCTCCTCAGAACATCTTGCCACAACAACCAGAATAAGGAGATCCAGATGGGGGGGAAGATCCTTCTCACATCTGGCACCGAAATTATGGAACTCAATGCCATCAGAGCTAAGAGTGACCACTGAGGAACGAACTTTCAGAAAGAAACTAAAGACCTGGCTATTCCCAGGCTGAGAGTCATCCGCACTTACTCCTGTTCCGCAGCGCTGGGAGGCCCACGGGCAGCTATGCGCTCTACAAAACCCATAAACATAAACATAAACAATTAAGCGCAAAGTCCAAGTGGGCAAATAAGGACCCAACCTCTTCTAACACCATACAGAAGCCCCGTGTTGTACATACACATACCCATATGCGGCCAAACAGATATCCAAATACAAACATTACACCCCATGTCGGAAACGCTGAGTTTTGCGCAAAGCACGAGCAGGCAAGTCAAAACCACCCTCTAAACCAATAATATGTTATTAAATAACATGAATAAGGATAATTGCTGTTCTCCCCCATTACATAAAAATTACGTGATGTGACCAAACCACAACTTACTTAGCATGAAACGGTGAATCAGAGCAACGGCATGGTAACCAGCGAGACTCACAGACGTTGTCTCGCGCCATTATTTAAAGGGCAAGCCATCAGCGACGTCAATCAAAATATGACGTCAAACTCGCGCGTGGAAACCGGAATAATATACGCGAGCAAATCGAATAGAAAAGGGAAAACTGTTCGGCCATATTGTAATCCAAGAATATTGTATATAAACTGCCGTAATCAGATCAAATGAGTTATAAATTTGATAGAACCAATACTAGTTGATACTAAATCTAAAGGGACCAAAAACAAATACATTCAAAGAAAACCACAAATACCGTCTGTGAATCGGGAGCGAAATTCGCTTGTATCCGCCATCTTAAATGGACAAAGGTCAAGCATAAGTCGCAAAAATGAAACTGAGGCGGCCATCTTAAAGTGAAGGCGGTTAATATCTATTTCCACTCTGTAGGCTTGGGTCGTTTGACAAGGTCCAGTAGATGTCATATAAGAAGAGCTAAGAAAATAACTGTCAAAGCAGTAATGTTGTAATTAGGTAGTTATACAGAGAAAATTGGATAAAATTGAATCAATAAATATAAGAAATGAAAGAAATAAGTATAAAAATAACAGACTGCAAATAACTAAGCTTGTTAACTTGTAAGGAAAAAGAGAAAGAAAGAAGGGACAAACGAGAAAAGCACACATTAAATACTGTTAAATGTTAATTTGTCAGTGAGGCATGAATGCATTGACATCACACAGTGTTCATAAATCCAAAGCACAATACATGGTTAGTGTTAATACAGTCACATTTTGGACACTAACAGCAAGATGGTTACTTATTGTCAATGTGGAGAATGTACAGGCACACACATAGAGATTACTTCAACAGTTCTACATATGAACAAAGATACTACAAAATCATGAATGCATGAAGGTACTCTCTATCTAATATCCACTGCAAATATATGGCGGGATCCCCTGTCTATAATTTACATTAGAAAATAGTGGAGTTCCCCGTCTGTATTGTGTCCCCTGTGTGTTGCCCTCAAACGGCAAATCCACTTTGCTTCTCTTTGCCTGACCAGTAGCTCTCTGTCCCCACCTCTATCTCCGGCAGGTATGTGGTTAATACCGTGAAACCAAAATGAAATATCCCCTGGGTGTGCATCTTTATAATGATCCACTAAGGGGTATCTGCCGTCCTTATTCAATATGGCCCTATGATGCTCTTGTATACGGATCTTTAGGGGCCGAACTGTGCTACCCACATATATTATGTCACATTTGCATCCCAATACGTAAATGACGTGCATAGTCTTGCAATTAATGAAATGCGAAATATTGTGAGATTTTAAGGTGTTATAAGTAAAATTTGTAATCTTGTTTTTGCCATAGGGACAGACATTACAGGACCCACATGTAAAGAAACCTGCCGGTTTGGGCGGTAACCATGTTTCTTGTTTACTGGTAACATAACTTGGACATATGTGTTACAAAGTGACCTACCCCTTCTGTAAGAGATGGAAGTCTTGACTGGTAGACTGGTTTTTAAACTGGGCACCTCTTTTAAAAGGCCCCAGTTTTTTTTCAGGATATTAAATATCTTGTTACTGTTTGTTGTGTATTGCGTCACAAACCTGACTGTCCCCTCAGGTGTCGACCCTTTATCCTGTTTGTGCTTCTCTTGGAGGGTGTCTTCTCTATTAAGCTGTTGTGCTCTGGTAACGGCTTTATCAAGGACCTCCTTTTTATATCCTCTTTTTAGGAATCTCCTTTTGGATTCCATGATATTGCTATTGAATGTTTCTTCTTCGCTGTAGGAGTATATCAACAAACAAAATTGGTTGTTACTAAAACCAACCCATTAGTTTTGTCAAGGTGAGACTCTTTATTATAGAGACTCCTAATGAGTGATTATTTGGGATTTGTTATCACCCTTTTTTCTATAGATTATTTGGTGCTTTATTGCTTCTATTCACTCTTAGAATCTTATTTTTCTCCCGTTCACTTATTCGTATTCCCTCACTTTTACTATTTCTTTCTCTCTTGTACTTTCTATTATCATTTTCTCTTCTCAATTCACTATCACGTTTATCTTTTTAATTGTAAAAATTATTTTTTATATTTTCTTTCTTCTTTCTTCTTCCTTTTCTCTTTATTTTCCCACCTATTGATATATCTCTATCGTTCCACCTTTATATAGGTCTCTCCCTTTTAAAAATTACTCTAGATACATGTTTTCTTCTGGAAATTTTTGAATGTCGATTTGTAATATTTTGTTATTGTTCAAGTTGTATATATAAGTCATGTGGGCTGTCTAGCGACCTGAGTATGTGTTTATATATGTTTATATATGTCAACATTGTGTTAATATATATGTTACATGTATATTTATATTATGTCCTTGTGTGATTGTTTCAGCCCTGCTGAAGTTCCTTTGGCACACAGGAACGAAACGCTTTGGCTGTGCTTCAAGTTATTTATATATTAATTTTGAATAAAGAAGATTTATGGACTGAACTGGCTCTGCTGAACAATTATTGAGTGCACCTCCCCTTTTTCTTTGATCAACAATAATACATGACCAAAGCCACATCACTAACCCAAGGGCTGTGGGCTGAGTAGTGGCCACAGGCATTTCAGGCACTGTGGTGACTTGGTGCAATGTGCACAGTAGTGGTGTCAACAAGTGAAACTCCATTCAGTATAGCTATCATGAAAAAGAAAGGCTATCACCAAGGCAGATGTGGACCTTACCTCAACTCACCCTCACCGGCAGAGCAGGACAGCAAGCAGTGTAACTCTGTTGCAATGTGTGGCATGACACAAAATATCACCCTTGTCCCACAGTGGTCCTGTGAACAATGTAGAGATAATGCCATCTGAAAGGCAACTACAGTGACTCTTGGCCACAATTACTATGAGAAACATGTGTCCTACACATCAATGTTGAACTGAAAGTGAATGAGAATAACATCTGTAAGTCAACCAAAGTAACATCTAGCATTGATCACCATATTCCAATTTCATCGCAGAGGGAGAAACAACACCTCCTGATCAGCACCCTGTCCTGGATGACCAATTTATTGGTGATGACATCCTGCCCCCATGGATGATAACACCTTTCAGCAACTCCTGGACTCTATTGGAACACCTTCTCAGGTCATGCAAGGGGTGACAGCGCCGCTGGGTCTCCAAAGGAACCGCCTACCACAGAACATGCCCTGCCAGCCAAAGCCCAAGCCTGCGCGAGGACTGTCAAGTTGTCTTCCAACGGCGAGCGGGAGGTGGCCAGCAGCAGCTGGTAGTTGAGATGCGGGTGGGGATGAAGACCATTGCGGGCACCCTAGAGGGAGTCTGTAGGTGCCTCAGTCCCAATAAGGACACCTCTGAGGCAATCAAAAGCACCTACCCTTCGCTCCATAGAATGGAACAGTCCCTGACTGACATTGCTGGTGTCATGAAGCAGAGACAACAAAAACAGCCCTGCCAATGTGAAACCAGTGAGGTTGCCACCCAGCTGGGGGCCATCCGCACCATCCTCCAATCTATGGAGCAGAAGCAGGACTACTACATTGCTACTAAAAGTTCCTTACATCGCAACGTTGTTGCCTTGCTGACAAGCCATCAGTCCTGTGTCAGTGTTGTGCTGCCCTCCTTGCTGGCACTGACAACTGCTGCCGGGGACAGAGGAGCCACATCTTCAGCCCCTGATGTGTGTGTGCCTCCAATGCCTCCTGCACAAACACCACCACCCTCAGGGGAGGCACAACACACATCAGAGGAGGAAAATGCAGACTTCACCCATTCTGGCGGCGATCTACCCAGTAACATTTGTCTGTGCCTCTTGGGCAGTGTCTAATTGGACCTGTGTTAATTATCATGCCATCACCCTTGTCACCTGGTACTCTCCCATTTTTGTATGCCCACGTGTTAGTCTGATCCATGTGTGGACTGTAGATGAGGCCTACCTTTCCTAATGTCAACTTGGACCTTCTCCCCACTGGAATACTCCTCTCCTCGACATGGCACAAGACATGTAGCCCCCATGGACTTTGTCTGGGCAACCTTTAGCTCTCATAAAATGTTGGGGTTGTTGCTGCAAGAACTGCTACTGTGAATTAACATATGAATACACCTGTAAATAAATGCACTACCTTGATCCTGCTTGTTGTATGTTCGCTGAAGATAGTACTAACTAGACCATGGTGGATGTGCAAACCCAAAGGGCCCTTCCTACCATCTCAAGGAAATTGTGCTACAGTCCATATCACATGCTCTTGTTGGAAAAGGTCAAGCATCATGGACCTCCCCTGCCATGGCATCACGTTGCAAATTCCGTTGAACTATTGAACGTCATGGTGTGACAATAAGCATCGGTACTTTGAGTGCCACACAGTGAAATAGGCCAACTAATCACACAGTTGCAGAACTGCAGAAATTGGGTCTTGTGAGGCATGTGAGCCACTAACATATTTTCACACATCCACAGATATCTTGCTCAGTTATCATGACAATGTCATCATGCACATAAGTCAGCCTCAATGCTTAAACTGAAGATATCCTATGAGTATTATCCTAATGCATGCACTGACAATATGCAGATATTAATGGCCAGATTCCTTCTGTATAGCATCATATCTATGCCACTCAAGGATGTAGAAGCTTAGTGCTACACCTTGGATGTTATTAAGCATGGATTGCAAGTATTTGGGGTCCTGTGTCAAATGATAAATGGTGTAGTAAGGCACACTGTGATACACAGGAACATTGTGTCCCTTTGGCCCTGAGAGCCTTCACATGTATTGAGTGCCAGTGTAACCATGCATGACATCAATTGTACATTGTACTATATACACACATAACAATTTAGAGGAGCCAGAGCACAGACCCAGGAACAAAGCTACACATTCCTAGAGTAAGAGGAAATGTGAGACTTACGATATTGAAACTAAACAAGTAGTCTGCCAATGTCACATATATGAAACGCCTCATTTAGCAAGTACTCAATACCAAGGATAATTGAGGCTATCCACGCAAGAGGGGACCACATCCATGATTTACAACAATGACCTCATACTACAATGGTGCAATGGTGAGTGCGTAAGTGGCAGGCACCACTGTGTGTCCCACACATCCAGGAATGGGTAATCTTGAGAGACAGATATATCCATACTATACATGCAACATCTCGTACACACACAGTACAACATTAGGTGACTATCTATGTTGGGCTGTGCGTCAATTCACATGAAGAGGAGCACTCACAGTGCATAAACAATGATTATGAGTCCTTGAGTGACTCAAGTGTGAGGTACACTGACCATAGGCCCTACACAAAGTTACACATATGGCAAACAAAGCAGACAATATTTACATCATGTACTCAACTCACCCTGAGCACTGATGACAACTCTTCAGCATTAAATGATTACGAAATCGCGAAAATAGTACAAATATTTCATATTCAAATGTTATACTTATAAACTAAAATATATTTATCCTACACTAACTTACTATAGCTAATCAAAGCATAACCTACCTTAACCTACCTATCCTACAACTACTGCCTTAACACTACCTTAAATTAACTAAACTTATCTTAAATTATCCTATAGATTTAGCACAAAAGACATCTTAGACATCAGCCCCACACCCCCTTAACCCACATGTATGACAATACTAAGATCGGCTACACCTAAATATAAACTACCTACACATACTAACCTAAACAAATATATATATATTTTTTTTCTGTCTTCTTTTTTTAAACATATTCTACACATCAACCCCCAACCCACCAAAATACCAATAAAAATACTAAAATCTAGGAAAACACTTATCTATAAAAACATCTAAAATATAAAACCTGCCTACACTAAACCTATCCTAAACACTAACTAACTCTATGCCTAGCTATCTAAGAAAATAATAACTAAATCGAACCTCCCCCCCCAACAAAGTCCAAAACAAAGCTCAAAGGAGTTGGGATATCTGGAGCAGGGCCTCCTCAATTGTGTCCTGCCATCTCCACAGAGTGGTTGCTCCCTCTTGATTTCCTCTAAGCTGGAGGTGCTCTTCTTAAGTTCTCTTAAAATGAAGTACTTAAAGAGAGAGCCACTCCTCTGACTGGGCCTCCTGGCACGTGTGGTTGGCGTTGGTGTTGCTGCCTATGTAGCCACTGGGACCTGGGCTGGTGGGGACTGTTGCTGGCTTGCACCTGCTATGGTTTGAGAGGTTGAGGTGGGTCTGCCCATGGATGGTCTTGGCGAATGAAGGACATTCCATGACCCCACTGCCTTGGCATGTGTATAAATCTTTTCCATTTTGCGGTACCCCTTTACAACCTTCTTGAGGTGGCGGTGCCGGTCCCTCGTCATGTCGAATGTCTTGTGATCCTCAGCTGGCATGTTATCTAGGGTGGTAATGGTAAAACTTTTTTAGCACAAGCTGAATATGTACAGGATGTGTGTGAAAATAGTTGAGATAGAGTCTGCTGCCATCTGTGTAGGTTTACTTAATGTAAATATGCTCACAATGAGATTACACCATATCATACCTAACAATGATTCACACTCATGATGATGTATAGATTTCATATGGGAAACATTGTCCTGAGTCAGTCCTGGGTCAGTAAATTGGGTTGAGGGATTGCATTATGCAAGTGGGCAGAGACTTTCACCTACACATATGTGAAAGTGGTTAAGGTGATATAATCCAGGTGGTGTACCTCTATGTTGCATCACGCATTGCTGACTTAACTTAGTAAGTGTCAGGTATCTCATACATGGATATGAGTATGTCACTTATCTCCTGAAAAACATGACTGGGATAGTTTTCAATGATGTACTCTCAAGCAACTGTAGGGAAATGTGACATGTGCCTTCTGGTTGGCACTTGTTGCTAAAAACATGCTTCATCATAATTCAACATTTTTCAATTTTGCGCTGCCTGGCGTTACTCCATATCTTTGAGGCCACGCATAGTTGCTTCGCATGGACTCATCAATAGAATTGAGAGGTTTGCGCCAGTGCTGCATCACTAAAAGTGATGTAACGGCCCAACAAACCTCTCAGATTTATGCCACAAAGTTCATTTACGTTCATCATGTCCATGATTCCTCACATTTTGGTATACATCTTGGATGTTGCAGTCATTGAAAATACATTTAAAAAATGATGTGCAGTACATGCTTTTGTTTAGCATGAATTAAATTGCTACTTCACAAACATGGGAGGGAACAACCATACATACCAGCAGGTGCGCCAATCTCCAGCCCCAGGAGGTCTATGAGATCGGCCTCCTGTGCCTCCACATCATCCCACCTATGCTTCATCTGTCGTGCAGTATGTTCCACCTCAAAGGTCTTCCTGTGGTGCAAGCAGACAGGCTCCCATCTGTCTTTTTCATCTTTTGCAGGATATCCCTGGATCACCCTGCCTCCAGCTGCAACCATCCTCAGCAGGTAGTGCATCACCAACCAGATGAGCCCACCCAACTCTGGCTTAGAAAATGTCTTCCCCCTCCTATCCATGTTCCTATCCCTCTCACTAACACTATAGAAAATAACTAAACACTCAAACTACTTAAACTACTCCTAGAAGAAAACTCCAAAAAAAGACAAACTCCCAACAATACAGTGACAACAAATTCACAAAACTAGACAAAAGGACAATAATGGACAATAGTGACACAATTTAGAGACACAGAGCACACAAAGACAAGACCAGACCACCAATTGTAGACAAACTCTCAAAAACCACCAACACCCAGCACAGACTTACAGAGAGTAGGAGAAAGTGAAAGTAACTTCACACTTCCTGGTATGCAGCCTGCCACACCCATTGTGTCATTTCCTCGCTGAGTTGGCGTCCGTTTTCTACAAATGCATCATTTTTTCTGATGCATCAGTAGTGAATTTGATATTGTAAAATGAACGCACAGAGCATTGGCACTTATGCTGGTTTGTACACGCATTGGCCTCGACAACCGGTGCAATTGGTGCAATGCGCTACTCAGCTGGGGTGATGCATGTTTTGTGGCACAAAATACTGGCCTAATATGTAGGAAGTAATGTAGATGACAATGAAAAACAAGATATCACAGATTGTAACCACTTTCATTGATCCTACAGTTATAGTGGACAGGTCCACAGGTTGGTTATGTGTGTCATTTAACTGGTCATAGTGCACTTATGTGTGCATAAAACCATCTTACATGTGACATCTAGAGTGGGAGGACTCCAATCCCCAGCAGGCAAAGCAGCAGGAGCCACCAACGCTTTAGACCCGCGCCGGGAGGCGCATAAAGGCAGCCCAGGACTCCCGCAGCGCGGGACGCACGCAGGCGTGCCCGGGCCGTGCTCGGGCGAAGCCCGGGCCAAGGGCGGGTCCGTCTGTACCCGTCAGCGACAGGAAGAGGCAGGGCTGGTCCCCCCCTCTTGGTTCGGCGTTTCGGCAAATAATCCTCTGTTCCCCTGTGATGTGCCTGGTACCCTAAGTCTGTGACGTTTACCGTCTCCAGTTTTTCTGGTAATTTTTACTTTGTTTTTTCTTTCTTCCAAGTGTTTCTGGATACAGGTAACTGTGTGTATCAAATTATGGGGAAAAGGAAACACCCTAGTTCTGAGCCAGCTAAGTACCCACCAAAATCTCGACAGTCCATCATGAACTACATTTCAGGGGTAATGGGGGCTATTGAGAAACAGATTCTAAGCATGGAGGAAACTTTAACCACATGTACTGAGGGTGGCCTTGACCCGATAAATTTGTGCTCAGTCTCCCCAATTGCTGTCCAACTCAGTAATCTTCAAGTTGTGAGAGATTAGATACACCGGACAAGGATGAGAATATTTTGAGCTCTACCTCATCGGGCACTTCGAACCCCCATCCGCCTTCTAAACGCCCTAAAATGCCCAGGAATCGCATTGCTGATCTTACCGTGGCCTCATGTGAAGGATCAGTAAAGATTAAAAAAAAGTACCTGTGCAGAGGCCGGCAGCTATCCCCAAGCCCCCCAGAGCTGGTAATAAATCACTGTCATCTGCACCCCTGGATTGGATTACACTTCAATGGTGGTATCTGTTCAAGCTTTGACAGATCTTATTAAGACTTCTTTTTGTACCCTCACAGACAGACTTAAAGCTTTTGAATGTGCTGTGCTAACTTGTGTAGACTGGGTTCGGTCGATTCCCACCCTGACAGCCTGCCCTTGCATGGGGATGGTATGGAAGCATTGAAAGAATATTCTAACAGCAATGGTTTAATTTCTAGACACTCTGTAACTTTTCCACTACAACAAACTGCTCCAGGGAATTCCAAGCTACCCAATCGACCAGTGTCCAATTTAGTGCCTCAGTTTCAACAAGCACCAGCCACAGAAGTGAATAGGTTTCCTATAAAAAAAGGGCTTCACCTACTTCCCCGTCTAACAATTGCTCTGTGGGAACTGTTTCTACCCATTATTCGCTCATTTCTGATCGATTAGATCTCCCCCCTGCTGCGACCCCTTACGTGGTCTTTTTGGCCAATGTGCCAACCCTATGTGCTCCTACTCAAGAAGCATGGGGCTCGCTAAGAAATAAATCACTTAACTGTCTAAACACAAGAGTTGGGCTGGGGTGAGTGCTTTTTGCAGATTTTAAGATGGCTAGACGGGTCAGGTGGGTTGGCAGAGGTTCCAAAGTACTTCAGGGTGACTGTGTGGTGCTTTCCTTTAAAACTCCAGCACTAGTTAATGCCATACTAGAAAGAGCAAGCTCAGCGTTTCTAAATCAAATCTGTTTTACCGCTTGTTTTTTTTTATCAACCCCCTCCACAACCCCCCATACAATCCAATGTAATGACACAGCGATTTTCTCAATCACAATCATTACACCAACCATCAACATCAAATCCTAATTATGCCTGTCCTTTTACCTATCCTATCTCGACATCTAATAGGTTTGATTGTCTCTCTAGTCTTACTGGGGTGGATTGACTGAGAGCAGATACCCTGAATAGAGTTATCCCCTGTAAACTTGGCCCTACAACCTTGACCCCTGTAAATAGCCCACTGATAGATGACGAGTTATCAAATTCTCAACAAATTGCAGAGCAGCCTCCATTGAGGAGTGATGTAAATACAGATTCTACAACACTAACTGCAAGTGTCATCACAGTTTTAAGCTGGAATGTAGCAGGGCTCCGTAGTAAGCACAATTTACAAGAATGGTTAGACTTTACGACAGGTTTCAATATCATCTGCCTACGAGAAACATGGACCATTGAACCAATTCATCTCAACGGCTTTAAAACATTCAATTCTCCAGCTATTCCATCGAGACACGGCCCAAGGGTGGTCTCTGTATTTATGTTTCAAATAAATTAGTTTCCACCAATGTAGCTGTAAAGTTCTATAACTCTTTCTATCAAATTGTCTCTGTCAATCTCTCAGCATCCTCCTCACTGGTACTAGTAAACTTTTATAATAATGCTCGTGACCTAGATATACTGGATATTTTAAGTCAACTCAATGCTGATCTGGAATCATTAATTGATAAGGGGATCAGAGATAAAATCCTGGTATGGGGTGGAGATTTTAATGTTCAACCCTGCCAATTGTCAGCTAACAAAATCTGAATACCCACACAAATGACGATGTCACGCATTTTTTACACACGGAGTATGGAGAGAAACTCAACGAGTTACTTTTCAAATATGACCTAGGTTTTAGACAGGCCAGTTGAAGTATCCTGCACATTTGATGGTAGCATGGGAAAAAGCGTTATTGACTTTTTGCTTTTTCCTAATCGTTTTTCTGCCCTAGTTAATAACTTTACACTACACGATCTTGTAATGAGCGACCATCTTCCTCAGAGCTTAGTGTTGGACCCTAAACTTGTAAAAAAGCAAGGGGTTTGTCATCATACTTAATCAGTGGAGAATATAGAGCTCTCTCGTTTGAATGGTTTTACTTTGCGCTGGTCTATGGTTGATCCAATCAGATTCTTAGAACAACTAATCCATCAACAGAGGAGGGCCTTTGATGCTTGCTTAGATGAGTCAGCAGAAGCTACCATGATTATAGAGGCATCTAACAAAATTACTAATTAAATCAAAGTAGGGCTAACTTCCAACCAGAAGAGAGGAGCTGGAAATACCAAGGGTTGGTTTGATCATGCCTGTACCCAAGCTCATAAAAAACTGAAAAGAGCCTTAAATAGCATACCCAGGAATATCTCGGAAGTACAGTATTGGAGACGGGCGTATAGGCTCGCCCTAAAAAACCCGCAAAAAAGGTCTGAAAGAAGAGGCCTGGGAAAAATTGTATGAGGCAAGCCGTAATAAGGACACCACGGCATTTTGGCGTGTTATAAACTCTCCTTCTTTAGTGATGAAGAGAATTGAGGTTGCAGTGACTGCAGAAGATTGGGTAGCTCATTTCTCCAAATTATACGCTGATACAACTGAAGGGGGCAGTAACACTCTCTATATCTGTGCCTGTGGCTGATTCTTCTATGCTTACATCTTCCCCTAATCAGTTTGACCTTAATTTCACCCTGGAAGAGGTCAACCTGGCTCTAAGATCAAGTAAAGGAGGTAAAGCACCGGGCTCAGACAGAATTCCGATTGACCTTTTTAAGGCTAACACTGATTTTTGGGGCCCCCTCTTGACTCTTGTCCTCAGATCCTGTCAGAGTGTTGGATTCCCTAATTCCTGGTCTGAGTCTCATATTGTGCCAATATTCAAAAAAGGCGACCGTAACTGTAACCGCATACTACAGACCCATGTCTTTGCTAGACCCATTAGTTAAAGTGGTGGGTCGCATAATTTTTTGTAGATTACAGGAGTGGGCGGACTGCAATAACATCATTTCGGACCTACAATATAGATTTCAACAGGGAATTGGGACCACAGAGCAAGCCATCAATTTGAATCTGCTGATGAGCAAATATGTAGACATAAAACGTGGTAACTTGTTTATAGTTTTTGTTGATTTGTCCTACGCTTTTGATTGTGTAGTCCAAGATAAACTCTGGTCCGTTATGATTTCAATGGGTATAGATATCACTATTGTTAACTTTCTTAGATATCTATACTCCCCAAGCTCCGCAAGGATCCGTTTTGGTTTGAAAGGTGAATGTGCATGATCTTTTAGTATTGAAAAAGGGGTTCATCAAGGGTGCGTACTTGCTCCTTTTTTATTTAATTTGTACATTAATAGTCTGGGTAGCACTCTTGCTAATACATGTACGGATTTGCCCCAAATTGGGCACCGGCCTATACCTGTTCTGCTCTATGTGGACGATGCGGTGCTTATGGCCCGCACCCCAATGGCTCTGCAGCGTCTCCTTGATAAATTTGTACATTTCACGGAGAACCTGGGGCTACTAATTAATATAAGTAAAACCTTTGTCATGAAAGTAGGCCGAAGAACATCTAAGTGGCGTAACATTTTAATAGGAAAAGGCATCCTACCGCAAACGCCCTCTTTTTCGTACTTGGGGATTTTATTTGATTGTGAGGGGATTTGGAGAAGCGCTGTAAATTCTAGAAGGCTTCAACTTGTCAGATCAATCACAGCCCTGTGCAATTTTTCCAGGAAATTGGGTTGCAAACAGCCCAAAGAAATGTTAACTATCTACAACGCTAAATGTCGACCTATCGCGATGTATGGTTCTGAGCTGTGGGGGCATACAAACGTTGAATCATTACAGGAGCTAGAAAATGCCTTTGTTTAAAACCTTCTTGCACTCCCTAATAGTTGTTCTAATTTTGTATGCCACTCTGAACTGGGTGCAACATACTTAGCAGATCTGATAAACGTCCAGCCAGTTCTTCTTTGGCACAAGATCTGGACATCGGATTACATAGAATTTAATTGTGCAATTGTTAAGAACTGTTGTGGCTCGGAGCATGTCCAAAAGATTCCATGGTTAAAGTTTATAAAGAAATTAATGTCTGATATTAACCACCCTGAATATTATAACAACCAGAAACCTTGAGTAACATCACGAGGAAATCGCTAAAGATAAAGGGCCGATTCACAGAACTAATCTGAGATAAAATCCTAAACTTACTACTTTTGGTATTCACAGAAGGCATTTAGTAGTAGTAAAATTAGGACTCCTAACTTTACTACTACTAAACTGAGACAAAATCCTAACTTTACGATTTTCGGTATTCACAAAGGCATTTAGTAGTAGTAAAGTTAGGAGTCCTAACTTTACTACTACTAAATGCCTTCTGTGAATACCAAAAGTCGTACGTTTAGGATTTTATCTCAGTTTAGTAGTAGTAAAGTTAGGAGTCCTAACTTTACTCCTACTAAATGCCTTCTGTGAATACCAAAAGTAGTAAGTTTAGGATTTTATCTCAGATTAGTTCTGTGATTCGGCCCCTCAGTGTTTAAACTTACTGGAGGGTCTGAGACTGTCTGTGGAATTGGTCAAACCAACTGTCCAACACAATCAAATGGTTCTGAGCACCTTTTTGATGCAACCCTATTTAACTAATGTTCTTAATGCTCAGCATAGGTTTGTTTTCACGTGTTTTAAGCTTGATATCTTTCACCGTTTGACAAGCTTTCCAAATATTAATAACTGGTCACGTTTAATAATGTATTGTCCTTGCGATAAGATGTCTAAACAATCGACCATACATATACTGTTTTTTTGTAAATTTTACACAGATCTGAGGAATTCTTTTATTAAGCCTTTAATGAAATCTTTAAATTTTAAGCAATGTAGGCCGGCATTTTTACATTTGCAACGACTTCAAAATTTGTATACATGCATGGTATTAGCAAGATTATTAAGGGCTGCTATTTTTAGAAGAAAGTCATTACCTGCTGTATGCTAAACTGTGCCTGTATTTTATCGTTCCTGTTTTTAAATTGTATTTTACTATGTATACTTTTATGATACACTTTGTGAATCGAATAAAGATGATTTGATTGCCATCTAGAGTGACAGTTTATTGAGAGTGTAACAACATAATTTTTGTAATGTATTGAGGCATTAAGTTAATTATTTTCATTTAGTGGTTTGAAATTGGCGGGGGGTTACTTTTTTAGCTGCAGTGAGGATGCACTTATGTAATTTATGCATAACTACATCCAGTGTTGAATGGTACTTGGCACAGCTGTGGAAAGGGTTGGCAGCACTTGTCAGGTCTGTGTGACAGAAGGCGGTGTCCAGGTGGTGATAACTGCTGGGTCAGCTGGTGTAGGTGTGAGAAGTGTCAATAATACTGAGTGACACAATGTTTCACAAATCAATGCATTGGTTCTTGTTGCACCAGATATAGGCACCTTGAATGTTGATTGGGGGTACCCATGCACACACAATGGTAAAACATGCATTCTGAAACAAAACAAAGCACATACAGTGGGAAATGTGCCAGTAAGTAATACATTTCCAGGTGTGAAATTACATGGTCTTGTACCAAACAATCTCCTAGCCACTGCAGTTCTCTATGTGAGCTGGGTTCTGCATCACACATAGATGGTATAATTAGGTTCAAAGGATATTACTATTAGCAAGAGAACGCCCCTTCATGCACACATACATTCCTGCACGTGATATTTGCTTCCCTGCTCCGTGGTGCAAGTGTGCCTGCGTAGGCCCTAGCCAGCCAAAACAGCAGTGGGAAAGGGACGGCCTGATTGTTTTGTATTCAGTTATGGATAATACATTACTTGTAATGTCCTTTCACACACAGCCATGCATTAGGGAGTATATCAGTGCTGCACTGTGTGGCTATTCACATTCTATGCCCCTCTTTCTACTATCACAGGACGTTGGTGGAACTCAACAATGATGCACATGTGTCTGACATAAACCAACATCATGATGTGCAGCACACACAATCAGTAAGCTCACAATGTTTGGATTTATACTTCCTTGGAACTGTGCATGAGAAGGTGAACACATGCTTGCAGCACACACACTCTCAGAATATGCACACTGTTCCACCTTGCTAGATTTCAGTTGTGCATGTCTTGCCCAGGCACATGTGTTTGGCACATGGTGTTTATATGCACACATATCTTGTTCTACATGATGTTGTCGTGGGGTGAATGTAACACCCAGCTCCAGAAGTTGAAGAGATGTGAGAATTTGATATTTGAAGTGAGTGTGACATGAAATTGCAAACACAAAGATAGTGCATGTAAATGTATTTACATTTTGCTGAAATCAGTCCATATAACTCAGATTTAGTCTATCCAGTAACAGAACATTTAGGAAAAGAAGTTCTGTACAATGTGGGTGGGTTGCCTATTCATAGCTATTGTATTTTGAATCTCTCCTCCAACCTCATCCTCTATTGGGTCCTGTTCATCATGGTCCACATCCCACGGGACATTTTTCCAGACACAGATGTTGTGGAGAATGGCACATACTAGTATGCTCTTGCAGACCATAGGGGGGGGTGAGTATAGCAATCTCTCCCCTGAAATACCCAAGCAATTGAACCGGGACTTCAGCACACCAAAGGTTTTCTCCACAATGTTCTGGGTCTTGGTCAGTGCCTGATTTTAGTGTTGGCCCACCTCAGTTTGCGGATGTGCTATTGGGGTCATGACCCACGGATGCAGACCATATCCTTGGTCAGCTGAAAGTTACAAAGAAATAACACCTGTCAATGATTTAGCTCTCTGTTACAGCAAGATTCCTGTCCATATGTTTTATGTGTACTGAACCACTCATACACATTTCTGACCGTATTTCATAATATGTGTTAGTTATGCAGTTGGACATAGGTTTGCACGTCTCTTCCATTTCTTTGTGTAATGGCAAATGATGAGCATGGCCTGATACATTGCACTGTTCTACATCCTAACTTTCATGTTTATCCAGCAGCTTACTGTGATGGCTATTTGGAGATGTTCATGATCACTCTATGTTATGTGCACTCACTACAAGTGTGAAGTGACAGATTTTTGTTCAGATATTTGGCTTGTTGGTCCTCCGTAGGTCGGCAGTGACATTGCCAACATGTATTACACTCACACATACATATGACCAGGGTATACCACTTATATCGTTGGTGGCCTACAAGACATTGGCACAGCCATTTCATAGTACACTTACTTGACCATGTGACTTTCGTGCATACATGTGGTGCAGTTCAAACCTGTCACAATGGGATGTAATGCTATTCATTGTCTGGCTTAAACTATTGTTTTTGGCAGATGAGTTGTAATGGTGTGCTTTGATTGACACATATGTATTGCAATGTGGGCCATCTTTCTGTGGGACACACTGATGTTGTTACAAGGAGATGTCTACTACAAAAGTGGACACAATACATTGTTTTTTTCAAATCTCTGTGTATTATTCCAACTTGTAGGGGATTGTGTACTTCCATACCTTAATTCTTTCCTCATTGCTGTGGCACATTAATGTTGAGATTGGTATCCTGAGTACACTGTGGTGCCTTGTCCAGGTTGGATTTTAATCTATGTTGATGACTGATGTATGCCATGTTTGGCAGCATTGTGCTTGACTTTGTGAATTCCGCATTGCTGGATTCATGTGCTTTCCAGCTGGGCAACTTACTATTCAAAACAGGTGAGCCATTGCATTGGTTACATCAGTCAAAGCAGGTGTCTGCCTACATGTACGTGTGTACGTAGACTCAGTATTGCTGAGACATATGTCTGTTTTGGACTGTTGGTGTCACAGTTTTATCCTGTATTGACATTTGCATATGACTGGGGTCTACACTGACATGGCATGCCACACGTAGCCTTTCAACATACTTGTTCCTGTCTTGCTCCTGAAAGTTTAATCAACATACATGCCTAATTCCATGTGTAACACACTTGCTGATTTCAACAGCACGTGTTCTCACACCACTGACCTTGTAGACCTTTGACTGATACCAAGAGTTGTTAGGCCATTGAGGACACACTGACCTCAGACTTTTCTCTTGTGTTGCTTTTGTACTTATAACTAGCTTGTCTGATATGCCACATGATTTCATTAATGAGTCCTTACCCATTGCAGTTGATTTGGTTCCATCCATCAATACAGAGTGAAATGACACATTGCTACTCACTGACATTCTGTCTCTACTGCCCTTGAAAGATTAGTGAGTGCATGTCAATATGGCAAAGTGCCACTGTGCAGTACAGCAAATCACCTGTCTTCAATGCATCACTGAGCAAGGGCAGTATTGCACAGTATTTAGGCCATACAGCACATTTCCTGACCTTTCAGCCAACAATGGCACACAATGTGCTGTCTAGCACAAACACTGACATACTTGCTCCACAGTAGTTGTGTGCCTGTATTGCATGTGGGATTGTCTTTGTGCAGGAGAGAGTACCTTCCTGCGCATGATGAACCCTCGGAGCCCTGGTTATCTATGCATGCTTGACACAGACTGCAGCACAAATAGGTAGTGGGAGTGACTTGGATGACTTCAGTTCATTTTCCTTGTTACACATCACCTGAGGAAGCATATTGATTTGCACATTCCAAAGTTTACCTGGTGTGGGATACATGACATGCCTCATGAACCATGGGAGGTGACTGGACAGGTGCGTTGCTTCAGGGGAGGTGTTTGGGGTGTTATACCCTCTAATAAATGTTTTGTGTAGTAAATAGTTGGGTAAAGGTGCTTTAAGTTGGGTATAGTGAGGTGTTTTTCGGATTTCACTTGGGACTTTTACATACATATGCAGATGAAAACACACACACTTGTCTTTGTTTTAAAGATCTTAAAAAATGGTTATTTAACAAAACAATGTGTTTAAGTACCACTCACAATCTGTACTCCTCTCCCTTCCAACTGCTCCTTAAGCCCCGCTTTTCTTATATTGTTTTTTAACCAGCGTGATTGATGGGAAATATGAAGCTCACACCCCACAATCTTACTGACCAAGCTACACCCCTATGCATGGAGACACCCCGCCCCCCCCCCAACGCCCATGGAACACCTCCCTTGCACATAGTGATGTTACACTGCATTTTGGCCAGCGTTGCATTGCTCTGTACCTTTATCCAATTGAAAGGCACACAAAGTGTCTTTGTGTGTAACTTGGGTGTTTGCATTACATGTGTACCATGATGCATGGTGCATGTATGAAGCACATCACTCTTACATATGGCCCTATCTCCGTCAATAGTTACAGAGATGGCTATTATGTCAACCATTTCTTACTGTTAGTAGGTCTGTTATGTACTACAGCTTTGCCTGCACCGAGTCAAAATTAGTGATGGAATGGCAGCGCATAAGTAAAACTTTCCATGCCCTTGAAATAATCTATTCTAAAAAAGCTGTGAGATATAATTGATTATTTAGGGTAACTTGACAAATGTAATTTCTTGAACTTCAAACTGCCTCTTTCAGCCATTGGCTAGAGACTTTGTTAATCACATCTTGGCTCAGCCGATTAGAGCATTTTCCTCTCACATATCACCCAATGCCTTTAGCTATTTGGATGTATCCTTCTGCCTTAAATTAAGTGCATGTATTGCAATGCATGATGGTCTATTTTTCATTTCACTGGCTCTCCCGGCTCCTTGTTGCTAACGCATGCACAAAAGAACCACTGAAGATATTGGTCTGTACATCATGTGTTAGCACATTAAACCCAGAACTACTGATTATGAGAATAATTGCTTTTGTATGGACCGAGCATAAGTAATAATTTAGAAGACACACTAAATTAACATGTGCCTATTCCAATTTTCCTCTGAAGCAATGGTAATCTCTGGGGTAAGAACCATGGGTACAGTTTGTGGCAGATTCATTTCTATATTTTTGGTAATTTGCATCAGTAAGATGAGGGTTGTGGGACTGCTTTTCTTTCAGCTACTATGTGCCACCAGTACCATTCATTTTGCACATGGCACCAGTGGCAATTGTAAGAAGGAGAATGGGTCCCTGAAGCCAACCCTCTCATTTAAGCTATTCTTTCACTTCTCATCCATATGTTTGTTTCAATTCATTTAAACCATAGTGCTGCACTAAAGACAGGTCAGAAAAGGTAAAGGTTAAAAACCAACACAGTGTCACAGGGTCTCAGCTTTAACATAAGTATTTGTAAAGCCACATTCACCGTAGGCATCTTGGTGCTGAATAACAGATGTTTATAGTTCCCAACAGTACTCATTTTATCGACCTCAGATGGATAATAGGCTGAGTGGACCCGCCGGTCTTTTGACCTGTCATCATGAGGTCGCACAGTGGCCGCTGCAGTGGACGCATTAGTCCACTGAGCCACCAGACCCAGCTATACCTCCCTGACAAAGCCTAGCTAGGCCAAAACCAGTCTGGGGTTGCTTGAGTTCCCTTCTGGATGGGGCCTCACCCAGCAGTTCGGCACGGACTGTTCCCTGGAGGCGCATGGTCAGTACTGATTTGCATAAGATGGGACTCTTTCTAGAGTGTCACAGTGGATGATAAACAATGGATTGGAATGCGACCTGAGCGATTGCCAATGGTGACCAAAATGTAATCTGATCTTGTGCTCAACAGCACATGGGGACATCTCCTGCTGTGTCCCATCTCTAGGCACTTTCAGGTAATTATCACTCATATAATTATATATAAATAAATAGCTGTGTACTGCTCACCAACACGGTTCATGGTTCCCTTCCTGCTGTGCTCTAAGCTGTGCTGATGCTTCAGGGATTCCACCCTTCTCTGTGAGCTGATTATTACTCACCGGCATTCCAGATTCTGAAGAACTCAGATTGCCTCACAAGAGTAGAAGGGGAAACAAGCAAATAGCTCTGATTTTGTGAATATAATTAAATCAGTTTGTGAGTTAAGCTTGTGGGCTTGGGATAAGCATGCTACAAGTATGGTAATGGTTTGGTATTACATGTAAGCTGTAGGCATAAACTTTGCTAATATGACTGGTTCCAGTACAAGAATGTAAGTAATGCAATTCAACCAAGTGGAATCAGTGGACCGTCGGTCTATGGCTACTGCAAAATGGCGACTTTTTGACTTCATGGCCTTGATTTTAAGCTGGACGAAGTGGTATCCATGGGCGGGATATCACTTTGGCAGAAAATAACTACTCTGGTTTTCCCTATATAGATTTCAGGGCTGCAGGAACACTGGAACCGATTTTGTCGGCAGGAATATGAAGCCAGTAAAATCGCATCTGGCTTGGGCTGCAAGAGCAGCCAGGCCTCAGCCCCAGGCCACTGCATCCCAAGACCCTACCCTATCACATGAAAGCCCCAAGGCGAGTCCACATCTTCCCCTGCTCCTGCCACCCTCCTCCGCATCATGCCCCATCCCACACCGGCTTTCCCTAATTCTAGTTGCCACCTGTTTAAGGCAGATATTAATTGGAGTGTTAGGCCCCCGCAGTGCCTCCCCTCCACCCTGCAAATTGGGATTTCCATGTAAAATTCCACCCAGAAATATTGGGTCTGCACAGTTATTCCCCATTACACAGAGATTAGGCTATGGTAGCCAGATTTGTGTCCGAGGATTCCAACCAGAAACATTTTTTCCGACATGATATCCCCACTAACAAATCCGCTCAGTTAGTGCCTTAGAAGGTGAGGAGCATGCGATAGCATGCAGTGATTTTAGAGCGAGTGGAGGGTGAAACAGTTTGCCATTAGAGTTTTATATAGCTTTCTTTTATTTTTATTTTATTAACTTTCTACGAGCAATTTGCAGTGAATCACACTAGAACATATAATGTTGATTGTTACTGCATAATAAAAACATTTACACCTAAAAAAAAGAAAAAAGATTTTTATATAGCGCGAACTCGACACGAAGGTATGAGAGCGTTTTATATGAGCACCAGCTGCCTTACAAACGGACACGTTCATTTTGTGAAAAACAGAGAAATTAAGTGATTTGCCCAAAATCACAAGATGTTGAGCGTCCCTGCCGAGACTGGAACCCGGTTCCCCAGCTCCGAGGTCGACCGCTCTAGCCGTTAGGCCTCATCTCCATAGCTGTTAGAGACATTTCACCAAGAGGACAGAGTAAACACAGGCTGGCAGCCATAATTATTCTCGATGGGGAGCCCCTGCACTTTAGGTATTGTATCTAAGTTGGCTATGTAACAGACCACTGTATTTTCACGTTCAAGAGGATGGATATGGGGATTACCTGCCACTGCTTTTAGAAAGGGGCGAAGTGCTTGCATGGCTTTTCTGCAAGAGGAGCTATGGCAGGCCAGCCACAGGGAATAGCCACCATTGTAGTATGGAATGGTGGGTCCAGGACTGCAGTAGGGATCAGCTTCCCTAAGACAAATTTGTTTAGGCTAGAGAACGAGAAGGGCATCTTTATTCTCTTGCTTAGCTGATCGGCAGCCTTACTCCCTCTTTTGGAAACCATTCTGCTTATGGACAACCCACACAATCTCTCAACAAGACCCTTTAACGGGGGCATAGGTTCAACACGACACAGGTAAGCCATGTAAGCCCTCATTATGAGTGCTTCAGTAATTCTGATTCTGGTGGAAACAAGATTGTCTGCCTTCTGTGTTTTCTACATGCACATTTTGCCTGTAAGCTGTATGCCTGGGATAAAAGACAGAGAATGGAGGAAAAACCTGCCTGAATTGTCGCACAAACACTGGTTCCTGTTTTTATTTCCCATTTCTCAGGTGAAAACTTAATATGCTGAAGTATTTTCGCATGGCGGACTTATTGAACCCCACAATAGCTGTAATTCTAGGTGCAGAATTACTGATGTGGGTTTTCTGCAATATCTAATAATGATGGGCATAGTTGTATATCACCATGATCCCAATAGCCCACTTCTCTAGTTACATATCACACACCCAAAATCCAGCAGCAAACTCCAGACAGAACAATGCACATGCATCCCACACTGCACAGATATACCATTCAGGTGCGGATCACGATGCTCACAACCACATTCTCTTCCAGACTAACCCTGGGCGTAGTTCGCGAAGTAACGCTTCGCGAAGCTACGCAAAGTGCAGTTCGCACTACGCGAGCTACGCGTAGCACTGCGCGAACTGCGTAGTGCGTGTTCGCAATGATTGCACAGTGCCGGATGCTTGTCCGCACTGTGCAATCATTGAAAACGGCATCTTGCACAGTGCGAGCTGTCTTACTGCCGCTCGAGTAGATTTTTACTCGAGCGGCAGCTTCTCAACGCGGACTGGTAGTTTCTCATCGCGAGCGGTCGCGAGCATACGCGACCACTCGCAATGAGAAACCTGACCTCCCCGCGTTGAGAATCTCGCCGGGAGGTTTATTTTCCACGCTCGCGATCGGCAACTTGATGTTGCTGATCGCGAACGAGGAAAAAGTCTCGCCGGGATGTCATTTTGCTTGCTCGCAGTCGCCAACTTGACGTTGAGGACCGCGAGCAAGCAAAAATGACCGCTGCACTACGCTACGCTACGCGTGTTTGCACTGTGCTACGTGCAATTCGCGTAGTGCGAAGTAGCGCAAACTTCGCAAACTACGCGAGCGTAGCGTAGTTTTCCGCCCAGGCCTATTCCAGACACATCTCGCACTATCATACAACAGCACACATTAATTAAGAACTCCTATCATACACCCAGAGCAATTATGCCATTAATTTCCTTACACAAAAACACATGTGTACAATCCTAGTAGATGCATAAAAAAATCGGTGCAGCTGTCTTTTCTCATCCATCAAACACAACTCATTCACACATTCACTTAACATAGCGACATACCCATTCACATTACAGATAGCACAACTTTACAACATGAATCAGACTGAGGTCTGCGAGGGAAACCTCAGAACCAGATAGAAAGTCACTTGCAGGCTATCGAAAGGGATGCAATGCCATACCAACGGCAGATTATGCCCTACACAAATTCCAATGACTTAGCATCATTTTTGGCTTCCCATCTCTTATTCACAGGGAAATATGTGAGGTATTTCTGGAGAAATGGATGCATGGTTGATTGAAGGTGATCACAGAGGAAGGAGTGGATTTAAATGTGCTTTGGTAGATCGCTAGTCAGGGTTGGTTGGATAAGGGTGTCAATTGGCAGACATTTGGACGGATATGGACAAGGAGAGACAGATGGGCACTGGGTAGCTAAAGAGAGAGGTGCGAGAGTATGTGTGTAGTGATGCCTAGCTAGACAGGGGACGAATAGGCATAGATAGATGGTAGGTTAATACTTTTTATATTTAGGAGGGATGTATTTAAGATTTCTGTGTGTGTACTGGAGAGTAGCTGGATGGTGAGGGCTGGAGTTGATGAAACTACAGCAACAGCACAATGAACATATGTTTACATTCCTGGTGCCACTAGTAAGGCACTCTCCCAAACTGCCACAATCTGGGCTCCACCCCAGAGGCGCAGTGTTTAAATTTCTAAACCCCTAATGCAAGGAGTAAGTTCAATGCACCAACACAAATTAGACCTCTAGTTGGACTGTGAGCTGTACCCAACCGACTAATCAATACTGTGCGTGTTGTGTTTTCTGGTCACGAATAGTCCCTCTAGATGAGTTCAGAGACACAATGGAACTACAAACTCTCTTTCTAAAATGAATAACACACTTAAAATAGCACTAACATTTTAAAATGCTAGTTTCTACAACCCAAGACGAGTGCATAAAATATGGACGGTAACCACACAGAATGCAAAAATAACTTCAGCAATGCATGACATGCATAGTGAAAACAATATGAACATTCCTAAAATGATAAGTAAGATTCTAGCAGCCTAATTCCCTATCTCTACTTCTAAGTGTTATGCTGAAAATTAGCAAAAGTATCAAATAGCAAGCCTACAAATTGGGGCCTAGATTTACAAACCTGTCACACAATGCAGCACAGCACTCAAAGCTGTTGCTCTGCACTGCATTGCGTGACAGGGAGAGAGCAGGAAAACACCATATTTACAGAGACATGGCACTATTCTGCTCTCCCTGACACCGCCGCATAATCAGGTTGCAGAGGGCTGTGTAGACACCTTTGCACCATACTGCAAAGGTATCTGCGAGAGTCTATCAAAGGAGTACAAAATACTATGCTTAGACTAACTTTAAAACTTTCACACTTTAGATGTGTGCTCTACAGTGCAACACAGATAAAAAGTGTGAAAAGGTATGAGAAATAATAAAAGCATTTCTCTGTTTTAACACCTGCTTTCAAATAGTGTTAATTTTTGGCACAAAACCGGGTCTACCATTTTTAGTAGATGGGGTTTGACGTCTAAAACCATGGGTGGTTGTACGGGAATCTCATGTACCACCTCTGGAGTGCCCCCTTAATGCAGAGTAATGCAAAGCAGCGCCCCGCACTGGTTTGCGTTACTCTTTCTTACAAACCAACGCAAATCGAATTTGCATTGGTTTGTAAATTCTAAAAAGGATTTGGCATCGGGTCTGCGTTAAAAAAGTAATGCAAACCCAACGCAAAACCTTTGTAAATCTGGGCCTGAGTTTCTCAAGGTGGATTACACAGCATAGCATTTCAGTACGAAATTGCTGTTTACCTAATCTCTATCACAGCCCTTGCATGGGGATGATAAATACTACCAGGCTGAAGACACATCGCATTTGGCAATGCAGCACGCGCAACGAAATTCGTTTTATTTATTTATTTGTTTACTTACCTCTGTTCGGCCGTATGCCGTAGTTTACTACCCCCCACCCTGCTCCTCCCCCGCCCCGCGGCACTCCCTCCACGAGCCCCTACTGGCTGGTTTGCATAGCCTCTGGCCATTGTGAAACCTCTTCAAACCATGGCCAAATAGAGGAGTTTTTATAGCACCTGATCGCCGATTTTTAACTTATGTTTAGTGATACTGATGTTTTGTGACACTACAGTCCCAAGAAGACAAAATAAGTATGGCGACAAATGCAACATCTCAATTTACACGTAGACATTTTAGCCTCCACTGTAAGCGTTCATATTAACATGGCAGCGACCATAACATAAACAAAGAAAATATGTGAGCCTAGATAGGAGGTAGCCATGATGCCAACACTTCTGATCGAGCCTAACCTTCCCACTTTCTAATAGAAAGAGATAAAGAGTATGCAGGTAAGCATGGAATAAAAATAGAGGAGTTTTAAACAGGCCCTGCCACAGTGGTCACAACAACCCTATTTTTGTCCTAATTTATTTTCTTGGAAGACAAGAATAGAGTTACTCCCCAAGCTGAGTATTTCTAAGCCTCGTCATTAAGGTACAAGGCAATTTATTTTCCAAATGTGGAGAACTGGTGGGTTGATTTTGGTGACAATGAAACCCAAAGTGCTATAGCAAGCCCACTGGGAGCCAAATTGAAACCAGCTAACTAAGACCAGGTGGAACATGCACAAGTAGAAGCCAGAGTCAAACCTGGTACCTAGAGGTGAAAGCAACAAAAAACAATAATAAAATAATAACTTGTTCTTTATTTTGCAATTCATACCACGCTGGTATAGTTTCCAAGCAGTAGCGGCTGGTGTCCGAGCTGAGTGGCGGGGTGAGGGGGGATGAACGATGAGGAGAAAACAATAAAATACAAATAAAAATTAACTCACCTGCCACATCACCACATCACGGCTCTTCTGCTCCTCACCAGCACAGGCTGCCAGAATCCCCTGCAACCAATTCTGACGCTGCTCGCATGCTGCATGAGTATAGCATACAGGAAATTGATAAGATGTGGGAACAAATAGAATTGTGACAGTGAAAATATCAATGAATCACTGGTACTGTATGTCACTATATAAAACATCATTAATTTGACTTCAATAACAAGCAAAAACCCATCTCCTAGTTACGGGTGTGTATCACCAGACAAACAAATGGCACATTAACAACCTAAAACAACTTATTATTTCACACATCCTACAATGATATATAATCACAATACAGCACATATAAAACATATAAACACACTTTGTCTATCTTCCGAACAGTCTATCAGTATGGCTGCAATACTTATTTATCAGAAGCAGTCCAAACTGGCGGTAGTCCAGTCAGGATACACACAAGAGGGAACAGTTGGTCCTCCAAAACAAGTGTGTGTCTCACAATCGTGAAGTTATTAGAAAGTTATTGTACTTTATTCGGACTTCTCCGCCCCAAAAAGTCGACACGTTTCGGCCCATCCATTCAGGCATCTTCAGGACTGAAGAATATGAAAAAGAACATGGAACACAGAAAATTATGTGCTCCAACGACTAGGTTCGAGAGCTTTCAGACCCCTTGTGGCCACTAAATCGCAGTTACGGGAAGGTGTATCAGGGAGACCGCATAATTTAGTGCGTTGTCACACTCCAAAATAAATCAGGCACCCCATAGTTAGCCTCATAGGGTGAACTCAAGTTGGCCACTGGAAGACACCACAGCGACCCGCCACGGGAATACACGTGCTCCAGGGAGGGAAGAGTCTCTAAGTCCTACTTCATTCACGCCTGTCAGCCTAGCTGGGTCTGTGGGAACCCGGGGAGAACCCTCAAACCATGAGAGCAGCATCAGGATTGGCCTGAGCGCCCTCGATTTGTACTCCCAGAGAGGCTGGGAGTCGGTGCCTGCTGTTTCCAACCCGGCAACGCAGCTCGGGTGGGAGACAGCTTCAGTGCGCATGTTGGTTTAGCCGTCCTGAGACAGCCGACCAAACCCACATGCGCTCTCACAGCAGTGCCCACCACTCCCCCTCCATGACTGCCCTGCAATGGCCCCACTCCCAAGACTCACCCAGGAGAGAAAAATAAAATGATAAGAAACCTGGTTTATTATCATTTAATTTTTCAACTTTTGCAGCTGCTGCCGGGAGGGTGGGGGGGTGGAGGTGGGGCTTTGCTGCCATAGCGGAAGAGCTGCCGCTGTTTCTAAGCACTGTAAATAACACGTTAATTAATTTGAGTGAGCGTTAATAGACAAATAATGGATGAAAGCAGGATATATGGAAAGATGACTCCAGTGAATTTTATAGACAGTTAATAGATTGTGAAAGGAGATTCATAGCATATTAAATTACTCTTTATGAAACACGACTCTGTCAAAAAGATAGTCCCATTTATTCAGTGCCAAAGAAACATTCCTGGCTTTATAGCGGCATGCCTCAGTGATTAAAATGGTAAGATTGACACATGGGCACATATGCAATCTTTACTGCCTTACCGAATTTCGTGCTCATGCCCTCGACTTTCTACCGATGTCAGCATGTGTCAGCACATACGCTCTTCACACCCACTGGGGTTGTTGCTACTGTGATTTGAGCCACCACTGGAACTTTACTTCCCAGCAATCCTGACTTGCTTTGCCATCTTGGCTGGGCTGTGCATTTGCCAATTTGAATACATTTACACCGGTAAGTGACAACACACTTCTTGGACCCCAGATCCTAAGTTATTTGGGATTTCTGGCTCATCACTGTTTCTGCTACCGTAAACAGGGGGGGGAGGGAGAGGTAGCATATTGCCTGCCATACCAGCACACATTTCTCCGAGATGCACTGTGGTAAATGCAGTGCATAACAGTCACTTCAGTTAAACTCAAAAATCTTTCTAGTATTCACCATTTTTGGCTCAGCTAGTGCTGTGCTGTATTTCTCTGCACACATGTTTCAGGATTGGTGTCCTTCTTCAGCAGCCAGTAACACATATGTTTAGGGCTGCCTAGAAATCTTCTCAGGTTTATGTACCATTTCCAGAATCCGGGAGCAGCACTCTGGGCTTGTCAGTCCAATAACTCCAAAGCGGAGAGAATTATAAAAGGGAGGGGGGAGCACAGTGCCTGGCATACCAACACACATTACTCCCAGATGCATAGTGGTAAATGAAGTGCAAGATATTACCCACTGTTTCTGTTGTTCCTTCCCACATTCCTTCCTGGCCACTACTGGATGCCACTTTTGCCCAACGGATGAGTGGTGGTTGGATGTTGGGAGTGGGGTGGATTAACTCACTGGCAGGTGTAGAGCAGATGTAGAGCAGAGTGGTGTAGAATTAGGATAATTTAGAGAGCGGGAGCCCCAGGAAGATTTTTTACTGACTTTCTGGTCAGGATTACAACTGGAACTAGTCAGCTTGACTATCGGATGAGTGAATGAGGAGGGCAGTTTGGCTCTGCCTAGGATATGGTGGAATAGTGGTTCATTATTATCGAAATGAGTCTAACACAGCACACGGCTAAAGTTCACTCTTGGAATAAAAAAGGCTAATAAAAGGCTATCCCTTAGGCTGACAGCACTAGAGTATCACAATAATCTCGTAAAATACTTTTCTTGGTCTCTATATAGACGACGCCAGTTTTACTCCTCGCAGAAAGATCCATTAGAAAAAAATGAAAGGTTATCGTTGAACTTTACTTGTGTTTTAAGCTACTCATGATTCCAAAATCAAACTTAATCATTGGAAAATAATTATTTCAATAATTCAAGAGAACTGGAGTTTTAGGAGTTTTAAGAGCTTTTACATAACATAATTTTTTTAGTTCATTGACATTGAACTTTGGTCTGGAGATGGCAGATCTAGGTCTGTTTCTGAGGCTTCTAAATCATTCAGTTACCAATTTTGGAGAAGACAGTGGACATTGAGGGTCTTGAATCACCCCACAACTGAGCTGAACTGCGTGGAGAAGCACTGATCCATAATTGAAGAGAAGAAAGAGGAGGAGTGAAAAGGTGGTGAAGGGAAAGGACGAGAAACAAGAACCCTATGTCCTAAGACCTTTAAAAGAAAAATAACAAGGAACTCCATCTTAACTACACAAAATGTTTCAAAATGGTATGAGAGGTCTTGATATACAAAACCTGGGAGTATAGAAAGTGTTCCTCAACAATTCCAAATGAATATAGAGAAAAGGTATACTGGGAGTAAAAACGTAATTCAGGAAAATGCAGGACAAAAGCACTTAAATGTATTCGCAGCAGTTCGGACGAGGTCTAGAGTACAACTGAGGAATAGTTCACAACAGTCCCACCAGACAAAATGGAGGCAGGTGAGACATTTAAGGAGTTATTACAACCATCAATATTCCTTATAAAAGGAAACAATAAAAAGACAATTTACCAGAGAGACTGGGAGAGCAGACAACAGACAATTGTATCAGCAGTAGTCCATAAAAATCACATAAATGATGATATGGAGGAATTAGAACTACAAGATATGTTCCCATCATATCTAGGCAATATTACTCAGATAGAGCTATGCCCCTTGCCGTAGTTATGGAAGGGGCATAAATAGAAAGTGTCACAACCCTGGTAGGAGTAGTGTGGGAGGAAGGATTTCCAATACTAGTTCATCCCTCTCCACCAAGTAACAACAGTAAGCAGAGGAATAGAAGTCTCAAACCTGCTATTTATAAGAGGGAAAAATGGGGATTCGGAATGAGAGGGAAAAGCACGCTGGAGTGGATGTCATGTCTCTCAGATTTTTTTGATGACTTGGGCTGGCACACTTTCTCTGGGAGGTCTTTAAAGTTACTGCACACACCACTTGGTACATCAAATCAGAGTATAACAATATAGGCAGATGCTAATAGTAGGGGTGCCTGAATTCTAAAATGTAATAATCCCTTACCCTCTTACTTTTACCTGATATTCCATAAGAGAAAGCTGGTAACACACTCAGGAAGTAGCCGGTTGCCTTCCTCAAGCTTGAGAGTACCAGGAGATATTGAGAAGTGGTGGTCACGTCCAATATCACACAGCAGATGCAAGTCAATGGAAGGTAAATCTTCAGTGGCATAAGAAAACACGAGGGAAAAAGGTAAAACAAAACAAAGGTGCCAGGAGACGCCATGAATGGTGAACGAACTAAGTGGGCGGGAACCCTACAATTAAGCAATTATGTGGCAACTTGCTACTGCCACCTGACTGCTTAAATTATACTGGATGTAATCCTACTGCAGTCTGATTGGCTGACTTTCTCAGTATAACCTGGAAGACCCGGCTTCTGTTCCTCAGCCCCTGTCTCTCATGAACCAGTCTTCACAGTTTCCATGCTTGTAGCATTATCCTTATGCTTCTCTCCCAGATCTTTTGCCTTAGGGTAAGCAAACCTCACCTGCTCTGTCTTTGAGTCATGTCAGGAGGTCAACTCCACATCCATAAATCTAATAAGTGATAGAACCATCGGGATAGAACCATCTAGGAGGAGACTTCTCTGTCCAAACTAATGCTAAATGGGCAGAAGAAAACACTCAAAATGTTCCTGCATTCCAGGCTATTGGCCAAAGTAGATATATTTTAAAAATATAGGAGTTGACCATTAAAGAAGCAAGACTATGATATACAAAAATGATCTCGACTCATAAAAGAGTAAAAGACTTTCACTACCCAGACCAGCCATATCAATTTGAGAAACATTAGTGTATAATCTGAAAGACACTTATTCTCTTTCATTCCGAAATAATCCCTTAAATTAGATCAAAGCTGAAGCCCCTCCTATAATTAGTCAAGTATTAGGCTCCTCAATATTTCAAGCTATGCATTAAATGTATCTTAAAATAGATGCTCTGTGCCTTGGAGAAATTAGTTGTCAACTTTAACCACAATGCTGATATGTTGACCCAAATCATGCAGACTTAAGTCACTAAATGAACAACAAAGATTAAAGCAACATAATAGGTCATAGAGGAAATAAACTAGTAATCAAGAGTGGACAATATATGAAAAACTTAGAAAAGTTAAAACATTCTATACTAGAGACAAATATGGCTTTTGATACAGAACCAGAATTCAAACATCAGTGTACAGCACCAGAGGAAAAGGGATGTGGAGCAAGCAACCAGAAATCAAACAAATAGAACGAGTCAAGAGGGAAAATGGTGAGAATAAAAATCATCAGATGTAGAGGAAAGATTAGGAATACAAGAGTAGTGAGGTGATGAATAGACAGATTGCAGCATCCTTAAAATAAACCCAACAAAAGAGTAAAATACAAAATAAATGTAAGAAAAAATAACTAGAAGAATATCAAGAAAGGGCCCCAGATTTGAAATTTGAAGAAGTTCGGGTGGAGCAACTGTCACCAGAACAGAATATGATAATCCCACTCAACCCCCTACCTATAACCTTCTCACCACTAAAAATGAATATTGTTAAGGAGAATGTACTATATGGGAGTGAATTGCTGGTGCAGAAAGTTCTCTATAAAATCCATTCAGTGGAAATGTCGATATGTGAGAACTGGTTGAGAGTAGCTCAAAGTAAGCCTGAGATAGTTCTCCGGCTAGAGTTAGGTATGACACAAACTGTATTTAACCACTATGTAAGAGTCTTAACATACTGGCATTCAATTTGGGGGCTTATTTATGAGAGGCTTGCACTGCTGCAACGTCACATTTTGGGTCGATTTGGCAGCTTAACCCTCTCAATCATATCTATGAGGCAAGGCAAAGCCACTCTGCGTGACTTTGAATGGCCTCATAGATATGGAGTAAGACAAAGCTGCCTTGCCTTACTCTGTGTCAAGGAGGTGTTCCATGGGCGTTGTGGTGGGTTTTCCCACCCAGCACCCACGGATTTTTACACTACCAGATTTACTTAATTTTGTAAACCTATGGCAGCGCCAAAACCTTACGCCTCCCCAGAGCAGGCGTAAATAAGAGGACTATTTTTTATTTCCTATTGTTTTTTCATCTTTCCATGTAACCTGCATTCTGCAGCACACAGGGAAAAGAGGAAAACGTCTCTCTGGATTGTTTCTCTGCAGCAAGGTGAACCATCCTGAATAAAAACAAGCCTGCCACCATGGTGCAAGGGTGCCTACGTTGGCGCTAGTTAACAAATTGTGCACCAGCGCAGGGGGAAAGGACAGGAATGCACCGTATTTCATAAATACGGTACATTCCTGCCCTTTCGCATTGGCGTAGGGCATTGCAGCAAGAAGACTTGCGGTGCTGCCCTACGCTAATTCCTCAAAAATGAGGCCCTTAGTCCGCAAGGAAAGGTAATACGTGTTACAGTATCAAAGACCACCTAGACACTCAGTCTAATGCCTCAACTTGAAATCAGTCTTCTTAAGAATGACATCCAGTTTAGAAGGAGATTGTACTGTCTCAATTAAAATAATTTAGAAGAGCGGAGTCAAGCATATAGGTAAGCAGAAAATATTTGAATCAGGCTGATTTAAATCCATAAAAATCCTAAAATACGACCACATAGCTAACAGTGCACTAACGAGTAAATCTCAGCAAAATCTGGATAGAATTCAATACCTAGAAGTCAGAAGATGGAAGAGCAAACTAAGGCTAGGTTAGAAACCATTACAGGAGTATGTGTAAGATAGACTCAAACTCCTCACAAACATGCCTGCTATGCCAAGGAGGGCTCCAATCTCTAGCTCATTTGATTTTATGTTGTGATCGTCTTATTCAGGACGGTTAAACCTTGTTACTCCTCCAGCTAAGAAAATGACAGATTTGAAGAGTACATGAACTCGTAACTTATGGAATGTGTAAATATAGAACTGTGTCAGATTTAAAAAGTGTTTTCTGATAAACTCGGGCCCTTTCCTTTTTTTTGATCTTTTAACGTATTAAAGTAATGTTTACACAGCCTAATTTGGTCAAATCAGCCAAATAAATAAACGTTCTTCTTACTTAATAGATTGAAGATGCTATGTGCATGTAAAAGAACAAAGCTTCTTCATTAAGTGGGCACCTAGAATCTCAGTAGTAAAGTACCAAATTGTTGCAACACGGACCTCAATTTGTGAACGCACTAGAGACTGTGTCTGCCTGCATGAGAGGGAGACTACAGTAACCAGCACCTACCGCTGCAGTTTCCTGCAAGGAGGAAGCCAGGCAGCACTGATTGGTCCAGGTAGCCCTCTTAAGGCCAGTGCTATATACGCAGCGTGGACCCTCTAGAGCAGAGGTCTTCAAACTTTTTTAGGTTGAGCCCCCCCAGCTGAATTTGTTTAGTTGTCGGGCCCCCCCACCACCTGACAAAAATTTCTGGAACCTGGTACACTACATAATTGACCTCCATCCGCATATCCCAGGCCATATCCGACAACATTTCTGGAACCTGGTTCCCCAGTTTTAAGTCAGCAGCTCTGGTGTATTTTAAGCAAACTTAACAAATACAATTGGAAATGTAACGACTTAGGGGCCGATTCCGATCTCGGCCGGTAGGGCTCCGAATCGGATTCGGCTTTACCGGATCCGATTCGGAGCCCTGTTTCCCGACCGAATCGTACGCGGGTCCGGCCGAGCGAGTACGATGCGAATTCGCCAACCGACTCGTCCGGGTGTCCCAACCGCTCCGACCGACTCGTTACCGGCTCGAACCGCACCGACCGACTCGCTCGGACTCGACTCGCACCGCGCAATGGAGACGTTCCCCGGCCGGGTAAGTACGATGCGCGCCGCGAGCAGTCCGACCGAGCCGCACACTCCGGCTCGAAGAGCTGTCGGAGCCGTACTTTGGGGGTCCGTGTCGGACCCCCTGTACGCCGTAGCCGCGCGAGTCGCACACAGGGGGACCCATGGGTCCCCCTACCTGTGCGTGCACGGGCGCGACCGCTCGCCCGCGCACCCGCTGTAGGGGGCGCACTTGTCCGACTTCAGCACCCATTGAGTCAATGGGAGCCCGCGTACGCGTTGTACGACAGGCTCCCATTGACTTCAATGGAGTCCGACCGACTTCGTGTCCGATGGCATACGTGCGCATCGTACTCGTTCGGTCGGACTGCACGGATCCGATTCGGTCGGAAATCTCTCCGGGTCCGGCTCGGTCGGAGAGATTTCCGGCCCGAATCGGAATCGACCCCTTAGTATTTATTTACATGGGCTCGGTTACCCTTCTCCCACCTGTGAAACTGCCTAACAAACTCGTGGTAAAAGTGATGGGGCAGAAAGCATCAATCCAAGTACAGCTTGCGAACGAGCACAGTGGATGAGCGCAAACTAAAAGATCTAATTAAAAAAAACTCCAACTCAACTAAAAGGGGGTTGGTGTGATTAGCTTATGAAATAAATGAGTTCAAACAATGCATTGTACAGCATAAATTTAGAAAAAAACTTAATACATAATGAAAGAGAATGGTTTTAAATGGTGCATTGTACTGCCAAAGTATTCCTCTGGTATAATCCCCAATTTGCCTTTTTCCAAAAAAGCCTACCAACCCAAAGTCAAGCCCAGGGATACTTTAACCCATGTGCTACTGATGCAGCGCGTACAATAAAAACTATTCTTCTCCTAGGTCACTTATAGGTCATCCAGGGGCAAACTGTATTTCCTCACATTTACATGACGATGGGGTCCATAAACATCGCCTAACACACACACACACACCTGGATTTCCTTTACACCTTTACGAAATTCTGTACTCCTAGGAGAAGCATGAGAACTAAATGGAAAACACATTTATGTACCGCTGGAAGGAGCCGGGATATCTTATTACCTTAAATTATCGCTTTCTTTTAGTTATTTCTTAAGATATTCCTGCTCATTGTTTTGTCGATGAATCATTCATGTAAAAAATTAGTTCATAGTGATTAAGACCAGCTGAATCACAATAACCAATTTACTGATGTCACGATCATTTAGGAAAATAACCACTGAGTCATTTGGTTTAAAGAATCTTAAATTTTATATAATTTTTAAAAGCATGAGAAAGAATTTAAGCTTTTATTCAATTATTCATTCATTATTAATTCAAATATTTATTATGCATAATCAATTTATTGCAGAAAGGAAATTTTTGTCATGAAGCCAAAACCCTAATACCTGCCTTCCTTCCTAATTTAGCCTAATGATTTCTAACCTAAGTTAAAGAATTTGAAATAACCTGATTCTCATACTCAACTGGAAAATTAAGACAGCAACAGGAACTTCAGCTCGTCAACATCAGCTACCTGCAACCCGTCTCATCTAACAGTCTTTCAGCATCTCCCGCTCAGTAAGGGATCGATCAGGACCACCCAGCACTGGAAGCCACCAACACGACTCTTCAACTCCGCTCCTGACTGTGACAGCGACTGACTGCGATTGACCCCCTCCCACTAAGAGTAGGCCCTCTTATACCCTAATTCTAACTTTGCTAACTAATTGTTGCAACATTAATAACACGCTTTTCTTTCATTGGTCCATGCATGTCATCTTATTCATTCTTTTAATCAAGTTCTCTTGGATTCAATGGTCCTTGGATCATTTCCTTTCCCACACGTTCAAGACATGTTTTCATCCGCTTCGATCAGTACATTTGTAACTTCTTTCGATACATTCGAGAACTCCGCAGTCATTGTCCTTTCTCTTAAACTGGTTTCCCACGGGTCTTCTGCTGATCACCAAGGCACACTATCAGTTCAATTAGGTCTCATCAGCCTTGACCATTTCTCGCATCCTAGCCTCTCAGCAACATCACGAGGTTAGTTTTTCTCCGACTTCATCCCGTGTCACATGTCCCCCTTGCGCCTGCGCACATCTTCCCACTGGCAGCCATTTTATATCGCCACTCGGTTATACTTTAGAAGCACTAATTTGAAGTAAACAAAACATAATTAAAATAGAGAAAAATAGCCTTTTCGTTTCCCTCCCGTCATCTACGTACCCCAATTAGTTATTACCTAGCAGAAAGCAACATTTAAGCTGTTCCTTACTTACCATCACTATTGTTTTTGCAACGACACGTTTTATTTCTATGAAGCACAAAACATGCATTTATTTTAAATTAGTACGCATTTATTTTTACGTTATAATTAGACCCACGGACATCCATTAATAGATTATTTTGCACACACATTTGCATGTTACCCTTCCCACACGTACAGTGTTGATTAATACATTTAAACGAACATTTTATTAATTATTTATAAAATTTGTTAGGGGTTAAAATTTTTATTTTCTCTGCTCCATCAACTCCCCCTTTGGTGATTTTTAAATCACCACATAAAACCCAAGTTATACTTCTTTTCAGGCAGCATGTCTTTTATCCTTTGCTTTCTGTTATTTACACATCTGTTTCTTCTTCATCTTGTCTTTTTGTCTCCTTATACATGTTTTCTTTCATTTTCTCCAACTCAATTTCACCCATTTCTCTTTCTCTTTCTTTCATTATTCTGTTATTTCTTTTTATCTTATTTTGTCTTACTTTTCTTTTATACATGTTATTACTATTTTCAACACCATGGCTAACAATATTACTACAGTTGCTATTATTATAACTTTCCCTATCATTAGTCTACTCATTCTGGTTAACCAATTTGCTACCGAAGAAAACCCTCTACCAAGTTTTCCCAAAACATTTTCAACCTCCAGTGGGACTAGTTCTTTGTGCAAGTTTGTAATATTTGTAATATACTTCTGTATATTTTCACTTTTATCAGGAATGTAAGTACAACAATGTTGGACTTTCAACATTCCACAGACTCCACCCTCTTTTGCCAAAAGAATATCAAGGGTAAGCCGATTTTGCATCACCATAGCTCTCATGGCAACCATTTCGGTATTTACCATTAAGAACCCTCCCGCAGTATCTGTAGACAAACGATCTACTACTGTGGATAACTTCCGAATTTTAAATGCATTCAAAGATATTCCCACTGCTGGTATCAATGCTCCAAAAATATCACCTACAATTTCTGAAAAACTTTCCCTCTTTCTACGTGTAAAGCTATTAATCATCTTGTATGTTCCCTTTTCTTCTCTGTCCATATGAAAGATTTTTGGAAAGACCAGGCCTACATAGCAAGTTCCATACCAATGGTCCGGTAACCTGTAATAAGCTCTATTCCCACAAATATAATAGATACCTGGAAATATTGGATCTTTTCCACCTTTGAATCCCCAACCTCCCAGAATTTGATAATTGTCATGGCAGATACTGGAACCTACAAAGTAATTGTCATAGACTGTCTTATTTCTCCTAATACACAACTTTCCTGTTTGCGGCCAATCTAATGTCATTGCTGCATTTATCTTTTTCCCTTCATGATTTCCTTCCTCAAACGTCCATAGATGTGTTCCTTCCTCTTTTATTGCTTCTTTTTGAAATTTCATTCTTCTTTCTTCAACCATTTCTAAAAATACTTTTTCTTCTTTCTTTAACTCACAGGTAAGGTTGTTATTAATTATTTCTTCTAACGTTAATTTTCTATGTTCTAAAAAGAATTCTCCTAAAACTTTTGCTGGTTTTACTTTGTTAAGTTCTGGTACTACTGGAATGTTTGCAAAAATCTTATCTATGTCAGTATAATAAGATTCTAATCTACCTGTTTTATAAAATAAACTTGCTATTACACTACATGTTATTCCATAAGTTAGAGGTAGGTGGTGATAAGTCACACCTTCTGACACTGATGCAGGCAACTGCATACAAACATAACAATCTCTCACATCCATTGTCTCTACATATTCATACAACAATTTTGTAAAAACATTTTTAGAAAAGTCTGTTACTGACTTATCCTTATGTAATTCTGCACTACTTCTTAAAATAACTGGTTCTTTAATATTAGTTTCTTTTTCTGGTTTAGTATCATTCTTTGCTTCTATCACAGCTAAACTAATAGGAATTGTGATTGCTAAAACTATCCATATGGTCATTAATAACCCTGTACAAAAGCAGCACATTTTACACCATCTTTTTACAAACTCACATTTATCTCTTCTATCCCTAGTATTTTCCATTTTGCTTTTTTCTATTTGTTAAGTTTCAGAAAATTGTGTCACTACACCTCAGAAATGACTTAGATGCCACTCTGCTTTCAAAAAGTCTTTGCTTGGTACTTTCTTTTAATTCTCTCCAGAATTCTTTCGTTGTCACATCCGGTGATTTGTCACATCCAGTAAAATTGTCATGTCCGGCAGAAGCACTATAAGTCTTCACTTCAGGTTTGTTGCATCTCACCTTTTCCCATTCGACTTCTTAGTCTCTGGTTCTCGTGAGTGTTTTCTTCTTCTTTGTAATCTGTCAGTGCAATATACAGCCACTCAGGTGACTTATACTTTGCATTCACTTTCTTTGTTCTTTTGGACTTTTGGACTTTTGTAATCTTTTTCCACTGGGTCTTTCTTGTCCCTTTTGACTTGTTATTTCATTCACTTGTTCAGCACTTTCGTCTCCTGCTCTTATTATTCTATATCTCAATTTTCTTATATAGCTGTTGGGCCAATTATCTCCTTTTTTTGGCCTTTTGGCTTCACCTTCTTTTTCTTCTCTTTATGATTTCCAATTTCTTTTTCTTGATTCTGTTTTTGCCTTTTCCTCTTCTCCACTTTCTTCACTTTCTGTTTCAACTGTTTCACTATTGTCTCTTATTTTGAAACTTATGATCTCGTCATCTCCTACTGGTGGATCTGTCTTCTCCTTCTTGTTTTCCCTTATTACTGTCCCTCCTCGGTGTTCTTCCGATTTGGTGTTTTCCTCCCTTTCTGCTTCTAAATTTCCCTGTTCTTCTGTTTCTCTATCTGTCCCTATTGCTCCTCGGGGTTCTTCTCGATTTTCTAACTTTTTGTGTACTTCTTTCCCTACTTCATCTATTAATATTATTTCTGAAGGATTTCCACCATAACTTGTACTTGGTTGTTCATCTAGTTCGATTTCTTGCTCAGTTTCTTCTCTAATTGGTTTATAACCCCAAGTTCTCCTTCGGAATTCTTCACAGTTTGCAACTGAATCATCAGATCCTGAACTTGTGTCAGATGTTTCCAGATGTCGACTTACAGGTCGATCTTCAGATTCTGGAACTTCTGAATTTCTTTCTTCTTCTTCTTCTTCCTCTTCTTCTCTAGAGGTGTTTGCCGTTGGGGTTTCCAGATGTCGACTTTCAGGTCGATCTTCAAGTTCTGGCACCCTTTCTCTTATCCTTGTTGTCCCAGCTGTTAAACTTTTATCCCACACTTCCAGACGTCGACTCACATGTCGATCAGTAGGTTCTTGAACTCTGATTGTGTGGCTGGCATGGACCCAGTTCTTCACTCCTGCACACTTGACTGCAGTCGTTGTTACTAGGATTACCTGTCGTGGTTCGTCCCAGCGAGGAACTAGACAGTTTCTTCTCCTGTGGATTTTTATACGGACCCAGTCTCCTGGATTCAAATCGCGGGCTGGTTTTCTTTCAAGAGTGGTCGCATCCGGTCCAACCTGATGAAACACAGAACGCACCACATCAGCTAGTCCCTTGCAATAATCCAGTACTAGATCATCAGTTATAGTCAATAACTTGTTGACAGGTACGTGTGCTTGTCTCATTGCTCGTCCCATGATCATCTCATGAGGACTGAGTCCAGTTTTCTTTTCAGGGATGCTTCTGATGGTCATCAGAACAAGAGGCAGTGCATCTGGCCATTTGAGTCCTGTAGCTTGACACATTTTTCCTAATCTGTTCTTAATTGTTCCATTAATCTGCTCCACTACCCCAGAAGCCTCTGGTCTGTAAGCACAATGTAGTTTTTGTTTAATACTCAATGCTTCGCAAATCAATTGGATCAACTCATTTTGAAAATGTGTTCCTCTATCTGTTTCAACCGTGACTCGAAAACCATACCTTGGAATGAACTCTCGCAGCATAAGTTTTGCCACTGTTGTTCCATCATTCCTTCTAGTGGGGTATGCTTCCACCCAACGAGAGAACAAACAGACGACCACTAGAACATATTTTAGTCTGTTACTAGGGGGCATCTCTATAAAGTCCAACTGCATCCTAGTGAATGGACCTCCTTCTCGTCCTATTGTTCCTAGACTCACTACTGTTTTTCTTCCTGGGTTAAACTGCTGACAAATAAGATATCTTTGACAAAGACTTTCAGCAATGGCTCTGAATTTTGGGTTATACCAGGTTTGTCTAAAAAGTCTGATCATTGCATCTCTCCCAATATGAGCTTGTCCATGGTACATCCGTGCCATGTCTGCAATCATGCTATCAGGCATAACTGGTCTTTCATCTCTGTATACCCACACACCATTATTTTCCTGTCTTCTACATCCTGCTTTTATCCAGTAATCTTTTTCCTCATCACTTGCAGTTTCTTGTAACTGTCTTACTTCATCCCATGTCTCGACAGCATTAGTAAAAAGCAAAGGACAAGAGACATGCTCCCTTTCTCTATTCTTATTCAGGGACACCATGTTCTCTGCACAATATTTGGCGATCTCGTCAGCATAGTTATTGCCAACGGCTATGTAATCTTCGTTTTTCTTATGCGCCTTGCACTTCACTACAGCAATTTGTTTAGGCAACTGTATCGCCTCAAGCAGCTTTTTAACAAAATCTCCATTTCTGATAGGTGTTCCTGCAGATGTCAAGAAACCTCTTTGTGACCAAATCTGACCAAAGTCATGTACGATGCCGAAACCATATTGGCTATCGGTCACAATCGTGACTCGTACATTCCTTCCTAATTTACATGCTTGAATCAAAGCAATCAGTTCCGCAACTTGTGCAGACCTTATTCCTTTCAGACAAGACGCTTCCATCACAGTTGCCACTGTGCACACTGCGTAAGCTGCGCTTAAAACTCCTTCTTTTGTTCTCAAGCATGAGCCATCTACAAACATGACATAATCAGATTCCTTTAACGGTTCATCTTTTATGTCAGCTCTTGGTTTCGTGCAATATTCCAGCACGTTCAGACAATCATGATCCACTTCGTCTTGTTCAATTATACTCTCCTCATCTGGCAATGATGTTGAAGGATTTACATTCATGCATCTATCTATGGTCACATTTTCAGCACTCAAGATGACTTTTTCGTACTTAGTCAGCCGACTATGTGTCATGTACTGTGTTTTTGTTCTTGTCAAAAGAATTTCTACTGAATGGGGAACATATACTCTCAGTGGATACCCCATCACTATACCTTCACTTTGTTCCAGACTTACACAAGTAGCAGCAACTGCTTTCAGACATCCAGGCAATGCTTTTGCTATAGGATCTAAAACAGCTGAAAAATAAGCAATTGGTCTTTTTGTTGTTCCATGTTTTTGTACCAGTACTGAAAACGCACATCCATCTCTTTCACTGCAGTACAACTCAAAATCCTTCTCATAATCAGGCATGCCTAATGCAGGTGCCTCACACAGTTTCTTTTTCAACTCTTTGAAAGATTTCATTTCTTCTTTGTTTAACTCAAAAGGGTCTTTTACATCTTTCTTGGTCAACTTTTGTAATGGTTTTGCAATCAAAGAGAAACCACTTATCCATTGTCGGCAATATCCAACCATTCCCAAAAACATTCTTACCTCTCTTTGAGTCATTGGTGCTCTCATTCCTTGAATCATTCTTACTCTTTCTGTCGCTATCTTTCGCACTCCTTTCTCAATTTTATGCCCTAAATACTGGACTTCTTTCTGACAAAACTGTAATTTTGAAGGAGACACTTTATTTCCTCTTTTCTCTAGATGGTTCAGTAAAGCAATTGTATCACTTACACAGGCTTCTTTTGTTTTCGATGCCACCAACAGGTCATCGATATACTGCACCATCACTGACTTTTCTGGCATTTTCAAATCTTCCAGAGATTTCTTTAGAATCTGATTAAAGATTGAGGGGCTTTCTGTATACCCCTGAGGAATTCGGCACCATGCCAAAATACGCTCTCCAAACCGGAACGCAAATAATAGCTGGCTATCTGGATGCAAAGGAATAGAGAAAAATGCGTGACACAAATCTATCACAGTGTACCACTCAGCTTCATGTGGAATTTGATATACAATTACTGCAGGGTTTGGCACTATTGGACAACAGGGCACAACTATTTTGTTGATCTTTCTCAAATCCTGTACTATTCTATATGTTCCATTTGGCTTTTTCAGTCCCATAATAGGTGAATTACATGGACTGCTCATTATTTCTTTTAGAATTCCCTGTTCAATCATTTTATTTATCACAGGAGTTATTCCTTCAATTATTTCTGGAGTTAATTTGTACTGTGGTGTATTCGGGTAAGTTGTCCCTTCTTTTACTGTTACTTTTACGGGATCAACTTCTTTCATTAATCCAATGTCTTCTCCTGTAAAATCCCACACACTTTCTTTTACTGCACTTTTTAATTCTTCTGGAAGTTTTTCTGCATCAAATGCAGGAAACAAACCATTCGTTTCAGGTTCCTGATTCATCAAAGTTACTTTGTACAAAACGTCTTCATCTGAAGTCTGAAATCCAATTCCATCTGGCGTACAATAAATTGTGCAATTCATCTTGCACAAGAGGTCACGACCCAAAAGATTTACAGGACTACAATCGCACACTACAAATTCATGCATTTTGCTAAAAGAACCAATTTTTACTTCCACCAATTCAGTAAGTGGGGTTTTAATCTGCTGATTGGCTACTCCTACTACTTGGATGTATTCACCTGAGAGAGGAAGGTTTGGAATTTCCACTGATCTAACAGTAGAACGGGTAGCTCCAGTATCGACAAGGAATGTTACATTTGCACCATTCACTTCTCCATCCACAAAGGGACCAGACTGATCTACCTCTAGAGTTGCGCCAAGCACGCACTCTTTCCCCTCTCCTGGGCACCGTCAGAATCTTTCATCCGGGTCATCCTCACTCTGACGCAACCAATACTGAGAAATGTTAGCTGCTCGTGGCAACTGTGTTACCTGCTCTCCTCCGTAGAATCCTGTTTCTGTACTGTATCTTTGCTGGTTAACAGTGTTGGGAAGTGGTGGTTGCGGCACCTGACTTTGTTGAACAACTACCTCATTCTGCACCTGTGGATTTAATGATTGATTTTCTGGATTAGGTTTAGGTGGGAACTTACACTCGTTTCTCCAATGCCCTAATTTTCCGCAATTATGACATGGCCATTTCTTCTTTGCCTCTTCTAGACTCACTTGACCCTTTCCTTTACCTATGTTAGGTCGCATTTTATTCTGTCCTGTTTCATTTCCATTATTATTGTCCAATTGAGCTTCTTGTTTTTCTGCCACCTTCACCTGTGCCCACATTCCCTTCTCTTTCAACTTACGCTGTTTACTCTCTATTTCATCACTACAATACTTAGCATACCTCAGCACCTCATCTACACTTCCATTCTGCCAGTTTATCATGTGTTGCTTAATCATATCACTTATTTCTTGTTTCAGGGAAAACACAAATCGGTATACAAAATGACTCATGTCTTTTTCACTCAATTCCTCATAACCACTATACTGCTTGAAAACCAATAACAATCGCTCATAATATGCATGTACAGACTCCTTACTTTCCTGTGTAGTTCTATCGATTTTTACCCAATCTGTCTCTTTAGGAGGAATCTTATTCTTCAAAAAGGTAATCACCTTATCGTACTTCTTCATCACATCAGGACCTGGAGCTCCTGTCTTAGGATCTCTTGGATATTCTGTAGTTGGCCAGTCAACTGTAATCTTACATTCTGACCACAAATCCGTTGGTACCACTATGTCAAATAATCCATCTAAATCTATCCACAACACTTTTGAGACTTTTACAAACCTCTCTACTTGTCGGTACCACTCAACTGGCTTCTCTCTTAGCTTTGGAAAGTCATTGGTAAATGACAGTATGTCCTGCCTAGTCCAGGGAACATGCACGTAACTACCACCTGGAGTTTCTCTCATGGGGTATTCTTTGGCAACAGATTCTTTTTCAGTTATCATAAAAGCCAATGAACCTTTGTCTGTAGTTTTCTCATTCTTCTTTGTCCATCTAACCTTCCATCTGTCCACATCACCCCATTTTCTCAACAATACAATTAACTCTTTTATCTGTGTCAGCCTTCCTGCCGTGTTCAAATTTTCAATATTCTTTTCACAAAAGTCTACTCTATATGGTTTCTGCAACGTTTTCACTTTTGCAAAGTCTATTCCAATCTCACTGGCTACTTCTTCTAGTTTGTCATGTAAATTCTTTGCCCTCCGTGTAATACTTTTGCACAGAAACATTATTTCATCATCCTGGTAATTTTTTATCTTTTCGGTACCAATTGTTCCCAGAATTAATTCTTCCATGTCGATTTTTAATCTAATTACATCTAATGGTTTTTCTTCTGGTTCTTTTATTTTAAATGCCTTCATCCACTCATTTAACTCATCAGGAGTCGGACCTATGGGTGTATTATTTAGTTCTATCCAATTACCACTCTTTTCAGGGGTTTCTGTTGCAGATTCTGTTACCATATGCATTTTCCTACCATTGCACTCATTCACCGTCAAATTTGTAGGTGGACTTGGTCTGTAAGTACTAGCCAAATTACTTGTACTTGCACTTTGTTCCATCCTTTCTTTTTCTCTCTGAAATTGTGAACTCATGGGAATCACCAAAGATCGTTCATCAATTTTCTGATTCTCAAAAACGGGTATTACTGGACCTATTGTTACAGGCACAGTAACTGCTTCCATATTTTTCGTTAATTCTCTAATCTTCTCAGTTAGTTCTTTTGTTGTCCTTGCTAATTCGCTTGCATTGTCGCTTTCTATTCCTTCATTTTGAGAAGTTCTCATTTGTTCTTGTGACCTATTTATTTCAATTCTCTTTTCCGGACTTTTATTTCACATAGGGGCCGATTCCGATCTCGGTCGGAGGCGCACCCAATACTATTCGGTCGGGAAAAAAGCCATGCGAAAGCCAGTTTCCCGACCGATCCGTACAGCACACCGAACGAGCAAGTACGATGCGCACAACAGCAAAAATTCCGGCCGAGCCGTACTCACCCAAACCAGGTCCTGTTCTCCGACCGAGGCGAATCCGGAAACGCCGAATCGAGTCGCACGGAAGGGAAAATGCAGCCCCGTCCGGCCGGACAAGTACGATGCGCTTTCCGTACGCGCCGAACCCGTCGCTACGCACGGCACATCAAAGCATCCGGGAGAGGCGCACATAAGCTCCGAATCGCGCCACTACACGATCCACGGCTACGAGACGAACACAGCACAGACGAGGACGACGCGAAGCGACGAGGACGAAGCGAAACGACGAGGAAGAAGCCAAGCGACGAGGACGACGCGAAGCAACGAGAAGGACGAACGACACGAACCAACCATGAATCCCTTCGTCCCGATCATACCAATATTCTACATCTACTACCGGAACAGGCACGGACGCGTACGGCGCAGAAGGTAAGTCAGACACCAACCACAAAACACATACAACACGTACACGACACATCACACACATACACTGGGAATCTGAATATACTTGCAACAGCAGCACCATAGGGGCGGGATGCCCATCACCAATGCCACATATGCACACAGGGGCCTGAATGCGCGCCACCACCCCAACCCAGGGGGGCAGGATGCCCACCACTACTACCACCCTTAGCCAGGGGGCAGGATACCCACCACTACTACCACCCTCACCCAGGGGGGCAGGATGCCCACCACTACTACCACCCTTAGCCAGGGGGCAGGATGCCTACCACTACTACCACCCTTAGCCAGGGAAGCAGGATGCCTACCACTACTACCACCCTCACCCAGGGGGGCAGGATGCCCACCACTACTACCACCCTCACCCAGGGGGGCAGGATGCCCACCACTACTACCACCCTTAGCCAGGGGGCAGGATGCCCACCACTACTACCACCCTCACCCAGGGGGGCAGGATGCCCACCACTACTACCACCCTTAGCCAGGGGGCAGGATGCCTACCACTACTACCACCCTTAGCCAGGGAAGCAGGATGCCTACCACTACTACCACCCTTAGCCAGGGGGCAGGATGCCCACCACTACTACCACCCTTAGCCAGGGGGCAGGATGCCCACCACTACTACCACCCTTAGCCAGGGGGCAGGATGCCCACCACTACTACCACCCTTAGCCAGGGGGCAGGATGCCCACCACTACTACCACCCTCACCCAGGGGGGCAGGATGCCCACCACTACTACCACCCTCACCCAGGGGGGCAGGATGCCCACCACTACTACCACCCTTAGCCAGGGAAGCAGGATGCCTACCACTACTACCACCCTTAGCCAGGGGGCAGGATGCCCACCACTACTACCACCCTCACCCAGGGGGGCAGGATGCCCACCACTACTACCACCCTCACCCAGGGGGCAGGATGCCCACCACTACTACCACCCTTAGCCAGGGGGCTGGATGCCTACCACTACTACCACCCTTAGCCAGGGGGCAGGATGCCTACCACTACTACCACCCTTAGCCAGGGGGGCAGGATGCCCACCACTACTACCACCCTCACCCAGGGGGGCAGGATGCCCACCACTACTACCACCCTCACCCAGGGGGCTGGATGCCTACCACTACTACCACCCTTAGCCAGGGGGCAGGATGCCCACCACTACTACCACCCTCACCCAGGGGGGCAGGATGCCCACCACTACTACCACCCTTAGCCAGGGGGCTGGATGCCTACCACTACTACCACCCTTAGCCAGGGGGGCAGGATGCCTACCACTACTACCACCCTTAGCCAGGGGGCAGGATGCCCACCACTACTACCACCCTCACCCAGGGGGCAGGATGCCCACCACTACTACCACCCTCACCCAGGGGGGCAGGATGCCCACCACTACTACCACCCTTAGCCAGGGGGCAGGATGCCCACCACTACTACCACCCTCACCCAGGGGGGCAGGATGCCCACCACTACTACCACCCTCACCCAGGGGGGCAGGATGCCCACCACTACTACCACCCTTAGCCAGGGGGCAGGATGCCCACCACTACTACCACCCTCACCCAGGGGGGCAGGATGCCCACCACTACTACCACCCTTAGCCAGGGGGCAGGATGCCTACCACTACTACCACCCTTAGCCAGGGAAGCAGGATGCCTACCACTACTACCACCCTTAGCCAGGGGGGCAGGATGCCCACCACTACTACCACCCTTAGCCAGGGGGCAGGATGCCCACCACTACTACCACCCTTAGCCAGGGGGCAGGATGCCCACCACTACTACCACCCTTAGCCAGGGGGCAGGATGCCCACCACTACTACCACCCTCACCCAGGGGGGCAGGATGCCCACCACTACTACCACCCTCACCCAGGGGGGCAGGATGCCCACCACTACTACCACCCTTAGCCAGGGAAGCAGGATGCCTACCACTACTACCACCCTTAGCCAGGGGGCAGGATGCCCACCACTACTACCACCCTCACCCAGGGGGGGCAGGATGCCCACCACTACTACCACCCTCACCCAGGGGGGGCAGGATGCCCACCACTACTACCACCCTTAGCCAGGGGGGCTGGATGCCTACCACTACTACCACCCTTAGCCAGGGGGCAGGATGCCTACCACTACTACCACCCTTAGCCAGGGGGCAGGATGCCCACCACTACTACCACCCTCACCCAGGGGGGCAGGATGCCCACCACTACTACCACCCTCACCCAGGGGGGGCTGGATGCCCACCACTACTACCACCCTTAGCCAGGGGGGCAGGATGCCCACCACTACTACCACCCTCACCCAGGGGGGGCAGGATGCCCACCACTACTACCACCCTTAGCCAGGGGGGCTGGATGCCTACCACTACTACCACCCTTAGCCAGGGGGGCAGGATGCCTACCACTACTACCACCCTTAGCCAGGGGGGCAGGATGCCCACCACTACTACCACCCTCACCCAGGGGGGGCAGGATGCCCACCACTACTACCACCCTCACCCAGGGGGGGCAGGATGCCCACCACTACTACCACCCTTAGCCAGGGGGGCAGGATGCCCACCACTACTACCACCCTCACCCAGGGGGGGCAGGATGCCCACCACTACTACCACCCTCACCCAGGGGGGGCAGGATGCCCACCACTACTACCACCCTTAACCAGGGGGCAGGATGCCCACCACTACTACCACCCTCACCCAGGGGGGCAGGATGCCCACCACTACTACCACCCTTAGCCAGGGGGCTGGATGCCTACCACTACTACCACCCCCACTCATAGGATGGACAATGCATGACACAACAAGCACACCACAACCTAGGGAATGCAAGATTAAGACATCCCCCCACCACCATGACAAGCGTGTGAGCAGGCTGTGTCAAATGCCTACAACACCGAACATGACATTGAACATACAATGTGACCCCCTAGCACATGTGCCACACATATATGTGTGTGGCACCCACAATGCAAGCAGCCCATGACCATTGTGGCAATGGGGCCTAAACCCCCATCATCACAGTGACCAAAAGGTAAGTGTGGGGTCCATAGCTGAAGCACATTTTGACCATTGTGGCAATGGGGTCCAAACCCCCATCATCACAGTGACCAAAAGGCAAGTGTGGGGTCCATAGCTGAAGCACATTTTGACCATTGTGGCAATGGGGTCTACACCCTCATCATCACAGTGACCAAAAGGTAATTGTTGACAAAGAAAGAGCTGCAACTGCCAAACTGCATGGATCATTCCTGGTCACAGAACCAAAAACTCATCTGTGGCAAAGTAGTGTATGTGTCCCATTGCAACACAAATTGGGGGAGCCAAATACTGCAGTGCAAATGAAACATTCCTTTGGCCATGTGCAGACAAACAACACCCATGGGGGCTGAGACCGTCAACAGTCATCAATGACACAATGACAGAAGTGACCATCAGAATGCAGAACCACATATTTGCACCAATGGGCACACAAATGCAGATACCCTGTGGAGACAGCAGATGTGAGGTGAACAGATACCATACCATGGCAGCAATGGGACACACAAACCATGATCACTGTGCTGACCGATGACCTAGGAGTCCCAGGGACAGCAGCGGAAACACACCAAACAACATACAGCCAATGGCACACCCAAGATATGCCAATGCAGTGGTGCAGATGCACAAACACAAACAGGCAGACCAACACTGTCATCATACACAGCAGGTGAGGGGTGGGGGTGCCAGTGTCCCCAGGCAACAACACAACACATGAGGAGAGCTGAATAACAATCATACAGATGTGCATACACTGCCACACTAAGGTAACTCATGGATCCAAATCCCCTATGTGGGCAAGCAGGCATTGACAGGTGAGAGGGAGCACAAAACACACATGTCACACAGGCACGTAGGAACAACAACTGACACAGCAAGTCACAGACACACCACAGCACCACCCCCAGGGCCCCCACAATGTGGTGACCCTGGGCTGAAGAAAAATACCACTGTGATGACAAAGCTAAATGTCGTTCACACTGTGAACCACAGTCAGGTGTCCTGAGCAACTAACTACCATCACACCTACACAAGCACAAATCAATCAGCATGGCCAGTAAGCCAAGGCCAACATGGAGGCAGGGGACTAGCCGGGCAACAACTCTCATCTGCACACACTCAAGACCACACCCCTCGACCTCCAACAATGTGCAGCAGTGAAGTACACATGCACTGGTGACATTGCACATGCACCCATGACTATTCCAGGGTGGTGGGTGGGAACCAAGGTGTAGAAACACATCACACATGGACACTCAACAAGACTCCTGAATGTCTGACACACTGCACACTACGCTGTACATGGACATGACGGCAATACCACACCGACCAATGGGATCCCAGCCACAGTCACACACCAATGAAGAAGCCAAGGTCACCCACAAAGAACACACATAGACAACAACCAACATTGCAGCCCGGACCCTAAGGAGTGCCAGCAGTCACACACACAACGTGTCACAATCACTGAAAGATAACACAAACTGGAAATCACATGACAGGGGCAAACAACAAGTGCCAAAGGGAAACCTGACTGTGACCCATCTGCGTCAGCACACAAACTCTGCCCTGACAGCAAACACACCTATGGGTGACACCCTGATGACCAGTAATGTGCCATGCACCCACATCACAGAGAACACAGGGAGAAGACTTTGGGGGAACATAGCTCAAGTCAGCAAGCATCACAAACAGGTACAACACTAGGGATCACAGCATGCGCAGATGAATGGAAGTGAACACACAGACATGCACAAACAACACACACCTTGGGCGCAGGCAATGTCACACGTGTACACACTGCCATGAGGGGACTCCACTCCTGTGTGAGGAAAGCTGTGCCATATGTTGCCTCAGTAGGGCCCCATCATGTCAGCTGAGCACTTGGTCACACAATCAACAATTAGCACCAAATGAGGGCTCCCATCACATCAGCCTGGTCATGGATGTGCCAACGGAATCATCAGCACAGATCCAACACACTTGTATAGCAATGTTGCACTGACTACACGGATGAGTCCCTCCCCATTGATGCCCAAACCTGCATGTCCACTGGAGATGGCAACACGGTCAGGGAAGTAGACAAATGCAACGATGGCAGGCACAACAGATGTGCAGGGGTGGAAGCCACAGATATGAAATTGCCAATGTAAGTAGGAAACCCATTGCCAAATACTGAACACATGACACCCTCAGATGCTGCTATTGATGACATGGATACACCACATGATAGGACACATTCCCCCTGGACCACATGGGTTCCTGCACAGTAACACTTCATAATCATGAGACCAGATATCACCATCACTGCAGCAAGGGCATGGTTAGCTGCACCAACAACATGTACATCTGAAGCATGAGCACTAGAGAAAAGAAAGTTGCTTTATTCAGCATATGTGTTGAGGCCAAACGAAGTCCTGAAAAAGAGCAAAGGCCAATGGCCAGTCCATTGTCAAAGTTCAAACAGGGTGACACTGGCAGATGTCACCCTACGCATGCCTGCACAATACCAGGGACAATCCACTAGGAGGGGCAACCGGGGGCAGGCCAGGCACCGCAGGGACAGGATCAGGGCTCACCAGGGGGAGTCAGGGAAGGGGTGGTGGGTGCTGGAGAGCCACTGACAACTGCAGTGGAGGTGTCTGACATGGTGTGTGCCGGCACAACTGGGGGGCATGACACAGATGTCGTGGGTGCCGGCACAACTGCAGTGGACCCTGCAGATGGGGTGGACAGGTCCGCCACTGCAGTGCCCAAGTCAGACAGGGCGGTAGTGGACTCCACTGCAGTGCCTACCTCCAGGGGAGGAGAATGGGGAACAGGCAAGGTGGGTTGGACAGAGGGGGAGGACACCCTCACCACATCAGTGGCACAGACAAGCGCAGCGGGGGTGTGGTGCTGGGAGAGCAAGTGGCAGGGGGAGAAGGCCGGAGCATCTTGGGGATGGTATATCTGTGGGTGGGGGAACCTGGGGCAGGGTGTGGTGGGGGCACCTGTGCAGTGGGGGCCTGAGGGATGGAGGACGGAGACCTTGTGCCTGAGCTGCAGGGCGGTGGCGGGGTCTTGCTCTTAGCACTCCGGGGGACTTGCGGGTGGGGGCCTCAGTCCGTCTGCGCCTGGGGGAGGGTGTCCGGGGGCGAGGGGCACTCTGCTCCGTGTGGGTGGGCTTCCTCTTCCCCCGGGATGCTGGAGCAGCTTCATCGGTGGGGAAGAGGCCGAGGTCACAGAGGAAGAGCTGCTGTGACTTTGGGGTTGCAGGTGAGGCAAGGGAGGGTGCTTTGGAGGGAGAGGGAACTGAGGACTGCGCAGTGCATGTGGATGCGTGTGTGTGTTCCAGGGCCCCATCCCCTGTGAGTCTGGCTTCAGTCCCCTGAATGTGCTTGCGTGTGCGTTTTGTCATTGGCGTGTGTGTCAGTGTGCTGGATGTGTGTGTGCTGGTGTGTGCCAGTGTGTGTGTGCCTGGGATGGGTAAGGTGCTGGGGAGTGTGGATGGAGCAGAGGCAGGAGGGGTGAGGGACCGTTTGAGGAGGGACACTGCTGCCGTCAGGGAGGAGTCCATGGACCTATTGCCCCTCTGTAGGTCAGACATGCCCGATGAGATGCCCTCCATGAACGACACCAGCTGAGTCAACAGCGCGGTGTGCGCATGGAGGACACTCAGCATGGCTGTCTGCCCTACATGGAGCTGGCGAAGGAGGTACACAGACTCCTCACTCAGGGCAGCAGGGGACACAGGGGCAGGGGGTGCGGTGCCTGGCCCAAAGGAGACACGCTCCCGGACATGGGAGCCTCCACGGACCTGGGGAATGGGAGCCGATGGGAGGGCGGTGGTGGTGCTGGTGGTGGCGGGGACAGCAACACTAGCTGGGGTGTGGTGGCTGCTGACACCCGCCTCCACAAGGGAGTCATCCTCCGAGTTGCTCTGGTCCTCAGCTGAGGTGGATGCTGCTGAGGACTCCTCGGTGTGGCTCCCTCGCCCTCCGTGCCACTGGGTCCCTCCGACCACTCCTCGGCTGCTGACCCAGTCTGGCTCTCCGGCTCCTCCTGGTCCGTGGAGCTGTCCCCTTCCGTGGCCGTGGATGTATCTGCAAACAATGGGGAAACAGACAGACATCAGTCACCTGCACATAACGCACACACCACTGTGAGCACAGCACATCCCAGAGCAAGCCCTGGCATCATTAGTTGTACATTGCTAAAAGTGCACTAATTGAACAGGAGAAGTCAATTGTCAGTCTGATGCCAAGCATGGCACTCACATCCCACATGGCCTTGCACCCATCTGTCTGGTGTCTGTTGGATTGCAACACCCCAGTGTTGACACATGCACCAAGTACACAGTAGTTGGACAGTGCAGAGGACACGGTGTGGACACATCACAGCTCTTGCCACTGAGTCAGTACAGGTTTACGGATGTAAGGGATGCCCAGAGTCAAATAGGAAATGCATGTGATGCATACCAGCGACAGACACCATGATGCACCCATGTCCTGATAGCCAGCGCAACTATGGTGTGCATGTAGCACATGTCACTCCCCTGCAGGATCACCAATCAGTAGACACATGCCATGGCGGAGGCATGACTGCAAAGTCATACATCACTGTCTCAGTGATGTATGACTTTGCAGCCAGACAACAACACTCTGCACTGTGTCACAATAGTAGGTCATGGGGAATGCAAGTCCTGGAGCTGCACAAGTGCACATGTACATCCCCCCACAACACATCCTCTTAACCCTCATCTGTCCAGGTCATACCTATTGGACATATGGGAGACCTGTGACACTACCCTACATGTCAGAATACAGGCATTGTGTAAGCAATGGACCCACCCATGATGCCCACCACAGAGTCAGGGAAACAGATGCTGTCTCCCACCTTGAGTCAAGCAAACTGCAAGGACACAGTCCTAAGTGACAGAATTCCCTGCATGTAAGGGCCACACCTGGGTATCAGATGAGGAGTGGGCAGTGCACAATAGAGGGACATGGCTCCTGGACAACATGACTGCTGTACTGTGGCAGTTCAACCTGGCCCGAGGAGGGCACATAACATGTTAGACAGAGTACACAGTGCAGTCTTTGACTCACCCCTCCTTGCTGCTCTCTGGCCTTCAGCTGCCCATCCAGGTCTGGAAAGACCACCGCCAGGATCCTGAGCATGTGGGGGTCAGGGTCCGTGTTCCGCCCCTCCTGCGAGGAGGCGACAGCTTCAGCTGGACCCGTGCAATCCTCCGGGTCCAGCCCCGAAGGTCCTGCCACCTCTTTTGGCAGTTGCGGATCCGGCGCTGGTAGACCCCCACGGACCGGACAGCCCGGACGATGTCCTTCCAGATCTCATGCTTCCGATGGGCAGAAGCCTGTCAGGATGACAAAGTGATAAGGACATTACTACACATGCAACATATCCGTGCATGACACAGTTGCATATACATGTCGCAATCACAGGGGCACATGGTGTACCCAGGCAGTGCACGGCTGCCCATGGACAGTTTTCCAGAAGTCACTACATGGTATCATAGCATGGGGAGTAAAACCCTGTTCAGAAGCACTGTCACTGCACCATACCTGTCCAGTGCAAGTCACTACACACTATGGGGGGTGACAACTACTCAGTGAGCCTGCTAGCCAGTGGTGTGCTGACTCTCAGCCTTGCTAGTCAGACAAAATGCACATTCAGAAAGGCAGTGCACAGAACACTCACCTGCTCCCCTGGTGTCCCATACAGCTTGCTGTACTGTGGAAGTAGGCTGTCCAGCAGGGCCTGGTTCTCTTCAAGGCTGAAGGCTGGGGCTCTCTCCACAGTACGTGCCATTGCAGGGTCCAGAGGGGCAGAGACAGCAGCAGTGCAGTGGCAGATGTCGTCCTGGAGCATGTAGTGCAGGCAAGTGGGCTCTCAGGGGAACATGCAGCAATATATATGTGCTGGAGAGGCAGATACTGTCCCTTGTGTCCAAAGTGATAGGTCCAAGTCGTTTGCATCTTCTGAATCTGGCCAATCCATGGAATAGCAGCACCAAAACACGCCCACAGCATCCTTCAAATCTTCAACTTCATGACATACATTATTTTGCAACATTGTTGTGGGTGACCAACTGAATTTCCAGCAACCGACTCGTTCGAATATTCAAAAACGCGTCCGTTGCCAGGCAAGCCCATTGTCAATGGGTGCGCACCGATCGGTCCATTGCTGTTCAACGCGCACAGGGGTACAACGCGTACCCGCACACATTGAATGCAATGGGCCGGCCGGAGGCACCGATCGGTCCATTGCTGTTCAACGCGCACAGGGGTACAACGCGTACCCGCACACATTGAATGCAATGGGCCGGCCGGAGGCACCGATCGGTCCATTGCTGTTCAACGCGCACAGGGGTACAACGCGTACCCGCACACATTGAATGCAATGGGCCGGCCGGAGGCACCGATCGGTCCATTGCTGTTCAACGCGCACAGGGGTACAACGCGTACCCGCACACATTGAATGCAATGGGCCGGCCGGAGGCACCGATCGGTCCATTGCTGTTCAACGCGCACAGGGGTACAACGCGTACCCGCACACATTGAATGCAATGGGCCGGCCGGAGGCACCGATCGGTCCATTGCTGTTCAACGCGCACAGGGGTACAACGCGTACCCGCACACATTGAATGCAATGGGCCGGCCGGAGGCACCGATCGGTCCATTGCTGTTCAACGCATCACTGTACATGTGACTGGCATATGTCAGCATGCCTGTCTCAGATGGACATATGCCAGCCACAGATAGCTCCCAGGGAGTGAGGGGCACACCTACATCACGACAGCCTGTCCAAACCTTATCATAAGGCATGTAAGGCTGCATTTCCTATTGTGTGTATGTTGGTGTACATGTTGTCCTGTGGGTGTCACCTGTGGGCAGCCACCCCCAGGCTGTGCACGTGTTCATGGGGACAGGATCCTGGGTGTTACGTGTACGTGACCACTGTGATGTGCAACTGTTCATATCTGTGCATGTGCCATGGTCACATTTCACAGTGGTGTTTGTGTATGTCATGTCACATACCCCGTGAGTCCCATGTGGGACGGTATGTTTGAGCCAGGGTGTCCCAGTGGCACAATAGTGATGGCCCTCCACAGTCTTTGTGCATGTAGTGTTTACAATGTCTCTGATTTCATGTGCACAATGGGAGACAGTCTCCACATCCACGTTGTGTGTGCATGGACTCTGATGTTGTGCGTGTGTGTCACAGACGTCCATGGCTCTCCTGCCATGGCAAGTGTGGCCACTACCTGTGGGGGTCATGTTTGTTTTGTTGTGGTGTACACATGATACTCCAGGTGATGCCAGTGTCCATGTGGCATTACAGGGTCCCTGGGAATGTGCCTGTCGTTGAGCTGTGGTGCCTGGGGCACATCTGTCCTCACATGTCACTGGGGGGTGACTGTGACACAGCATCATGATATCCAATGGGCCAACCTGGGACAAATTGATGCCACCTGTAGGACCGTGTTGACAGATGTTGGCCATGTATGTACCATAAATGTCGTTCCGGTACTGCACACTTCATGTAGTTGTGCCTCATGATGATGTATGTTGGGATCTTGAGTGTGTTCAATGCCGCATATGTGGGGTGACTGACGATCTTGCTTACTTCTCCTCTGCACTGCAGGGCTCCTGCTGTCCATCGGCCATTCCCAGACCTGGCAACGATGGTGGAACGGGACAGCATCCGACGGTACCGCTTCACCAGGCAGCTGATTGAGGATTTGGCAGTGCAGTTGTCCCCACATTTGCAGCCTGGCCGGCCGTATCCTACAGCGCTGACCCCCAAGGTGAAGGTGATGGCAGCCCTACACTTCTTTGCCACCGGTACCTTCCAACATACTGTGGCGTCTGCTGGTGGGATGTCACAGACCATGTTCAGCCGTGTGCTCCGCGATGTTCTTGGCGGCAATGTTGCTCTTCCTGAACCGGTACATCTATTTCCCTAGACTGCGACGACTCACTGACGTGAAGAGTGACTTTTATGCCCTGGGGAGGATGCCGCATGTCATTGGCTCCATTGATGGGACACATGTGGCTTTGGTACCACCACAGGCCCAGGAGCAGGCCTACAGGAACCGCAAGCACTACCACTCGGTCAATGCACTGGTGGTGTGTCTTGCAGACATGACCATCACACACGTGTGTGCCCGTTTCCCTGGTTCAGCACACGATGCCTTTGTGATGAGGAGTAGTCGCATCCCCAGGTTGATGGCACAGATGCAGAACCAGCGTGCCTGGCTTGTCGGTGTGTACTGACTTTGTGCCATTGTGTGTGATCTGATCTGTAGTATTCCGCCCACTTTTCCAAGTCAGCTGATGTGCACTTGTCTGTCCGTAGGTGACTCGGGATACCCCAACATGCCGTGGTTGCTGACACCCCTCAGGAACCCTGTGACACCTGCCCAGATGCGCTACAATGAGGCACATGGTCGGACCAGGAGAGTGATTGAGCGGACCTTTGGTCTCCTGAAGAGCCGCTTCCGCTGCCTGGACAAGACCGGAGGGTCCCTCCCATATGCCCCTGCGAAAGTGTGCAAGATTATCATCGTCTGCTGCATGCTCCACAACCTGGCAGTGCGGAAGGAGTTGCCTCTCATCCAGGATGACGATGACCAACATCCGCCACCTGTGGAGGATCCTGGCCTGGACCACGATGCCAGTGACGATGATGATGATGATGGTGATGGTGATGTCCGCACACAGCTCATCACCAACTTCTTTAGCTGAATGTGAGTATCCTGAGGTGTCATGTGAATGATGTGAGTTGGCATGATGTGTGGGTGGTGCTCTGGTGCTGTTGGAGTGTGTCCATGGGCTACTTGACAGGATGTGTGTTGCGATGTGTGGTGACAGGTGGGCTGTACTCCCCAACAGTGTTGACATGCTAACTTGGTTCTGGGTGGGTATCTTGTAACATGTATTGTGCATGAGTTTTGCTGTTCTGTCCTGTACTGCATTGCTTTTGACTGTGTGTCATTTCTGTCCTTCACAGGGTACTTTCAGATTCGTTTGGTCAACTGTGTCCACCGACGAGGTGATTGCACATCCAGGCTGGTAGCTGTTGTGTCCCTACAGGTGATGTGCGCCACACTCATGGACTTCCTTCTGTCTACAGTTGTTGACTGTGTGCCCGCTACCAGGTGGGGTTACCTTGCATCTGTAGTGGTTACGGCATGTTGCTACTGTGTAATAAACCTGTGCTTCACTTAGTGATGTGCGTTGTCTGTGGTCACACATTTGACTGCCATTTGCTTACTGCACCTGTGGGCTACTTGACTACAACTGGGAATGGGTGTGGTGTCTGTGCATTGCACCGTCTTCCCTGGCAACATCAGTGTAGGCAATGAGTCAGATGGCCTAGGTGTGTATGTGTTGTGTAGCCCTGGTGGTGTGTCTCCCTCATATGTGTCACGTTGCCTGTACTCACATGCCTGTGTTGTCCTTGCTGTTGCAGTTCGCATACACAGTGTAATTTTGCTGTTCATCAACCCCATAACAACACCCACGTTGGAATCACGACAGAGGCAAGTATGGTGTATTATTGTGTTTATTGTGATACATCTGTGATAATAGTGCATAGGATGGATTGTGCTGTACATGAATCTTGCAATCCCAAGTTCCTAGATGAATAGAAAGTCCAGGTAGACAGGATCCCCAGTATCGGGGCCACAGTTGTCTGACACATTGTTCCAACTTGTACTCCCCATGCAATGTGTGGGAGTAGTGTTGCCATCAACAGGGTGAACAGTCTGTGCACAAAGGCGAAAATCCAGAACAGGTTCAGGCTTCCTGGGAGTTGCGCTTGGCCATCAGCCTCTCACTTTCCCCTCCTCGGACGACCCCTCTTCTTGGGGGGGCCCTCAAGTGCAGGCTGCTGCGGTGCAGGGGACTCTCCGCCAGAGTCCTCCTCCCTCCCTGTGGCAGTTGCAGTTTGTTCGGTGCCAGATGTTGTTGGCACACAGGGAGGTGTGGACTGGTTGCTGTTCATCTGGCGGAGGCATTGTAAAATGTCCCTGTGCACCGCCGTCATCTCATGTAGTACATCCCACTTGGACTCCACGCGGGTCATGTGGGAGTCCACACGTGACATGTGGGAGTCCACACGTGACATGTGTGACTCCACGTGGGACATGTGGGAGTCCAAGCGGGCATGATGGGCAGCCTGCTGCTGTTTGATGTCTCTGAGGAGCCCCACTACCTGGCTGAGCTCTCCGGTGCTGGACTGGTACGCATCAGCTATGCGTACCAGTTGTGGGTCTTCATGCACACCAGCAACGTCTGCAAGCAGCGACCTCTGTCTCCCACCCCTCCCACCACCCCTGCTGACATGTGCAGTGTGTGCAGTTGCACGCACAGATAACCCTGGTCCACCTTGGGGGTTGGTGGTGGTGGTGGTGTCCATGGCCCCAGGTTGGTCCAGGGTCACTGCGCTGGTGTTGTTCCTTATTCTGTCCATGTCGGCAGGGATGGTATTCGTGGTGACAGTCGTTGGAGGGGTGGGTGCAGGGGTGCAGCTGGTGGACCTGCTGGTGCTGCAGCTGGTGGTCCTGCTGGTGCAGCATGTTGACTTGCACCGGATGTGCCAGGTTGTTCTTCATCGTCCGAGGAGGACAGAGGCTGTACGACGCCAGTGAGCTCGGCATCCTCTTGAGCCTGGGACTGGGACTCCTCAGCGTCTGCTGCTGTGTCCCTATCATCACCTGTTTTTGGGAGACACAAACAATGTATGTCATGTTTCTGCAGGCATCAGTGGTTGACACACCTGACAGTTGTGACTGTGCCTCGGGGTGCGGGCCTGTACATTGTATTGTCCTAAGTCGTCACAGTCAGGGGTTGATATTGGTGTGGCACATTGTCCTGCATTATTTGGGCATTTCTATGTATTCTCTGGGGTGTGAACATGGTCTGCATTGATTGTGTTTGGTTGACAGCCAGACCTCCTTCCCACCCACCCAGCCAGCCAGATATCCCACCATGGAACGTGCTTGCATTGCAGGGAGTGTAAGTTGTCTCTCAGGATGTCAGTCAGTGGTGTCCTGCTGTTTGTTGGTGCACAGTTGCCAGCAGGGCCTTGTGCTCCCCACAGCAGTAGCCAGTGTCAGCCATCTTGTGAGTCCTTCTCCACTCCCTGTGATGTGAGCATGGTTCAGGGTGGTGTTGATGGGCCAGTTGTGAGGCTGAGCAATGTCTGTGACTACGACTCCCATCATGCTATTGCCTCCACCCCCTTCCCAGCATGCCCATGCTTCCTTCCTTTTGACTCTGCTTCCCTGTGGGGTGGGCTGGCTGTGCTGACAGGATGGCTGGGAGTGTTGTCCTGGCAGTTGTTTGGCTAAGAGTCCCAAGAGTGTCCCTGTGCTTCACACAACATAACCCAGGGTGGTGGTGCTTTGTGGGATCTTGTGTTAGGATGGAGGGCATTGCATTCTACCAGGTGGGTACTGTGGAGTTTGTGTTGGGGGGGGTGAGGGGAGGTGCTGGTGACTATAGTCAGTGCTGCTAGTCCCCCTTCCCACCCAGCCAGCCAGATATCCCACCATGGAACGTGCTTGCATTGCAGGGAGTGTAAGTTGTCTCTCAGGATGTCAGTCAGTGGTGTCCTGCTGTTTGTTGGTGCACAGTTGCCAGCAGGGCCTTGTGCTCCCCACAGCAGTAGCCAGTGTCAGCCATCTTGTGAGTCCTTCTCCACTCCCTGTGATGTGAGCATGGTTCAGGGTGGTGTTGATGGGCCAGTTGTGAGGCTGAGCAATGTCTGTGACTACGACTCCCATCATGCTATTGCCTCCACCCCCCTTCCCAGCATGCCCATGCTTCCTTCCTTTGACTCTGCTTCCCTGTGGGGTGGGCTGGCTGTGCTGACAGGATGGCTGGGAGTGTTGTCCTGGCAGTTGTTTGGCTAAGAGTCCCAAGAGTGTCCCTGTGCTTCACACAACATAACCCAGGGTGGTGGTGCTTTGTGGGATCTTGTGTTAGGATGGAGGGCATTGCATTCTACCAGGTGGGTACTGTGGAGTTTGTGTTGGGGGGGGTGAGGGGAGGTGCTGGTGACTATAGTCAGTGCTGCTAGTCCCCCTTCCCACCCAGCCAGCCAGATATCCCACCATGGAACGTGCTTGCATTGCAGGGAGTGTAAGTTGTCTCTCAGGATGTCAGTCAGTGGTGTCCTGCTGTTTGTTGGTGCACAGTTGCCAGCAGGGCCTTGTGCTCCCCACAGCAGTAGCCAGTGTCAGCCATCTTGTGAGTCCTTCTCCACTCCCTGTGATGTGAGCATGGTTCAGGGTGGTGTTGATGGGCCAGTTGTGAGGCTGAGCAATGTCTGTGACTACGACTCCCATCATGCTATTGCCTCCACCCCCTTCCCAGCATGCCCATGCTTCCTTCCTTTTGACTCTGCTTCCCTGTGGGGTGGGCTGGCTGTGCTGACAGGATGGCTGGGAGTGTTGTCCTGGCAGTTGTTTGGCTAAGAGTCCCAAGAGTGTCCCTGTGCTTCACACAACATAACCCAGGGTGGTGGTGCTTTGTGGGATCTTGTGTTAGGATGGAGGGCATTGCATTCTACCAGGTGGGTACTGTGGAGTTTGTGTTGGGGCGGGGTGTGAGGGGAGGTGCTGGTGACTATAGTCAGTGCTGCTAGTCCCCCTTCCCACCCAGCCAGCCAGATATCCCACCATGGAACGTGCTTGCATTGCAGGGAGTGTAAGTTGTCTCTCAGGATGTCAGTCAGTGGTGTCCTGCTGTTTGTTGGTGCACAGTTGCCAGCAGGGCCTTGTGCTCCTCACAGCAGTAGCCAGTGTCAGCCATCTTGTGAGTCCTTCTCCACTCCCTGTGATGTGCGCATGGTTCATGGTGGTGTTGATGGGACAGTTGTGGGGGGCAATATGTGTGACTGCGACTCCCATGATGCTATTGGCTACACTGACTTGGCCAGCATACGCTGAATTCCTTCCTTTGAGTGGTCTTCACTGTGTGTTGGTGTTGTTGTGGTGGCTACATGTGTGGATGTGTGTGTTAGTTCTATTTGTGCCACTGCCTAGCTGTAGTTGTGGTTGTGTTTGTACATGTGTTGGCACAGTTGGATGTGACTTTTTTGATGGCATGTGTTGTGTTTCTCTGACTGACATACACATTTTGGGATGATTCTGTTCTGGTTGCTGTGTGATTGCTATGAGTGCATGGTTTGACTTTCCCCTTGACAGTGATGTGTGTGTGTTTTGTGGCAGTATATTGTGTACATTTGTTGTGTACTCACCAGGCTCTGGGATGTCCTCTAGTCCATATATGCTCACTGGCGGTAGGATGGCCCGCACCTTCTCCTCCCAGGGCCTGAGGTATATTGGCTTGGCAGGAGGGCCACTGCCGGTGTGTTGGCTGTTGATGTAGTCTTGCTTCAGCAGTTTCCGTACCCTCCTGCGCACGTCATACCACCTGTTCTGGATGTCGGTCTTTGTGCGCCGACATGGTGATTGGGCGTTCACCCTGTTGATGATCCTCTCCCACATCTTGGTTTTCTGCGACATGGGGGTCTGTTGGACCAATGTGCCAAACAGCTGTGGCTCTACCCTGAGGATCTCGTCTACCAGGACTTCCAATTCACAATCTAGGAACTTGTGATTCTTCTTGGGGGGCATGGTGATGGGTGGTGATGGTGGGTGATGTGTGTGTTGGTGTGCAGGTGAGGGTGTGTGGGTGTGTGTTGTGCTGGGTGTATGTGAGGTAGGTATTTGTTGGTGTGCTGCTGGTGTGTGGCTTGTGTGAGGGATGAGCTGTGGGTGTGTGGTTGCTTTCTCTTGGGTGCTGGCAGTGGAATGGCATTTGCAAAGGCTCATGGTAGTGATTTGTGTCCTTTATATAGGTGGAGTTGTGGGTGTGTCTTTGTTCTCTGTCCCCACCCCCCAGTATTTATTGGCTTGGTAATTGCTTGTTTGGCCTTTTTTTGGTTGATTTTTCCTTTGTGCTGTTTGTGTATGTTGGAAACGTTCTTGTGACCGAGTCGGACCCTGCATTGGTCTCGTACGGTGTTTTCCGTTTCGTTCACGCTGTGTTTGTGCAGTTTTGTATGCTGCGTACGCGTCGGTCGCGGTGTATTGTGTTGCTTCGGCTCGGTTTTGTATGCGTGTCGGTCGTACGGCTTGTCCTCCGTCCGACTCGGTCGTGTTTTTCGCGCCTTGCATCGTACTTTGCGGGTTGGAGTTGGCGGGTACGATTCGGTCGGATTTGTTCCGGGTGCGTGTCGGTCGGTTGAATTCGCGTGTTTTTCCGGCCGGATTGCTATTTTCCGAGCGGCTCGGTCGGTCGGCTTGGTTTCCTGACGTGTCGGTCGGATTTATCGCGGCTTGCATCGTACTTGGCGTGTCGGGCGCCACTGGTACGTGTCGGTCGGTAATTTTTCCGGCTCCGAGTCGGTCGGTGCTTTTTCCGGCCCGAATCGGAATCGACCCCATAGTCTCTATTAGCGGCGCATTTGGTGTCACCACTGTAGAACTCTGCTGATACGGAGGTGGATTTCTATTTAAAATATCTTCCAGCAATTCGTCATCCGTTTCACTCTCATGCATATATTTTTCCCTCTCCATATGTTTCTTTTTCTCAGTCCGTTTTTTCTTAGTCCCGTCCTCAACTGTAAAAGCTGGAAACAAACCTTCTGTCATGTTAGCACATCTCCATCGTTTTATTCTGTCTTCATGATTTATTCCCCACATCCTTCCAGGCATAAACTCATGATCCCTAAAACCTCTGAATCTCTCTCGCTCATACATTTCATCCTCCCATTCCGTCAATGCTTCAAACTGTGTCGGTCTATGTCTGGGTTCTAGATTTGTCATCTTTTCTCGCAAATTTCGCAAAACTGCTACACTAAATGAACCATTCTCAGGGAAAGCTAAAGCACCATCATTCTTCGTATATTTTGCCCAGTTTTCCAACCATATGCACGTATGATATCCATATTTCAGCATCATATGTGAAGCTGCTGATTTCGGCGGAGGAATTACTTGTCCTCTCTAGTCACAACCTTTTTGTCTTTCTTAAAGAAATTCTTCAATTTCGTCGTCCATGACGTTCTCTCCCTTTCATACTCGTAATACGGCATGTTTTCTATTTGTTTTCTCTTTACGCTAACGCTGTTCTGTGTACGGAACTCCGACAAATTACAGCGCGACTCACACTAACGTGCCAATCAGAACAATTCCCTCTGTTCCCGAACCAACCAATCCTTGCGTGGCACTTTTCTATGTCACTCCTGTTCTGTGTTCACGTGACTGGCGCACTATCCAATCCTAGCGCGGCACTGTTCTACGTCACTTCTGCTCTTTTACCCCTCCTTTACAAAATGTATCGCCAATTTTCTTTTCACTGTTTTCTCCGTTAGTTACAACAATTAAAACAATTCCATAGTCTGATTCGCTAAACAAAAGTGACAGCTTTGTCCTTTTACACAAGAACCCTGTATTTCCAGTAGGCAGCGCTTACCTCTACCCTACCACAGAATTTTTTCTCTCGCCGATAAAGTAGCACTTCCCTCTACCTTACCCTTCTTTCAAGCAAACAATTTACTCGTTTCTCTGGGGATAAGACACGTGTGGAGACTAGGCTCCTGAGAATTAAGGCCAAAGTTTCACAAGTAAACGTGATTTGCTATCTCAATTACACACTTTTCGTACAGAAAATCCCTAACATAACACAACCTGTGTTATTACCAAAATGAATTCAAACCATGTACCAAATTCCATGTGACTTCTCTTGCCACACGTGTTCCACTTCCTACATCCCAGAAGCTTGAAAACTCACATATAACATAACACGACTCAACATATAATGTTAGTCATAAAATAATCAATAATCAATAAACAATAATCACTAAACTAATCTATAGAAAACCATAACTCTGCTACCAAGAAATCTGATGCAGCGCGTACAATAAAAACTATTCTTCTCCTAGGTCACTTATAGGTCATCCAGGGGCAAACTATATTTCCTCACATCCACATGACGATGGGGCCCATAAACATCGCCTAACACACACACACACCTGGATTTCCTTTACACCTTTACGAAATTCTGTACTCCTAGGAGAAGCATGAGAACTAAATGGAAAACACCATTTATGTACCGCTGGAAGGAGCCGGGATATCTTATTACCTTAAATTATCGCTTTCTTTTAGTTATTTCTTAAGATATTCCTGCTCATTGTTTTGTCGATGAATCATTCATGTAAAAATTAGTTCATAGTGATTAAGACCAGCTGAATCACAATAACCAATTTACTGATGTCACGATCATTTAGGAAAATAACCACTGAGTCATTTGGTTTAAAGAATCTTAAATTTTATATAATTTTTAAAAGCATGAGAAAGAATTTAAGCTTTTATTCAATTATTCATTCATTATTAATTCAAATATTTATTATGCATAATCAATTTATTGCAGAAAGGAAATTTTTGTCATGAAGCCAAAACCCTAATACCTGCCTTCCTTCCTAATTTAGCCTAATGATTTCTAACCTAAGTTAAAGAATTTGAAATAACCTGATTCTCATACTCAACTGGAAAATTAAGACAGCAACAGGAACTTCAGCTCGTCAACATCAGCTACCTGCAACCCGTCTCATCTAACAGTCTTTCAGCATCTCCCGCTCAGTAAGGGATCGATCAGGACCACCCAGCACTGGAAGCCACCAACACCAACACGACTCTTCAACTCCGCTCCTGACTGTGACAGCAACTGACTGCGATTGACCCCCTCCCACTAAGAGTAGGCCCTCTTATACCCTAATTCTAACTTTGCTAACTAATTGTTGCAACATTAATAACACGCTTTTCTTTCATTGGTCCATGCATGTCATCTTATTCATTCTTTTAATCAAGTTCTCTTGGATTCAATGGTCCTTGGATCATTTCCTTTCCCACACGTTCAAGACATGTTTTCATCCGCTTCGATCAGTACATTTGTAACTTCTTTCGATACATTCGAGAACTCCGCAGTCATTGTCCTTTCTCTTAAACTGGTTTCCCACGGGTCTTCTGCTGATCACCAAGGCACACTATCAGTTCAATTAGGTCACATCAGCCTTGACCATTTCTCGCATCCTAGCCTCTCAGCAACATCACGAGGTTAGTTTTTCTCCGACTTCATCCCGTGTCACATGTCCCCCTTGCGCCTGCGCACATCTTCCCACTGGCAGCCATTTTATATCGCCACTCGGTTATACTTTAGAAGCACTAATTTGAAGTAAACAAAACATAATTAAAATAGAGAAAAATAGCCTTTTCGTTTCCCTCCCGTCATCTACGTACCCCAATTAGTTATTACCTAGCAGAAAGCAACATTTAAGCTGTTCCTTACTTACCATCACTATTGTTTTTGCAACGACACGTTTTATTTCTATGAAGCACAAAACATGCATTTATTTTAAATTAGTACGCATTTATTTTTACGTTATAATTAGACCCACGGACATCCATTAATAGATTATTTTGCACACACATTTGCATGTTACCCTTCCCACACGTACAGTGTTGATTAATACATTTAAACGAACATTTTATTAATTATTTATAAAATTTGTTAGGGGTTACATTTTTTTATTTTCTCTGCTCCATCACTACCTAAAAGACCTGCTCATTGATAACAGGAACCCTAAAATATGGGGGCAGGGGAGCATAGTGTGTAGGGGAGTACAGCTGCAAAAGCAGGTGATGCAGTTGCCTATGCGGCACCAGCAGTCACAAAAACTGGAAAAAACAGTTCTTTATAGCTTTTGGCACTTACAAAGTCACATAAATATTTGAAGAAATTGTGTCAGGCTTGATTAATATTAACAAACAAACATATTTGCACAAAAGTTTCTTGGGGTTTTGCCATCAACACCAGAGGCTCAGGTTTAAAAGGAAAATCACTTCAATCAATTTTATACATAGTTGCTTAGGACCCAGTAACTGTTCACTCGAGATTACAGCAATGTCACCCTCCCATTCGCTTAGGATGGCAAAGAGGATCCTACGCCTGACTTGAAGGACAGGAGTTGGTCATTGATTGGCGCAGCATGCATGGCTGGGCATGTGATATTGGATACTTCTAAGTGTCATATGTAGGTAAATTACTTGATACTGATAATTTTGCATGTAGTAACATAAAGCGGCCAAGAAGTGTGTTTCACACTGTCTATGATACATGGCTGATATGACAGAAATAAACTAGATTATGTGTGTTACATGCATTTAACAAAAGTAAGCAACTCACTGTGCCATCATATAACACAATAAAATATATATACATATATATTTTAATATAATTAACACATTTACATTAAATACATTCCTTCAACTGCACATTTTACAGGAGAACATATAATACAGGCAACATGGACATAAACTAATTAAACACGAGACAGGGGGCACTACAAATCTTTCAATCTACGGATACAAGATTATTTATGTTTAAGACTTACCACCTTTCTGTTACTCATGAGCTGCCATCTATGCATAGATGTCCTACCAAGGTGTTCTCAGGATCCGTCTGTGCAAGGTTCAGAACCTGGGGTACTGTCAATGTCACTGGAAGAATATCCACAGCCCTTCCTGTACCTTCAGGCATGTCCAGTGCAGAGATACTCCTGTGCTTTCTGCACTCCCAGGCCCTATGAGCATGAATACCCACTGCACTGCAACTGGTGGCAATATCCAGCCAGATTCAATCTGCGCTGAAATATTTAGCTTGGTTTCCTAGTCTCCCATAGAACTCTTTCTCCATCCTCTGTAATTTGCTCGATTTCCAGAACAAAAAGTGCAGAAGTCTAGAGGAGGATTGTGCAGTGGTTCTGGAATGACTCAGGAATGGCCAACATCCTGTTCCCGTTTTTCATTTTGTCACAATTACATCAAGGACGGTTGTAGCAAGGAAGCAGTTATGCCCAGGTTCCTGGTCTGTTAATGTATAATTGTGGAGGCTGGCTTCCATGAAATCACTAAGTCGACTTCCCCAGACACAGGAATTTCAAGTATTGCCATGATTGAGTTTATTGTTATCATTATGAAAAAGTAGCAATGATTGTTTGGAATTTTACATAGACTAACATTTGGCCCATTGCAATCCATTATAAAATATTGCACGAGATTTTAAAATCTTGGTGGCCATTTTGCAGGTAGAGGCTATATAATCTAAGCCAGTGTTTCCTAAACTGTGGGTGGTGATGCACTAGTGGGCCAAAAGTCCAAGCAATAAATAAAGATGTCTTAAAAAAACTGTATTTTTCTTATTTCATTTGCTGCGCTACAAAGACAGAGACCAAATGTCAGGCTGTGTCTAATGTCAAATTCCTGCTTATTTTTTGACATGGAAATTGGTGCTTACAAACTCCTCTCACTTTGCAGCCAATCTAGCTCTGAACACACAACTCGAGTGCAGCAGCTGTCCTCAATAGCTTGCACCACCCAACAGCTTAGGGAGCTGCCCTCGGCTCTCTACACACAACTCCAGGAGTGCAGCGCCTGCTCTCAACAGCCCGCACCAGCTCTGTGCACACAACTCCAGGAGTGCAGTGCCTGTCCTCAACAGCCTGCATCACCCGAGAGCAGTTCTCGGCTCTCCGCACACAGCTCAGGATTTGTAAGAGTTCCCCTTTGTGCTGTGCCCCATCTGAGAGCTATTTAAAGTACTGCATTTATTGTATATTATTGTCGGGTCAAATTAACTTCTACGACTGTCGGGGCCAGTCCCTGAAACAAATAGTGGGGAGGCTAAATAGCATCTGCAAAACCCCATGATGTCACAGGACGCGATGTGTGATTCGTGGGCAGACAATGTACACATGCAAAAGCAGTTTAAATAAGATGCTCGCAACTGATTTTTAATAAAGTTAATTGTACTCCGCCCCCTCCCCCCCTCCTCCATAAGGCCACAGCTGCAGTGGGAGGCACAGAGTCTCCTGTGCCGTGAAACCGAAAGTGAACAGAATTCTTTTAGGCAAGCAGACGCCCTGGGAAGAAGGACTGTCTGTTAGCTTTTACTTACCTGTTGGTGATTTAAAATGTTACGAGGCGAGATCCTTCAAAGCGAGGCGGCAGGCAAAGGACAGCAACCACACAAGAAAAGGCAGCAAGCACGAGGCAAACGGCAGGAGTGAAGAAACGCCACACTACCAAAAGGTAGTAGTATGCGGGAGCTTTATGCACGCAAAATTTCGCGGCACTTCCTGCCATCCATAATGCTGTCCCTCTCATTGGTGGAACGTCAGTGGTGACGTTCCTATGTGCTGATTGGCTGCTGTTTTCCAATCCAAAAGGCCCATTTGAAGTGGGTGAAGAAATACTGGAAGCTAATGTACTTGCAACGTTGAACAGTGGTAAACAAAGGTGAGATTTTACGGTGGAGTGCGCGCCCCCCCTGAGATGGTGTCGCGCCCCCCCAGGGGGGCGCGCCCCACAGATTGAAGAACACTGCTCTAGAGACTGCGGCTGTCCGAGGCCCCCGCAGGGGGCCACTAAGGAGGGCAGCCCTCTAGTCCCATCGGGGCACCCCACACCCCCTTAGGGGCAGGGACTCAGGGAGGAGTCCCCCCAGCGTTGTGGCGGCGCGCTAGGCGAGCATCACTTCCTGGGCGCGAGGACAGGGGGAGGGGTATATAGGCCTCCCCCACCATCTGGTCGTCCTCTTTCGCGCGCCGGACACGCCGTCGTTCCATCGTAGTGGTCTTTCCAGCGCGGAGGGTTGTTTTTCGTTGTGGGTTAGCCGTCGTGGCATTGTGAGGTGAGTCGTTGTCTACCCCCCCCCACTAGTAAGCCATTGCCTGCTGCGGTCCGAGCTTGCGGAGTTCGAGGGCTCCGTGGATGTCTTGATTGGGCCTAGTTGAGGCCTGCGAGGTCGTTGCTGGCCGCAGCGTGGGCCGCGTGGGGGGGGGTGCGGTAAGATGGGGCGACCGGTTCAGGCCTGCCCCCAGATTTCAATGCCCGGGGCTTCCTCCAATGCCATGGGCTTCTATATGACCCCACACACTCCGGAGTGGTCAGGAGCTCTTAGAGGCAACAGGCTCCGTGTTTGCTTGACATGGCGCCAGCGGGGGCCCACTAGGTGGTGCCCGCTGCGCACGCCTTGCCCCGTACGATGGACCGTAGGTTTGAGCCTGAGCGGTGAGCAGGGGGAGCGGCATGATGCGGGAGAAATCTGGCTAATCCCCCCATGCTCGACATGTTGAGGGGCGGGTAAGGGCACGTCCGTGGGGTGCCCCCCCCTCCCTTTCGGTGCGTTCTTGAAGCGCCGTGGGGTTGCATTCGGGCCCCGTGGGGTGTAGTCTCAGCTTGCCCCAGTCGCCACGGCATGCAGTAGCTCTTCGTTCAGCGCAAGTGTTTCCCTTGCTCCCGGTGCCGGGGTTCGTGCTGCTTTCCGCTCCTGCGCTCAGGTATAGGCTGTCCTGGCACACACGGGTCACGGCTAACGCCCGTGTCCAGTTTCTGGCCCTGGCTGGGGAGCCCCGTATTTTCTCGGTTCCTGCACCGCTTCCCGACATTTCTTTGCGGCGCCCACCGCTCTCTGCAGTCCCCCACCCCCCACGCATATTCCAGTTGGCAGAGCACATCGTCCTTGATGGAGCATGGTAAATGAAATCATTTTGAAACCCCCTTAAATAACAATAATAAATTAATGTTACTAATTGTTTGATGAATTTAACCAACATATGCATCTTTTGATAAACATTTACATAAATGGTAATTGCCCTATTTGTGCGAAAATCTAATTTATTTACCATTGTGAAGTATTCTAATATTAAGAACGTGATTTGCGTACTAATCAGAGTAAAATCGCATGATTTATGCTATGTAGAAAAATTGTGTCGTGGCTAAAGTATGCAGATGGTAAGTAAAATTTGGCTTTAAATGTCGCTTTTGCTAGGTAACACCTAACACGGGTTCTTAGAATGATGGGTGGTAAACAGAAAGGTTTATTTTCTTTATATTAATTATGATTGTGTTTGTTTTTATGATAGTTCGCTCGGGCCTATTAGGCCAGGCTGCGAAAATGGCTGCCGACATAGATGAGGTCATACCAAAAATCAAAGATGGCCTCTAAGCGAAAGAGGTGATGAAGCTAAACCACGTGGGTACGGCTTGTACACGGAGTGAGAGAAGTCAAGGTTACCATGACCTATTATGAAGAGAGTGCCAAGAAAGACTCAGCTCGTATCCATGAGAAAGAGGAGAATTCAGTATTGAGAGACAAAGGACTGACCAAATTGTGACCATCATTGTTGCAACATTTTACATAATAAATGTGGACTGCTTTTACCCAAAGAATATGGGAAACCATGAACTCTTAACCATCCCCGAAACCAGTTTGAACAAAGAAGGCGATGAGACAATCTTCGCCACCCCTCAAATGGACCAATTAGCTTGATTCCTGCCCCCAAACATTGCAACTTTTTTGTGTAGTAAGCCAGAAGTAGGGTATAAGAAGGACTGCTTTTATGGGAGGGTCTGTCGCTGCTGCCGCTGTTGTTGGTTATTAGTCGATACTGCTATTATTGCAAATGCCAATGCTGATGCCCCTTTGACTTCGAACCTGACTGGGGAAGGAACGAGACCGTTGCGGGAAATCTGTATGGGAGGTTCCGTCGAGGAGGCCTTCTAGAGGGACAGTCAGTCAGTTTGGGAGTCCATGCTGTGATTTATGGTTCATTTCCTTTGGTGGACCGTTCCTATCTGCATCTAAATAGGTAAATGCATAATTTCGTTTTTCCTTTACAGAATTTTCAATATAAATGTAAAAGAACATATTAAGGTGATTTAATAAACTAAGAATCTCACTCATGCAGAATTTTTGAATTTAGATAAAATGTTACTTCTAACTAAAACTGAGTCTGTGGTTCTTTAGTTCATTTATAAAAATTTGATATTTACTGAAGGTTCTAAATGATTGAGCTGGTCTTAATCACCATCAACTTATTCAACTAGTTGGTCCATCGACCAAAGAGCGGAGTATCTTGATGTTTTAGAGTCGACAGGATTGAAACTGAATATATAGAAATGCTAAAGGTAATAATCTGTCAAATCTAATAAGGTATTCCGTTCCTCCAGCAACTCGTTCTTCTCCTTTGCGAAGATAAGTGAGATACAGGGAACGACTGAGTGTGTGATATGCGGTGTTTTGGGCCCCACCGTCATATGGTATAGTGAATGAGAGTGTTTTCACCTGGATGTCATATCCGGAGGAGAAGAATTTATATTAGCCGTGCTGGATCACCCTGTTAGGGCGCCTACTGTGTTGTGGGGTGTGAGGCTGACGGCCTCTCTCTTTCGCGAGCAGGCGGCAGGGTCCTCCGTTTCGCCAGGAGCTCCCCTGCGCTGTACACGGCTACCGGCGGTAGCGCCACGGTCAGGAAGCAGCACGCGCCCATGCCCGGGAGTGCTCACTGATCGGCCTTTAGGGCGGTGGCGGCCCAGGGCGCGCATCCCGCGTTCGTCTATTCCAGGGGGGGGCGGGCGCATCCAAATTCAGCGCGCAACCCCCTGCAGCATCCGCCCGGGCGAAAAATGCACTGTTAGGGGCAGCCCCCAAAGATTTATTGATAGGCATGTAAACGCCTTAAGTGCAGGCCCGCGAGGGGCTGAGGTTCTCCACGTCAATGTTAAGTAGTGGGTCCCGGGCGACACGGGCTTACACAGGACTAGGGTCCCAGTGCCCTAACCTTGCAAAGCATCACAGGGTGGGAAAAGTTCAGACTGGGCCTTCAAGGGGAGTGAAATGGTTTTGATTTAACGCTGTCTTGCAGGTGGCGATAGCGGGAAAAGGGCCCGGCTGCAGGGAGCGTTCATCAAGTGCAGGCGCGATGCACAGGTACACATCGTTGGTGGAGGCCCAATAAGGAACAATTATCAGGGGGTTGATATGGTCATGCTGGGTATTCAATGCGATTTCCTGCTGTGACGAAAGCGCAGTGGTTGTACACGCCAGTGCACACAAGAATGGGGCACTAGCAAGGTGGAGAAAGGCGCTAGGGGATGCCTGGCATGCAAATAATGCTTTGTTTATCTATTTCAGATTATATCTAATTTAGCACTTCCGGCCAAGGACTAGATCCCCTCGCTAACGTGTGAGTGCGGTCGAACTGTGCCCACGAACCCGCAGCAGGTACTGGGGCACGGGGGAACCCCGGAGGCGCATGCCGCTGCGTAAGCAAAGCCGATGCTTGTAGAGAATTACAAGGTGTGAATAATTATCAGGGCTTGGGCGAGGACTGGTAAGAGGGCTAACATCTGATGGACTGCAGCCACCAGTGCGGGATGAGAGGCCCAAGGTTGGGGCTTCTCTCGGCTCCGAACTCTGGCAGGGGCCTGCAACTTGAGCACCGTTGGGCCCCCGGCATTGTATTGTGGCGCGCTTGTTTGCCATGCCTCACCCCGCGCTGTCTTTGTTTTTCAGCTGACGACCCCTCGCCCCCTGAGGCACTTCGCTAGACATTAGGGTATAAGCGCAGGCCCGCACAGCAGGAGACGTGATTTTAAAGGTAATAAAGATCGGGCGCACAGGGATACTAGGTGGCCCTCTGGCGAGGGAAGCCACAATGGGAAGGGGCGGAGGGGATGGGAACCTCCAGACCCCGATGCCAGGGAGTTGGCGCTGTCCAGCGAACAGTGTTGGAAGGACAGTAGTGAACCAGAACGTTCCTTATTCAATTTTTGTCTCCACAAGCAGGTCAGGATCGGACGTTCAGCGCAGCTATCGACGGATTGCCTCGGGGCCACGATCCCGCAACAGGTATGGGTGCAGGGGTGTACCATGGAGGCACAAGCCGCAGCGTAAGCTAAGCCGAACTGGCAGGGAGAGGGAGCAGTCCTGTCCCTTTTCGAAGGGTTGCAGAACATTCGGCTGGGGTGGCGCTCACAAGATTGGGGGTGCGTTTTCCCGCTGCTTGGAGCCTGGTGGGGTGCGTGGGCCCTGAGGGCAGGGTGCAAGGGGAGGTATGGGGAGAGCTACTTAACCTTCTCTCTTCATCTCTGCACGCAGAATTCATCAAAGCACCCCCCGAGCGTCGCCAGCCTAAGCTTGATTGCCCACAGGCGGTAAAGTAAGTACAGAGCTAGGGGTGGGATGCAGCGGTGGTGCACCTGGATAGAAGCAGGGCATGCCTGGCAACCTTGTGAGGTCGTAGTGGCTGACAATTGTAATTTTCTTTCAGATTGAGCCGCCAAACGCAGGAAGCAGGATGGATAGTCAGGGATCCCCCCCTCTATTCTCGCAGAGGTCCCAAGTGGAGGAAACGCAGCCAGGCACCTCCCAAGATGCTCAGATTGCAGCCTTCATCGAGATGGCCAAGACCAAGGGATTGGCTTGGGCCACGGAGCTCCTGAAGGCCAATAATCCGGAGGATTCCGGATTCGCCAGTGCGGCCCCGACCACAGAGCAGGAGCCCAGTGAAGAGGCAGGCCCCACTAGGTCCAAGAGGATACGCAGGCCCACAGTCAAGGACTTCCCGGCAGACCCGCTGCCAACTAAGAGTCGGGCCATGGCCACCCCCCGTATTGCTGCCACACCTTTGTCCATTCCCCCGCCCCCGGCACCGCGACCAGCAATACCCCCGGCCAGCAGCACGCCCCCAGCGGGCTACGCAACAACAGAGGACTTGGGTAAGCTCACAGACACTTTGAGGAGCTTCATGGCAGAAGTCAGATCAGGCTTCGCTGGGGCCAGCACGCTCGCCAAGGGCACCAGTGGTAACAGTGGGGATGGAGGGGCTGCGGCAGCTCCTGCTGGGGGTGCGCTTGGGGTCCCATCTATTACGCAGGTCTGGGGAGGGGATGTCAGCACTGCAAGCAGGCAGGGAGCTCCCGAGGGAGCCACCAAAACAGGGAACCAGGGGCCTAAGCAGATTCTGGGTGGGGGGGGAACGGCAGCTCTCCCCCAGGGCGGCGATGTGTCAATTGGCAGCCCCCCAGAGCTGGGGGGGCAGCAGCGGGTGTTGGTGGCTACTCCGTCTCCAGTAAGTGTCCCCACCCCCCCGGTTCCGCCCCTGGTTGGGATCCCGCCCATCGCACCTCAGGTAGTCTCACACTCTCACACGTTCTGCAGAATTGCCCAAAGCAGCCGTGGCATCCAAGCCACTCGTCACGATGGCACCAATGGTTTCGGGACGGTGCTCCTTGGCGTGGGAGGTGCCTTTAGCAGCCAAGGAGGGGATTTGGAGGCGAGAGTTTATCGACATATTTACCCTGCTCATGCACGGGGCTGAGGGGGTTGACACAAGAAAGATGGGGGGTAAGGAAGAGGACAAGAAGGTGTGGTTCCAAGCCTGGCCGGAGAAAAATATTGCAACATGGGGACAAGCTTTCGCCATCCTGGTCGCAGTAGTAATGGAAAAATACCCAGAACAGGGGCCGGGGTTGTTTCAGTATGCCAGAACTATAACCAATGAGGCGGGGACAAATGGGGGATGGGATGGTACCGCTATGATTGTGAATTCAGAAAAAAGATGGCCATGTGTCCAGAACTTGAGTGGGACCAAATGGAGGTGAGGCTCTGGGTCCAGCATATGGGGATGCGCACGGCTGAAGGGAAGGACAAGCTAAGAACAAACAACAATGGGGGGGACAAGCCCAAGGGTCGGAAGCAGGAGAGGAAGGGTCAGTTCAACAAGTCCTTTCGGGGTGGTCGAGGAGGTGGTCAGAGGCAGGGAGCAAGGACAGTTTATAATGGGACCTGCAGGTTGTACAACGCAGGGTCCTGCTCCTGGGGCAAAACCTGCAGGTTCTCCCATACCTGCAGCAAGTGTGGGTCCACACATCCATCCACCTCCTGTAATAACAAGCGAGAGGGTCCCTCACCGCTGCCTGCAACGGCAAGATAAATAGACCAGTCGTACTGTTCAGACCTCCCAAACCCCCCTAGTCACCCCCACTTCCACCCAGCAGTGACAGCCCCGGCTTACCCTCCCGGGGCGGGCCTTCCACGATGCCCATGGCAAAGGGTCCGTCCCCCATTATCATCTCCAACCTCCTCCCCCTGATCCACGAGTATCCGAACCCCAAGGACAGACTGCTCCTAGCTGAGGGGTTCGTGGAGGGATTCAAAATACCTTACCGGGGCCCCCTTGTTTGCAGGGACGCTGAGAACCTTAAATCGGCCAGGGAGTTACCCCAAGTGGTATTGGGGAAGATTAAAAAGGAAGCGGCCCTAGGGAGGGTGGCTGGCCCCTTCAAGCAGCCCCCACTTAAGAACTTTGTTATCTCCCCGCTTGGGGTGGCACCCAAGAAAGAGCCAGGGCCTTTAGGTTGATTCAGCACCTGTCCTACCCAGAAGGCAACTCAGTGAACTACTGGTTAGAGGAGGGGACCTGCTCAGTTTCTTACTGCTCCCTGGACATGGCGGTGGATATGGTCAGGAGGGTGGGCAAGGGAGCATGGTTGGCAAAGGCAGACATTGAGTCTGCATTCCGCCTGCTGCCGGTCCACCCGGATAGTCAGCATCTCCTGGGTTTCAAGTGGGAGGGTGAATTCTTCTTTGATAAATGCATGCCCATGGGGTGCGCCGCGTCTTGTGCCTACTTTGAGGCTTTCAGCTCTTTCCTGCAGTGGATGCTCTGGAGGACGTTTAACGTGGAGGGTGTAACCCACTACCTGGACGACTTTCTGTTCATCAGGGGCGCAGGAGTGCAGCAGAGGCTTGCAGTGTTTTCAAGACATGGCCAGGCACCTAGGGGTTCCATTAGCACCTGGTAAGACTGAGGGTCCGGCGCAAGTTCTGACTTTTTTAGGCATTGAACTGGACATGATTAAGGGCGAGTCCAGACTCCCTGCGGAGAAGGTACAGACGCTGCATCAGGACATTCAGGCATTGCTAGAGAAGGACAAAGCCCCCCTGGGTGCCATCCAATGCCTCCTGGGAAAGCTCAACTTTGCAGCTAAAGTGATCCCGGCGGGGAGGGTGTTCGCCAGAAGGTTAGCTAGGGCAACAGCAAAGGTCAAGAAGAAACACCACCTGGTTCGGCTGGCGAAAGGCTTGAAGAAAGACCTTGCTATGTGGTGCGAGTTCCTTATGCAGTTTAATGGGACGGTGATTTGGAGGGCACCTTGGGCAGACAGTCCTGAGCTCTGCCTCTTCACTGATGCATCAGGTAGAGAGGGCTTTGGGGCAATTTTGGGTGCCGAATGGTGTGCCCAGGAGTGGCCCAATGCCTTGCGCAGGCGCAACATCACGGTAAACATCACTGTCCTGGAGTTGTTCCCAATTGTCATTGCATTACATCTGTGGCCTGAGACGCTATCAGACAGAAAGGTCCTATTCTGGTCTGATAACATGGCGGTAGTGCAGGCCATCAATGGGCAGACAGCCAAGTGCCCGTTGGTGCTCTGCTTCCTCAGAGAGTTCGTCAGGGCATGCCTGCGCTGCAATGTTGAATTCAGGGCGAGGCATATTGAGGGGGTCAAGAATGTGGCAGCTGATGCTCATTCTCGTTTTCAGTGGCTCCGTTTCCGGGAGGCCTGGCCGCGAGCGAGAGCAGAGATGACCCCCTTCCCGGCACACCTCTGGAGAATCTTGCAGTGGAGCAACGACTGAGAGCACTGGGAGAATGCTGGCTGGCCCCAGGTACCAGGAAGCGATATAGGGCACACCTGGCCACCTTCAAGAAAGCGTAACAAACCCTGGGACTTTCCGCGCAGCCAGTTGAGCGCAGAGTGCAGGCATTTGTAGTATGGGCTAAGGAACAGGGGATGAGCCACTCCTGGGTATGCGGCCACTTGGCGGCGGTGAGCCACGACGCCAAGCTGATGGGGGGGCACGACCCAACCAAGTCCTTCATCATCAGGGCGGCCCTCAAGGGTTGGGCCAGGGAGGAGCCCAGGGTCCCAGATCGATTTTGACACTCTCAAGGGCATGCTGGATGTGATAGAGGGGGTCACCGATTCGCATTTTGAGGCTACACTTTTTGCGGCAGCCTTCTGCTTGGCTTTCTTTGGCGCGTTTCGTATCAGTGAATTGGTGGCGAGGTCCAAGACGGACAGGTCGGGCGATGCCTTAAGCATTCAGGATGTCGTCCTTGTTGGCACCCTGTCCATCTAACTCAGGAGGTCCAAAACGGATCAGGCAGGGCGGGGGGTCGATGTGGTGTTAAGGCCGCTGGGGGACCATAGATACTGCCCTGTCGCCAAGGTCAGGGAGTACTTGGCGCTTCGCCCCAACGCCCCCGGCTATCTATTGATTCATGCTGACCAGGGCCCCTTGACTAAGTACCAGATGGAACGCTTGATGAGGGCTAGCTTAACACGGGCAGGTGTTGCCCAGCCAGACAAAAAATACTCCAGCCACTCCTTCAGGATAGGGGCGGCCACGGCCGCATTCAAGGCAGGCATGGAGCCAGAGGGTGTAAAAAAGGTGGGGCGTTGGGAGTCTGAATGCTACAAGTGTTACGTCCGCCCTTGAAGTAATTTGTTTTGTATTCATAGTGTGCAGTGGTTTGGAGTGTACTACATGTCATAATATGCATGATGGAAATGAACATTAAAGGAGCAGAGTGTGAAAATGGTGTCCTTTACTTTACCAGGGTTCCAGGTATGGGTGATCGGGCATTCATTCATCTCCAGGGTGGCCCAGTGGGCGGCGCGCCGGAACTGGACATGGGGATTTTCACAGACACAGTTTGAGTGGATGGGTTTCCCCAGAATGAGATGGAGCAGCCTCAGGAACAGATTGGAACAGAGACTAGCCGTACAGGGGGCCCCCCCCAAAAATCTTAGTGATACACCTGGGGGGCAACGACCTCATTGCCATGCGGAGGAGGTTACTCTTGCAGGCCATGAAAAGTGACTTGGGTGAAATCAGCAAGTGCATGGGGCAATGTGAGGTCTGTTGGTCAGAGATGATTCCACGCAGGGTGTGGCAAGGGGCTAAGTCTGGGGAGGCTGTTGAGCATTCTCGGAAGCGAGTGAATGGGTCAATGCGCAAGTTCACTGACCAGAGGGGTCTGGGATTCATCAGACACGAGATGATTCAAGAAAAGGTGAAAGGATACTTTGAGGCGGATGGGGTTCACTTATCGCCAGTAGGGATGGACCTTTTCCTTTTAGATTTGCGCGAGGCGCTAGATATGAGAGGTTGCAGGTAAGACCATAGCTGTTTGGTGGGGGGCTCTGGCAGCGACGGTGGCCACCTCCAGAGCTGTGGCCGAGTTACAGGGCGATCTGGAAGCAAAGGGGTACAGAAGGGTACCTCTGCGCGGCACCATAGGGGGTGCCAGAGCTAAATCCCAGGAGCCTCATGGGAGGTTCCTGGAAAACCGTGTTGGCGCCCCGTTAGTCCTACGGGCGGTTGTGGGCCTGAACAACCGGGGGTTTGCTATGCTACCCTCCGCCCTGAAAGGGGCGTGAGTAATAATGGACCATGTGTCACGTGATCCGGGAAGAGGATCACCAGAAGGAGCAGCACGGATGGGGTTCGCCCCAGTGCTGCTTGGCTCATCAGGCAGGCAGACGGCCCAGATGGTTGCCTGCCCTTGGATCGCCCATAAGATAACCCACCATATTACATAACGGTGTATGTAATAAACCTGCAGCAATTTTACCCAAACAAAAATGTGTGGTGTGTTTTATTTATTAGCATGCATGCTACGTTCGAGGGGTGGGGAAGGTTGCCAATGGTGGTACTATGCGGCTGTCCGAGGCCCCCGCAGGGGGCCACTAAAGAGGGCAGCCCTCTAGTACCATCGGGGCACCCCACACCCCCTTAGGGGCAGGGACTCAGGGAGGAGTCCCCCCAGCCTTGTGGTGGCGCGCTAGGCGAGCGTCACTTCCTGGGCGCGAGGACAGGGGGAGGGGTATATAGGCCTCCCCCACCATCTGGTCGTCCTCTTTCGCGCGCTGGACACGCCGTCTCCCACCCTACCGCTTACCCGGCGTGGTTCGTAGCAGGCAGGAGGCAGAGAATGTTGTAATGTTGTCTTTTTTCGTTGCAGGCGGAGTTACAGGGCGATCTGGAAGCAAAGGGGTACAGAAGGGTACCTCTGCGCAGCACCATGGGGGGTGCCAGAGCCAAATCCCAGGAGCCTCATGGGAGGTTCCTGGAAAACCATGTCGGCGCCCCGTTAGTCCTTCGGGCGCTTGTGGGCCTGAACAACCGGGGGTTTGCTATGCTACGCTCCGCCCTGAAAGGGGCGTGAGTAATAATGGACCATGTGTCACGTGATCCGGGAAGAGGATCACCAGAAGGAGCAGCATGGATGGGGTTCGCCCCAGTGCTGCTTGGCTCATCAGGCGGGCAGGCGGCCCAGATGGTTGCCTGCCCTTGGATCGCCCGTAAGATAACCCACCATATTACATAACGGTGTATGTAATAAACCTGCAGCAATTTTACCGAAACAAAAATGTGTGGTGTGTTTTATTTATTAGCATGCATTCTACGTTCGAGGGGTGGGGAAGGTTGCCAATGGTGGTACTATGTTTCTGCCTGCATGAGAGGTGGACTACACTAACCAGCACCTACCACTGCAGTTTCCCGCAAGGAGGCAGGCAGCCAACCAGCACTGATTGGCCCCGGTACCCCTCTGAAAGGCAACGTTCTCCACGCAGCGCAGCACGCGCGCAGGTTTGCCCAGGCCGCGCCCTTCTGTGCCCATCAGCGGCCGGAGGAGACTGGGATGGGGACTGGGATGGGCCACCCCTCTTGGTGAGGTCATCGGAAACACATTGCCATCGAGTCACCCGGAATCATGGGTAAAAAATAAAAGCAAATAACCTCGTAACTCTAGCAATTGATCAACAGGGGAGGGAGGCAGGGACAATTACTAATTATCTTACCACTGCAATTCTGTAATTGAAAGTGTGGAAGAGAGGCTGGAAACAACTAGGAGATCTTTGCTATCCATAGCTAACAATGATCAAATTACCGTACCCTCGGAAGTAATTGCCGGCGGAGACATTCAACAAGATGTGGGGAGGGGCACTAGTATTTCCCCACCAGGCATCAGTAGCTCCTGTGTATTGGTGGAGGACCTCACTGCTCCTGTAGTAACACACAAGTACCATCCTGAAAGTCATTTAACTACCGATGCTGCAGGTTCCCCTCCTACTAAAAGAAATAAAGGCAACGCGTGCCCAATCAACGCATCAAAGTGCGGAAGTAAAAAACGCCAGGCCCTGGAGATGATGGAGACTATGGGTGGCCCGACCGACCACAACAAATTAAATCAAGCCTCATCTGAGGTATTGCGCCAGTTACTTACCGGTAATCTTCATTACTCTGAGTCCTGGTCTTCCTCGCCAAAGTAATTACATAATGAGCTTTAGGCTCCCACAGAAACTCCAAGCAAAATAAAGTCAGCCTGCTAGTCTCCCATCCCTCCAACATGGCCAACATTCTTTTCCTCCTATAAAGAGGAAGTCAACCAACATCACATCCTGTCACCAAAGCCACAACCAAGAAAAGATGAAGCCATACACACCAGGGCAAGGAGGGATGGGAAACTATACTGTGGTGAGGAAGACCAAGACTCAGAGTAATGAACCTCATCCATCTTCCCCGCCACAGTAATTACTCTCTGGAATGAGCTACCGATCCATATTAGTCTTCAATCTACCAGACCCCTGTTTAGGAAAATGCTCAAAACTTGGCTGTTCCCTACACAGGAATGATCCAGTACTTCCTGGTCTTTCTGCTCGTTTCCTGGCAAATCCTCGCGCCAAGACGCCTCTGCATTCGTGTGCTCTACAAGTTCTTTACTTACTTACATAATGAGCAGATACCAAAACAAGGATCGGCTTCATCAAGAACATAGTGAAAACAGAAACCAAAGCAATAGACTGTAAAACACAGTCCAAACCAAACAGAGAACAAAACGTTCCAACCAGTGCTTAATTTGTGCTGGTGGTTTCTGGTGCTGAGCACCGGCACTTAATTATCAGCACTGGCTCTAGTAACAGTCCAACACGTGGTGGCGCTGTCTTTTTAATTTCAAGATGGGCACAACAATCATGTTTATTAAATCAATATGTATTGAAAATGATTAATATCAGACTCTCATGACATTATATAGCTTTGTGTAGCCTGAAATTGTCTGAATTGTCACACTTGTAGAAGTGCAATGGTTAGGTGTTATGTTGGTACTGTCACTGGCAGCGCTGGTAGGGTATGGATGATGCAGGCTGCAGTGGCCTTCCGGAAAGGGCCCCGGCACTTAATTTTTTACAAACTAAGCACTGGTTCCAACACAGAAACCCAACATCAAAACACAGAATTGAACCGAATCAGCAAACGACAGAGACGAACCCCCACCAACCTCCAATTGAAAAGAGGACCACAAGGCAGGAGGAGACGTCCACAGGGCCGCAACACAGACACCCACCACGGACAACCCCATGACAGCAAGCCAAGAAGCAACCACAGAACCTGCAGACCATCACCGAAACCCACAACAACATGGCCCAGGGAAGCAGAAGTCCAACAGAAGAGACTGCAGAAACCACCCCCAAGAGTGGAGTCCGAGGGAAACAACCCAAACAATGCAGGCCCAAAGGGCATAAAGAAGACAACCACCATCAGAACGGCACCATCCGGGATAGGCAAAACATCCCAAGGAGGCGCCGCCACCAAAGGCCCAGGGTGCCACATCCCAAAATAGACTAACAAATTGGGACACAAAGGGCACCAGAGAACCAACACAAGGACATCCAAAAGCCCCCAATAGCCTCACACAGAGCCCGAAGAGAGGAAGAGGCCAACCTCAACCCCAGCGGACCAAAGAAAACCAGCACTCGAACATCGCAAACCAGCAAACCCATCCAAGCACAGCAAGCACCAGAAGCAACCCAATGCGGGGCAGAAAAGCGTAAAGCAAAAGGACGGCGGGACTGCAGAACAAAGCAGCCCCAAGACAGCACACCATCCAGCATCAGGGCCAAATCCCCAACAACCAGGCCTGCAGGTGCAACAGCCGAAACCTGGTGCCAGGAGACGTGGACCCAGAAGCGGGCACAGAAAAACAGGAAGCACCCTAAGGGGCCGGACAGCCAAGAGCAATAAGAGGGAAGACCACAGGAGTCCCCATCATCCAGGAACCCCCAGAAGCACAATGGTCCACCCGCAACCCATAGGGAAGCAACGGAACTGGCGGAAACACACAACAGACCCATAGGGCAACCGAAAGACAATGTGACTACCCACCAAGCAGGCCGGCAAGGAATACACATTACAGAGCAGGGAAACCCGGCACATATCATAGAGGTGAGCCCCAGAAACCGGACCACCAAGCAAACGGAGGACCACAGACATTGGCAGGGAAAAAGAACACACTGAGGGAAAACTCCCAGCAAAACCATGCCGCCACCCAGCATACCCCCTAGGGGAAGGAAGCGCAAACAAAGACCAGAGCAGCAGAACAGCCAAGAAACAAAGGACCCAAAGCATACGCCGGCAGGGACAACACCCAGGTGGGCACAAACACAAAGACGGAGGCAGACCATTCCCAAACGTGACAATACAACACAGGAGGGGCAGATGCAAGGAGCCCCAACAGAACAACCCCCAATCCTCAGAAGCAGAAGGAACAGGCTGGATGGACCCACGATCACATCGCCGGAGCAGACAAAGCCGACATGCCAGGACTCCCCCAGAGCAGGGGAGCACCGATCGACACAATGCTGGAAGGGATAACATGGAAAAGATGGGCGGGAAAGGAACCACCACGACTGACCACAAACCAAAATCTCCCCCCACCAGCGCCGTCACCCAAAAACCCCAGAGTGAAAGCTGGAGAACACGGAACCAGTGGGAAAAGACCAGAGAGAGGAACAGACACAGCCGGAGACTGGCCGCCCCAAGGAAACATCAGAAGGGAAATAGAGAAAAGACCCCGGATACAAAGCCAATGAGGCACCGGGGAACACAGCTGCGCATGCCACCCCAGAATCCCGGTCACCAGGGACAACACTCTGGCCACCAGGAGTAAAACCAACCCGGCCCAGGAATAGAAAAAGGTAGAATCTGCAGCTGGACGAGACCAGACCACACAAGGGGCACCAAGACACCATGAAACCAGAATACAGTGTCAACCCCCCCAAACAGCAGTACCACAGGCGAAAAAGAAGCAATGACCAGCAAGGCAACCATAGAAGGAAGAACTAACTCCCCAACCCCCAGGAAGAAGAGATAAGATCCGGACCACACATGAGGGAAAAAGGGGATAACCACCATAAATCCACCTCAGACCAGAAAACTCCAGAACGACCAACTCCAGAAAGAGAAGAGAACATCCCTCCCACCCAATCCTAGAGAAGGAGGGACAGGAGAGAACGCCCTGCCGGCCAGGAGCAACGGCTGCCCATTACCAAGGTCCGCTGCAAAACGTCCAGCACCGGACAGGATAGCATACCGACCATCCACCGTGGAGACCACCCTTAACCCTAAGCCAGGTGAACGGGTGGACAGAGAGGCGGCAGCTGCATGCCAAATCCCAGGAACCCCTCCCCCCCCACCACTGGAAGCACCAAAAGCCCTCATAGAGGCAACAAAACGACTGTCTCACAACAACACAGGGACCAACAGCATGCGAAACACAGCTGACTGCACAAACATGCCTACCGGGGGGAGGGGGAGCGGGTACTCAACCACAGAGAAAGAAAAGGGCACCAACAAAGCCCCAGGACAGAAATCCACCATGACAAAAACCAATACAGGTGCAAGACTGCCATGGACGATCCAGCAGAAAAATCAGCTGTACCCAGGGAGACCAATAATGCCATGCAACCTCCCTAACCTGCAGTACAACACAGCCAGGGCAAAAGGGAAGCCCATACCTGGCACAAACAGCACTGTCAGGGACTAGAGAAGTACTGCAGTGACACATGGGAAGAAGAAGAAGAGGTTGCCACTCAATCGACAAAATGGAGAATCGCCACACCTCAAAACCAAACAGGGTCCGTGAGAATGGTGTTCACAGATACAAACACCTTGGCCATCCTCCACCAACACACCCCAACTCCGTGGGGACAGATGGAAGGAGAAGCAGGGGCTAAGGCACAGGACACGGGCAATGGGAAATAAACCACAAACTCCCGCAAAACTACAGCCAGAAAGGCCATGCCCAGCCCAATGGGATGGAGGACCACAGTAAAAACAGGACCCCAGCCCCAACCAGCAAGCGAATGCCAATATTACTAGTAGTACTTGTTAAACTATTGATCCCTGTGGTGTTGACCCTACAGAGCATAGACAAGTCCATGAAAGAACTGATTGTACAGGCCCAAAATGAGTCAACCAGACTGGTAAAGCCTGTATCCCAACAACAATGATGCTCTGAGCTGGCTGCACAGCATATTGTCCCGGAAAGGGCAGATAATAGGAGACCCAATCATATCAATCGGAACAATCACGGTTCGCCTTTGCAGTCTGGCTCAGGTGATATGACACGGAAACCAAACAGAACAACTACTTCCGCCACTAGAGTAATTCAGCCCCCACAGGAATGACCGATAGCAGAATGAACTTTCAGACTTTACATCTTTGCCCAGAGTGCACCCCATATGTTGTAGCACTAAAAAACGTTCCACCTTTGCAGACCACCCTATCCAAATCAGATGACCAGCTGAGGAATAATGTGATCCATTGGCTTGGTTCCACTCTTGAATGTATTAGCACCTGTGTTCTGTGGTCGGCAGAAGTAAGAAGAATGATGCTGGTGACTGCATTGTCATAAACCTTTGTGACACTAAACTGGTGGGATTTATACTGAATAGGCTCTCCAGCTCTCATGGGCTCTCACAAGGGACACTCCTGGTTCTTCTGGGCTTCTTCTTAGGCCCAGAACTGTTGATCCCACTCCTAGTTCTGGCGGCTACTATGAAAATACTAGGCATTTTAACATTCCAACATTTAATCGATTTGACGCCCTGGAAGAGGTAGACTGACTGCCCTGTGACATGGAAGTTGTATCTCCTTCAGGGGTCATTAGTGATAGTCCCATCAGAGATGACCCAACAGATATTGCAGCTGCTCTGTGCAAGGCTATTGTTTGCTGTAAAGACAGCATGCCCTTACCTGGTTGTTCCTATTGACTATCACCGTATGAGCAGGGAAACCAAGGGTGGGAAACTTTTACGCCGTCATCTCAGACTGGTATCACAACTGATAAAGCCTGTCTAAATGTTAGTGCTGCCTGTAGATCTATCCACTCTTTAACTGGTGCAGCTGAGCCGCCCGAAGATAACACCAGCTGCTGATTTGAGCCATCTTTGTTGGAACATTGCTGGCTTAAGTGACAAATTAACTGATGAAACCTGGGTATCATTAATCAACACACAACAAATTGTTTCTTTACAGGAGACTTGGGGGCCGATTCCGATTCGGGCCGGAAATCTCTCCGACCGAGCCGGACTCGGAGAGATTTCTGACCGAATCGGACTCTGGCAGCCCGACCGAACGAGTACGATGCGCACGTATGCCATCGGACTCGAGTCGGTCGGACTCCCATTGAAGTCAATGGGAGCCGGTCGTACAACGCGTACGCGGGCTCCCATTGACTCAATGGGTGCGAGGCGGACAAGGGCGCCCCCTACAGCGTGTACGCGGCGAAGTGATTCGCGCCGTACACGCACAGGTAGGGGGGACCCATGGGTCCCCCCTGTGTGCGACTCGCGCGGCTACGCGTACAGGGGGGTCCGACACGGACCCCCAAAGTACGGCTCCGACTGCTCTTTCGAGCATCGTACTTACCCGGCCGGGGAACGTCTCCATTGCGCGGTGCGAGTCGAGTCCGAGCGAGTCGGTCGGTGCGGTTCGAGCTAGGAACGAGTTGGTCGGAGCGGTCGGGACGCCCGGACGAGTCGGTCGGCGAATTCGCATCGTACTCGCTCGCCCGGACGCGCGTACGAATCGGTCTGGAAATAGGGCTCCGAATCGGATCCGGTTAAGCCGAATCCGATTCGGAGCCCTACCGGCCGAGATCGGAATCGGCCCCTTGGTCACAGACAAATAAACATATTAATGGTTTTTTCTCATTGTTCACCCCTCTTCCTGGGCATAATAGTGGCAGACTTTTAACTTAAATAAGTACTACAAAGGGAGCTAAACTTTTGAGATCTTATGGGGAAACTGCCTACTTTCAGATCATGCGTCTGTTCTTGGTAGGGGTGCCTCTAGTAGTACTCATTAATTTTGATCACAATAACTTTTTAATCCATAATGTCCAGGTTATAGTCATTGGCTTGCGCTCTGGGTACCTTGTTACTAGATTTCACAGAAGATTTTGTTATATTGTGTGGTGGGGTGATTTTAATTTAAGATTATGTCCCATTGCTGATGATCGTGTCTGTGGCGGGGACGATAATGATTTTTGTGGCCTTTCACACTTTGATCATAATCTTTGCGGTGTTAAATTGAACAGCATGTTGAAGACTCATGACCAAGTGCTTAGCAATGACTTAGCACCGAAAGCTGTGAGTTCCAGATCCTGAATATACCCTTGAGTGGCCACAATCCATTGGTTTTAAGTCTTAGTCTAGGACTGTCAGTAGCTCCATAAAAATTGGAGGGCCAAATTGAATACACAATTAATGGGGGAGTGCACTGGAAATGTCAAGATGTGGAACCAAATGTTTCCTTAGGTCAGCTTGTGGCAACGCAGAGGGACCAGTTTGAGGCTTGCCATAATTTGGAATCAGATCCTGAGGAAGTTTTGGACGCATTTGCCATAATTTGCAATAAGGTATCTGAGCATCAAATGGTACCCAAGGGCCAACATCCTGCAAAGCCCAATAAATAATTAAAAAATCCTGCCTGGGTGCCCATAGCAATCTTATCAAGTGACTTAAAGCCACCCCGAAGGACTTGGCAGAAACAAGGATCAGCATAAAGATTTCCAAAGAGGCAATCATGAAGAGAAAAGAGGAGATTAGAAGAGAGGGCTGGGAACAGCTTACTACTGCTTGCGCTAGCAAAGATCATCACAATTCTGGAGGGTAGTTAATTCTCCCTTTTTTCTAACAGGTCTAATATTAGTACAGATGTGACAATCCCTGTGCATATTTGGATCCACCATTGTTTTAATCTGTGTGATTCGTAGGAATCAGCCTGCTATAAGAGTAGCTCTATAAAGGGACTTGATCAGTCAGGAAGGCACTGAACAACTATCAATTACTGTTAAGGATGTTATCTTGGCTGTGAACAGAAGGCCGAGCAACAAAGCACCAGGGCCAGACGGAGCCTCTGTAGACCTCTTTAAGAACAATCAGGCATTTTGCGCTCCTGTCCGAACAAACTTGCTGTGTAGTGCGGGTTGTCTAGGTCCCCCTAAATCTTGGTCCTGGGCAATTATTGTCCCAATTTTTTAAAAGGGAGATACAAGTGACCCCCATTGTTACCGGCTAATATCTTTAACAATTCGATGGCCAAGGTATTGGGCAGAGTGTTGTTGGACCACCTTGAAATCTGGGCTAATGAGAAGGGCATCCTAATGATGAAGCGTGATCATTTGGGTTTGTTTTGCCCGATCAATTCCTGCTCATTGGGTGTGTTACTAATACATTTTTAAGAAACATGACTAACAGAATGTCTCGTAAAAACACATGAAAGTTTTAAAACTGCATCGTAAAAGCATGCAGAAGGCTCGCAAACTGGTTTGAGGATAAGTTGTTCATGACAAGAGAGAAAAACTTACTAATAAGCTATGACACTAGTGTGAAACATAATAATGAGGTCTGTAGTTTTGCTGAAATACGATTATGAAAATGCTTGAATAATGATTTCTGCTTATGTTTCTTTTCTTGACAAATAGAGCTGAAAGAAAGTGCTTGCTTGTTTATTAATGAAATGTGATCCAGATTATGCTTATAAGTATAATGAAATAGTGTTCTTATATTATTCCTTAATTCCTTATTGCGATTTTATTTCTCTAATGTTTTCTCCAGTCCAGTCCAATATTTCTTTATTTCGGTTATTCACCATAAAAGAACAAACACAGATATATACAGACAGGTTAAAATAATTAAAAAAGAGATAAAACAATTCATCTGAGGTAGTACTTTTTGAGTTAAAAAGATGGTAAGAAAGTCAGTCACAATCAAGTCCTTGGTTTTGCATCTTGAGGAAGTTTCTCCTGACCCACCACATGGAATTCAAAAACTTGAAACCGCAAAGACTATATGGAAATCTGTGTTATATTTTAAAATTCTAAATGCTTCCATGCAGTGGGTTGTGCCTAGGTTTTTACATAACTGGACCAGCCATCTTTGTCTTATTAAATTATATCCGGGGCAAAAAAAGAACACATGAAGTTCAGACTCAACACACATGTTACAGGCTGGACACCCACTTGGATTACCACCCGACCATTTGCACGTAAAAGCATGCAGGGGGAGACAGCCGTGGCGAAACTGTACATATAGTTTCCTGCCTGATGCCGGGCGGATTACGTCAAGACATGCCTCCAACCTGCAAGTGTCTTTTACTTCCAGGAAGAGTGAAGTAAGGGAGCCGTGAGCGGGTTCTGCATGGAGTTTTGCGGATAATCTACCCCAATAGCTAGTGCTTAATAATTTACGTGATGTTCTCATGCAAGCTTTTTCAGGGTTATCCCATAGTTCTTTTAGGTCTATTTCATAAAGGCCCTCCCTTATAAATAGAAGCCATGGCAACTTTTCTGAGCCGGGGAATCTCAGGATATCCAGTAGCTCTGATCTATACTCTGACAGTTCCGGTGTTGCCCAAAGGCACCGCCAAAAGAGTAATGGCCTGCAGCCAATTTCCTCAGCAATAGATCTCACCCCTAGGTCCATACGCAGTGGAACCAAAGGGGAGCTTATTGGTAATCCGAATAATTGTCTAAGGAAGTTGTTCTAAGTAATGACCAGAGGCCTATGGTTAGAGTGCCCCCAAAGTTCAACCCCGTATAGGGCAGCACTCCTCGCCTGGCTTTTATATATCTCCATGACAGGACTCACTGGTTTGTGGAAGGTTTTTCTGAAGAACTTAGACAAGCCGCCTGTAGTTTATGTCAGTTTGAGATTAGACTTATTAATTTGAGCCCCCCCGGTCATATTTTCAGTAAGAGTTAGACCCAAGTAATCGAATACAGAGACCTGCTCCAGAGGGATACCATTCATGTGCGGGTTAGGGCGTGTAGATTTGCTAGGGTTGAAGATCATAAATTTTGTTTTGTTAATATTGATCTCTAATCCGCTGGTCCTACAAAACTCACAAAACCCATCTAAGATTCTTTGGATACCCATTGGAGACTTAGAGAGGAGGAGAGTATCGTCTGCAAACATCATGGCAGGAATTTGCTTTTGCGCGATTTTAGGAGCGTATGTGTCCTTGCAGACTCTCAGCGCATCAATCAAACCATTGATGTATATGCAGAACAAGGTGGGGGCAAGCACACATCCCTGCCTGACTCCCCTATTTACAGGGTTGGGCTGCGTTAGTTCCCCATTTTTCCCGTATCTGATTTGGGCATAATTTCCAATATGTAGCTTTCTCAGTATATTTAAAAGGTAAGGGGGAAGTCCCAGCTCGCTTAAGACCCTCCATAAAGCATCTCTGGGTACCAAGTCAAAAGCACTCTTCAGGTCAACAAAGACCAGATACAGGCTACCCCCTTCTAAATGGACTGTTTTCCAGTAGAGAAGCTGGAGCCTGAAGATCTGGTCTATTGTTGATGTTTTCTCCCTAAAACCAGCCTGCAAGGGGGTCAGGATCTTTTGTTCTTCAAGCCAGGATTGCAGCTGATCTAAAAGGATCCTGGCAAAGATTTTCTGTGAGACTTCGATCAAGCTGATCGGTCTATAATTTGCCAGTGACAAAGGAGATCCCTTCTTATATACCGGGATGATCTCAGCACCTAACCAAGTTGGGGGAAGAGCCATTCCCTGCAAGATGGCGTTGAAGATCACCCAAAAGTAAGGGCCCCAGATCTTAGGTTCAGCCCGATAGAGATCCCCTGGAATCTTATCCAAGCCGGCAGCCTTGCCAGGTACTATTTTATTTAGGGCTTTACAGACTTCTGTCAGGGATATCTCAGGAGTGGCTGTCTCAGGCCCCAAGGGAGTCGGGTTGCTAGGGTCTGACTTCTCTCTGCGTCATCTTGTGAGGCATAGAGGGCTAAAAAATGCTCTCTTCAACAGTCAGTCGCAATATTTGGCTCGAGTGCCGCTTGGCCTTTGTTACTACCAGTGGTTACAATGCTCCAGAATGATTTCATGTCTTTAGATTCCAGAGCCGATTTCAGACTGTCCCACTGATCTGTTTCCCATGAGGATTTAGCAGCTGCAATGGCGGATTTATAGTAATATCTAGCTGCTTTTACTGTGGTGTTGCACTTTGTTTTTATGGCCTCTATTAATGCCTTTTTGGCCACCCGGCAATCCTCATTAAACCAAGATTGCCTTGGCGTCCTCCCACGGCCCCTAGTACACGTTGTCCAAAACGTCTCCTCCAGCTTTGTGGTTGTAGATTCATTGATCATTGTAACCTCATCCAGAGACGCGGCTAGGTCTCCAGACTTCACTAACTCTGATAGGGCCTCAATGTTGGGAATAATGGTGTCGAATAAGAGAGCCATTTTTCTGTGTGATTTTTCCACCCCGGTCCCCCTAACTTTCCGCCTATTGTTTGAAAGGGTCAAGCTGTGGTCAGCATCGGATAGTTTAGCAGGTTTATTCCCAATAAGTGGCAGATTAAGTGTAAGTAATAAGGCATTATGGTCGCTGTCATGCCGTGGACAGACAATAAAATCTCTGGCCAAAGGCCATAGCCTGGTTTCTAGGAAGATATAATCTAAGATAGAGGAGTAACCGACTCTGTTAAAAGTGTGGTTCCCAGGGGAGTCTGAACCAAAGCGACATTACAGGCTCGCAAAGAATACTTTAAGGTGAGCGCCTTGATTTGGAGTGCCAGTGGTGTCCAGGCCCTGATAGGGCGAATATTGGTCTCGGGGATAGCCCACAACTCATCCTCCTCTGTTACAGATGGACCCATTAGATCTTTCAGTGGTTCAAATTGGCAGTTTATATCGCCACCCAGCACTACAGAAGCATTATTCGGGAGGTTAGTTAACAGATTGTCGAGATGTTCTAGAGTTGCTGACTCCTGACCAATCTTAACCGGCCTTGAATATATGTTAATTAAGGCGATTGTTAGCTCAGATTTGAACGTCAGTACAAGGCACATTATGTCTGCGGAGATGTGCTGCACCAGGGTAGTCCTACATCCAAGATGACTCCCTACCCACGTGCAGAGCCCACCCAATGGTCTGCCTCGTCCCTTGGTTACAGCCGGTATGTGGAATGAGGCAAAACCCTTGCGGGTTGAATTCTCCACAGACCAGGTTTCCTGGAACAGGCAGATATCACACATATCTACAAACGCCCTCCAGTCAGGGCAGTCGAGCTTGTTTTTGATACCTGCCACATTCCAGAATATAATCTTAAAATCATTCGCTGCACTACTACTGACTATAGGATCCCACTGCGCTAGAGTCTTTGAATGGACTGCAGTGTCTGGCGTCGTTGCAGTACCTAAGGTTATTACTTGAAACTTGTCTGGTGTCTACCCTCCTATCTACGTTGCCAATTTTTTTCCTAATGTTTTCTAAGTTAGCACGTTTTTTCTTTAGTAAAATAACGATTTAGTGGTCTTTCCATCCAGGCCATTTTGTCCTTCGTTATTTCCTTCGAATAGACTAGAAATGCTGACCTGACCTACAGTTTGAATAATGGACATCCTCTCTGTTAGTATAAACTTGTGACAACCTTGTTGCAAGCTCAGAAGGAAGCTGTTGGAGCGGACATGCTAAGTTACAAATGTATTTTCCTATTTCCGAAGAGAAATGATATTGCACATTCTTAGAAAACAGTGAACACTGGACAATGGTATTACGTATGGTTCCTGATGATTTTGGGCTAGAGAACAATCACACCATGGTGGGACCACGGATTTTGACCAATGGAAATTATGCAAATTGCGCAAAAGATACTTTGTGGGCAGGAACTATGAACATTTGGAGGTATAATTGCTCCGTGGGAAAAGGACGTCTGCAGCTTTTTTCTGGCAAACCTTGGGCCTGACATGCTGTGAGTCTGAACTCTGATTTCCTCTGAATTGAACTCTCCCAATTCTGCTGCGCTTTACCGGCTGGTGAAGTCGAGCAGGCCAAGCCTTTTGAAGGAAGTGACCCGATTAGATTCACTCGGGTCACTCGCGACCACTTCTCAGCCTTCCTCACAAATGAAGAGTCGGTCAGACAGTAGAGAATACAAACCAAAGGTATTTATTAGAAGTACACTCGAGTGGAGTCCGGTCTGACCAGCCTCCTTAGATTGCTGCAGAGGGACTGACTTCAGTCAACATGGAGTTACATTAAGTACATCTCAAACCAATGAAAGCACCGCCCAGGATGGAAAATTCAAGGCTCACACAGCTAAAACAAAGAGGTACAGTAGGATAAGTTTCAACTAAGGCTGGGTACACGCTATCTATAAATGAAGGTCATCCTGCCCGTGCCCTCACCTGGGCTGGTGGGAGAAAGCCTCTATCTAGTGGGAAAGGTATGTACTAATGAAGACAATGTACTCAGCAAGACATCTTTAAACCTTGAAGAAAAAGAGGAAAAAAACGAATGGAGACATTTCTCAGCAAGCTAGGGTTAGTTTCAATCACGGTGCAAAATGGCGGCTCAACTTGAAATAGTGCAGCGAATGCTAACCTTACATAGAGCAATATGCAAGCAAAACGAGTGCATAACATTTACATTTCAACAGACCCTCCTTTTAGCAGAAGCTAACCATTTGAAGTTGAGAGAATATGGAGTGTAACATGGCATGTATATAACAAATGATCTTCAGAATTCAGAGCAATCCATGTATTCAGCATCAAGGGAAGATGAGTCCTCAAATATACCCTCGTCTATCTGCATAAAACTATCTATTTCTTTCTGAGTCATAATCACAGCATGGGTATCATGGATGAGCGTCTTCTGCTTTGGGGTGAGAAGGGTAACACAATAAGAGCAACAGGCCGGGAGACATTATATACAGATGCAAAATGTGGGGAAAATACCAGCGACCACAGCTAGGAAAGGAAGGATCTTCCAACCCCAGGACGTAAACAGACCCCAAAACCACCCAGACAGGGTCAAAATACCATTTTCCTGCTGAATGTCAGAGGAGAGTCTGTGTAATTTCTGTATGGCAGCATATACATTGGGGGCGTGGTCAGGAATGTATACACAGCAGCTACTACCAATGACGCAACAGGCCCCTCCCTGATCAGCAAGGATGACGTCTAACACCATCTGATTTTGTAAGGTAACGAGTCTCGTAGCCTAAAGCTTAGCAGTGATATTGGTCAGAATTCCTGCTGTTGTATTAATGACCCCCTCTACAACTCTCGTGAGCCGGCGAATGTTGAGACTATTAGACATGGGGCCCCAAAAAGGTACAATACCTTTCATGGCATCTTCAAACTGTTGCAAAGTGGTATCTGTCTGATCTATATCTTCTGTGTTAATAACCCTTCTAACTCGGGGCAAATGTACACTCCGACGCTGCAGCTGATGGTCTTTATGATAATTGGGCGGAGCAACATACACTGGGGAAAGAAGGGAAGAGAGGTAACATCTGCCTGACCCTAGGCAGCCAGACATAAGCCTGGGATCCACAAACGAAGTAGACATTAGGGGGCAAAACCAAAGCTGGACTATTAATCGTGCTAAGTTGGAATGTAAAAATACATTTGCTGTCCCCCACCTCTACCTCCCCCCTTCCCTGAACACAAAAAGCAGCTGTGGAGCTGACCACAGACACCGGTATTGGCTTATCCCTAGTCACATTACGGTCTTGGAAGGAGCGGAAGTACTCAGATGTATTAAATGTCTGAAAATCAGTTATTTCCATCTGAAGCCATGTGCTATTCTTCACCTCGTCATATTTGCGCATACAGGAGTTTGGGGACAAAGTACTAGAGATGTTTAGTCCTGCCTTACCTATGGGAACAAACCCATGATGGAAACGTATATAATCAGTCACAGTGTTAGAATCAGCAGGGGTCATAATCTGACGGGAGTGGTGATGGAAATGGTGGTGTACCATTACAAGCAATTTGAACCAGCTTCCTAGGTATGACAAAGGCATGGACAACAGATTATCGCTTTTGTGAGTAACTGAGGGGAGCAATCCACAGATCCAACAATTTGTTGTGTTAGACACATCATGAGCTTGGTGCACCATTTGTATAAAAACCTTATCAGTGTAAGTATTTCGGTGTTCCCCTTTGTGAGGAGTCAAAGTAACAAACATGTGTTCAGGGGAGACGGGTGTTGTACCAACCAAGGAATGCACAGGATACTTCTCGTCCAGAAAATAGGATATCCCCAATACAACTATTAGTGCAATGACAACTATTGATGCAAAAACTATTTTACTTTTCGTGCATCAACCCTGCTCGGTCGCGGAGGTGCAAACGGCTGTTCTTCCTCAGTAATGGGCCGACCAAACGGATACATTGCAGAGCAAGGGAAAAAGGAATGCAGTGGAACTGGTGACAAAGAAGAAGGGGGGCAAGTGTTCCCAGTGTCCGTCTGAGCCTCACTGGTAGACTCCTATTGTTCATCAACTTTGGTGCTCTTGAGCACCGGCGGTGGAGCTGTTCGATCCTAGCTCTTGAAGAAATCCCACGTCGCACAGGATAATGTACCCACCCTCCAGGGGGGCACGTTCGATCTATCCTGTCCAATGTCCGAACAATGCACCAATCTCAACTTTCCCTAAACTACTGTTGCCTGACTTGCGCAGTCCATCCCTGCTAATCTGACTTCTCCTTTAGTGCACTGTTCCTCTGTCGGGGGCGCAAATTGTACCTTGTTACTCCAGGCACAGAGGGGTCAGTAAAAAGGGGCTCAGACACAGAGGGGCCAGTGAAAAAGGGCTCTTGAATAGCCTTGATCTCTGGGGATACTGCTGCATTTAGTACCTCATTGTTATCGGCATCCGTTTGGGTCCAGGTGAGCTTAGCATCCGAAAAGGGGACACATCGTGGGACTTGCCCCCACTCCGAGTCCCCAATTCCTTCTGTGACCCATTGATCATAAGGCAAGGGTAGAGGCACTCTGCAGCAGTGTTGACTATAAATCCAGTTCTTTCGGCCGGTGACCTTCACTGCAGTGCCGGTAGCAAGGAGGACCTGGACTGGTCCCTTCCACCTTGGCTCCAAGCTCTTCTTCCTTTGAAAATTCCGGCTTAGAATAAAGTCACCAGGCCGAATATCATGTCCTGGCCCCTCGGGTACTGGCGGGAGAGACTCCTGGATCTGTTGGTGAATAGAACGCAGACTTTTAGTTAACTCATAACTAGATATTCCAGCTAGTATGAGGAAGCTGTCGGGCCACTAACAGAGGATATTCAATTTCAGAAAATCTACGAGGACGCGGGACGCCCTAGACATTTGCCGGGCACCCGAACACGACCTCGTAGTGTGACAGTCCTGTCCTAGAATGCGCTGTTGTTCTTGTGGACAAAAGGGCTAATGGTAAAGCATATGGCCATTGCAACCCTGTGCTCTCCTGAATCTTTGCCAATTTCAGTTTGAGAGTACCATTGTACTTCTCAACCAGACCTGCTGACTGGGGTGATTTGCAGCACGAAATTTTTGTCTGATATGCAGTCCCTCACAAACTAACTGAATTACTCTTGCATTAAAGTGGCTTCCGTTATCACTCCAAATCAAACGGGGCAAGCCGAAGCGAGGAAAGAACTCCTTCAGGAGTACTTTTGCAGTCGCTATGGCTGTGTTCTCTTTTGTGGGATAGGCCTCGACCCATTTACTGAATGTACAAACCACCACTAATACATATTTCACATTGTTGACTCGATCCATTTCTATGTAATCTATCTGGAGGACCTCAAAAGGGAAAGTGGGAGTTGCAAAATTACCCGGTGGTGTAGGGGTACCTTTTCCAGGATTGTGCATCATGCACACCATACAATATTTGACCAAATGGGCGGCAGACTTTAGGATATTATCATTTTGCCATACAGGGTCTAGCAACTTACAAATACCTTTAGCACTGATATGAGCTGGCCCATGGTGCCATGGTGACTACAGGAAGAACATATGCATCTGGTAGCATCCATCTCTGTTTCCCTGACTTATCAGTCCAACACCCCTCCTCATCCAAACGTGCTGTGCTTTCCTGCCATATTGCTAATTCCTCAATCGTTGCCTCGCTTTGTATCTCCTTGACACTTTCCAACGTATCCTCAAACATGGTGACCTCGGGCACCCACCGGGACCTGCTACAAACATTCTTTTCATCTTCGTCCAGGCTGTCTCCTTAGCTGTCTGGTCTGCAAAGGCATTCCCCTTACCCACATTGTCAGTAATTGACTTGTGGACGCTGCACTTTACTATCGCTAATTTCCTGGGGAGTGTCAAAGCAGACAAAAGCCTATGTATAAGGGGGCCATGCTGGATCTTCATCCCATGGGAAGTAAGAAACCCTCGCTCTGCCCAGAGCCGCCCAAAATGATGGGCGACTCCGAAGGCATACTGACTGTCAGTATAGATATTGACAGCCAGTCCCTCACTCAACTCGCAGGCTCGAATAAGGGCAACAAGCTCTGCAGCTTGGGCCGACTGATAGGTAACTCGTGACGTCTCAACTACCGTGGACAGTGTTGTGATTTCATATGCAGCTGTTGTAGTGCCATCCGGTAGCTTAATGCAAGAGCCATCGACATATAGTTCCCCTTGGGGGTCAGATATGGGAACATCAGTCACGTCTACCCGTCCTTTTGTCTCTTCCTCCGTTCGGAAGATACAATCATGTTTGTCAATTTCCTCACTCTCAGAAGGGAGGGGTAGTAACGTGGCTGGGTTCAGAGTGGCACATCTTTTAATCGTGACATGTGGTGCAAAGAGAGTTAGCTCATAACCGGTCAGGCGTGCACTGGTGAGGTGCTGTGTCTTGGTCTTATTCAAAAGACAAAGCATGGGGCACCATGACTGTGAGGTCAGTATCAAGTACGAGCCCAGCCGATTTTCTTATAGAGACGGCCACAGCCGTGACCGCTCTTAGACAGCTCGGGAGGGCTCTTGCGACAGGGTCAAGAAGGGCAGAAAATTAAGCACACTGCCGTTGCTTACCTCCAAAGGCCTGTGTTAAAACAGAAAGCGCACAACCAGCCGTCTCGTGTACGTACAGCACGAACGGCTTTGCATAGTCAGGCGTACCAAGCACAGGCACAGAGCAAAGCACAACTTTTAATTGCTCAAAAGACTGATGACATTCAGGCGTCCAAGGCAAGGGTTCTTGCACATCTTTAGTGGTTAGTGCGAGCAGGGGTTTTGTTAATAACGAATAGTTAGGGATCCACTGACGACAATAGGAAGTAATGCCAATAAAAGCGCGTACATCCCTTTGAGTTTTAGGGATAGGCATTTTAACAATGGCACTGATGCGCTCAGGGGTCAATCTCCTACCCTCCTTCGACAGTAGGTCACCCAAGTAGGTGACCTCCTGTCGACAATATTGAAATTTGGAAAGGGACACTTAGAGCCCGTTGTGTGCCAAATGCAACAACAATTTAACCATACTGTCTTTGCAACCCTTTTCAGTGTCAGAAGCAATGAGAAGGTCGTCTACATATTGGAGCAATACATTACCTGGAGGAAGCGTAAGGGAGTCCAATTGAGCTTTTAAAGCTTGACTATATATACTAGGGCTCTCAGTATAACCCTGAGGAGCTCGACAAAATCTAAAACTTCTGCCAGCTAGGTTAAAACCGAACAAATACCTGCTATCTGGATGGATCGTAATACTAAAGAATGCATTTTTTAGGTCAATGACATAGAAGAATTTAGCAGTAGAAGGAATCATCATCAAAAGGGCGGTAATGTCAGGGACCATCGGGAACTGTGGAACTTCTATTTTATTTATTTTGCGCAAGTCAATCACAAAACGATAAACATCTGGATGATCATCAGAGGAGCCCGAAGGTGCCTCTTAAGAATGGGAAGAATAGGGCTATTGCACACATTAGCAGTCGTCTCCTCAACAACTCCTGACTTAATCAAATCCTGTATAATTTGTAACAAGGCTCGCTCCCCTGCCTGCGGTATTTTGTACTGAGGAATTCGAGGCAAAATGGCATTGCTTTTAATTTTGATAGAAACTGGGGGTATCTGCAATAGTCCTACATCCGTGTCACCCGTTGCCCACAATGTGGGCGGCACATCCTTAAATTCAACAGGGAGGGGCGCATCTTTGGACAGACATTGCTTAGTACTGACCACATTCGGGCCAATCGTCATGTAAACACCCTTCGGGGAACAATAAATAGTAGCATGCAATTTTTTTAATCAATCTAAGCCCATCAGATTTTCTTCGCAATTAGTTGTCAACAAAAATGGCGAATCCACAGTAAAAGGACCTATAGTCAGTGTAAAAGGTTTGGAAATGGGGCTCACAACCGGTACACCAGAAAATCCTACCGAAACATTATTATGGCCAGACAGAGCTGCCCCGGGGACCAGTGAACGAGAAATAGAGCTATTCATTGACCTGTATCCACCAAAAATTCCTTAGCTGAGCCCTGCAAATCTGCAGTAACATAAGGACCGCGCTGATCTACAGGTATCTGAACTGGTCCCTCACCCTGTCCCTGGCTGTCCTAGCTGTGAGATATACCTGTCACCTCATGTAGGTCATTGTCATCATGATAATATTGGCCGCCCCTATTGTCATCGAAGTAGTTGCTATCCGGGCGATACTGTAACGTTGCATTATGCTGAGCTCTGTCCTGTCCACTAGCTCCACGACCCCGGCCATGAGAACCTCGTCCTCTAGGGGCCGCGACTTTCTGCAACAACACCGGACACTCGCTACGCCAATGTCCCTCCTCCTTACAATACGCACACTGATTGGGCCCTACAGGCATAATATTCCAGCAAGTATGAGGAAGCTGTCGGGCCATACCACCACGTCATCTACCATTCCCTCGAGAAGCCTGCTGCAACAACACCTTCGCCTTCAATTCTTTATGCTTTTTCTCCACTTTCTCCCTCTCCTCATTTTCCCTGTGCTCATAATACTGTGCCATACTCAAAATTACAGAAGGGGAGGAGGTAGTCCAAGTGCTCTCCGAGGCCTGCAACCGAGTCGCGATCTCAGGAAGCAGGTTCGTAACAAATCTATTAACAAACAATCAGACACCCCCTCCGCCGACAAATCCTGGCCGCTAAAATCCCAAAACACGCCTTCAAACCTAGTGAAAAAATCAGACACACTTTCATCCTTCTTCTGACGACATGCCATTAACTTGTCCCAATCTAACCTTCTCGGTGGAATGAGAGAAAGCATATATGTAATCATTCGGCCAGGCAAAGCTAGTATCTCGGCCTTAGGCTTCTCACCAGGCTTCCTCTCCTAGTCCCATGCTTTAATCTGATCCCAGGTACCACCCAATTCCACAACATGGTCCTGTGTGTGCACCTGTCTCCAAATATCAACGGGCACCAGTAAACCAAAGAACATCTCAATATCCGCAAGTGTCATCACTGTTGATGAAGCTGCCTCAGTCAATTCCTTATAATATGCAGTGGGGTTTTTCCAAGGGTCAGGCAACTGAGTCTTAAGGGATAAAACTTCACTCCTTTTCCATGGAGTGTAGACTCACTGTTCTTGGAATCGGGCCTCTACCCATGGTTTAGTAACAATGTTATGCGGATCCCATAGCTCTGGTATTTCAGGGTGATATATGGGGTGGACTTCCCTCATCGGAAACTGGGATACTGTCGTTGGGTTCTTCTCAAGCAACCTACCCCGATCTGCGGCCAATGTTGCGACATTACCAAAAACTTTACCGGGTGCCATATCAGCAGCATATACATGATCCCTAATATCATAAATGATCTGGGGTGCTACACCATTAAAACACTGTTCCCACAATCCAATCAAAGTAGCCGACATGTGCTTAAGGGCATGCTGCCGCACAAAAGTCTCATAATCTTTCATCACTCTCCACACATCTTCAACACTGTGAATGGGGTTACGAGCCCACTGGGCAGCCTGATCGGCTACTATCTTTTCTCTTCGTCTCCCACATCTGATCATATCAATATCCGCCCCAGTCGTTCCCTAGCAGTTGCCCAGTCTCCGTCCCCTAGCCCACGTACCGGCGTTCGGCTGCTCAGTGATGTCGGGGAATGTAGGAACAGGGAAGGAGTAGCGACCGGCTGCGATGTAGGTGTAAGAGCTGGAGAGAGAGATGCCGAAACAATAGGCGCAGCAGGTAGACTGGCAGTCATCGTAGTTGCGGAAGGCGAAGTCAAAGAAAGGGCAGGAGGTGCTGAGGCTGAAGTAGCTTGATCAATAGCAGAAGAAATGGAAACAGCAGAGACAGAGGAAACAGATGACTGAGGCTGGGACATGGCAGGGTATATTCCCTGTGGGGCGTATGGGGGTGGAGGTCAAGTATCTAACAATTCCTCCACAAATGTATCATTTTCTTCTCTGGCAACATAAGACTTCACATTGTAATCGAAATTTCCTATCAGCACACTATTCCTTTTTCTAGTTCCTCTCTATCATGCGCTACAGCTTTTTGAGTCAATGTCTGCATTCTCCCCTTCTGGGCCTCTTTCTCTGCTTTCATTCATCTCTGTTTAGCCTCCTTTGGCCATGTTCTGAGGGAATCAAACATCGACTGCCTACTGCTTTTCGCAAACAATTTTTCCTGCAGGAAATTAATTTTCTGTTCATCAAAAGTGCCCGTCAACGGCCACTGCAACTCGGCATTGTCCCTCGTATATTTGTGCCATAATGTACTAAACATAATAGGGCCTAGGCCATGTTTTACGTACATGTTAAAATTCGGAGTACCTTCTGGAGGCGCCGGCTGACTTTCCTCCAATCGAGCATCAGTAGAACAACAACGACAGCCCAAACAAAACAACTTACTCAAACAAGGCATTTTTAAAGAAAACAAGTTCACTACTTATGCCTAACAGATATTTGCAAATATCTTTACCAAAGTCGGTCCTCAGACCTCATCAGATACAAATCAAAGTGGAATCATGTTCATAAAGAACTCAAACAAATTCAAGCGCTTGTCCAAAGACGGTCCTCAAACCGCGTCAAATACAAATCAAAATGGCGCCATATCCACAAAGAACCAAAACAAACTCACCTGGTGCACATAGGTCAAACGAGTTTATTCTCCACTGCCGACTCTTCGGACCAAACGGTCAGATCCAAGGGTTTCGTCATTCAGGACCCCAGTCAGGATGATCACTGGACGAGGCACTGCCCGGTCAGACAGACGGGGCAGCTGCGATTACAAGACTCTCTCGTGCAGGGATCCCCTGTCCGCCAGTCCGACCCGACGTGGCCCGACCTCCTCACCGAGGATGGGTCACCCGATGGAGTCCCTGTTCGGGCGCCAATGACACTAGTGTCAAACATAATAATGAGGTCTGCAGTTTTGCTGAAATACGATTATGAAAATGCTTGAAGAATGATTTCTGCTTATGTTTCTTTTCTTGACAAATAGAGCTGAAAGAAAGTGCTTGCTTGTATATTAATGAAATGTGATCCAGATTATGCTTATAAGTATAATGAAATAGTGTTCTTATACTATTCCTTATTGCGCTTTTATTTCTCTAATGTTTTCTAAGTTAGCACGTTTTTTCTTTAGTAAAATAACGATTTAGTGGTTTTTCCATCCAGGCCATTTTGTCCTTCATTATTTCTTTCGAATAGACTAGAAATGCTGACCTGACCTACAGTTTGAATAATGGACATCCTCTCTGTTAGTATAAAATTGTGACAACATTGTGGCAAGCTCGGAAGGAAGTGTGTTGGAGCGGACATGCTAAGTTACAAATGTATTTTCCTATTTCTGAAGAGAAATGATATTGCACATTCTTAGAAAACAGTGAACTCTGGACAATGGTATTACGTATGGTTCCTGATTATTTTGGGCTAGAGAACGATCACACCATGGTTGGACCACGGATTTTGACCAATGGAAATTATGCAAATTGCGCAAAAGATACTTTGTGGGCAGGAACTGTGAACATTTGGAGGTATAATTGCCCCGTGGGAAAAGGACGTCTGCTGCTTTTTTCTTGCAAACCTTGGGCCTGACTTGCTGTCAGTCTGAACTCTGATTTCCTCTGAACTCTCCTGATTCTCCTGCGCTTTACCGGCTGGTGAAGTCGAGCAGGCCAAGCCTTTTGAAGGAAGTGACCCGATTAAGGTCACGCGGGTCACTCGCGGCCACCTCTCAGCCTTCCTCACAAATGAAGAGTCAGTCAGACAGTAGAGAATACACACCAAAGGTATTTATTAGAAGTACACTCGAGTGGAGTCCGGTCTGACCAGCCTCCTTAGATTGCTGCAGAGGGACTGACTTCAGCCAACATAGAGTTACATTGAGTACATCTCAAACCAATGAAAGCACCGCCCAGGATGGAAAATTCCAGGCTCACACAGCTAAAACAAAGAGGTACAGTAGGATAAGTTTCAACTCTAAGGCTGGGTACACGCTATCTATAAATGAAGGTCATCCTGTCCGTGCCCGAAGCTGGGCTGGTGGGAGAAGGCCTCTATCTAGTGGGAAAGGTATGTGCTAACGAAGACAATGTACTCAGCAAGTCAGCGTTAAAACTTGAAGAAAAAGAGGAAAATACAAATGGAGACATTTCTCAGCAAGCTAGGGTTAGTTTCAATCACGGTGCAAAATGGCGGCTCAATTTAAAATGGTGCAGCAAATGCTAACCTTACATAGAGCAATATGCAAGCAAAACGAGTGCATAACATTTGCATTTCAACACTTTCGGCTGAAAGGTTCATGACTCCGGCTATTGCACGCTGTGCCTTAGCCTCCTACTGGGTCCATCTCTTGTCCTGGTCCTGATAAATCTACAACTGAATCTTTGGTTTGTATGATTCTCATATCACATATTGTTCTTTCTGCAATGTGTTTGTTCTCTTTCTCTCTCTCCCTCTCACCAGGTATTATTGATGAAGTATTTGCTCAAGACTGTGATGTTTTGTGATTTTACCTGTATTGCTAATGAATAACCATTATTAAATGATTCTAATGTATTTTTGTGCTCTGACCATTCATCTTGAAGTTTCGATAAAAGTATCTTGATAACTTTTCTATGTGTTTGTCCTCGTTTATTATTGACTTTCATTGACATTTGTATGAATATGGTTTGTTAGACAGGCACTTATTTATTACAGCTCCTCATGAAGAAGTGACTTTCCATCTCTAATTATCTAAGTCCCTAATAGCTCATACAAAGATCTAACGGAAGAACTATGGTTTGTGATTGTTTGTAGGGTTTCTATGGGCCAAACTCTGTATTGTTGTGATGTGTGTTGCTAAGGATTGAGATTATGGTGTGGTGGGAAACTCATGTCTGAGTCCACAATTTTACACCGCTTCCGCTGTGTAGTGCGGGTTGTCTAGGTCCCCCTAAATCTTGGTCCTGGGCAATCATTGTCCCAATTTTTAAAAAGGGAGATACAAGTGACCCCCATTGTTACTGGCTAATATCTTTGGCCAAGGTACTGGGCAGAGTGTTGTTGGACCACCTTGAAATCTGGGCTAATGAGAAGGCATCCTAACAACGGCACTGCATGGTTTAAGATAGGTTTTAGGGACAGTTGACCAGTGCCTAAACCTCCACTTAATTATGAGTATATATGTCACTGGAAAAAAAGGATGTCTTTACCTGCCACTTATTGTACTCAGTGCAGCATTTGACAATGTAATAAGGCCAAAGCTGTGGAACCTGTTAATAAACAAGGGTGCTAATCCAAAAATTGTCCACTTACTCGCCCAGCTACACACGGACTTTGAGGGTAGTATCAGATTTGGGCCAGGTGGAGAATATACCCCCTACATAAAGACCAGAAAAGGGGTAAGGCAGGGGTGTGTGCTGGCACTGTTCCTTTTTAAGTCTTTATATTAATGACCTTGATGAACACCTGATAAATGCCTCAGCTGACCCGTCCAATGTAGAGAATCATCCGCTGCCTGCATGCGGACAATTGTGTCTTGATGGCCAGAACTTGCAGAAACTCTTGGATACCTTTGGGACTTTTATGTCCGATCAAGGCCTAGCAACAAATAAAATTAAATCTTTTGCTATGGTTTGTGGTTGCCCTCTGAGTAGGCTCACACCTTTTCATATTAACTTAACGGCCACACACTTACTTGTGTCCCTATGTTCACTTATTTAGTGCTCCAGTTTGACAATAAAATCACCTGGAAGCATTTGAGGAACATTAGAATTAACCACTTTGAACAAGCCATTGCTTCCTTGTTCAAGTTTGCTGCCAAGCTAGGGGCTATGCCCTTGGATACTGCACTCACAGTATATAAAATCAGAGCGGTCCTGGTTGCTTCTTACGGAGCAGGGGTATGGGAACACATATTTTTTTTTTTTTTATAATTCTTTTTATTAAACATACATCGGTTCCAATAAACATTGCAGAGGGTTAGCCAAATCATACATTACAGTCGGTACAGGAGGAAATACGTCGGATTTCTACATGATAGAGGAATGTTACAGGGTGTGGGGGTCATTTTGTTCGTGACAATCAGGAGGCACACAGATCTCTCCCCGGTAGGTATTCCAGGGGCTCCATATCCGGGACCATTTTTTGGGGCACCCTCTTGCCAGGTAGACTGTTTTCTCCCGAAACATGCACCAGTCAAGGTTCTTCTCCCATGCTGCCAGTGTGGGTGATAGTGTGGCCCCCCATAGTTGAGCAATGTTGCGTTTTGCCAACATGAACCCCAGTGTAGCCCACCGAGTCTGATTTGTGTTGAGATCCGTAGGTTCCCACAAATTGAGGAGGCATTGTCTTGCCTCTGGGCGGAGGTGAACCTGTAGTACCGCATTAATAGTGTCATGGATCTTGAGCCAGAAGGATATGATATGTTCGCACTCCCAAATTATGTGTATGAATGTCCCCACGTGACCACATCGCCGCCTACAGTTCCCACTATCTGACCATCCCATGTGTACCAAACGGGGTCCTGTCATATAAATTCTGTGGAGGATTTTAAGCTGGACCAGCCTCAAACGTGCCGGGATAGCGACCTCTCTGGGGAAGACACCGCCATCTGCCAGTCCTCATCATCCACCTCCACCCCATCCTGCGTCCATTTCTCACGGAGTGATTGAAGGGGACTCTCCATGTTGTTAATTAACTTTTTGTAAATCAGGGAGATGCTTTTCTCGGGAAGGTGGCCGTCTAATATTCTGTCCTCCAGCGGAGAGGCCTCTGGAGGGAAAGTCCCCTTAGGCAGCGAAGATTGCAGTGAGTGCAGGACCTGCAGGTAGCGGAAATACTCGGTGGCTGCCAGATCGTAGTCCGCCTGGAGCGTGTCAAAGGATTTGACCCCTCCAGCCTCCCAAAGGTCCCTAATGTGTGAGATACCGATAAGGTCCCATCTATCAAAACCCTTCGATTTCCATAAGTCGCCCAATCTTTCTGAGTCCCAGAGTGGAGTGGCTAATGTCAGCGTGTTTTTCCATCCCAGTGAGGCGATAACATCAAGCCAAATCTGGACAGAATGTTTGGTGGGGCCAGTCAAGGTGTATCGTCTGGGCCGTGCGTATAGCGCCCTGTTATAATTACCACCTGGGAGGAGCCATTTATCCATGGCGTATCCGGGATCGTCTGCACGGCCATACATGCCGTGGTTGATGGCTGCTAGGTGAGCCGCCCAGTAGTATTTCTTGATATCTGGGAGGCTAATACCGCCGTCATACCAATTCAGTGTTAGTTTGGTCAGGGCGATTCGAGGTTTTCCATCCCACAACAGGTCTCTCTGTAGGCCCTCAATTTCCTTAAAATATTTGGCGGGAACAGGATCCAGGGTGTTTTGCAAGGTGTACAGGAATCTAGGCAGGGACATCATTTTGAATAGGGCGGCTCTGCCCAGAAGGGAGAGGGGTAGCGACCTCCAGCTGGCAATATCGCTTTTAAGCTTACGAAGGGGGAGAAGGTTTTGAGTATACCGGATTGCGGGATCTAGCGAAATGAAAATCCCCAGATATTTGAAGCCTGCCGTGTTGATTTGTATGGGGCAGTTCTTGGGAGGGATGGGTGGATCGCCCCACAGAGGAAACAAAAGCGACTTACTCCAGTTGATAGAGAATCCAGAGTAGCGACCGAATACCGCCAGGATATCTAAGACCACTATAAGGGATTTCCTAGGAGAGGCCAGGTAAAGCAACAGGTCGTCTGCGTAGAGGGAGATTCGGTCCTCCCAGCCGGGAGACCATTCTAATCCCCGTATCCTGGGATCTCTACGGATCCAGGCTGCCAAAGGCTCCAGGGCCAGGGCGAAGAGAGAGGCGAAAGCGGGCAGCCCTGACGGGTTCCCCGACTCAGATGGAAGGTAGCTGATAACTTATTGTTGACCACCACTTGGGCTAGGGGTTCGTTATACAGAAGTCGTACCCAGTTTATGTAGTTAGGGCCGAAACCCATTTTGGCCAATACTGCCCAAAGGTAAGGCCATTCAATAGTGTCGAATGCCATGGTTGCGTCCAGGGACGCGATCATTGCTGGCTCTCGGAGAGTATGTGCTCTAGCTACTACCCCATGGACTCGACGTAGATTCAGGGCCGTGTTCCTGTGCGGCATGAAGCCGGATTGATCTGGGTGTACTAAGGCACTAATGACCATGACCAAGCGATTGGCCAGGAGCTTGGCGAGGATTTTTGGTTCGGCGTTTAGGAGGGAAATTGGCCGATAGGAACTGCAGTCTGTTCTGGGTTTCCCGTCTTTATGGATGGTAACTATGGTGGCTATCCTCTGTTCCCTGGGCAGCATTCCCGTCTCCAGTGATTCCTCAAACATAGATTTTAAGTAGGGGGAGAGTTTATCGGGTCGCAGCTTATAGAGCTCGATGGGGAGTCCATTGGGGCCGAGTGCCTTCCCCGATTTTAACAAACGGATCGATTGCGCTATCTCGTCTGGGGTCAAGTCGCTGTCCAGGAAGTCCCGATTTTCTAAGGAGAGGCGGGGAGTTTGATGTCATGTAACAATTCCTGAGAGTCCTCCTCCGTATAGGGGGCCACTGTCGTATAGACCGTTTGGTAATGGCTGGCAAAGCTATCGACTATCTCTTGCGGATTCGCGACGGGTATGTCCCCTTTTACTCTAATCTCTGGCACCAGCCTACTCGCCCACTCCCGTTTATCCAGCCATGCTACAAGCCTCCCTGCTTTGTCGCCCAGGTCGTAGAGTCTACCCAGCCGCTCCCTCCCCAGGTTTTTGGCTTTGTCTGTGACTAAGGCCTTATAGCTGTGCTGCTTCAGGCTCAGGAGGTGAAGCTTCTCTGGTGTCACCCCAGACTCCAGGTCACTCTCCAATCTATCGATTTCAGCCTCGATGTCCAAAACTTCTTTCTGCTTTTCTTTCTTTGCACCCGAGATCAGCGATAGCGCCTGTCCCCGGATTACAGTCTTAAATGCTTCCCATAGGGACTTGGATGAGGACACCGTCCCCTCGTTATCTAAGAAATAATTATCCATGGCTTCAATAAGGGCTGCGCGGATTTTGGGGTTGTGGAGGTACCAGGGATTGATTGGGGCTAGTCTTCCTACTTTGTTCTGATGGAGGACCATGCGGAGCCATATCGGTGAGTGATCGGAGATGCCTCTCGCGAGATGTTTGATTTCTTGTATGAGGGATGCTTGTGCGGCTGGCAGTAAACAGTAGTCTAGGCGGGAAAGGGTATGGTGTGCCCCAGAGTGATAGGTGTGCTGTATCTGGTCCGGATGGTAAGTTCTCCAACCATCAACTAGCCCCATAGTTTCTAGGAAGTCAGGTAGCCAGCGGGAAGCGGACCCCACCTCACGCGGGGGATGGCGGTCCAGGGTGCCCGAGACCACCGCATTGAAGTCCCCTCCGAGGACCACAAGGCCGTCTGGAATGGAGAGGAGGACCCTACCCAGGTCCGCAAAGGTGGTGCCCTGTAGGCCTGGTGGAACATAGATGGACATGAGAGAGATAAGACGGCCCTCCCAAGTTCCCGTAATACCAATGTATCTGCCCCGGTCGTCCGCAAATGTGGAACTTATAGCTAGGGGGAGTGTGTTTTTCATCATAATGCCCACCCCTCTGGAGCCAGAAGTGAACCCCGCGTGTGCTACCATTTTGTATCCTCCCCTATGCATTGCTTTACACAGATTACCAACTAGGTGCGTCTCCTGGAGAAGGACAACATCTGGAGATCGCTGTTTCAGGTACTGGAGAACTATACTCCGCTTAATCTTGTCCCCAAGCCCGTTGACATTCCAACTTAATACCTTAATTGTCCCGTCCCCCATCACATCTGTCGTACAACTTGATAGACTCTGAAATGCCAGGAGGAACAAAGTCGACACCCCCTCTGTTGAAGAAACCATAATTAACACCGATGCAAAATTTCCAACAAATTATAAACAAAAATTCCCCCACCCAACAACCCCCCTCCCTGCTGCCCTGCACTCTGGGCGTAGAACTGCCCATTTCAAACTTGCAGAGTGCCTGTCGCCCTAGCAAAAAACTAAAGGTAGAAAAAAAAATAGGGGTGTGGCTGTCCGTATCTCTGTCCCCTGTAAAAATAAAGTCTGTAACCCCAAGGAAAAGACACACCTCAAGGGTTGGAGTTTAAACAGTCACGAAGAAGTCCCCTCAGGTCAACTGCACAGCCGCCCAGTGTTCAACCTAGATTGGTTAAGGGCCAAAATGTCCCAGTGACATCCACTCTCCACCACCATGTCTCATCCTGTAGGGGACAGCGAAGTCTCCTCTCTGGGATGGCTATCCGGTGGGCCCGGGATCTTCCTGCTTTCAATCCAGTCCGCGGCCTCTTCAGGGTGCTCGAAAAACCACGTCCGCCCTCCGCCTCGACCCGCAAACGTGCCGGAAACAACATGGAGTACCTCAGGCCCCGCTCTCGGAGCTCCCTCTTCACCACAAGGAAGGTGCGCCTCATCTTTTGCACCCTCTGAGTGAAGTCTGGAAAGAAGGTGATGTCTGCGTTTTCATAGTGGAGTGGAGCTCCTGTCCTAGCATTTTGGAGAATTACATCCCTGTCCCGGAAGTTCAACACTCTCGCCAGCATAGGGCGCAAAGGAGCCCCGGGTTTCGGACGCCCCCCCGGTACCCTGTGAGCCCTCTCAATAACAAAAAATCGGCTGAGGCCCTTGGGTTGGAGGTGTTTTAGGATAAGGTCTTCCACGAAGAGGTCCGGAGATTGCCCCTCCGCCCGTTCCGGAACTCCCAGAATGCGTAGGTTGTTGCGGCGTAGGCGCCCTTCATAATCATCCAGTTTCATTTCCGTGAATTTACGGAAATTCTGTAGGTCCAAGACCTCCCCCTGAAGCTGTGTGACGTCTCCCGTCAGGCTGGTCATAGCGATTTCCACCTGTTTGACCTTTTCCTTAAATGTGGCTAGGTCTGCTCTTATGAGGTTCACGTCAATTGCGATAGTGTCCATTTTATGTTCAAGAGAGGTCTTGACGCTTGTGATGGCCTCCATGACGTCTTTGAGGGAGAGTTCTCGCTCCTCTTCTTCTGGGTCCCCCAGGGGTGTACCTCTGGATTGACGGCCCTGCAGCATGTCTTTGGGCATCGTGTATCGATCGAGTTTATTGGTCTGTGTTGGCTTAGACCCTCTCGTTCCTGGGGGCTTACTTTTCTCCATTGTGTCCGCTCCTCGCCGCACAAAGGGCTTGTGGTGGATTTAAACGAGGCGTCTATGGCCCCGGTAGTCAGGGGGGGTGCTGACTGGTAATGTGTCCGGCCAGTGGTCTAATGGTGTAGGCGGGGAGGGGCCCACGCCTGTAGGATCTCGGTATGTGGTCCACGCGCACCCAGATCACTTTATGGTCGGCGCGCTGATCCAGGAGGTATCATATGGGGGAGCCCAGCACCCGCTTCACCCCGCCAGCTATTGCAAAGGCCCACTGGTGATAGGCGCAGGGCCGGCCGGCACAAACACTCTCCCCGTCTCTTCGACTGGGCGGCTGGGCTGTGGCTATGAGCCCCCGGTGCCACCTCACAGTATGCCAGTGAGGGGGGGGAACAGGACCCGCAGCTGATTACGGCCACTTCAGCGATGATTTCACTCGGGGACACCGCCCCAAGACACTCGGGCCCCCCGCCTCACCTCCAGGTCACGCCGCAGTGCTCCGATCCTGCCTCGCGGAGCAATGGCGTCTCAGGCCTCCGAGTCGATCCTCGGGATGGTGAGGGCTGCTGCAGGTGCTTCTTGCCTGGACCGCTTGACGCCCACTCCGCCGATGCCGCCGCTGAGAGCGGGTGAATCCCAGGGCCCCTCGCCAGGCTCGTGGCTATGGCCGGGAAAGGCGGCTCCGCCCCCTCACCGCCGCGGTCTCACCGGCACTGTGCTCCCCGGTCTCAGCGCTGCGGATAGGCCCCACTCCGTTTGCTCCGGTTTCTCGGGGCACAAACGTTTGCTGGTTTCGGGGTCCGAGGGAATCCCCTCCGGTATACCTCCGGTGTCTTTTCTCCTCCTCGGGGGGAGCGGATCAGTGTGGCGGATAGGCGTGTGGGGACAGGGTTTACGGAGCTACAGCGTTAGGCGGCCATTACGCTTCGGTGCTTAGCCACGCCCCCATATTTATTTATTTTGATAGTTTTTTATAGCACAGACTTGACCCTTGCAGGTATCAGACTGCTTTACAAAATTTGCATCGAGCAGCACTGTGACAAACAAAAAAAGTCATATATAAAGAAGAAAAATTCAGGGTATAGGTAGAACCCAGAGAGGGAGGGTACAATTTACAATGGATAAGCACATGGGGGATACCTCAATAAAAGACAAAGAATCATAGTCAATACATCTGTAGAGGCAGGCAGTGTCAAGAAACAGGGTGTGGAGTCAGGACTTCGAAGTTTACAACTCTGAGGTCTCCGGTGAGAGTAGTCATGGATGTGATTGAGGGAAGAAATGTATCTGAGAATCTAGGGATGACATTTGTTCACAAGGAGTGAAAATAGTTGATAGATTCATTCTGACTTCAGGGGGCAAGGTGTTCCATATTCTTGGGTCATCCCAGAAAAAGATCAGTTGTAAGTTTTTTTCTTGTAGAATCTTTGTGGTTTCAGAAGAAATGGGTTGAAGCTTCTTGAAGATCTGGAGCCGCCGGAAAGTTTAAGCTTCTGAGCAGGATACTTAGGGGACTTGAAGTGGAGGGTTTTATGTGTCCTGCAGGCAATTTCTAGCTGGATTCTAGCTTCGTTTGGGAGCCAGTTGAGGGATTTCAGATCAGGGGTGATGTGATTGACTTTTTGGAGCTGGTGATGAGCTTTGCAGCAGCGTTGAGTGAAGCCCTTAGAGAAGCCAGTTTGGATCTGGGCAACCCCGAGAGGGTTGCACTTCCATAGTCTGACCTGGGAATTACTAGATATTGCATTGCATACTTGAAATCGTGGGGGGGCGGGGGTGAGGAAGAATTTTAGTTTTCTCAGAATGTTCAATTGGTGATTTGCCCCTTTTGTGGCATCACTGACGTGCTTCTCGCTTAGTCAGGGACCTGTGGAATGTAGTTGAGGGCTGTTAGTTGTGTATCGTCAGTGTACTTGTAGTAGTGGATATTGGAAGAGCTCAGAATTCCTGTTAGAGGCTCCATGAATAGGTTGAAGAGACTGGCCGAAAGGGAGTAGCCCTGGGGGACGCCTAAGGTGACTAGAGTGGTGTGCGATAGTGAATGATTAATCTTTACTCTTTGAGTCCTGTTTTGTAGATAGGAGGTGAATCAGTTAAGAACTATTCCTGTTATTCCCATGCAGTGTTCCAAGAGGTCTAGTAGGTTGTCATACTTAACTGTATTGAATGCCGATGATAAGTCAAGGATGATTAAGAGACCAGACTGGTTCTAATCCAGCATTTTTAGTGCATCGTCCACTATGTGTGTAATAGCCGATTCAGTCCTGTGCCCAGGGCGAAACCCAGATTGAAATTGGTCTAGTAGTTGGAATTGTTCAATGTGGTTACAAAGTTGGATGTGAACAAATTTTTCAAGGAGCTTCGCCAGGGTAGGAATATTGGAGATGGGTCGGAAGTTGTTTAAGTCAGTATGATCTGCTTTTGATTTTTTTTTAGGATAGGGGAAACCTTACCAGATTTTAGGCAATCCAGGATAGTGCCTTGACGGAGGGAGGCATTAGCAATCTCAGGTCAGAGTGGGAAAATGGAGGGCAAGATCTGCTTGAAGAAATTGGGAGGTAGAGTGTCATTGAAGTGGTTTGAGGGTTTCAGCGATGTTAGAATCTTGTGGATGGCACTTTCATCAAAGGTTTTGAAAGAGTTCCATGATGTGTTGTTTTTGGGGAAGGGCCCAATGGGACATGAGGGAATAGTAGTCCGGGAGGCGGAAAAGATGGGTTGAGGGCCATGCTCCAAGGCCGTCTGCAGGTCTTTTCTCATGGTTTCTGTCTTCTGAAGAAATAAAGAGGCGAATTCCTCACAGTTTGGTAGTGGACTAGAACCAGCGGGGGACGGATTGGGTGTGCAGTTTGATAGTACTTTTATAAGCTCAAAATGTTTTTGGGACAGTTACTGGCTTGATCCAACTCGTTTCGGAAGAAACTCTTTCGAATTTCTGATGCTTTGTAACATCTGTTCCTCAATGATCTCAGGTGCTTGAGGGGATCAAAGGACAGAACTGATCTCCACTGACGTTCAACAAGTCTCAAATTGCACCTTTGTGTGTTGAGACTACCATTAAACCTGGGTTTGGAGTCTTTTGCAGACACTCTTTTTAGCTGTAGTGGAGCGGTCGAGTCAAGGACAGTCTTCATGGAGCGATTGTAGTGATTTGTTAGATCATGGACATATGCCATCTCACCAGGAGGAGGCAGGGTGTTGTGGCAAAGAGTGGTCACTACATTTTGGTTGATGTGGTGTATGCTCCTTTTCCAGAGTCTAGGTTTTGTTGGTTGAGCTGAGTTGGTTGTCTCAGCTTGCATGATGAGTAAAGTGATGCGGTGGTGGTCTGTCCAATCACAGGGAAGGATAAACTCCAATTGAGTTGGGTTTCGCAAACTGGTGTGGGCCTGTCACAAAATTGGGTTAGGGTAAGGTCAGCAAGGAAGGTTTTGAAGCTGTTGACTGCAGGATCATTTAGATCATTCCAGTGGAGGTTGAAATCTCTGAGGAAGATTTGAGTACACTGTTGTCCAGTGTTAGTTACAATGGTTTCCATGCTCTGATCAATATAAGCCTGATTTTCTACTAGAGGGTGGTAGATCGTGTGTAGTTTGCAAAGAAGTCTGTTGTTGCAAGAGATATCAAGGCATAGATATTTGCAGGAGGATAGAGCGGGGGTTGCGCTTGTTTAACTGATAGGTTGCAGGTTGAGGCTGAGAATGCAAGCGATTCCACCGCCTGGTGTACTGGGTCTATTCAATCTCGAAATGCCATGGTTAGGAGGGACTAGAATGTCAAGGATGGGAGCAGAGGAATAATTCAGCCAGGTTTCGGTCAGAATAAGAAGGTCAAGATCATGTGTAAGGATCAGGTCAGCAATATTGTCAGCATGTCTTGATGCAGATCTTCAGTTTATTAACATGCATTTCAAATGGGGATTGAGGTGTGTTGGGGAGGACTGTGTGAGAATAAGTCATCTGAGGTTGTGCTTGTTGACCGCTCTGGAGTTGAGTCTAGGAGCTCTATGTTGGTTCGCTGAGATGGCATGGATTTTTCCCTGAATGTTATTGTTGTCAGAGTGAGGAGAGTTATATGATAAGAGGAGGGTCTGGATGTCATAGTCAGAAAGAGGGACTTTCAGTCTTCCTGGTCATGTAGGCGCACTGGGATAGGGTCTAGTTCTCCATCTCAGTTGAATGGGTGACGTGGCCGGGATGGAGGGAAGGTGTGTTGGAGATGAGGTGGGGTGGTTGTAGGGTTGGTCCTGAATAATAGTATTCAACCTATGGTGTCTATCAGGATGCTGGAAGTCGTTCCTCTCTGTAATGAAGTGAGTGAGTCTATGTAAGTCTGATTTGAGATCATGCAAGTTTTTTGTAATCTCGTCCAGCCTGGATTCTAGAATAGTGTGAGGGTGGGCTGTCAGGTCTATGGCCGATGGACAAGGGGGAGATGTCAGTGGGGATAGAGTGCTGAAATAAAGGGTGAGAAGGAATAGGGGAGCGAGGAGGGGTAGGGGTTGATCAATGTTAGGAGGGGGGGATCGCAGAAGATGGGGGAGAGGGAGTGCCAATGGTAAATCATTGGGTGCTAATGGGGGATTAGCAAACTGGGGAGACTGTGGGTGAGGCAGGAGGGGGGTCAAGGGTATAGTCTGGGTAGTTTGGCTGTGTAACTCTGAAGTAAAGGATCTGGGTGAGGGTTGATACTGCGAACTTGAGTGATGAGTAGTGGAATCTGACCCAAAGGGTGATCGAGGAGAGTTAGTGTTATCTATACCGTTAGGAAGGTCTGGGACAGTTGAGAGATCGGAATTTGATGCAGTGTTCATGATGAGAGGGAAGAATTCTTCAAATAATTTAAGGTGGTGGTCTGAGGACTGGATGAGGATAATACCATTGTTGTAGATGGTTATGGTGCCTGCTGTTCTGCAGGCCGATGAAGGGGCCACAGAAAGTTTGATACCGTGAGGTGTTTTCCTGGTTGAAGGGATCGAGATTAGTGAGAGCAAGGCTTTCTTTCATTGTGCTCGCCTATTTGAATAAAAAATAAGGTCACTTATTATAGTTCCTTTGTTCGTGCAAAAGTAGGGATCGGAAACTAGGGTTTCTGGATGAGATTTGAGGAGTCTGTGTTTTAAGGACTTGAATGCTTTTTTGATAGATTAGGGGGGCAGTTCATTTTATAAGCAAAACGACAAGATGGCTCCCGGTTGTTGTTGGTTGTTCTTAGAGGTTCCATGACAGAAGCAAGCTGTACAAGTGGTGGCGGAGGGGGTGGGGGAGGTGGGTGATGGCAATGGGGATGCAGGATTAGGGCTAGAGCGTGTATCTACGGGGGCATCAGTTAAAGTCAAAGGTCGGACATAGTAGTTGAGTAAGAAATTCTTTATAGTTCAAGCAGATATTTGCAAAGATAGCACATAATAGATTAATAGATGCTTCAATACCGTCCATGCATCAAGGTGGTCCTAATGAGAGACTATTTCATTTACACCAACCTCTCAGGGCAATGGAAAATAAAAGTTCTCAAGGTAGGTATAATGGGGTGAGGTGGACATCATTCAAGCCTGTAATAATTATGAGATGGAGGACCATGCCTAGTAAGGTGGGTGGAAGATGTTGCAGTTGTAAGGGTGGAACATGTTGGAGTTGTAAGGGGCTCAAACTCTAGACCATTGCAAGATGGCCACTACAATAGGTGCTAGGAGGGACCAGACTTAAATGAAGAGTCCTACTTTCCTTTCCATAGAGACTTGTCTCCTGTCCTATCTCAGTTACCGTGGAAAGGAGAGAGGAGCGCCATCTTGTGGGTGAGCCCTCGTGAAGTAGGAGGAGAGAGGTAGCCCAAAATGAATGATTTACCAGAAATAGACGAGGTCTCTGTGAATCAAATGATCTCACCACTGAGGAGCGACATGTGAATTGTTGAAGGCTCATGCGGGATAAGAGAAGGAGTTTCCATTACCATGATCTTCAAACCAGTGAGACCAGATTTTGCACAGGTTATTGTCACTCCCCAGTAGTGTTCCATCCACAACTGTTCATGAAGAACTGGGCCTCCAACATCTGGGGAATATACTGAAATTGGCGCCCATCATGCTCTGGTTGTCAGTCTGGTCCAGACCAGATGCAGCCTTGACCCAGACAGTGATCTCTGATTGCCTTAGGCTGGCAGCGGCGAATAAAAATTAAATGGCTCATGCATTCTAGAGAGGACCTCCGAGCAATCAGTAAGATGGAACTATTTGATAACCCATTGTGCACCAATCGTTCGGACAAAGCCATAGTAAAAGATGAAGTATTAAAGCTTCTAGTAGAGAGAAGATGGGTGGCTGACCTGAAGAGGTCAGTCGAGCTATATCTTCGCCTGAGTACTACCTCAGATATTGAGACCTATCTGCTTAAGATACCACGCAAACAAAAGTGTTACCTGGTTAGATCAGGGCTTGGATTGACACATTTGTGGTGTCCTATCCCTCCAATGCGTTTACAAATAATTATTTGCTGCCGTGACCCTGTAATACTCCAGCGTCTTAATTACAGCTCCATTTCTTTTTCTTTTGTGAACTGTATAAAGACCAGCGCAATCGAATATTGAGACCACTACTGAAAATTTTAAATATCCGGAAGTGCAAAGAGGCACAGGAGTATTTGCAGCTGCTCCAGACAGATGAAGTATGTCACACTAAGGGGCAGATTTACAAGCCCCTTGCGCCTCCTTGCGCCGCCATTGCGTCACTTTTTTTGACGCAACGGCGGCGCAAACTATGCGGTCTATTTATAACGTGACGCATCTAGGGAGATGCGCCACGTTGTAAAGCTCTGCGTTACATTATACTTGCGTCAGGTATAATGTATGCAGGGTGGGCGTTTCCACGCAGGAAGGCCTCATAAAAGTGACGCAGTGAAATCTACAAGATTTCACTGCGCCACATTTAGGACGCTACTGCGTCAAAACCTTACTCCTGCTTGAAGCAGGTGTAAGGAGTGACGCAGTACAGTAGGTATATGCCTCAAAATACATTGCTGGAGTTGCGTCGTGCTTGCGACACAACTCCAGCAATGCGTGACTTTTGGGCCAACAGATGCGTCAGAATTTCTGACGCATCTGTTAATCCTTGCGCCATGGAGCACTGTATTGTAAATACAGCGCATCCATGGCGGTGCAAGGACATTTGACTCTGGTGCAAGGAAACTGACGCATCTATGCAGATGCGTCAGTTCCTTGTATATCTGCCCCTATAGGTTTTTAGCTGCTGTAGTTAAGAGCAGGAGAGCTGTACTCTTTTACCGAACTGCACTTGGTTGTTTTTATTCATCAATACTCGATAAGACTGAATTTTATATGTCATGTATTTTAAACAAACCTTGTCACGTTAATCTTTGACTATACAAAGAGTTAGGATATATTGTAAGGTTGCTGCTATTTTTATTAATGTAAATGTTTCCTTTTTCTGCCCTTTTATTGTCTGTATTTATATGTCTGCTTTTTTGGTTTGTTTCAAAACGAATAACGTTTTCTTGACTGACTGACTAACTTGTGGTTCAAGGGACTAGTAGTTGTTATCGCTGTGCTTCTGCTTGCAACACCTAGCTAGGAATGAAGCGAGTAAAGCATTGAGGGGCAGATTTACAAGCCCCTTGCGCTGCCAGTACGTCACTTTTTGTGACGCACTGGCAGCGCATTTCCCTGCCCCATATTTACAAGGACAGGAAAAGCCACCCTGCGTGGCTTTTCCTGTCCTTGTAAATACGGCCCCTTTGCATGCAGCATTTTGCGTGAAAGGGGCGTTCCATGGGTGTTGCTGTGGGTGTTCCCACGCAACACCCATGGAAGGAGACACATTTCCAGATTTACGAGGATTCGTAAACCTGGAAATGCGTCAGTATGCTACGCCACCCCAGGGGTGGCGTAGCGAGGCGCAACGAGGAGAAATGTTTTTATTTCTCCTCGTTTTTTTCCTCTTTCCATGCGTGCTGCATTCTACAGCACGCATTGAAAGAGGAAAATGCCTGTAGTGATTGTTTTTTGTGCAGGAAGGAGCACAATCTCCCCATGGCGCAGGCAGCTGTTTGTGCGCCAGCACAGGGGAGAGCACAGGAATGCGACATATCATTGTAAATATGTCGCATTCCTGTGCTCTGAAAGTGTTGCTGCGTGGCGCAGCCAAAGGGCTTGCGGTGCCGCGCTGCGGCACTTTCTTGTAGATCTACCCCTATGTTTTCCCTTTTGTTCAGCGCAAATTGCAACATGTGGAAATGATGAAACTGAGAAACGAGAGGTGATTTATGGACTTTTAATGCAATGCAATGAATCTAGAAACTCCTAAATTAACATCTTTACTGATTTAACTTGTTTGGCTAATGTACAATTCTTTAGTTTAAAAAGTTAACTAACCTATTACAATATTTAGAAAACCCCGCTTCCAATGTTGTCCTATTTAAGTGCCCGCTATGCAGTTACTGACTCACTGTCTCAAATGCTATCTAATCCCTTATTTATTATTACGCATATTAAAAGTGATGTGCTTGTGAGTCCACTTTCATAAATTGAGGCACACATGCGGGGAACCAAAATGAGAGCTGCAAAAAGAGTAAGCATTAGCATTATTAACTAACTACTTAACTTGCTTTCCAAATGAGTGCCTGTAATACACATAATGTGCACAGGGAGGCGCATTTACTCCATGCATGTAAAATTGAAGCTACTACTTAATCTCAAAACAGGGTAATGTAAAGTCAATGGCAAAGCGTGTAGCCATGTAATTTGAAAGGGTATCCTCCCAAAAAAGAAGCACAGCACCTCAGTGCGAAGGATTGTAACTGCCGGTACGCAGTAAGGTTCTTGCGTTGTGTGCTGTGGTCAATGCCAAAATTAGCACAGGGATCTACAAAGATCAATAATGCCCTACTGCATTTGGTAGTTATAACTACAGCTGGCAGCTCTCTCCCCTCTGATGTGCTGCTGGACCCCTCTCCTAAAAACAAAAATGCGAAGGTTGGAATGCTTGAATGAATCCCAGTCACTGGTAATAACACAAAAAGGGATCTTTGAAATGTTTTATTGCAGCCATTGCTAATTACTCAGGGCTGCATTCTCACCTATGGTTGTCTTTGCCGACTACACAGTCTTGGAAAGCAACCAGCAATAGGACAGGAAGAGGAAGATGGACACAAGTGTAGACAACAGGTCCAAACTCACTTTCAGAACTATAAGGGGCCTGTCAGAGGAGGGGAAATTGGCTCTCTGCACAAGATTTAGGGGCATATTATCAAGAAACGGCGTTAAAATTATCGCCGGTTTAGCGGCAGAAAACTGCCGCTAAAGCGGCGATAATGGGCTTGATAATATGCCCTTGAGAATTCCAATAGAAGCCCAGGTTCTGGTGTCAACATGGGCTTCTATTGGAATTCTCCAGGGCATATTATCAAGCCCATTATCGCCGCTTTAGGGGCAGTTTTCTGCCGCTAAAGCGGCGATAATTTTAACGCCGTTCTTGATAATATGCCCCTAAATGTCTCCTTTGTGGGACTGTTCCCTCTTTTGCGCCAACATCAACTTCAAGCCTCTGTCCACTGAGAGGGGAGCTCAAGAAAACTCAATGGTAAACTCCGGCATTGATTGAGGGCTGTCCACGGTGCTCCTCTTCCTATGTTGAATCTACATTGTTCATTGTTCTTCTGTGTGGGTCTTCTCATCTTCTCTTTCCAGAAGAGTCGAACAGTATTATTGGCAGTGTTGACCTCACCACCAAGAGCAAAATTAAGATGATCACATGAGTTTCACCAGATTGCTGCACCAGTGGAGTCACAAACTGATATTTTAGTTACATTTTGTCATTTCTACCTGCCAATAATTTACCATCTCCACTCGGGAGAACTTCTAGACATCTATGGAGATGTTGTAGCTGGAATACCAAAAAGGGAATCACTGACAGAATATTGGAACTGAAAATATTGTATGTACAGAATATTGTGTCAAAAATATTGAGGACCAAATTATCGAGAATGTAAGTGCAAATAGGAAAGTATAGATTTACTATTTTTAATTCCATATGTTATGTTATTGTTATGTTATTGCTATTTATAGAGCGCACTGTTACCCGTGGGTGTCCTGGCGCTGTGAAGTCCTTTTGAGGCCTAAGAGGAAAGGATGGTACACAGAGATTTAGGAGGAGAAAAGCCAGGTCTTTAAAGCCTTTCTAAAGGAGAGTAGATTTGTCATGGACCTAAGCTGCAGCGGCAGGCCATTCCAGGCCTTCGCTGCACATGTTACAAAACTTCTGCCTCCCCAACTGGCTTTACGCACTTTGGGTACTGATATTAGTTTTGCTTCTGATGACCGTAGCACTCTTTTTGGTATATACCATTGAAATTTCTTTTTCAGGAACTCCGGGCCGGTTCCCTGTAGGGCTTTGTGAACCAGGCACAGAGCCTTAAACTGTATCCTTTTTCTAATTGGCAGCCAGTGGAGTTTTTTGATCTGAGCCGAGATCGAGGCAAATTTTGATGTACCAGTGAGCAATCTGGCAGCTGCATTTTGAAGAAGTTGTAGTTTGCGCAGGAGCCCCTCCTGCATGGAAAGGTATAGCCCGTTGCAATAGTCTAGCCTAGACAAGGATAGTGAAGTGATTACTGTTTGTATACTGTCTTTGGGTAAAAAAGGTATTATTTTCCTGCATGCTCTGAGAGTGTAGGCGTTGGTGGAAATAACTGCATTCACCTGGTCTTTAAAATTGAGTTTATTATCAATCCATACCCCAAGGTTTTTTGCTTTGTTCCTCGGGGAAGGAAGGGGACCCAGAGAATCCGGCCACCAGGCCGGAGTCCAGAAGCTAGGGTCATTACCAAATAATACCCCTTCCGTTTTTCCGGAATTAAGCTTAAGACAGTTCTGCGCCATCCAACCGCCTACAGCTGACATGCACTCTTTAAGACGTGTTGCTGTTTTCATCAACGCCCCTGGCAACAATGACACCACAATTTGGGTGTCGTCGGCATAGGAGGTTAAAGAGAAACCAAAGGATTCAATAAGTGGGGCCAGTGATGAGACATAGGTATTAAAGAGCGTCGGGCTTAGCGAGGAGCCCTGGGGCACTCCACACGGCTGGGAGAAAGGTTTTGAAGAGAATTCCCCAATAGCGACAGTTTGAGTTCTGTTAGAGAGAAAGGATTCCAGCAATTTCCAGGCGGCACCCTGGATTCCAATCTCCTTCATACGGTCCATCAATAGGGAGTGATGGACCGTATCAAAGGCCGCAGAGAGATCCAACATGATCATCACTGCTTTGCCTCCTTGGTCCAGTATGGTCCTGATCTCCTCTGTAGATTTAATAAGGGCTGATTCGGTGCTGTGCCCAGCTCTGAAACCATATTGAGATTGATCCAACACCTGTGATTCGAGCAAAAACGTACTCAGTTGTGCGTTCATGATTTTCTCTGCCACTTTCGCTGAAAGAGGGAGCCTCGATATAGGTCTAAAGTTATCTACGTACCTTGAAGATATATTTGTTGTCAAGATACATATATGTGGAGTGATATGTATAGTAAAACTTCGCTTACCTATAGAAACTTACCGTCACAATATTTTTGTCCTCGATATTCTTAACACAATATTTTGTCCCACGATATCTTTGTTTCCTATTTTCTGTCTAAACACTCAAAGTAGTACTCCATGTTGGGGCTCTCTGCTCACCACACTTGTCAATTTCAGTGTCTTCAGTTTGGCCCAGGGACCAGCCCCAATCCAGATCAAGGAAGAAAATGTCCTTTCCAGTTCAACAAAATATGCACTATTGGTACAGGAAGAAGCTCATTAGGAAAGGTGTAAACACATAGGGAGGACAACCATCTTAATTAGAGAACCTCTGTCCCTGATAGACAGTGGGAGTTCACCCAGAAAGGCAGGGATTTCTGGATGTCCATATGTACGTCGGAGATTATTTTTAAGATGAATACTAACTAGTCAGTGATGTAGAATCCTACTCCTGTGTGAGACAACTTTGAACAAAATGGATGGAGTGGAAACTGTTTGTGTCCAGTAACGGAGTGTGGAGGGGGCTACAATCCCAGCAGGCTCTTTGCAAGGGGCGGAGAAGCACGTGCTGGTGCTTTGAAGGGCATTGAAGGAGCCCTCTGTGCGGGCCAAGGTGGGCCCGTCCAGGCCTGTCAGAGCCTGAAGGAAGCTGGGCTGGGCCACCCCTTTTGGCTGTATATTCGAAGGGCATTTGAAGGTACTCCTTGTTAATCTTTTTTTCCACTATATTGAAAAGGAAAACCTTCAGGGTTGCCCACTACTGCAGTGAAAAGTACTTTATAGACAGAATGTTAGAAAGGGAATTGGGAGTATCAGTACTGAAATCGCCCTAACAGAAAGAAGATTATCTATGAGTTTGAGTTCAGTGCCTGCCCACACTAATAGTGAAATTTCCTCGGTCCCATCCACAGCCTCAACTTCATCTGCTGCTCCAACAACTGGTGATGCACCACAGTCGCTACTGGAGGATACCACTGATAGCCCCCATCCTTTGACGATCCATAGAGCAAAATGGGGGTTTAGAGGAGTATGAAGAGAGGAATCCATCCCTCTCCGACACCAGACAGCACCGCCAATACTATTGTAACCCCGACAGAACACCCCTCAACAACTATTTAATTGCCAACCTGCTTAGAGTGCCTCTTGGGCGACTGCAGTATTAAATTCAAAGCGTTGCTGCATGCAGAAATCGTGATAACAACCTCTCTCCCGCTACTTGTCCTTATGTGGTGATTTTTACAGGAGTACCTCTGCTTCGCCTGGGCTAGAGTGGGACAGGCAATGAGTTATTTAACAAGGTATTGAACTGGCTTATATGTAAGGGAGGTTTTTCCTTATCCTCCACTGGAGATAGTTTATTGACATGTAGGATCAGATGGACATGGGTCGCCTCAAAGACGTGTGCGGCGACTGCATGACTGTAAATTTCAGAATCCCTCACCTGGTACAAAGAATGCTGCTCAAGTCCTCCAAGAGGGCTCCTGGCTGGGGTAAAATGATTCTTGTAACCTTAGGTTATTTTTACTAACCCAATCGTATATTCCAGCTGGCTAACCGTAACACAAATCTGACCTTTGTGCTGATGGATTGGTTCGCAAGGCACTACGGATCCTTCTGCATTGCCCACTGTTAGGCCGATGTCTGAGACGGTCCCTCAAACGATTCCGGTATGCTGTGGGGAGTGAGAGTCTGTTACCCACTGATAACCACTATGAAGACCTGACAATTGTTCCCATACTCTCTGACCCCCTGTTATACATAAGGAATTCCCTCCACTGAGAGCTGCCTTTCTAATGCTTTGAAGCACAATAGCAGCAGACCTTGGAATTTAACAAATTCTCGGCTACTTTCCCTACTGAGCTGGAATTAAGTGAAAGATCAATAATCCGGCTTGGATGCCAATCATAGAGAAATACGATCTGATCACCCTACAAGAAACTTCAGATACAACTTTTCTTTCTCATGACGGTGGGACTTGAATAACATGCATATGTTATTCAAGTCCCACTGTCCCTTCTCAATGAGGTAGAGCAAAGGGCGGCCTCTCAGTTTGGATCCTCCTGGATCTGAACATTGATATACTGATATTGGACACTAAGGGCCAGATTCACAAAGGGCTTCCACACTCATGGCGGTGCCCCCACAGTCATGGCGGGGGCAGTTTTGTGGTAGGGGCCCGCACCTGTGGCGGGACCTCCCGCAATGATAAACAGAGGCCCTGCCATGAGTGCGGGCCCCCCACCATAACTCCGGGGACTACGCCAGGAGTGCAGAGGTTCTTTTTGGATTCGGGCCCAAACTGTTCTGCTTTCCAGGCCTTGCTTATCAAGGTCAACCAGAGCTCCTTCTACTTCGATTTGATACATTTTTATAATAATGATTTTTCAAATACTCTATGTATTAATTTTACCAAGCTGTTTACTTTTCTAACCCAGCTCAAACCCATAGGTGCTGTAATACTGACCCAACAGATCTACATTGTGTGTGGGGATTTTAATGCTAAACACTGAGGAGGTGGGGACAGAGCTTTGAAGGCTACGTAGGGAATCCAGACCACAGAGGAAAGGAGCTTGGCTCACACATAGGTGCAGCCGACTCTGTCAACATCGTCCAATTGATTGAAGGTGGAGAACCAGTTGTGCCTTCTTTTTAGGGGGTTTGGCTGTGCCTTGACCATTGATTATATATTCTCTACATGCATCTTTTCTTGTTTCTCCCAGGGTACCATTTTAGAAACTGACTGAAGGGACCGCAATGCTCTAATTACTGTAGGGTATTTCCAATTTAATAGAGTAACAAGGCCAGTCGGCACGTCGCTGCCCATATAACCCTCCGGTGATGGCCTCGGTCTCATTTGGCACCCGAAGGGCACAGGAGTAGTTCTTGGCTCCCTTTCAGTGAGCCATCTAATGATATTTTTGAATTGCTTAGTTGAAGGTTGCGGAGATGTCATGTTAGCCTATTTTGAAGCATTGCATATGTATCAAGAGTAGCTTGATTAAATCGGTTAGGGATGTCCAAGAGTGACCAAGATGGTTCGACTGTCACTGTTCCATAGTGAATCATAAGCCGAGGGAGGCTTTGACCGCAAAACCTAGAGATCCCTTGGAGGTAAACATAGCAAGCAGGAGCAATAAGTTTACCTTAATGTATAGGAGGGAAGAATAGTCCAAAAGAGATTGGGAAAATGGTGCGAGAATAAACAACAGTAAAATGTTCTGGGACACAGTAAAAAGATTCAGGTTAAGGAAAGCTCCAACATACTCCTTGTGCTGTGACTTATTCCCAATCTGAGGGGTGAGACACAATAAAATAATTTATCACCAAATTGCCGAGGAGAATCAAGAAAAGCTTCTCGTGAGCATATTGAAAACTGCCTTGAATCTATCTGTTACTTTATGGAAGTAGAGAAGGTTATCAGGTCCTATGGCCCTCATTAAATGTAACATCGATTTGTGGGGCCCCTTGCTTACTAACACATTTAACAACTCATTGTGTAATAACATCCCGTGTTGTTGGGTCTTTCAATTATAGTGCCCATATTTAAAAACAGACACCGTATGTCCTCCAAATGCTATCGGTCCATATCTTTAATTATAGTTCAGTCAAGATCCTGGGCAAGGTAGTATTCTCCCGCCTAAGATTACAGGAGAATCAACACACAATTGTTAGCTCCTATCCATATGGAGTCCACCTAGTGTTGGGTACAGTGGAACAGAGCCTGATTCTGCACCTTATCATTGGCAAGTATACCATCACCAGGCTCTGTCTACTGTACCTAGCCATTATGGATCTTTCACCAGCTTTGGAATGTGTTAATCGCACAAAGCTTTGGTTGCTGTCGCCTAATTTGGGTGTAGAGGAAGTGTTGGTGAATTTCCTTTAATGTTTGCATGCAAATTTAGTTGCTAAAGCCAGCTTTGGCCCATCGGGAGAAATGACATAGCCCTTTTCATTGCCTAGAGGTGTGAGCCAAGCATGTATTCTTGCCCCACTGTTATTTATTATCTATATTAACGGTTTGAGTTTCCTCCTTGGTGAGTGCCACAAGTGACGACCCGAAGATAGGGTGTTCTCAATTTCTCGCGATACTTATTGCAGATGATTTAGTACTCATGGCACGTACACCAAGAGCACTACGCAGACTCGTGGAGTCCTTTGTGACTTTCATGAGTAAGCTCAACTTAGCAACAAACTTTGGAAAGTCCCACATTATGGCATGTGTGCCAGGAAAGAGTAATGTCCCTAAACTATCGATTGGCAATCACTCACTGAGTTGTGTTAATAGTTTCCCTCATCTGGGAGATGCCTTCAACTCCTCAGGTTCCTTGCAGTCACAGATTAGGAACTCTTGTCTGAAGCTAATCAAATTGGTAGGTTCAATATTTACTCTCCCACAGCCTGCAGGAAGGTCAACTTTCTCCCCCTTGCTGACCATCAATAAATCTCAGTGGGTCTCAGCAGCTCGGTATAGAGCAGGGGTATGGGGATATTCCAATGTCCTTCCTCTACAGACAGAGGAAACTACAGATAGAGGACAAATGTATCTGTAGTCGGCCCATTTGCCTTCCACCTACCACTATGTTATCCACTCAGGGTTACATTTACATTATATCTCAGAACACGTGAAGCTGGCCTCTTTATTTTTGTGGGTAATGATTTGGACTACTAAGGAGGCAAGTTTGAATAGGGACATAAATAATACGAGATTGTCTCACTCTTGAGATGGGCTAAAAGAATCCCTGGCTAAGCTACATCCAAAACACTTTTAAGGAATTAGGCTTGTCTCACATGTTTGACTCGCCCTCTTTATTACCCAAGCCTGGCAAACAGGTGGGTACGTTCTGTTTTTAGGTCTCGCCTAGGCAGCGCATGCGCTGTCTCTTCGAGAGATGCTGTATACAGTATAGCGGGGGAAGCTCCGCCCACTTTCCGGCCATATTTTTGATTGGCTTCAATCATAAATTCTGCATTGTGATTTGTTTTTGGCTTGTTAGTCCCGCCTCCTGATGGCCATGTCGTCATTTTTGTTCTTCCGAGGCTATCAGCCCCTTTACTTTAAAAACCGTTTTGTTCCCCTGCCTCTCCCCGTTCCCTCCCGCAGTCCGTAACTTCTTGGACCACAACCACAACCACCCCCTCCCGCTCGTGCCTTCTTTGATGCCCGCACTTCCGTTGAAAATGCAATAGGTCTCGCGTAAATATGAGTCCTCTTGCATTTTCAATGCTTGTTTATCGTGTGATTGGTGGGTGAATTTGCACTATATTTTGCCTGACCTGTCCAGAACACATGCGCAATACAAACGGCTATCTTACGCATGCGTGGGGGACGTCTTTCTGTGTGCTCACGAAGCGTTAAAGCCCTTCTGCAATCATCCAGAAATTGCTACATATCACTGGTTTGACAGCAATGATAGGGTAAATGATAAACACGAACTATTGCAGACAGCTGCGGGCTTTCAAGGACCCGATATATACCCTCCGGTGGCCAAAAAAGATTCAGGCAAGGAGACCGATTGGACGTGTATGCGACGGCACACATTGAATACCTCTTCCGGTAACCATGATGGAAAATGAGGGGCTGCTCTGCTTGGCCGGTGTTTAAAGGGGCAGAGCTCCCTTGGTCTAAAGGCGACAGCAGCATTGATCCAAATGTATTTACAGCACGCGGGCTTGTGTCAGTCGTCGACGTGTGCTATAGACCGACCTACATGGGGGGTTGCCCGGTTCCTGAAAGTTTGAGATTAAAGGAGCTCTCTGAGGAACAATCACCATTGCTGTATGGTCTCTGAAACGCTTTATGATATCTTTGAGTGTGTGAAGTAGCCGCTATTCTCCAAGACCATTAAGTGTGGCACATCACTCGTGGCCCTGTACTAGCGCCACGTTCATATGCATAGAGTTTCAAGCTGCTAGTGGCTGCTGGTGTGAACTTCACTTGCCTGGTCGTATTCTGGGGTCTCCGATTCTCCCACTGCCGATGAGTTGTTTACATTTCTTACTAGCCCTGCCTCATAAAATGCTGGCACGTTGTCCCATAGCCTGCATCGGCATACACAAGGCTTTTACATGGCATAAACAAGACCTATGAAACAAACCCAGGAGTCAGGGCTTTCGGCTCTCCCTCGACGCCACTGCTGTCATGTTTACATAAACATGTCAACGGCTTCTGTATGCGCCTATCCGTTAACATTTCCATGCTGAGATGCTTTTATTTTCAAATCTGTTACTGAGCAAGATACTACGGACAAGCCTTTCCCTGATGGATTGAGAGTCTGCAAAAGAAAACAGTTACCCTGCAGACTCAAACAAACTGAGCTCCTGTGCCCCTGCCACCCACACCTGCCCTCCGGAGCTCAGTGCTGGCAGCTGGGAACATCTGTCTGCAGTCTGCTCCATTCCCTTTTCCCTGAAGGCTGCAGTAGTGTAGGCTCGCTGCCATCTGCCCTGTGGCCCCATGCAGAGCAGGCCTCACAGTAAATAACGGGTGCACTGCAGGGTTAGCTGCACGCGCTTCCTGAGAGGTGCCATGCAGACTCTACCCCTCACAGCTCGGGTCCTGCTGCGGCGCGAGCTTCCTAACACCCACCATGTGCACTCCAGCAGAGCAGTAGCGGCCCGTGGTGGGAGTGCTGCCGGGCGGTGACGCAGGGCGGGGGAGGGGCAGGGTGGGGGGTAGTAAACTACGGATTTCGGCCGCACTGAGGTAAGTAAACAAAAAAATAAATAAAATGAATTTTGTTGCGCGTGCTGCATCGCCAAATGCGATGCCCCTTCCCCGCCCTGCGTCACCGCTTGGCAGCACTCCCCCCACGGGCCGCTACTGCAGCAGAGAGTACTCACACCTGCCCTTTGAGCGCCATCCCAGCTTCATACCAGGCGCTGCCCCTCCCAGCACTTGTTTCTGTGGTTTTCGCACATTACCACCGTTTTGTCATCTCTTCTACAGGCGTTGTGTTAACAGTAAAAATTAATGGTAACCAACAAAAAGTATATATTATGTACATGTGTGCGCCCATGTTTCACATTTGTGTAAACAGGGTGGGAGGACAGTGAATGTAGGGAAACGGGATGTATCATTCTATTCCTGATAGCTGTTCTGGGTTTTCAGCAGCAGAATGCATGATGGGACTTATAGTTTTTCTTTTCACGTAATATGCATGGGCTTACAATATACTTACCCAGGGGCTTTAAGTGGGATGAAAAAACTGGGGGGGGGGGGTGTCTCTCAAAGTGGCGTGGCCAATGTAATTAAGGGCGTGGATTAAAAACACATAAGCGAAAAACCTGTGCTTAGTGTGCCGCCCGACTTGTATTTTGCTGCTTGTCATTGCATCCATATTTACAGAATGTTGAGCCGATGCCCAAACTCCATGCCCAAACTCAAACCTGGTTCCCCAGCGCCAAAGTCGGCAGCTCTGGCCATTAAGCCACATCCTCGCATTCGACTCTCGGCACCGGCTCAATATTCTGTGATTCTGGGCAGTTGTATATAGCGCGAACTATTGAAGCGCTTTACACAGGCACCAGTAACCTTTGCAAGGACACATTCTCTCTGGGTATTTATCCGAGTTTATATTATTTCGTAATGAGGCCTTTTAAATGAAGAAAGCTGCTGAAAGTCTCCTTGCACAAACGTTCATTCGGTTCCTAGCTGCTGAGCACCCTGCTTTCCTTGTACTTATCCCAATCGCACCAGACGTACATTTTAAAGTGTCCCGAAGCTTCATTTAGCCACAAGGTGCTTTATAAATGTAACCAAGTAGCGAGGAAAACAAGTGCACGTTCGTATTTATTTGTATTAGATTTGCTATTACAAAGGGCTTTGGTATGAGTGGCAGAGGTGGCTGGCACTTCCGTATCTAGTCGTAGTTTCTCTTAAAAAAGGAAATAGAACAACATATTTTCTTCTGATTTTTTTTGCGAAGAAGCCATTTGTTATTCGGAATAGATAAGTCCACTAACATATAAGAACCCAAAGGCGAGACCGATGCATTGCAAATGCTTGTTTGGAATGTAGTCACACCCAGAGACTATACACAGAATAAATCAAAAGTTCCATCAGGGAATGTACGTCATCTGATTGCATGTTATCTGAACTCGGGAGTGTTTTATCTAAGCCTCGATCTGACAGGATGGGAAAGGTCACGTGATCCTGTTTAGTTTTAGAGCAGGTACGGTGTGGTATCTCATCTGTGTTTTTGGGAGGGTCAGAGTGCCTTAGGCAGTATTACCATGACTTGTCCATGTCATGGGTATTCCGACCAGACTTTGTTGCACTTTTTGTTTTTTGCTGTTATCTTGTTTCTAAAACCTATTTTAAAGCTTTTAAAGTTTCAAAAGTGTAGGGATGTGCTATTTTTCCTTCAATTGTTAAGTAGCGCTGATGTGTACTTTAGTGTGTGTTCTTTTTTAAAAGCGGCAGGGAGTTGCGTAAATCAATGGAAGCCTGATCTCATCTCACTGAGTTCTATTGTATGAAATGTATTTCTCTTTTAGTCTTGTGAGGATTTTTTGGCTTCTTAGTATAGATCTTGTTGTGAGGTGTATACCTGTAACTCTTAGAATTCCCGAGGTTTTTAACTTATTGACTCATAGCGGATCCTTGGAGCTTTTTGATTTCTATTCAGTTGATAATCTGCAGAATACTTTATACGGGATGAATTTATTACAGTAGTGTCCGGATGTTACCATGCACGTCATTGCCGATACATGGTATATGTGCTGCTATAGAACACAGACTTTCAAGCAGTTTAACTGTATGTGATGTACTGTCTGTTCTTTTAAGATTTTATTTAAAATCGAATAAAGATATTTGAATGAGTGAGGGGGCGCCCAACTTGAGGGTGAATGTAAAATGGTGTCTGCTTTCATCTTGGTGCACTGTCATAACCTTTTACAGTTATTAATTACTCTTTTATAGTTTCCTATGAATAGTATATATGAATGCATATGTGGGTATTTGTAGAATGCAAACCTAGGTAAAGACTGGCTGATAGTGGGCCTACTGACATTGGTGGCATATTTACGAGAAAATGTCGGAGCTGCGCCAAATTTGGCAGCGCCATGCTCCGACATTTTCAAAATGCAGAAATGCGCTGTATTCACAAGAACACAGTGCACCCCTGTGTTTTTCCTAGTGCCTGCATTAAATTTAGCTCCCTAGCGCCAACGAAGGCATCCTTGCACCATAGTGCAAGGGTGCCTGCATTGCAAGGAATGAATGTCTCCCTTCCTGCACATTAACAATCATTAATGGTCATTTGTTACTTCCATGTGTGTTGCAAAATGCGGTGGAATGCCCACAGCAACACCCATTGCACACCCCTTTCATGCTAAATGATGCGTGTAAAGGAGCCTTATTTACAAGGCAGCGTTAAGCCACAAAAAGTGGCTTAACGCCGCTTTGTAAATATGGAGAAAGATATATCAACACCAGAACGTCGCTAAAAGTGATGGTCTTGTGGCAATATCCCCTTGTAAATATGCCCCTGGATTTGTCACACAGTAAAAGGGTTGGCTCACAGAGTGCACTACAACATCCTAGTGCTATATGGTATAAAAGGTAACGTGAGTAATAATATTACCCAGGTTAAGCCATTAAATACTCCCAAGTCTAAACACACTCCCAAATATATAATACAGTTGCCTCACATACAAAAACACATAAAACCTCAACTAGAAAGAAAGCACAAAGAGATCCTTTTTATTTGCTGTTTGTTACAATATCGAGACAAAAATAACCAGATGTTTTCTGAGCCAATGCCTTGCAAGATCTTTAATCAAAGTGCATATGCTATAAAATAAAATGTTATTGCTGCAAATTTGCAAGTGATGCATTGGCATGGGTGGCACCTCTCTCTTCTACTGCCTCAGCAGAGGTGAATGCGCATACAACCTGACAGACTTCAGCCGGAGGGCATTTGAAAATTGAGAACAAGCCCAGCCTAAAACATCACACCTTATGCCAACTGGCTTCGGCCCAATGCAGAGCACTGAATGGCAGCAGATGGGGGAACTAGAGCTAAGAAAGATGCCAGCTGAACTGGAACCAGTTATTCTTAAACATGCCCATTCCTGCAAAAGAGTCCAGCAGCAGAGCAGGCTATTTCGCAACCATTCATTAATGACAGTAGATCTGGAGCAGGAAAAAATAGTAATGTTCTCAAGCAACCAAAGCAGGTTTGGCCTGTGACGTGGCAGCTTGTTGGTAATGTAGGAAAGTGTAACAAAGGACTAAGCACCATTGAAGCCACATTCACGAGGTTTTTGGCGGCACCCATTCCTGGTTATAGGAGCAGAGCCATTGGAGCTATGGGCCACATGTATGAACCTATTTTGCATTCGCAAACAGGCCGATTCGCAGAATCAGTTCGTTTGCGAACGCAAAAAAGACTTTTCCTAGGTATCAAACCCTATTTTGCAATTTAGTAACCTGTTACATGGGTTTGTGATTTGATGTTTGGAAGGGGCGTGTTTAGGGCATCCCTTCAAAATACCGAATAGCAGCGGTATGTATGAATTTTTTGTGACCGTAAATGCGGTCGCAAAACATTTGCATTTTAACACCAACTTCAAGTTGGTGGAAACCCATTCACAAATGAACCCCTTCCCCTTTGGCAATGGTGGCGAAAACATTTTTTAAGAGCAGGCAGTGGTTCCAGGGACCACTGCCTGCTCTTAAAAAATGAAAAGAAAACGTTAATTTTTTTTCTTTTAAACGCAACCCATTTTCCTGTAAAGAAAACGGGCTGCATTTAAAAAAAAAAAGATCGCTTTATTGAAAAGCAATCACAGACATGGTTGTCTGGTGACCCTAGCAGGCCACCATCCCCGTGATTTTAGTGATTCCTAGGGGGTCGCAAATTGCGACCTACCTCATTATTAATAATGAGGTAGGTCGATTTGCAACCCCCTAGGAATCGCTAAATGAAACTCTTGGAGTTTCAAATATCAGGAATGGTGATTAACTAATTGCGATTCGCAGAAAATCTCAATTAGGTAATTGCTAAACTGCAATGACCAATTACCCCCAGACCATTGAATAATACAAGACTCTCTCATTAACTATCAATTATGTGTAGCAGTAGCCAAGTGCCAGATGTACATAGGTTTGGCTTTGCGATTAGCAAATAACACATTTTTGCGATTTGCTATTTTGGAATCTCAAACACCCATGTACTAATGTGTTTTTGACACAATTTGCGATTTCCCAGTGGGTTGCAAATAGACCTACCTCATTAATATTCATGAGGTAGGTCTCGGTTTGCGACCCATTGGGAATCACTAAACTCACAGGGTTGGTGGCCTGCTGGGGTCAGCAGACCACCATGTCTGTGATTGCTTTTCAATAAAGCAATTAAATTATTTTTAAATGCAACCCATTTTCCTTAAAGGAAAAATATGGTTGGGAGAGTAATTAGCATAAACAATGTGCAATTAGATCATTTAGGAAAGGAAAGAGATGTAATAACCCTAAAAGTATGGTCGGTTTAATGGGAATGGGGTTTTTTTCAGGTCAAAGCAGAAGTACGCACTTTGCTCAATTCTTTATATGGGCGTGTGTTTGTGTGTATATAAAGCATTTGCCCGTAATACATATAACAAATAGTATGTCGTTATAGTTACGTGTTGGTATGAGACATGAGCTAACATTAAAAAAGCCTAAAAAAATGAAATACACCAGTTATAGTTTAGTCAAAAAACTATAACTTGTGCCCCACTCATGCACAATCTGAAGGTAGCTATCCCTACGCAAACGCTCAACACACATTCTTGTTCTTTTTTAGAAAACAATTTTAACATGCCATAAGCGGTGTAATATGTGAGGTCATAAGCAGTGCATGATAGGAGCACAAATTAGAGTATGACTGGTTAATTTCAGTGTTTTGGGTTTTTTAACATCAGCTCATGTCTCATTCTAACACCTAACTATAACAGTTACTGTAACCTATATTTTTTTCTGTAAATTTCTGGGGTTTTTGATAATATTCTAAATTGGACCAACAGCCAACCTCTGCTGCCCACGACCTTCAGCCATCTGTGCCCAAACTGCATTGTCTTCTCCCTTTTTAAAATTTTTCCAGATACCACAGCACTCCCACGATACCTGTCTTAGAAGCTTCCATTCCATGGTGATGCGGTACCGTGCAAGCTTCCTCAGTGAAACTTGCAAGGGACCATGGTGTGAAAGCTCACACATCAGGTCCAGAGAGAGTACCATGGTGCAGCTGGCCAATCGGATAGCGTTGTGTGGTTGGCCAATCAGATAGCGAGGTTGAGCTGTACTGTCTTGGGTTCTAGTATACCACATTGGGCATTGGAGAGAAGGGTTCCTCAGCAAATTGGATTCAAGTATTTTTAAAATTCTTGGTGCAGTATGAGTCCTGCTGGAGTCCGGCTGAACATTGCAGCCTAGATATCACTACTTTTTCTGAGAGATTAATGCATCCATGACCACCATAAGCACCTTTTTTAACACAACTTTCCCTAAAACAACTAACCTGATTTACACCAAATAACAAAAAGCATGCTTTCTGAGTAAAGTTCTATTTTTTGCCAAATTTGGTGTAATTCCATTTCAATCAAAGGGAATCAATGTTTTAGGAAACCCTTTTTCTCGACGCCTGCATTGCCAAAGTTATTAAAGAAACAAAAATGTCCTTTTCCCTGGAAGGTCAGATCTAGTTATACCTACATCGATGCAAGCACTGCCAGCATACAGCTAACTTCTTTATATATATCACCTAGTGGTAAAAGCAGTAATTAGTTATAGTTAGGACCAAATTTTCCCACAGACAAAGCGTTTTTTGTTTTGCTAATAACTTTAGTGCCATTTGACGAATCTTCACAAAATGTTCCCAAAAAAGTGCTATACTTCGCTTAGTTCTGCATGGAAAGTTCCAAGATGATCCGTGGAGAAGGGGCTGAGAAAAAGGGGGGTCCCAAAACACTTTTCCCCATGCAATGTTTATGGGTACTTGTTACACTTTTGGACACAGCTACTGCCCGACCCCCTGAACAGAATTACACCAAAATTGTCAGAAAGCTAGATCTGGGTCCAGAAACAGTTCATTTTGTGATTTGGTGTAAATCTGTTCAGTCGTTTAAGAGTTGTTAAAGAAGGAAATGTATAGCTCTCTAGGGGAGTCAAACCCTTTGTGGGAGATTTGCGGATACAGGGGAAAAGCAAGGCCCTCATTGTCTAGCCACAACCTGAATCTTTGTTGCTTATCCTGGGCCAGGGAAAATAGAGTGTCAAAACAGATAAGGGGTTAGGATACAGGTATCCTGACCCAATACCACACATGGAGAGGTCCTTGAGGAAATTACCCCAAACCTTTTTATATATAACGTACTGGTGGTCACCAGCAGGTAGTTATAGTTAGGACCTAGTTTGCATAGGAATAGGAATAGCATTTTTTTTTGCTAATAACTTTTGGGCCATTTCAAGAAGCTTCATGAAATATTCAAAACTAGTTTGCCACTCACTTTAGCTGCTGTCTAGAAAGTTTCGGGTGATCTGTCAAGTGGTGGGGGTGGGGGGGTGATAAAAAGGTGGGTCCCAAAATGCTTTAACCCCTGCAATTTCCCATAGAGATTTTAGACACAACTATAGCCCGAACCGATGAACGGAATTACACTAAATTTGGCAGAAAGCTAGATCTTGGTCCAGAAATAGTGCTTTTTAGGTCTCGCCGAGGCAGCGCTTGCGCTGCCTCTTCTAGACATGCTGTATTCGGGTATGAGCTCTTCAATTGGCTCCCGTTACTGTCCTTTGTAAATGGTGGCTTTTGTTTTTTTTTAATACTTTATTTAAGCATTTTCTACTACAAAACAAAGTAGGAAGGAAAGGGAGGGGATTAGAAAGGCGAGTTCCAAGAACTTTACAAGTGTTACATATAAATACGGCTTGACATAGTTGCAGTAAGTGACATTCTTATACATCTGCATGGGGGGAGACATTCAGTGCCTGCCCTGGGGGTAACAAATATGCGCTCTTGGAGGAAAAAGAGAACAGGGAGTCTGCGTAGTGTTACAGTTCAGAGAGTTGGCTGGTGTGGCATGGGGAGGACACTGTACTGGGGGGGTGAGGAGATGGTGATGGGGAGTTTGGGTCTAAAGAGAGTAAATACGCCCAAAGGGGTTGCCAAATGTCTTTATGTCATGCAGAGGGAGGTTGCAGTGTGGAGTAAACCTCACTCGTTAAGTCGCAATAGGTCATCCTACAGAGCCAACCCTGTGTGGTGGGGCGTATGCTATTACCCCAGTGGAGAGTGATCTCTCTCTTCTCCAGCAGCAGGGCGATGGCCGTGAATTTACGATGGCCCACCGGGATGGATGAAACATGCCTAATAGTGCTAATGAAGGGGAGGGAGGTAAGGCTAGGGGGACCATCCGTGATATGATATCGAACGCCGCTATGCAATATGTGGCAATGATTGAGCAGGTTCAGGTCAAATGTTTGTAGCCTGCCTCTGGAAGGTGGTATTTTGGGCAATAAGAGGATCTTGTAGGGTCGATCTTAGCTAACGCAAGTGGAGTAACATATGACCTATGTAAAAAGCAAAAATGGAGGAGTTTATGGCGGTGGTTTGGGGATACAAGCTTGATTTGTGCACAATAGAAAGCCCAGTCTTTGTCGGAGATGGAATGGTCTAGGTCTTCTCCCAGCATCGCCGGACCCTGCTGTTGTGGGTGTGTTAGAGGGTCATGCATGCGCGATAAAGTTTGGCAATCAGATGGGAGCCCTTTGAGTCCATTATTGAAAGAGTGAGTAGAGGGAAGGCTTCAGGCACTAGGGGATAGGACGAGATGCGGGATCACAGTGTGCTGTGCAGCCTTTTGAGGACAAATTTGTCCATATACGAGTTTGTAGTTCTGTTGTACCAGTGGTGTGTGTCTTGACATGTCCATCTGGCAATACATCCCGAAGGTGTGGAGGTTAAGTCCAGTCAATGTACGTTGTACCAGTTTTTCCGCTGCGAGTGGTAGCCAGGGGTTCGAGGCGAGGGGCAGCACAGAAGAATGCAAGAGATCGAAACCCAATGGTCCACTCAGATTTTGCCAAGCCCAACATGTCGTAGACAGGATCTGGATATTCGTTGCCTCCAGCCTAAGGCCTTGTGGCAAAAGAGCATTAAGAGGTATGGGATCTGCCAGGTCCCGTTCCGGTTTATTGTAAGGTAGTCGCACGTCTGGGTATAACCAAAAATAAGCAAAATGAGCCTGTGCGACCAAATAATGAAGCCGGAAATCAGGAACGGGGAAACTGCCGCACTCGTATGGGAGAGTAAGGGTTTCACAGATGACTCAGGACTTGCAACCGGCCCAGACTAATTTCAGAAGCAGGCTGCGCAGCTGTGTGAAGAAGGAGTTGGTTAAAGAGATAGGAATATTGACGGATAGATACAGGAATCGAGGGAGAACAGTCATTTTTACGATGGCCTGCCATGGAAAGGGGCAAGTAGCCAACGGTCTACTAGTGATGAGAGTCTATCCATGGCAGGGCTGTAGTTCAAACAAGCAACCTGCTCCCATGTCCCTATGTAATATAATCCGTAAGTATTTAGTGGAGTCAGCAGACTACTTTAAAGGGTGTTCGCACGCAGGAGGGGAGGTGTCCTCCGCAAGAGGGAACAGTTCGGATTTTGCCCAGTTGATGCGCAAACCCAACAGGCCACCAAATCGGATGATCTCCCGCATGATAGGGTCCATGTTATCCGAGGGGTGCCTGACAAATAGTAATATGTCGTCGCCATACATTGTCGAAAGGAGAGGGCCGGATTTGAATTGTAGGCCCCAGTGCATGTGGTTCTCCTGCAGGTGACGTATCAGGGGGACCATGGCAATAATAAATAGCAGGGGGGATAGAGGGCAGCCCTGCCTGGTTCTTCGAGATATGGGAAACTGTTCGGAAATGGAGCCATCAATCCGAATACGTGCCGTAGGGTTTGAGTACAGCAGGGAAACGAGGGCAGTAAATCTTTTGGGTATACCAAGTTTACGTAATGTTGTGTGTAGAAAGGGCCATTAGAGAGAATCAAACGCCTTCTCCACATCCACAAAGGCAACCACCACTGGAATTTCAGGGGAAACCCTATTCAAGACAGAGAAGACAGCCCGGAGATTGAGTGAGGTCTATCTGTGCGGTATGAACCCGGTCTGAATAGGAGAGAGCATTTTGTCAAGCAACAGTGATAGTCTGTTGGCCATTGCTTTGGCAACGATTTTATTATCGAAGTTGAGTAAACAAAGGGGTCTATAAGACGAGCAGTGCGCAGGCCTTTACCTGGTTTAAGCAGTATGGAGATTGCAGCTTTACGCATTGTGGGAGGGAGAACTCCTTTATCCAGGGCTTCGGAATAGATATCCAGCAAGTGTGGTATCAGCATGTGCTTATACGCCTTGTAAAAGGCCCTGGGGAGGCCATCCAAGTAAGGAGCTTTTGTGCCGTCTAGGGAGTTCATTGCCTGGGCAATTTCCTTGGAGGTGAAGGGCTCACTTAAGAACTGGGACTGACCCATAGTTAGCCACACCATGGCCACCTCCTCAAGGTAAGCCTGGTAAGCTGGTGAATCTGAAGATAATAGAGTAGTATACAAAGATTTATAATATGAAACGATTTCACGGATATCTTCATTTTCTGTTACACGAGAGCCGTCGTCGAAGCTAAGGTTTGTAATATGTCCAGTTCCCCGTGGGGGGTGCAAAAGGCGAGCTAATGTCTGGCCGGGGCATTTGCCCTCACCGTAACTACGCGATGTGGCATGTTTACCTAGCAGTGTGGCTTCTCTATCGGCCAGTTCTTTGAAATCTTCCATAAGGACTGAGCATTTGTGTAGTGATAGTGGGGAGGGTATGGGGGTATTTTCCCTGTTGATGGTTGCCAATTCGGTTTCCACCCGTGCTTAACTGTTGCGAAGATCTCGTAAAACACTCCGGTGCATTTTGAGATGCAGACACCGTGGACATATACCTTGAAGGCATCCCATAGGGTTACATGTTGGCTGACAGATCCTGCATTAATCTCAAAATATTCTACTATGGCGCTGCGGAGTTCGGAATGAAAAACTGCATCAAGCAGGGCAGTTGCGGGGAAGGACCATAGCCGCTCCCAGCCCCCACCATATGGGAGATTGAGCTGCAGCCTGATTGGTGCATCGTCTGAAAGCGTATGTGGTAGCAACTGTACATCCTGGAGGCAGATGAAAGGAACCAATAGTCTAGATGCGTCCATACGAATGCAGGGCAGAGTAGAAAGTGTAGCTTGGGGTGCTAGGGTTGCGAAGGTGCCAGACATCTTTGAGAATGTGCGTGTGGATGGTATCCTGAAGTACCCGGAGGGAGCACGGTTTGGCCCCTGTGCATGTGCTTGAAGAGTCCAGGTCGGGTTGAGCAATAAATTCAGGTGGCCACTTATTAAAATAGCATCTATATCAAATCTATCTAAGAGGGTGGATATGTTCTGGAAAAAGGAGGGATAGTCCATGTCTGGGGCATATATGTTAACAAAGAAGTTTCCTCCCCAGCACTGTCCCCGTTACCAGCAGGTAGCGGCCCTGTTCATCGGCTATGGTAGTGTGGTGTATGAAGGGAAGGCTCTTGTGTATAAGGATACAGACCCCCTCTGGAAAATGAACCAATGTTAGTGAAGTATCTGTGTGGACCCCATGATGCAGCAAATACGGGGGGAAGTCTGTGGGGGGAGGTGAGTTTCCTGCAAAAATGTAATCTTTATGCTGAGGCAGTTAAAATATGATAAAACTAATTTGCCCTTTCGTGCGTTGTTCAGTCCGCGGATGTTCCAAGTGAGGAGCGTCCAGTCCACTGATGTCTAGCATCTCCCATTAAGGAAATATAATATTGAGTCAACCCTGTCCAGACTTAAAAACCTGTCCATATTTAACTTTGCCTTGTTCACTGTAGGAAGAGGAAAGAGAAGAAGAGAAAAAGAAAGAGCAAATACAATCCCAACAAAACCCCAGTAAACCCGCTCCCCTCCCACACCAGGTGAAGAGAACCTAGGGAATCCCCTCAAATCCAAACTCAGTAGCAAAGATCCCAACATAGCTAAATCCGGAATCATCCATGGGGAGCGAGCAACGCCTTGGCATTCGGTGCCCAATCAGCAAGGTCTTGAATAACAATACAAAGAACATGAGGGTATATATACAAGAAGTGATGGAGGAAGGAATTCTCTCAGGGGTATGAGCCTCAACTCGGCAGAGAAACAGCAGTCCCCAGCAAGGTATAATGGATCATGCAGTGGTACTGTAGCAGTTCAGCTGGGGGGAAGAGTTCAGCGCTGGCTGTAACATTCGGGTCTGGTGAGGAACGATCCGGGGTAGTGTGAGAAGAGATATGTCCGCTGTTGCCCAGCTGTTTGCAGAACGCTGACACATCGGCAGGGGTATCAAATAAGCGAGGTTTGTCGTTCACCACTACGTGGATCCTGGCTGAGTACAGCATACCATATTTAAATCAGTGTTTTCTAAGCAGTACCTTCGCTTCTGAAAATTTTCACCTTGCCTCCGGTACCGCCAGTGTGAAGTCTGGGTAGATCGAGAGCGTGGTGCCCTGGTTCTGCAAGGGGGATTTCTACCGGGCCAGATGAAGTATGGTGTCGTGATCCCTGTAGGTTAGGAGGAGGGCCACTATGGGGTGAGGTGGGGCCCCGGGTGGAAGGCGCGGGCCCAAAGTTCTGTGAGCCCTATCAACAATAACAGTGAAGGAGAAATGAGTGCCAAGCAAGTCAGTGAATAAAGTTTCTATAAAGTGTTCAGGGCGCCCCTTGTTTGTTGATTCCGCCAGGCTAATGATACGAATATTTTTTCAGCGAGAACCTGCCTCTAAGTCCGCATTTTTGATGGCCAAGACATTCAAGAGGCGCTCCATCTTCTCTAGTCGGTGGGTCAGTGTGGCACTGTTGTCCTCCTGGGTGGAAACCCATTCCTCCACAGTGTCCAAGTGCAAACCGTGTCTTTCCAGGGGCTACCACATACGATCCAGCCAGGCAGCGAGGGTGTCAAAGCAAGCATCAATGGCGAGAAAACCAACTCTCATCTCCTTCATAATGGCTGCTACACCCCCGGGGGGGGGGTCTGGAAGATCTCCCGAATTGCGATCGTCCTCGACATCTGAGGGCGGGACTGGTCGTTCTGTCGTTTTGGGCCGGTCGAAAGTGAGCCTGGGCTTTTGGGTCACCGCGACCCAGGGCGGGGGAGCACCAGTAATTGGGCCAGGGACCTCTGGGGGGGTGAGGCCCGGGAGCCACCGATGAGGGAGCACCTGTCAATTGAGTTGGGGAGGCTCAGAATGTGAAGGAGGGTCCTGGCCCTGCTGGTCTATGTGGGAAGATCCAAGAGTTTAACCCCAGTGTTTGATGTTGATACTGGATCCAGTGTAGGAGATGCTGGGGCCAAGCAGTGATGGGGGGTGCCCCGTTCTTTATTGTCGGGGGGCCGAAAAAGGTGCATGAGGGGGAGCTGCTGAAGTGTACTCAATGTCTGAAATTTTTATTCTCCTTTATTTCTTTTTTCCCCCACTTGATGTGGAGCCAACAGGATAATCCCCGGTGGGAGGCAGCCTGGAATGGAGGCTGCCCCAGGTCGCGAGGCCCAGCCGGATCCAGTCCCAGTAGGCCCCCAACTCGCAGGTCCACATCCATCAATGACCACTGGGAGCCCGGCGGGTGGGGCCACAGCAATTTTGATCCAGCGGGACACTCCCCGCACTACAGATGATTAGCAGCAGCCGATTTGGGCCGCAAGTATTGCTGGACTAAAAGAAAGCTCCAAGGGGGGACCCAGCAAGGCCCAGCAGAGCACTGCACCCACGGCCCCAGGCTTGACCATGGTCCCCACTATCTCAGGGCCCCCAAAGCAGGAAGGCGCAGCTCCTCTCGGCCGGGCCGCACAAATGGCAGATGCGGCCACATCAGTGTGTGTAAGGCGGGGAGGGGCCCAGCGAGGCTCCACAGCCTTAGCCTCAGGTTCGCCCGCGGCCCCTGTTGCCGCGGGGCCTCTGAGGCAGGCTGGGCAGAACCTCCCCTTGGCAAGTCTCAGTGGTGGCTGGGGGTGATCTGCAGGGGGCCGCTGCACCCCAGGGTATTACGGGTACAAAACCTCCTCCATGACGGATGGTAGAAGCAAGGATGGAATCCGCTACCCTCCAATTATGGGCATTCGGTTCTGGAGCTTCATTGCCGTGCGGCCATGACAGTCGACGGCACGGCCACACCCCCATAAATGGTGACTTTTGATTGTGAATAGGCATAGTGGTTCCTTCTCAGTACCTCCTTTTCTCCTTTTGTCACCTCCCTTGAGCACTGCCACTGTAACATGTGTTGTTACTCGGTATGTTTTATTTACAGTCTGTGAGCACTATTTTCTTAAATGACTTTCTCCTATTGCATGCAGGACATGCTCACCTGCAACAGCTTGTTTTTTAAGCAGCGCGGCACACCGCGCTTTATCTTATCTTTTTGCTTCAACAATGGCGGCCGCACCATTACCGCTGCTCACACATAATATATATTTTTTTAAAGCAGCGCAGCATGTCGTGCATTATTTTATGTTTTTTTTAAGTTGCGCTTTATGTTCTTTCTTCAACACTGTGGCAGCCGCGCATTTCTTTTGTTATGCACGGCTCGCCCAAATCAATCAACACACTGCACACAGCCCGGCACACCGCGCTTCACCTTCACCAATGGGGCCGCGTGGCTCACTCTTATTTCTCCTCTCCCAGATTACAGCCCCTCATCCCCATCCCGCCCCCGGGCCCAGCGTTTTAGGTTTCAGCACGGTACCCCCTTTCATATGAACAACATGGGCGCTGCACTTTATGTTGCAGCACGGCACCCGCTTTTCAATAGTTAAGTCTCGCAAATGCAAGACCTATTGCATTGCAAAAGCTTGTTACATTTGCAAATGCTCACTCCCCCGCCTTGGCTACAGCTGTTGACTCCTCCTCCCTCCTGAGTGGAAGAATGGAGGCTTTTGCACTGCACCTAATACCGAGGACACACAGAAGCCTCAGTGATGTGAGTGTGCTCCTCCTTGCTCTAAACAGCGCCGTCTTTTTGGAAGGTTCCCTTCTCTAAACAGGTCTGTAATTCTTCAAGTTATCTTATCTGGATGCTTATTTTCTCTGCATTTTTAAAAGGCAATAAACATGGGGTATTCTCAAATCGGCGCCAAACATTCTTATAAAAACTTCTGCAAAATATTTTTATATATACATTTTATCGCAAAGGAATCCCACTGTGTCAGCTTTCCGTTTGATATGTACATTTTATCACAAAGGAATCACGCTGTGTACTGTTATTAGTATTATTTGGCATGTTTTGGTTTGATCAATTGTATACATTTTACCATTTTACCGTGTTGCAGATGTGCTCTATTAACTCCCCTCCCTCTTTTTCGATTTTGCTCAACCTTTTTCTAAATTTTGTAGGCATGGCGCTGTTTTCTAAAGGCACCTGCGTCTCTCACCACCCTCCCGCTTTGCAGATTTCTAGAGCCGCAGATCCACCACTGTGAATACGCAGATCCTTCTGCCAACAGCAATGCCGTGATTGGCTGGCTGCCACCAGACAGAAAAGTTGTTGCCGCCATTTTGTCAATTTGGCTCACAGTTCCCAGGGAGGAATAAAGTATAAATAGGATAGAGGGGTCTGTGAGGGACACCTCAAGGGCAAGAAATTGCCCAAAATTGTTTTTGGGGGGTGCGTGAGAATCTGCAGATCTACTGCGACGCTCAGCACAGCCCCAGTGTGAATACGCGACTGGTCCGCAGATCCAGACCCCAATAAAAAAAACACATACACCCACTCAGAAATCCATACACCTGCTCACACATCAATGCAGTTGCACACCCTCTCACACACCCATACTGTCACTGATACATCCACTCACAGACCCAGAGAACCACTCACACACCCACTCACAGTCCCACACAGGCACTCACACACCCACACAGATACTCACACACCACCCCGTGTGAATCTGCAACAGATCCATTGATCCAGATCCCAATTAGAAAAAATACACCCACTCTTTAACCGCCAAACACCCACTCACACATCCATACACCCACTCACATACCTATTGTCACTCACACATCCATACAGTCACTGATACATCCAGTCAGAGACCTAGAGAACCACTCATACAGCCACTCACAGACCCACATAGTCACTCACACATCCACAAAGTTTCTCACACACCAACATAGTCACTCACACAACCACATACACACCCATACAGCCACTTACATACCCAGTCACAGACCCACACAGCCACTTACATAGCCACTCGCACACCCACACAGCCACTTACACAACCCCTCACACACCATAGAGCCAAACCACAGACACAACCCCTCACACAGCCATACAGCCACTCAGACACCCACACAGTCACTTACACTCCCAGTCATACACCCACCCATCACGCACTGACACTCCCACTTACACACCTACACAACCACTCACACATCCATACACTCAATCACACACCCAGAAAACCACTCACACACACCCATACAGCCAATGATACATCCACTCTGTGACTCCTAGAACCACTTACACACCCACTTACACACCCACACAGCCACTCACACACACATACAGCCACTCACACACCCACTCGCACACCCACTGTATCAAATGTGTTGTTGTTTTGTATTGAATGTGTGCTTTTGGTTGGGGATGGACCTGTGGATCCATTGTGGATCCCCTTGTAGCACAGCCGGCAGACCCCTTATGTGGCCAAGGATACACAGCACATCCACAGATCTGAGTGAGAAATTAGGAAAAGGAATTTGAAAACAAAAAGGATCAGTGTTTGGGAAAAAGGTTGGCTCTGAAAAGAGCCTTTGTGTTTATGGTGTGTAGATGTACAATACACATAGAACAGGATGCAGTCTTTTAAGTTGCTGAAGAGCCTGTGAAATGGACTCTGTCTTTTCAATACATTCATCTATGTCAAAAAGTAAGCTGTTATGGTATATAGAACCCATGTTGTGGTTTCTGTGAAATGCAAAAACAGCTTTATTGACATGTTTCCTAATTTTCTCTATCTGCTGACAAAATTGGGTTGCCCACTGCCACTTTTGTCTTTGGCAAATGTTGGAGAACACCAAGTCAGTATGTGAAAAAAGTGTCATTAATTTATAAAAGGTATACTTCATTAGGGTTTCCAGTCCTACCTCAGTAATTGTGCTAGGTCATTGCCACCACAGTGCACAATTTGGTCTGGATGTTGGCATTCATGATGCTTTCTACAATAGGCAGCAATTAATGCCACTTTAACCCTCTCTGGCCAACCCAAGTAATGTCTACATTAGATAAACCTAGGTCCCTGTCAATGCCACTCTTTCTAGCACTCTCTCTGACCACAACACTAAACTATTGCCCACAATCCAGATTCTGACCATTTTGGAGACAAGCATGAGTAGCACATAGGAAAAGGCTGCAGCAGAATGAGGCACTTTTGAAGAGGAAAGGCAGTTAAAATGGAGGAGAGCAAGTACAATTTAAAAGAACATATTTGATTGGATGGTGGAGATATTAAGGGTACTAAACTTAGGTAGTAACTTTAAGAAAAAAAGTAACTACCTCTGTAATTGGCTTTGGAAAAATAAAAAAAGTTATGTTGTTTGGGATATGCTTGGAATTGCTAACAGTCAACCACACCTGCTACAGTTAATGTGAAGCTAGTATGCTCTTTAGTGAAGGTCTTGTGAACTTTTCACCTACTGGCAGACAGAGACCATTGGAAACATGGTTACTATGGAAACAGAGCTAAAAGAGTGTGGGGGCAAGGGAACAAAAGAGACTGCAGTGTGAAACTGAAAGGAAGACTGGTGTACATAAATTCCTCAGTAGGGAATGTATGTCTTGTAATTGACAATATTTTACAAAATAAAACATAATTGAAAAGCACTAAAAGGAAATTGTTGAATGCTTTTAAGGGCTTTCGTGTGGATCTGCGGATCCGCTGCAGATTCACACCATGGTGGATCCCTCAAAAAGCCTACCAAATTGGGCTTCTTTACAGGAAACATGGAAAGGGTTAAAAAAAAGTGACCATTTAGAAGTGGTAGAACAAAAATAAAAGATGAAAGGAAGTCTGTGATTTGCTAAGTACAGGAGTGTGAGTAAAAGCTCATGTGGAAGGGTAGCCCTTTTTTTGGTACTTTTCTACCAAGAGTGGAGAGCATTGCCATAGTTCTGACTTGAGATGAGCAGTGGAAAACAGATGTTAACAGATATTACAATAAATGTTAAACAACAGCAAAGAGATTTGATAGGTATGTACTATAAAAAAGTATATTTAAAAAAAGTGAGTGTATACAAGTTGAAAAAAATGTGTAGCTTCTAGACACTACAGTAAAAGGCAAAACAGAAGGGAGCTTAGATGAGAACATTAACTAAAATTATAGTGAGCAGCAAAGGAGGAAAAGGAATTGCTGTACTGAAAATAGTTATTTTATTAAGCCTGTATGAATGAATGTGTACGAAATGTGACGTGGGTGCTTGCCTATAGTATGTAATTTAATGGTATGGAATTTGTACCCACTCACACAGTGAGGCAGGCACTTACACACTCAGTTACACTCCCACAAAAGCACTCATACACCCACCACTCACATAGACAGACAATGACTGACAGACTCAGTCCCACACCTATAAAACCATTTACACACCCATTTGCTCATCTATTTATGCACTTACACACCCTTACAGGCATTGTCACACCCACTCATACACCTTTACAGCAATTAATGTACCCAGCACACAGACAGTCAGTTGCAAATACACTTGCAAATCCATATGCCCAGTTATACACCCAGTCACCCACCCATACAGCCACTCACACCCAGTCAGAATGCGACAGAGGCACTTACACATACATTCACACACTCACACAGCACTTAAATATTCACCACAAATAGATCCACTTACGCATACAGTTACACACCCAAATACCCACTAACACAGCCAATTACCAATCCATGCAGCTACTTACATACACATTGAGATATCCATACAGTCATTAACACCCCTAGTCACACACCAACATACCTAATTACATATCAGGCGACACACCCACTCACATATCCACTCAACCCTTCACACACCCAGTCACCCATATACCCATTTATACACCCATACTCAGACACTTACACACCGACATTAACACTTATGTAGCTACTCACTTGCTTATAGTACGTAATCTAATAATATGTAATCTCAAGTTAAATGTATTCTATATTTGCTTTTCAGATATCTACCTGTGGTTAAAGAGAAATGGAAGTATGAGGTGAAAAAACAATTAAGAATTATGCTTCTTGACAGCATCCATAAACTGGGCAAGAGATGACATTTGTCATGCAACTGGCATATGGATTTGCTACATTGAGTGACCATTTCTTTCAGTTTTGGAGAATCAGCTGGGATGTAAGTATCTGGTCAGGTGGGAATGGTCCCACAGATGGTCCAACTGCTGATGATGTTGCACCACCTTCCCTCTCTTGTATAATCCTCTGATACTTCTTTCTAGGTATAGTTTTCAGGGGTTTCAAAACGGAGGATGTGCCATGTGGATACTTCTTCACAGTACCTCTTGACTGTTTTTTGCTGCGTAGATTGTGTTGGACAAATTTTGCAAGTACTTTATTTTCTCCTGAAGGGATAGAGAAATATTTCCAAGTGATAGAGGTGGTAAGTCTTCTTCTTCCTGCTCCTTCCTTTCTCTTCTATCTTCAGCAGAAGACATCTTAACTTTGAAACTCTCTTCTTTTGAAGGAAAGGCAAAAATACGATGGAAGTGTGCTTCCGAGACTGACTCCAGAAAGAGATGAAACCAAAACAACTGATTAAGGGTATTGATTTCAATGTGAATGGGTGAACAGATTTGTTGTGGCATCGCGGTGGATCCTCGGATCCATAAAATGAATAGAAAACAGAGAAAGACGTGTTTTGCATTTGTAAAAAGTTTCATAAGTTTATGTTCATTTGTTAATTTTGAGTTTTAAAATGTATAATAATAAATGTGTGAATAAAATGTATTTAGAAACTTGTAAAAATGTATATTGCTAAAGTGAACTTACAGGTGAAATTGTAGTAAGATTTACATAAAAAAGCAGTGCCCTTTTGCCTTCTGTTCCCTTCGTCGCACCGCTCCCGTTCCCGCTGCTGCGTCCCCTGCGGCCCCGCCCCCCTGACTGACCATTCGCTGCCCCTGCCTCCCGCCTCCCAGCTGCTCCTCCCTCCCACCTCCCCATATATGGTGCCCGTCTGCGCCCGTCCATGCCTGGACCGCGCCCAGTGCCAGAAACCCTGGTCCTCGCGCACCCCGCGCCAGCCACGACGACCGCCGCCGATACGATGCCACCACACTCCACGCTCTCAACCCCGGATGGACACACACCTGCTTCAAGGCCGCCCCGAAACGCACTCATGGTCCCTTCACCTGCCGGAACTGCAGCTACACCAGCCTCAGAGCCGCCGAAGCGCCCGCCAAGAAGGACCTCAACCACCTCCGATGCATCCTACTGAACACCCGCTCCGCACGCAAACACACCGTCGAGCTCTGGGACCTGCTCGACACATCATCACCGGACGTCGCCTTCCTGACAGAGACCTGGATGAACGACTCATCCGCACCTGACATCGCCATAACCATCCCAGACGGCTATAAGATCACCCGCAGAGACCGCACCAACGGAGTAGGAGGAGGAATCGCCATCGTCCACAAGAACACCATCAGGGTCTCGACCAGCACCGACGACATTCTCTGCACCGCCGAACAAATGCACTTCCAGATCCACACTGACTTCAACACCACCCTTAGAGGCACCCTCGTCTACAGACCCCCTGGACCCCGACCCCAGTTCAGCGACTCCATCGCCGACTTCATCAGCACGCACGCCCTGACTTCCATCGACTACATCCTCTTCGGAGACCTGAACTTTCACCTGGAGAACAACAACGACAGCAACTCCACCACCTTGATCGACAACCTCGCCAACCTCGGACTGAGACAGCTCGTCACAACGCCGACCCATTCCGCCGGCCACACGCTCGACCCCGTCTTCTCCTCAAGCTCCCACGTCTCCTTCAGCCACACCACCGAACTCCTCTGGACCGACCACCGCTGCATCCACTTCACCTTCCAGAAACCCACCACACACCACCGCACCCAACCGATCCCACGCCGCTGCTGGAGCAAAGTCACCGAAGACCAACTACAGGCAAACCTCGCACTCAGCCCACCCACCGATCCCTCCAACACCGACGACGCTGCCCGCAACCTCAGACGATGGATAGACGACTGCGCCAACACCCTCGCCCCGCTGAAAAAACCCACCTACAGAGACACCAGCAAAAGAGCCAGCTGGTTCACCCCGGAACTCCTAGCATACAAGCGTACCTGCCGGAAACTACAGAAGAAATGGCACAGTGAAAAGACACCGGACAGCCACGCACTCCACAAAGACGCCATCCGCAACCACCATCACCTCATCAGGTCCGCCAAAAGGATCTCCTTCAAAGACCGCCTCGACAACAACGCACACAACAGCAAGGAGCTCTTCAACATCGTGAAGGAACTCTCCAACCCCAGCTCCAACACCAACGACATCCCGCCGTCGCAAGCCCTGTGCGATTCCCTCGCCACCTTCTTCCACCGCAAGATTGCCGACATCCACGACAGCTTCAACACCCAGACAGCCCCAACAGACACCGACACACCAGACCCGCCGCACACTATCGACCACGACCCCTTGCCAGCCTGGGCCGACGTGAACATCGATGACACCATCAAGACCATGAGCACAATCCACTCCGGCTCCCCGTCAGACCCTTTCCCGCACCACATCTTCATCAAAGCCAGCAGCTCCATTGCACCCCACCTGCGAAACGTCATCAATCTCTCCTTCAAGACCGCGACCTTCCCAGAGAGCTGGAAACACGCCGAGATCAACGCCCTACTCAAAAAACCCAAGGCGGACCCAAGAGACCTCAAGAACTTCCGGCCCATCGCCCTGCTTCCGTTCCCAGCCAAGGTCATCGAGAAGATCGTCAACAGACAGCTAACCCGATACCTCGAAGAAAACAGCATCCTGGACCCATCCCAGTCAGGGTTCCGCAGTAACCACAGCACCGAGACTGCACTCATCGCCGCCACCGACGACATCAGGACCCTGCTGGACAACGGTGAGACCGCAGTCCTCATCCTGCTGGACCTCTCCGCCGCCTTCGACACTGTCTGGCACCGCACTCTACGCACACTCCTCCACGACGCAGGGATCCGAGACAAGGCCCTGGAATGGACCACCTCCTTCCTCTCCGGCAGAACCCAGAGAGTCCGCCTCCCCCCATTCTGATCCGAAGCCTCCGAGATCATCTGCGGCGTACCCCAGGGATCATCCCTCAGCCCGACACTGTTCAACATCTACATGGCCCGCTCGCACGCATCGCCAGACAGCACGACCTCAACATAATCTCCTACGCCGACGACACTCACCTGATCCTCTCCCTCACCAAGGACCCCCTCACCGCCAAATCCAACCTCCACGAAGGAATGAAGGCCGTCGCCGATTGGATGAAGAGCAGCCGACTAAAGCTGAACACGGACAAGACGGAGGTCCTCATCCTCGGCTCCAACCCTTCAGCCTGGGACGACTCCTGGTGGCCAATGACACTGGGGGCAGCCCCGACACCCACCGACCACGCACGCAACCTGGGAGTCATCCTCGACTCAACGCTCTCCATGGCCAAGCAAGTCAACGCAGTCTCCTCCTCCTGCTTCAACACCCTCTGCATGCTCCGCAAGATCTACAGGTGGATCCCGACAGATACAAGAAGAACAGTCACCCAGGCCCTCGTCAGTAGCAGACTCGACTATGGAAACGCCTCTACGCGGGAGCCCCGGCCAAGCTCATCAAGCGACTGCAACGCATTCAAAACGCCTCTGCACGCCTGATCCTCGACGTACGACGCCACAGCCACATCACCCCCCACCTGAGAAACCTGCACTGGCTCCCCGTCGACAGGAGAATCTCCTTCAAACTCCTCACCCACGCACACAAGGCACTCCACAAGACCGGCCCAGCCTACCTCAACAGACGACTCTTCTTCTACGTCCCCAACCGCCAGCTCCGCTCCGCCGACCTCTCCCTCGCCACCGTCCCTCGCATTCGAAGAACAACCACCGGTGGCAGATCCTTCTCCCACCTCGCAGCCAAGACCTGGAACACCCTTCCACTCAGCCTACGACAGACCCAAGACCTGCTGACCTTCAGGAGGCTACTCAAGACCTGGCTGTTCGCCAGTAGCGGCACCCGCCCCCCCTTTTCCCCCAGCGCCTTGAGACCCTCGCGGGTAAGTAGTGCACTCTACAAATTCTGTGATTGATTGATTTATTGAAATATACTAAAAAACCAAAGGTTACAGGGAAGTTCTTGTTAGGAAATAGCATTAAAAAAACCATAGAAATTCACTGAAAAAAACAAAGTTTATTGGAAAGATATAGTTAGGAAATAGAATTTAAAAAACCTTAGAAATTCACTGAAAAAAACAAAGGTTATCAGGACATTATAGTTAGGTTCAGATTTTACATGCACAAAGCCATTCAAATTCCGCAGTTCTATTTACCTGCGCTAACTATAACTTATGCCCCCGCAATGCACTGCTTATGACCTTACATATTACATCACTCATGACATAGTGACATCACTGATGACCTCAATATGACCCGGCTAGCCCATCCCCAGGGGTCATATTTTTTTTTAAAGGGGGGTAAGAAGGGCTTTGTGCCACCCTCCCCATGCCAATATTGGCCTCGGGTATTAGAGACGAAAAAGACTATAGCAGTGGACGAATCTTTACATTCATCAAAACGTTTGATGAGGTTTTAAGAATAAAGAATGTACAGGAAGGCCGCCAGATGGTTGACTGGAGTTCTTTTACCTATAGTAGCTCTGATTTGTCTTCAAACGATGACCCGGGACCCAGCAATGTGACAGGGCCCAAACGACCCCATAGTTCTTCTTTTTCCAAAGAAGTACAGTGAATACGAATGGGCACAAGTAAGACTATAGGCAAACAAGGAGAGTTGGAAAGAAACATAGGAAGTACAGGAATGGTGGCTCGCACCAAACCAAGAAGAAAACCTAAACCTGGGTACCACAGGTAGTATTGAAAGATCAGACACAAAGAATATGTTACAGATGATTAACCTATCTCATAGGGAATTGAATTAACAGAATTGATTTTTTTTTACATGGGGTCTGTCTTTCTGTCTAAATGTATTGTGATTTTACCGAACTACAGATTGATCTGTACAAATTTGCAAGACGCCTCAAACTTAAGAATCTTTTTGCTACCATTGACAGACATGATGATACTAAGATAAGAAAAATAGAACATTTAGATCTCGAACATCAGAGGTGGTGTGACTAGACCTTTTTATTATCACTGAATGATGATGAAGAGTTGGATGTGGATGGTGTTTATACCATGTTGGATGTTGAAATTGACTATAATTGTGAGAGTGGTCTTGCACCACCATCCAAGTTCATACCACAGGGGAGTCAATAATCTGCCATTGATGTATTTGTTAAGAGAACAGTAGATTAGTTGCACAAATTGTAAGATGGTTGCTTGAGTAAAAACAGATGTTCCAATAGGTGTGATAACTTGACATACGAGGAAAGAAAAGCCCTGACTGGCCTAAGTACTGACAATACGATAGCTATAAGGGAGGCAGACAAAGGAGGTAATATTATGTTCATGCAAAGAAGTGATTACAATAATGATATCAGGAGACAACCCAGTAATGTTCACTGTTGCAGGAAAATACAGGTTAACCCTCTTACTGATGCCAACTGACTAATTGCTGAAAAATTATATTCTTGGAAAGAAATTGGACTGCTAGATGAAAGTGAATTTAGGTACCTTAGAGTTGTCGATCCACAATATCCTTCTATTTATGTCTTACCTACGATCCATAAGTCTAGGAGCTTGCTGCCAGGGAGACCCATTATTTCTGGCCTAGGAAGTCTCACTGAACATCGTTCTGAGTATGTTGATCTATTTCTAAAACCTCTGGTATTAAACTTTCCCTCATACATAAAGGATACCATGGATTTGTTTAATAAACTGAATGATGTGACATGGGATTCCAACATGAGGTTTATATCTTTGGATGTAGTAGGACTCTATACTTGCATACATAATGAGTTTGGCCTCCTGGCTTTAGATCAGTTTATGTTGCGCAGGAGTGACAGTTTGGTGGAACATTCTAAAATGTTGATTGAAATGGTGGAACTGATTTTAACTAAGAACTTCTTCTAGTTTGACAGTGATTGGTGTCACCAGGTACAGGAAACTGTGATGGGGTTCAGGTTTGCGCCCTCTTACGCTAACCTTTTTATGGGTTGGTTGGAGAGGGTGAATGCCTGGGCCTCATCTGCTGGAAATTGGATGGAATATTTCTGGGGGGGCGCTTCATCAATGATGTGCTGATCATCTGGATGGGTACGAGTGAGAGTCTGAATGAATGTATGAGGTACCTAAATGAGAACATATATAATGTACAATTTACATTGGGCCATAATCCCAACAAAATTAACTTTTTGGATGAGCAGTTATTTGTAAAGGAGGGCACTAGATAGAGTAGATTGTATTACATGGAAACAGCCACCAACAATATCTTGAGAGCGAACAGTGTGCATCCCTTTTTAGGTCTCGCGCCTAGCGTTGCACTGCGCAGCAGTGCTTGCGCAGCGCGAGACATTTAGTAAGGGAAAAACGGGGATTCAGCACTGACCTAGGAATCGCACACGCTCGTGCGTGTGCGATTCCTTTTGTGCTACCCCATTGGCCTTTTCGTGCGTCTTTGTATGAAAGACTGCATGCAATTGGCCAAAGGCGGGCGCATTGCTCCGCCCATGGCCTATTGGTGTCTATTACGCGCTTGGTGCGCGTAATAGACACCAATAGGCCATGGGAGGAGCAATGCTCCTCCCATGGTGTCTATTACGCGCTTGTTTTAAATAATATTTGAGCGAATCACCTCTCCTGGATACACGTACAAAACTAACCGCGTTTACGTTTTTTTCCACTGGGTGCCAGGGATCCATCTAGTCGGGGAGACAGGTACATGCTAGTTACGTATGATGACGCGCCATACGGCATTAAGGTAAATAAATACTAATTATTTTTTATTTCACATCATGTTTTTCGCTTAAAGGAGAGGTCAGATAACGCGTTCCTCCGCCCTGTTTTGTTTTCTGTCTGCGGAGCAAACCGTAAACTCAACTACCACCTTCCGACATTGCTCATCCTGTTATATTTTTTTTTAACTACCTGGTGCATTTTGGGATTTGTAGTCCTTATTTACAGCACATGGTCCGAGCTAACTGACGCACCACTTTGTAAAAGAAAAGCACGTGGCTGGAGCTTTAGATTGCCAGACGCTTGCTTTTAAGGAAACGATATGTAACGGGTCAGATGAAATTTTCACCACGACTGAGTAATCTAGGATTCTGTGTACAGGTGTGGCATCGAAAGCATTGTTTTTAGGCCTAGCATTAGCCAAAGCTCTTTTAAATGTACTAAATTATAGGTATACTTCTTTTTTTTTAATTACAGCTTAGGGGCTTTCAGCTAGCCCTCTTCGTCCATCGGTCTGTTATGTCATTCACATTTTTCTTCCTCCCTTCCAGCTTGGTTCAGTGGACCAGTGCACTTCAGCCATCGGCTAACATCACTGTGAGTGAAAGTATTCTGCTCATTCATACTCAAAGTTGTTCCGAATATGTAAGGGACTACTATGGCAATATGCACTTTTTGAGCCCCAAACTGTTTTTACAGTTAGCCAATGTTTTTTTTATATACTGGCGAGGGCTTGACAGCTCCCCTTGTACAAAAACCATAATGAAACAAACATTTACAAAATCAAAAGGTTGACAGCGATTACCACACCTTTTGGCTTTGCCAATGCTTGTTCGGTTTTCCCTCACATGCACAATGTTGCCTGCTAGCTTTAATTGTATTATTTTGCCCTTTTCTGTAGATTTGCAAATATATTGTAGCATCATACTCTAAAGTGAGAGAGATCGTGTGTATTGACAGCAAATAGATATCAGTTGGCTCCCGTGTCACAAAGGTGACGTTCAGCCAGTTCTGCTTTTCCCACCATCCGCGCAAGGCATGTTGGGACTTGCAGTTTCAATTTTGGCTTTATAAATATGGGCCCGCAAATATCAGCATGCATGGGTAGTGGACTTTAAACAAACGGGCAGGCTGAAAGTCATCCTCATGACATAGTTTGTTGACAGTCCTGCAGGAAGTGTAGAACCGTGCCTAATTATGCAAGTCGGGCTGACCTGGCAGGCGGTCTCAACTGAACCGTGGTGTGTCTAGGTTTCAGGACTCAAGCTTTCAGGGAAATGTACTTGATACCTGTGTGTCCACAAGTACACATTTATAAACATTTGTGGGATTGGGAATACTGTATTAGTCAGATGAAACGTGATTTCCTTTAAAAACAATATTAATTATTTCAGTGATATTCCATTTTTTAGGCTGAATCATGGTTTGGCTTTGCTACACGTGTTCCTTCTTCGATTAGTTTACCATATGCCTTAACTGGCAGTGACGTCTTTTGAAGAGGAGTCCATTTGTGTGTGACAATTGTTTTAAAACGAAAGTCAGTGTAGCATACAACTTTCATTGAAACAAAAACGAAAAAGGCGACAAATGGGTGATATCCGAGAACTGTTGTCAACTGCTAAGGAACTGGCGAATAAATTATTTAATGTCCAGTTGTGAATACATTTCTATAAATTGCTCACTTCGCTGGATTGCATTCTGGGAATGAGATGCTTTTTTCTCCTTCCTGTTTATATTTACCAGATGGCTCTGTGTTGGCAAGATACCCCTTTTCCCCATTCACATTCATTAAAGAGCTCGGTGCATTCTAGGAATTGTAGTCTCTCTTTTCTATTGAACCGACTGTATGAATTCACCGGATAATAATTTTCAAGGCTGTCTAAGGACTGGAAACGTGATCTGCTGAACTAGGATGTTGGAAGGATGTTGAATGCTCGGGTAAAATAGCATTTTGCCCGCTGGAGATCTCACAGACATCAACTAAGCAGAGGCGAATATTAGTCAGTGAGATTCGAGGTGGGGAGGGGGGGGGGTCAATCTCAAATTTCTCAACTAAAAGGTGATAAGCCACAAGTTGTATGGGTGAGGTGACTTTGGCTCGAGATAGACTGTTCAAATGAGCAACAGGGTCAGTACTGATTTGCATTAGGTGGACCTCCTGTTTAAAGTGGCGTAGTTGGCGAAAAACAATGTGTTGGAATTAAAGGTGTGCGAAATTTGTGCAATTGGCTTTCTCGTATATTTCCAGTCTTTTCCCCACTGTATCGCTCCATCTCCTTGCCACCCTTTTACCTCCTTGCTTCCTCCTCACTAGCCATGAGTACTTCCATGTCCTTCTACCCATTATTTATTTTATTTTCCATCTGTCACATACTTTGTGTATACCCTACCCAACTTTACCTTTCTTTTAGATATTTTTATACACCAAATGCATTCTTTTCGTCTGCCCCTCACTTTTCATTCTCAGCCTGTACCTCTCGAATCCCCTCTGTACTCCACATATGTGATTCGACTTCCCATTCTTTCTCCCTCCCTACTTTTCATCTCCCCAGTTGACCGTTCCCTACCTCTTTGCTTGCCATCTGTCTCACTATATTCCCGCTACCTTTCTCATCATCAGCACTCTCCTCTCTTCCCTGTTTTTCATATCTTTCTTGTCCTGTATGCTTCTTTGCAGGACATTTGCCACATTAAGGCTACTGTAGAAACCAGCCTCACAGCAGCACCCTAGATTGTCACAAGAGGGAACAGACTACAGCAAATGTTGTAAAAATGTCCTTGATTCTTATAGATATAGAGCCCCCCAAACAGCAAAAAACCTTGCACTGAACCTGTCTCCAGATGTCTCTTTGTTTAAGAAGTTGTGTAAATTGAAGTGATACGCTCATGTCTTTGCTTCTCCCCTTTAACCGCCCATCAACTTCACTTAAGTTGTGGGTGTTGTGTTGATGTTAGGTTTTTCGTTACTGTTATTGACTGATTTGTGAGTTTTGACAGCACTACATTGCTTTTTGGTTATTTCCGCTTTTTCGGCTTGTTGTAAGAGCTGAAAGCGTACAGAAATATAAGGGGACAGGAGACCTTGAATCCATCTCGAAGAGTGAAGCTCGTGTCCAATTCTACACTCCCAGCACCTGATCTGTGAGCAGTTGAATGCAGTAGCAAGCTTGAAAAGTGCAATCGTGAGGAGTTTCTTGAGTTGTAAGTGGTTTGGTTTGGATCTCAGGGAGGTCTGTATGCCACTGACTGGGGCTCTGTGTTACCAGGCATCTGGCTCAATTTTACATCCTCTTGAATGATCAGGCAGATAGACGATGATCGGAGATTTCTGACTCCGGTGTAGTGTGTGGCCGGTTTCTGCAGGTGTCTTGAGTCTTTGCCACTCTAGGCTTTATGGCGATTGCAGAGAATCTTAAATGTGACCTTTTCTTCTCTGGATGCCAGGAGGAAGCTTTCACTGCTGAGTCAATGTGGTGGAAATTGAATAGGTTCAAGCACAGTCTAGCTACCTGGTAATGTAGTCTTTATTTTTTGCTTATAAATTACGTGTGGAGAGCAGTGTAGATGATTTTGCACTAGCCCGTCATCATAGCAGGCATTCTGTTCAGCTCCACTTAGTGATTGGTCTGGGGAAGGAGTTTCCAGAGTAAGGACAGCTGGAGATTGATTCCTTTAGCCACTGTGTTCATCTGGGGGGCATAAAACTTCAGAGCCATAAAGTATCCCCTGATGCTTGGCATTGTGGACGGCTGAAGGATGGGTTCCTAGACGTTGGGCTATTCGCAGGCATCAGGGTTCAGATGATCCCGCTACACCAAAAGATAAACCTACATAGCAATGAGTGGAAATGCAACAGGTCGTACATATAATTCTGAATTCTGGGAAGTACAATTATACACATTCATATTTTCCAAGGCAATCAAGCCTTGAAGGGCATTATGCACTCCCATGACACCTCCAACCACACATCTTAGAATGCACATCAGATGGCGGCAACTAATGTAGTGTAGGACTAGTGCATCCCTAAGGTTTGTAAGAAAATGAAGAACGCAGAAGGGGCCACTACTAGCTCACAGCAAATGAAGCAGTTTGCAGAAACCCAACAGGTTCTTAGTTAAAAAAAAAAAATGATCAAAGCAGGGGAGCTCCAGAGTGAGGGTAGGCAGGGGAGCATAAAAATGCAACAGACGAGCCGTCGGAGGAGTTAGTCAATTACGGCTTAGAGGGCGGGGCACAGACCAGGCCAGTGCCACTCCCAAAAGCAATGCACTGCCCTTAGTGCTGAAGCAAACTTGTGCTTGGCCCTGGGAGAAGTACATTGGTGAATGGCGGCCTGACTGAAGCTGCCAATCCAGCTATCACATGTCCACCTCTATGTGTTGCGGTCAGTGCACCTCCTGATGACTTCTTTGCCTCTGGGCCCGCATCTTTAATAGGCGCAGTGTCAAAGTTTTTGCTCAATTTCATGGGCATGCTGTATTGGAGTATGGAATTAAAGCCCCACCCACTCTCCGCCCATATTTGTCATTGGTTTGTGTCATTGCCCTTCGTAAATGCTGGCTTCTGATCCGTTAATAGGCTTGTTAGTTCCTCCTTAGTACCGCCTTGTTTTCCTTTGTAACCTCCCATGAGGACTCGCCATTTTACTTCGGTTGTTACATGGTACGTCATTTTTTTAGTCTATAAGCACTATTTTCTTTAATGAGTTTCTCCTTCTGCAGGCGCGACATGCTTTCCTGCAACCTTCAGCACGCCATGCGCACTTTAACTTTCCGAGCAGCCCGGGAAAATGGCGGCGGCTTCTTCTAAGAGGTCTCACATTTACAAGAGTTTGAGCTATTGGCATTGTAAATGACAATGCCTTTTATTTATGTGTTAATTAGCAAAACAGATAAATAAAAGGCATTGTCATTTGCAATGCCAATAGCTTAAACTCTCACAAATGCGAGACCTATTGCATTGCAAATGCTTGTTAATAATTAGAGTGATCATTTATGGGAGATGATTATATTACGTAGGAACTCTAACCAGTATCAAGGTTTTTACTAATGTATGGAAGATCTAAGGAACAGATTAAGTGCACAGGGGTATGATAACAACTTACTGAATCGTGCAGAGAAAAGGGTTCGAAAAATCGATAGAAGCCTCTTGTTCAGAAACTTAAGAGGAAAACAATGTGGTGACAGACTAGCATTAGTGATGACTTAGTCAGGACCATAAGGAGGTCTATAAAATATTACAGATAAATTGGTCTCTTATGACGGGTGTACCTGACTCAGCTGATGTTATCTCAGCGAAACTTACTATTTCTTATAGAAGAGGCCAAACTGTAAGAGATAAAGTGATGAGAAACTACTTGGAACCAATTGAGGGCAACAGTGGCAATTGGCTGCCAGATCTACCTAAATGGTTCTATATATATGGTGGGTGTAGTGTCTGCCACTATGGTCTCAACAAACTAAAGGAATTCAGTTATGACACTAAGAAAATGTATCATGTACAGCAGTTCATTAATTGCAACAGTATGTTTGCAATTGATGCTAACATTTGTAACTGCTCAAAGATCTATATAGGGAGCACTAAGAGATTATTGAAATTGAGGATATAAGAACACCGCAGGGCAATCACTAACCAAGATGTACATTCACCCAGGCACAATACATTAAAGATTGTCACCCAAGCAGCTTGAATTTTGGATTCCATGGTATACAGAAAATTGAGAGACTCAGGGGAGGGGACATGGAATTGAGGCATTGCCAAATGGAGGCTAGGTGGATGAGAAAATTAAGGACACTACAGCGGGGCTTAATCTGGAAAGTGAGATGCATTATTTTTTAGGATAGTCCGGTTTGCAAGTTATAGAACTAATTCGATTATGAGTGCCCATTTGATCACCTTTAGAGCTAAATTGAGCTCCTAATGCCTCAGGATGGTATGAATGTTGTTCATTGAGTTTCCCCCAGGGGTTCGAAGGGGGATTAAGGGCACCCTTTTGCATATGTGATGTCCATGTATTTCACGTAACTAAACTCACAATTTATTGTTAAATAGGTTTGTTGTCCAGTATGATAGGAAAATTCTGGGTATGTATATGGTTTTAGTCGATGCCCTATTTGATCAGACATCACAGTTCTTCGGTTGTATTGCCTTGAAACATGGTTTGTGTTTAGAATCCTTTAGCTGATTGTAGGGCATATAATGATATGTTTGTGCTGTCTGGGTGGATTTGGACAACACATTTCCATCCATTTAGTTAGGCCGAAACATGCGATAGCACTTTGTTTTTGGAGAATTTACACACTTACTCCTATTAAAAGATGGAGGGTATGGTTATTTGGATTTTGTGTCTATGGCTCCAGCACATTGATCCTCGAACACATTGAATGATCCCAATCAGGGAATAAATTTAACATGACTCCCGATTGCAAGAATCTCTTGTACTGATGCTGAAATCACTTTTACTTTAATTGGTCGATTTGAATTTTCAGATGCACTGATAGGGCACGGTGCTTGGGATCGTGGATGTTGTGAAAATAGCTTGTATGCAGTCTCTTTTCTGTGCCGGGAGGGTTCTAATAATTATTTGCGAACATTGGAACATTGGCGATGATACATATTAGGGATTGGCAGTTTTGGAATTCAAAGAAAACACACTCATTCGAAATTTTGGATATTCTGATAGGATGCGGCATTCACAAATTTTTGAGCATTAGAATTGATCACACTATGGTAAGGCTTTTGAGCCATCATGTACTCGTTTCACCTATACCCTATGATTGGCTCATTTGAAATTTCAGACACTCTAATTGGATAGGGCACTCATGATGTTCTGAGCAGTAGAAATAATCTGACTTCCATGATACTTTTGAGCCATTGCGTATTCAATTTGTGTATACCTAATGATTGGTTTATTCGTGATTTTGAAAGGGGCACTTCACTTACCATATTCTGAAGAGTGGAAATGACCCGAGTACAGTAAGGTTTTAGAGACGCCACGCACTCAGTTCACTTATCCCCAATGATTGGCTCACTTGTATTTTCAAACACTTCGATTGGACTGGGCACATTGATGTTCTGAGCAGTAGGAACGATCTGACTGCCATAGAAGTTTTGAGCCATCCCGTGCTCAGTTTGTGGATACCCAATGATTGGTTTATTTGAAATTTTGCACATGCTAATTGGATAAGAATGATGAACGGATGGTCAGGATGTTATTGACAGGGGACTGGAAGTTTTGAATTTTCTGACACATTGATTGGGTAGGGCACACTTTAAGTGGTGAGCTCGGAACGGGGCCTGACTATGAGAAGATTTTCCATGTCGGGGACCTCTCGTGCAACTCTGTGATACTCTGGAGGTCAATAATGGAGGAATTGCTGGTGTGATGAGAGAGTAGACAGGAGGGGCAGACTATATGTGAGACTGTATCTGTGTGGCTGCTTAAAATTGAGAATCATTGGCCTGGGTATGGAATAAAGTGGTTTGGGTACAGATAAGAGAATGGGATATGTGAGTAAAACATAGGTAATGACTGCATGTGTGGTGATGTTGGTACATTTAGGGAATGACTTTTGGTACATGAATGTGTGGAATATGAATGTATACATTATAATTAAAATTGAAGTATGTGAGGTGGCTGATTGAGTAGAAGGGAGTTAACTGAAATATGATAACAGCGAGTGTATTTGCTGTGCAGATCGTTTGAAGATAGTTTGTTTAAGAAATGTGTGAAGAATATAATAAGTATTGGCCCTCTTCTTAATTCGCTCTTCAGATCCCACTTAGGAGTGATTTTACACGGTTGCCTTATTTATTCTGGTCCTTCATAAATCCAGAAAAACAACATGAGACTTTACAAAGTGAGTAGACTGAGATGTTTTTAATCTTGTGTTACAATTTAAACTAGCAGCATCTGTCTTCGGAGGCTTTTCAGTCCCTCACAAAATGTTGTAATTATTAGAATATTTTTCTAAGCATATAAGCATAGATAGTGCACAACATCAATGTCGTAATCACTGTGGGGTGTGGATCATGAACTACTGGTTTGGAGTAGAATATGGAAATATTTTTGTTAAGTCTGTCTCTTGTAACCATTGTAGTTTTGTCTGAGTGTGTGGGGAGTCATAAGGTTGTTGTTTTTATTGTGTGTTCTTGAATGTTTGTCAAATAATAATAATCCATACTTGTAAAGCGCAAACTTATCACCCCTTAAGGTTTCACGGCGCAGGGGGCCGTTGGGGAGATTAAGTGAGCTATTGCCCAGAGCCACATGATGCTGAGCTGAGTTGCCACCGGCGCCAGGGATCGAACGTAAGCGGGTGCAAAGAGAAAGTGCTGGCTCCCACCAGCACCCAGTATGGTGCTGGGTGGTGAGCCGGCTAGGGCCATGGAGGCCTTGGGGCTCCAACTGCAACTTGCAAACCTCAATGACCCCAGTGGTGTGGGTGCCCCGGGTGGTCCCCTGGGCACCCACTAACATAAAAAAAAGTCTGGCTCCCACAAAGGGGCTGGGGGCACAGGGGGCCTTGGGGCTCCCCCGCGGCCTCCAATTAAAATTGGTGCTGTGGTTACCACGAGTAGGCACCACGGCTTCCACTGAATAAACACATTGTGTGCTGGCTGGGGGCATTGCGGCTCTAAAATAAACCAGGTGGGCATCCTGGGTGGGCACCCACAAGAATATTTTTTTAAAGTACAAAAAGAATATTAAATGAGTGGCAGGATCTGCTCATTTATTTTTCACTGCTCCATGAAGGAGCATCCCATAATGCCCTGCAAGGGCTAGTCACATTTTCTTTTAACTTGGTGGTGGCCCTAAAAAGAGCAGGGGCACCACCAAGCATTTTTTTAATGTTGTGGAGGGCTATAGTAAGTGAAACATCCAGGCACACATGCGAGGGTGTGTGTAGCAGACTCGCGCACCCGGCAAAAAGGGAAACAGCGTTTACATCGCATGCGCTACAACGATTGCGATTACAACGCGGTCGTTACAACGACCGTGTTGTTACAACGCAAGCCATTACATCACAAGTCGTTTCTACGACTTGCTGTAGGGGGCGCGCTAAACTAAGGAATAGTTATAATTTACTATTCCAACCCCTTCCCTACTGTTGCACACGCTGGAATTGGTATAGTAAATTTTACTATTCCTAAGTCCAGTGCGCCCCCTACAGCAAGTCGTAGAAATGACTTGCGATGTAATGGTTTGCGTTGTAACAACGCGGTCATTGTAACGACCGCGTTGTAATCGCATGCGTTGTGGCGCATGCGATGTAACATCGCATATTCCGGCAAAAAACCCTGTTAAATGCGGGCGGCCATGCGATAGCTTATGGAGCCTATTGAACATTATTAATAGGTCGGAATACTAGTGGTTACTATGAGCTGGCGCCTACACATAACACAAGGGGGACCGCTCTACCACTTTAATATACACGGGTTATCTATTTTTGAATCTCACAACTATTTATAACTACTTTTGGTCCTGATGAAGCGCCAAGGATTGTTTTGACCACCATAGGGCGCGAAACATGTTGACCTTTTAGTTACTAGGGTACATCATTACCCCATTAGTAGAATAACCTACGGGTTTTTTATTCTGACAGGGAACCAACATATTAAAAAACTTTTAAGGTATCCCCTAGCCAGTTTTCAATACTCACCCACCGTTCACAACCCCTCTTTAAATAAATCTCATACCCTCACTCATCATACGGCCTAATAAAAAGATCTCCACTAAAGAGACCCTTCGGGGGACAAGTAAGGCATTGCAACGCCCAATGATAGAGCATGTCATCCCTTGGAATGTGTGAGGGCAACAAGAGACAAAATCTGTGATTGTCTCATTTTGAGAGAACAGAACCTAGAAACTCCTCTCCCCACTTTTCTTTACTTCTCTCTGGACACTAGTCGTGTCCTCATAGGAACAGTAACCCATTCTTTGGATTTGTAAGTGAATCAGTCCCACAGCAACATTAAAAGAAAAAACACAGTAAGTCTCCTTGATCACTAAAACCATGACCTCAGGGGATCTTACAATTTGTTTTTAAACGCGTCTAGCTGGAGGCCTATGCTTTTGGCTAAGATCAACTGTAGTAGGCCCAGGAGGAGAAAACAGAGGATGGATACATCACTGTAGACTCTGGAACAGAGGACAGGGAGGATACAGGAAACACCCCGGGAGACCCTGTGGAAGCTGTCCTGGAGCACCTGAAGAGGCTGCACTGGAAGGTCAATGAAGTACCAGAAACCGGAGCAGATGAAGAAGAGGACGATGAGGAGGACCACATTGAGTGGGAAGAAGTCCCAGACGTCACAGCAGAGATCTCCATCGAGATCCCAATAGAGGCTGCACCAGAGCCAGGAGGCCTGCAGGCAGTTCAGCACTCAGCAGTTTAGTAGCCCTCCCCTCAGAAAGCTTCTGAAACCAGACACTGACTGATAGCGGTGAGACAATGGCTGTATCATTGTTCACCTTGAACGTCAGGAGTGTGAAGGACCAGATCAGGTGGGTTGGTACATTGCGCTTCCTGGTCGCCCAGAACCGAGATCTGTTTTCTGCAGGAATGCAGTGGACGCACGGGCCATCGTTTTGGCCGAGAGGGAACGATTGTAAATCATCTGGAGTCACCATTCTGATCAAGGGGAGGCATTTCATCGTGGACAAGGTCACCGAGCAGGTCAACGGCAGAGTGTTGGTTGTGGACAGTTTATGGGCCGGTGAGCCCATTAGGCACATCAAAGTCTATGCCCACCCCCCCCCCGGAGAAGAATGAATGGCTTGAGATGTTCAGGGTGCTCAGGATGCAACTTGTGACCTCCAGGACCATTCTGATGGGTGTTGATTTCAACTGCACAGTAGAGGTTGATGGACGCACTGGGTCAGACTCTGCGGGGGATGGACGTGATGTTCAGGCTGTTGGTGGAGATGATAGGTGAGGCGTCCCTCCGGGATGTCATCGGGAGCATGAGGCCAAAGGCCAGGAATTTTTCCTGGAGTAGGCCGGACGGATCCGTGCATTCACGGATCGACTTCCTAGTCACATCCTCAATGGTAAAGCCTGGACGAAGCTCCATGGTCGCCATCCACTTCTCTGACCACAGAGCAGTCAGTTTCGAGTAGAAATTCACAGGGAATTCCCCGCTGGCTGAGGATCGTGGAAACTGAACTGCTTGTTGCTGGAAAACGAGGAGTTAGTCGCAAACCTCAGAGTTGCGTATGTAGAGTGGCACGCTTCTTCCTGTTGCCGACGTGGAGGCATCTCGGATGGGCAGAGTGGATGAGCATTGTTCCCTACATCTGGGACACCCCATTGTTCTACAAGGAAGTGAAGGAGTTTGGACTGGAGGCTGCTGCCCCAGCCACATGGACTCCGAAGTTCGTTCAACAACAGATACGTGCAAGGGACATCAGCGAACCGATCAGTGCCCTCCCCTCTGTCACAGCAGACCACGTGTGAGAGAACATTGCCTCCAAGCGCCTGACCAACCAGCACAAAGACATCGCTTGGATGGCCATCAAAGGAGGACTGCCAGTGAGAGCCTTCATGCACGCAAGAAGGCTCAACCGATATAAGTCCTGTGCACTGCAGATGAGACGACCTACCATCTCTTCTGGGAGTGCACGTATGCACAGGATCTGCTCAAGGCACTAGGCAAGGAGCTTAGGGCCTAACTACCTACATCACGCGCACCGTGGACTCAGTGATGTATGGTCTGTTCCCAGGGAAACATGCACTAGAGGACCTCCATGACTGCTGGAGGCTTCTGTGCTGTTTTAAAGATGTTCTTCTGTTTTCCAGAAACTAACTGGTAGTAGGGAAGAAGGAGACATCAACCCTGATGTGCCTAAAGATGATCCACAGCCTCCTGCATGACCACCTGCACTGGACGGATCAGATTAAGACGACGACACCTGAGGGCCTAAAGGGGTCCCCCTGCTTCTTTAACCCAGGAACCGGATGGTGATAGGGGAGAGGAGAAGGCGGATGAAGACAGGTGGAGTAAATGTAGTTATTTACTATATGTATTTGAGCAACGTGACCTTTTCCCTTCACAGGTAAAAGGTCAATAGGGCTTTGTGGAAGGGGACGATTGACATATCTGAACCAAATGTGAGTCCCTAACAAGGGTTAGGTAAAAAAAAAAAAATAAGACCCTCGTGTAGTTTTTTTTTTTTTTTAAGTCTCTTCATTGGGTTTTGTAATACAGTAATTACTTACATTAGTGATAGGAGGCACATAGGGTGGCATATCATAGTTTAAACATTCAATAGTATAGCAGAGTGGGTGCGAAGATACAGCAGTATGCGTTGTCCCCTCAGCAGGCCAAAATTCAAATGAGCGTAAAAAGCAGTGTTACGTGATGAAACATACTTTCAGAGGGGGGCGTAGTTCTGGGAGGGTTAGATCAACGAACGTGCTAGGACTTTCCACAGTACGAGATAATCTTGAAGCTTAACATCAGGTCTGACCAGTAACATTCTGAGCTCTTCCGCTGTTGACCATTCCGCCACATCACAAACCCATCTGAGAATTTCTGGGGCCTTCGGGCTCAGCCAGCAGAATGCCACATGGCGCCTCGCCACAAAAGTGTTAGGTTCACAAATCTCTGTTCAATTTTATATTAGGTCTTGATAACATCTATACCCAAGAAGCATGCTGGTGTTGACCTCTGCACCGTTAATGACAAATGTTCAGAGTATTTAGCTACCACTGCCCTCCAGAATGCAGCAATATTAGGATAGTCCCGAACCAGATGGAAATAAGTAGCCACCGGATCAACACACTAGGGGCAGCGGCTCAGAGTGTCAGGGTTCAGGCAGTGCAACATTGCAGGGGTCATATGTGTGTGGTGCACATAATTAAAATGGAGTATACAAAATCTACCAGTTTTTATTTTTATTTTACGGAGTTTTATATAGCGCGAACTTGACCCGAAGGTATCAGGTATCAGAGCGCTTTACATAGCACCAGTTGCGTTATATGAGGACACATTCATTTTTGTTAGGCACAGGGAGATTAAGTGATTTGCCCAGAATCACAGGATGTTCAGCGTCATTGCCGAGACTTGAACCCAGTTCCCCAGATTCGAGGTAGACCGTCCTAGCCGTTAGGCCAACTCCTCAACCAGTGCTTGAGATCTTTATCGGTGATAGGGTTTGTCTCCGTTGTGTGTCCCAGAAGGCCAAATCACAGTCCACCTCCCATTTCCCACACGAGTACAGTGGTATTTGCATGTGTCCTCTTGGAGGGCTGTGTATAGTCTTTTGATGAGTCCGCGCCCACAGTCCTCACGTACCAGCAGATGTAGGGTCATGGATTGTGGCGGGGTCTCCCAGATGTTCATGCAAATGTCGTGCATTATTCCCTTAATGGCATTGTATTGTAGATATTATCTGTGTGATCACGGAAAATGTGCCTCTCTTGTAGTTGTTTTTATAATTGCATTTTGTGGACTGAAAAATGTTTTTTTTTTAAAAGACTCAGAAACATGTTGCTTTTATTCAAAATAAAAAAAATGAATATGTCCCTGAGTCTTTTAACATTTTTCAGGCGGCAAAATGCAATAATAAAAACTACAGTTAAAAGAAAGACTCACAGACACACTTTTTTAGTAAATGTTTAACAAACATTTTTATAATAATCACTATTATTAATCATTCCATTGTGTGAATTACTGAAATATACCCTAGGTTAAAAAATATGGGTGATTTTTGGAGAAACATGATAATAGGGTCACTTTTTATATTTTGGTGTTGGGACTCTTTGGTAAAGTCAGTAACTCTACTTTAGTGGAGACAGGCCCGGCAGCCAACCCCACGCTGGGGGCTGGCTGCCTGTGAGAGGGTTGGATGCAGTCTCTGCGGCCAACCCCACGCTGCACATCGCCAAAGGTAATTTGTGTTGGACAGTTGACTGCCAGCAGTACATCGGACAGGACAGGCCCTCCAGCCAACCCCACACCGCATTAGGCCGAAGGCTATGTGCAGCATGAGATTGGTTGTTGGCGTGGTTTGGACATAGGGCTTGGCTGAAGGCCGTGCGTGGCAGGATGCTGGCTTTGTGTATGGTGATAAATTATTTACTTAAAAAACAAACCTAGAAATTCACTGGAAAAAACAAAGGTTAAAGTGACATTATAGTTAGGGGAAAATGTCAGTTAAAACTAGCTGTTTTAAACTAATAAAACCACTTAAATTCACCAGTTATAGTTCTCTCATGCAACTATAACTCATGCCCTAAGGTAACTATAACTCGCACATGGCAGGGCACAAGCTTAGGGCACGAGTTATAGTTATAGTTACTTGAAATAAATATATTTCAGTGGTTTTGTTAGTCAAATATATAGTATGTAGTGAAAGTTTGAGGTGATGTATGAGCATACATTTTAGTGCCTTAGTGAGCTAATACATGCAGAAAGTATGTGCTCTTGACTCTTTTTGTATGTGTTATCTCCCTAAAGCCAGACCTGTTTGCTTTGGTGGTAATATCTGTGGTGATAATGGTACTAATAGTGCTGTTGGTGGTAATGGTAGTGGTAATGATAGTTCTACGGATAGTGGCTGGCCGTGGTGGACTTGGTGGTGATAACAGTGGTGATAACTATGCTGGTGGTAACAGTAATGAAGTAATGGTCAGATCAGTTTTCACTTGAGTCCTGACAAAAATATTATACAATGGATGTAGCAGAGGTCTTCAAACTGGGAGGCGGGCCCCCCTGAGGGGGTACTTACTTAATCCTGGGGGAGAGGCACCAGGCTCTGATCAAGAGAAGCACCATGCTGATAGCAGTGCTTTGTTTTCAGTGAAAACAAAAGAGTGGCAGTAAGTCACTCTGTAATGGGCCATCACCAACATCTTTAGTCATTTATATCCAGGCTGGGAGTAGGTTTCAAAGAGGGAGGGACTCCAAATATTCCCCGAACCTCTTAACCACGCCAATTTTTGATAGTCACACTGTGGATACTTGTACACTTTGGTAAGGCCTCGCTGACCAGAATAGTATGTTTGTCAATCATGTATTTGATTGCAATTTTAAAAGGGGTAACAGAACTTATCTACAATGTTTAAATATGTTTAGGCATATTTAAACATTGGCAAATTAATAGAATAATTGTGAAAAATTCTGCAGGATGATGATTTTCTTTTTTTAGCAGAGGGCACTAAATTAAAAAGTCTGAAGACCACTGATGTATAACAATAATAATAGAATGTGTGATGCCTGAGCGTCTTTTTTAGATGTAAAATCGCCCCATATTAAATGCAAAGGAAGCATGGAGGGATTATACAACAAACCTCCAATAGCTTGTTAATGAGGTTAATTCTCCCCTGAGCCTACTATATTTATGTGTTTAAGAATTACGGCCTGATTTAGATCTTGGCAGATTGGTTACTCTGTCACAACGGTGAAGGATCTCCTGTCTGTTGAAATATAAATCCCATAGGATAATGGGATTTTTATTTCCGCGGATGGGATAACCATCATCGTTGTGACGGAGTAACCTGACGCCAAGGTCTAAATTAGGCCCTTAGTAACAAAAAGTCTGTCAAGAGTATGGTTAAGCTGCCTCTAGTCAAACATAACAAATGTTAGGCAAACTTGTTGCCTAACATTTGTTATGTTTGACTAGAAGTAGATGCACTTAAAAAGGCGTTTTTACACTGAGTGAAACAAGTCCATGTGGAGCATATTAGTTTAAATTGATGATGCTTTGGTGTGAAAATGCCCAGAGAAATCCAATAATATATGGTCTCCCCAAAAGCCTTCCTTGAGACTGGTTGGTTTAGCCTGACAAGAATAAGAGGAGTCGAGAGGGGAAAGGGTTTCCTTTTGTCTTCCACTCAGAATGCGAGGGGGAGGGAGAGGGGGTCGAGGGGCTCTCCTGTTCCTCTCAGCATCCCCCAAAGCAGATCAGATGTATTGAGCCCTCGTGCATAAATTATAGGTGGGTTTCTGGCTCCACTGGTCATATAACCAGTGGTGCAAGTGGGCAGAAACTATTGGTAACGATGTTACCAATCTTTAATTTTACAAAAACAGTTCCCCTACTTTTTGTTGAAACACAACCATTCCCTAAAGTTTAATGGCCATCTTGGGGTTCTTCTGTCTTAAAGGCAAGCGAGGGGAGGTCTCCTTACTATGCAGCCAAGAACAAACAAGCCTTCTTGCCACAGTACCTGCTATCTTAAGAAATGGAAATGGCATAACTGGTTCATCTGCAAATCTAAAGTCTGCTTTGGGAGCCAGTATACCACTTTAATTGATGGAGTTAATTGAGGCTTCATGTTGACAGTTTATTCTTAATGTGTAGTAATATAAGGGTGTTACCTGCTGTGTTCCCAGGTGCGCCCTTCTATTAGAAACTATTAAAAAGGTTTGCACTAGGTACACTCTTATTGTGTACTACTAAAAATATCCATTTTGAAAGCACGTGTCTTAGCTTTGCCAGTAGCTCTTACTGTCCATTTTACTGCAGAATATATTATACAGCATGTAATGTAATTTAACATAATGGCTTGCATATTTAACAAAGCATTCAATCTCTGGCTGGGACCTTGTAGCACTTCAAAAACATGTGATTATTCTCCATTGTGCCAAAGACGCTTCAGTTCTGCAGTGATCACATTAACTAAGCATTTCCTTTGGCAGACCCACATTGCAAGGTCCAAGCTTAGATTAGAGCAAACCCCTGGAGGACTGTTGAAAACATTTAAGGCCTCCCAATATCCCCCTATTTCGCCGGTATTGCAGGGGTATACCAACCAGGCACTTGGGTCAGCACTATATGGCGCAGAACTTTTGGGACACAAAGATGTCTTGTCCCTAAGCACTGCAGAAAATTGTTTTATAAGGCGATTGATTGGTCTGCCAACTAGCACACTGTAACTCCTCCTGAGGTTTTATCTGGGGTTGTAAAACATAACTGATATCGTTAGGTTACGCCCACTCTTATTCTGGAGAAGGTTGTGGGCAACACCGGAATTGAAATTTCACCAGCAGGGGCAGTATGAGATTTTGAGTTTACCAGGAGCATGTGATCTCCCGTGGGTCAGGCATGTGAGATCTATATTAGCCGACATTGGGCTTGAGCATCTGTGGTTTGTCCCAGAAGAGGCTAGAAGGGTGGCAAAAAGGTAGATAACAAGGGCATACTGGCAGCACCAAAAAGGCTTATTACAATACAAGCCGAAATTGGGCTCCCTGTCGTCGGCCATTTTAACGATAAAAGATGGGTGTCAGAGAGAGGAGTTCCTGGATGAAATAGAGCCCTGCATTGCTAGAAAGCTCTTTCTTCAATCTAGTTATGGAACATGACCACTTGCCTCGTTTATAGCCAGGTGAGGGCCATTGCCAATTTCAAGATATGGTCGTTGCCCATTCTGTGTGACACTGAAACGATTTAACTTGTTTTGTTTGCTTGCCCCAGTTACTGTAATATAAGAAACAAGTGGATTGTGCCTCTCTGTCGAAACCTTGGCCTTAGAGACTTCAGAGAAACCCTTAGAACAGTGATACTCAAAGTACGGCCCGGGGGCCGCATGCGGCCCGCCTGACCTTTACATGCGGCCCCCTGGGCAGCAGCAGCACTGAGCTGCCGTTTACTCAACTCAGCACTAACATGAAAAAAAAAGTTAAACATACAGCAAACACTTACTTAAAGTTTAATTGCAGTTAGGGAAAGGAAGCAACTAGGCCCTTCACTTTAGGAACACCTTCATTTGTAGACAGCCACTAGATATACATGCTTTGCTTCCCTTACACCCCCGCTGGCATCAGTGCGGCCCTCGGTCACACCATAGACCAAACTTTGCGGCCCCTGGGAAAATGTTTGTGAGTACCCATGCCTTAGAATAATTAAAATAGGCAATTTATGTTTTTTACAGTTTTGCGGTTTTTAATGACGTTGTGGCGAATCAGGCAAAGAGCATTTTAAACATTACGTAATGCGTACATTATTTGGCAGCTAATTCAGGTATCTCCCGAGTTTTATATTGTACTACTTGTATGTAATTTTAATCACATATCTATTGTTTTATCATTTAAAAAAATTCTATTCGTTTTTTCTTTCTTTTAGAAAAAAGTTATATGATTGTACTTTTTTGTGTCTTTAATGGCAAATATTTGCTGAATAAAGCGTGATGATGATGATTAACCAACTTAAGTTTTATAACATAAAAGAGTGCATTTCCCACCAATTGCGTTAACTTGTATGTATTTTTCATTTAAATAATGCGGATTATATTTCATGTGTGTGAAGCAGTGGGAAACAAAAACTGAGCAACCACATTGGAGGAAACCAAATCATGGAAAAACTATTTTATTCAAAGACAATTTTACGGAAATACAAAAACATCGAAAATCAGCATTATAGAATGCAACTATAGGAAATATGAGCATTTACTGAGGAAGGCCTTTTGAAGAATCTAAGGCCTTGGTTACAAATGACTTGTAAAAATGAGATTTGTGTGCAAACACCTGTTTGGGTAGGAATTGCAATTATAAGTTATGCAGTGTTTATCACACCCAGTAATTACCGGGTGCGCTAAAGTTCTCACTCTCAAATAATACAGGGGAAAAGGGCCCGATATTCACTGGGAAATTAAAAGTTTGGTGCTTTAAATTACCAAAAAGCCAGATTAGGTGATAATTATCACACTTGATAAAATTTGAAAACCTGGTTGACAGATTATATTTAATGCAACAATGAGCATCCAACAATGGAAACTCTTATTCTGTCCCAAAGAGTTTTGGACAGAATGTTTCTGCAAAGACATTCCCTAGCTTGTTTTCAAAGTCATAGAACCTTAGAACTCTCCCAAGTTTAGATTGCGAAAACAACCATCCAGAGACATATGGGTGTGCATGCTCTAAGAAAAAAAAAGATTAGGCACGGTTACATAAGCTGCTGCTTTAGGGCTGGGCCAAAGTTAACAAAGAGTTTCTCCATCCCAAAGCTGGCGCACTATGCACTCGTTTCTACTCTACCGAACCTCCGAGACCTATTCATTTATTTGTGTTTATACAATGATATATCCCACTAGTAACTTGTAAAATGAGCACTGCATGAAAAAGTACATGTAGAAGAAGATACTTTGCATATAGTGCACACTGTGAGCTGAAACACTACTAAGCACTTAACACTTGCCCATGAAAGGTTTTGGGACAGGATTATCACCTGCATGGTAAAAAGGGATGCTTCCCTGCCCTGAGTGCCCAACTGCCCGACATGCTAATCTAGCGTGTGTTCAGTGGCCTAGGCCTGTCGCTGACCACTCTACTCTGCGCCAATGCACTCTACTTTGCACCACTCTCCTCTATGCCATTTTCTCTCTGTGCCACTGCACTATACGCCACTGCACTCTACGACACTGCACTTTATGCTACTGCACTCTACGCCAGTCCACTCTCCTCTATGCCTCCCCAAACCACTCTTTGCCACTCCACACAGTGCCACTGTACCCCTCTAAACATAATGCCACACTTCTGTACTCTGCGCCACTCTTCGTTATGCTACTCCAAACCACTCTACGCCACTACTCACTACTCTACGCCACTCCACACCACTCCTCGCCACTCTTGTCTATGCCACTCCACTCTACGCCACCTTGCTCTACTCTTCTCTTCTCTTCTCTATGCCAATCTACTCTATACCACTGCACTCTATACCACTTTACTGTACTCCACTCCATGCTCCTCCACGCCACTCCACTTCGTGCCACTCCACTCCATGCTGCTTTACAAGACGGAAATACAGATTGGCAAAGCCAATAGCTCTTGCGTAGGCAAAACCTATTGGATTTGCCAATGCTTTTTTAAAGGGGCATCACTTACTATTGTATGGAAGAAGCCCCTGTTCTGTTCTTGGTGGGCATGTATAAGGCTAATGTTTGGTGAGTATTATAACCTTGTTTGTACCACAGGGTCTAGACAAGTAGGCTTGTTCCCGCTTTGCTTTCCATGAGCTAGAGGTGTGAGCCACTGTAATAACATGTTCAAAGGGACATAGTTTCCTGTGAGACCCTGGGAAATATTAACTGTGTGCACCGCCGGACTGGCCGTACTGAGCATTGGGCATTTCAACGGGAGGCTGGAAGGGTGGGGGCCAGTTTTGTTAGCGGGGGCAGGTTTTGTAGCAGTGCTGCAAAGTTCCTCCCATATTCAGACATTTTCGGGCAACGTTTGGTGATCAATGTACCAGCCGGAAAGAGATTGGAGTTTTGTTTAGTGGCAATTTTGACTAATCTAAGGTAGCACAGAGGGTTAATGTGCCTGCTACAAGAATGTGTACCATGCATATTAAAGAACAATATTTTATTTGCATAGCTCAGTGGGTTACTGCTTTTGTCACTGAGATTCTTTTGCTACTGTTCAATTCATAAATGCAATCATAAACCAGCACAATAAGCTATGAACTGCCATCAGAGAGCTGCATGCAATCTGCATGGTACAGGTTAGAAAGTTATGGTTTTCCCCAGTCTTTCATTATCCTGATGTTGCTAAAGAAAGGTTTAAGTAGAAATAAATTCTTATTATTAAAGTCAATCCTAACCACTGTGTTATGTTCTGAATTCCGAGTTTGTGCTTCTCCAGACCAAACACTCTTAAAAAGTGTCTACCAGTATGGATGGCATGTGAATCCCACACTTTGTAGTCCCCTTTGCTTTATGTAACATTTTCTATACACTGATGTACACATGTATGTTTCTTTGTGTCTGTATGTGTGTGTGTGATGTAGAATGCTCCGACGCCCTACACTGGTATGAGAGGCGCTAAAAAAAAAAAAATACATGTGAGGGAGGCGCTATGGAGAGATGAGAGGCACTGTTGGAGGGTAATAGTGAGGGAATCATTGAAGAGCCCCAACAAAGATTATTGTATCCTGGTGCACTGTAAGGTCATCGTTTACTATGCTTTAAAAGCTAATACAATTGAATATATCATGACAAATGTGTTGTAGAATGCACCATTTTTCCCCAAAGTTTTTTGGGGGAAGGGAGGGGAGAGAACCGCATCAAAACCCCTCTGCTTAGTGGTCAAGCTCGCTCACTACACTCGGTATGGGGCTGGTCTGACAAAATTTCCAGGGCTGCTTTGGGTTCCCAGTCCGGCCCTGACTGTGTGCACACCTTTATTTGGGTCTGTTACGGTAATAATGATCTAGCTTAGATAAAACAGCTCCATAGCAATAGAACACACAGCATTTAAGCAATACAACATCGGCATTACTAAAACAAGAAGTAACAAAGATATAAGGAAGTTGGAACAGGGACTTTAATCACAATTTCACCACTGCTAGTCATTGCATTGCTTGGATAAAAGGTCAGGAGCCACCCTCACTCATAATGGGGTTACTTTGGGTCTTCATGGCAACGGAGTCCAGCTCTGCTGTCAACAAAAAATGAAAAAGGCAGTGAGCATCTCACGTAGGATTGCATGCTGTCAAGCTAACTGGAATTAAACCTCACAGCAGTCCAGAAATACATAAAACGGCAGAGTGGCACGGCTTTCCAAACGCATTCTTAGCACTTTCATCCCAACAGTTATCCTATGCTCTTTTCTGTTCACTACTTTGGCTGTCTATTAAATGCTAATTGCCTATCCACCTATTTCAGCAGGGCTTCTCTCTTTCCCTTTTCTGGTTATATTGTCTCTGGGTTTGCAGGTTCTCACCCCCGTATTCCATTCTAGTAAAAAAGGAAGCAGAGGCATGGCTGTTTGGCAGGGAGAGAAGAGTGAAGGATGTTCTGGGGGATACTTACCCAGGCAGGCTCACAATCAAAGCCTAATTGTGCAACTTTCATCTATTGAGTCAATGCCTTCGGCTACTTTAAGTGCCTGGGGACAGTGGTGAGGTCACGGGGACTGGCTGCTAATATGGTGCACAAACAGAAGGAATACAAGAGACACCCCCACTATATTGATACCGCAAGCTATCGTCTAGTGGCGTAACAAAACCTCAGGGCCCCCCCTGCAAGGTAAAGTAAGGGGGCCCCCATTACCCAATCCCGAACTGCCTTGCTGCTTTTTACTGAGTGTGTTATTTGTTAGCAGCTGGCCAGCCCAAGGGGACCCCCTTTGAGGTGAATGGTATGGGCACCCCCCCCGCACTGCGGGGGCTGCGGGACCCTCCCTTACGCCCATACTATCATCACATTGTAATTAAGTGATAAACAGTTTTATTGCAGACAATTTCAAGGATTTTATATGTAAAAACAAGGGTACCCCTGACGCCAATTCCTAACTCAGGGAAGTAACTCAAATGTAAATATCACAGTATAGGAATATCATAATTACTCGTGGACCTAAATAATACATGTCCAACCATAAACATGCAAACTCTGTTTACTGATATCAAAAATATTTTTTATTATTTTTATTGTTACACATCATATTTACTCAATATGTACATTAAAAAGGAAATGAGTGAACCTCTGTATACAGTGTTATACTGTGAACGGGCAATAGAATTTAGAAAAATCAGTTGTTATATTGGCCCATTATCAAATATATAGTGCACAGTATCAATAATGCACAGAATTCCAAGAGCCATGCCTACATTTAATGTCCTCTGTATATAATGAATTGATGATCTATTAATTTTGTATGTTTCGAAAAAAGAAAAGAGAAAATAATTTAAACATTGTGAATATCTTCATTGTAATAACATGCATTATTGATACTGTGCACTATATATTTGATAATGGGCCAATATAACAACTGATTTTTCTAAATTCTATTGCCCGTTCACAGTATAACACTGTATACAGAGGTTCACTCATTTCCTTTTTAATGTACATATTGAGTAAATATGATGTGTAACAATAAAAATAATAAAAAATATTTTTGATATCAGTAAACAGAGTTTGCATGTTTATGGTTGGACATGTATTATTTAGGTCCACGAGTAATTTCAAGGATTTTGCCATTGCAGGAAAAGTAATTAAAAATACAATCAGGATATATATCTTAGTAATAGTTTGTAATATTTTCTTTCTACTGTGGCATTATTCCTAACTTATGGACAGGGCCACTGGAATTATATGGTTGGGCAAAAACAAATTATGGGGCACGGTGGACGAAATTATGTGGCAAAAAAGCCAAATTACTCAGCGTATTGTGGCACATTTTGTGATAGTATTACTTCACTATTTTTACAATTTTTATGTGTTAACACCTCGTTGTGAAAAAATAAAGCTATACTACCCGCATTACGCTGCATAGTTTAGTCAACTCTGCTGCATAATTTGGTCCTCCCCCATTACATAGTTCCTGTGGCCCTGATATAGACCTCTGTTACTCCTCGGATCCTAAACTGATAAGATAATATACTGGGCTAAATGCACCTGCTTCGGAGATGTTCCTACAGCCTGTTCTTCACAAGTGCAAATCTCGCTGCTCAGCCTTCCATTTCTGAAAAAAAGAGTGCGGCATCAAAGAAATCTGCCTTTACTGCATGGTCACTCCAGATGTTTTTGCTTATTTTCTAGAAACCATTTAGTTATTGTATTGTATTGTAATTGCATTTATATAGCACTTACTACCCCTGACGAGGCGTCGAAGCGCTTTTTCGGTGAGTAGCACGCTACTCCGGAACCCATAAAGGATTAGTGTTGAATTAGTATAGTGAAATATGAAAGTGATTTAAGTGGTGGATAGGTTAGTCAATTATTTGGATTCAGAATGATAGCGGAAGGATAGAAGAGGGAAAAAAGGTTTGCATTTATATAGCGCTTGTTACCCCTGATGGGGTGTTGAAGCGCTTTTTTTTGGGGTGAGTAGCACGCTACTCCGGAAACCCATAAAGGATTAGTAGTGAATTAGTATAGTGAAATATAAAAGTAATTTGAGTGGTGGATATTAGTCAGTTATTTGGAGTGAGAAGGATAGCGGAGGGATAGAAGAGGGAAAAAAAGGTTTGCATTTATATAGCGCTCGATACCCCTGATGGGGTGTCGAAGCGCTTTTTTGGCGAGTAGCACGCTACTCCGGAACCCATAAAGGATTAGTGTTGAAAATTAGTATAGTGAAATATGAAAGTAGTTTGAGTGGTGGATATGTTATTCAGTTATTTGGATAGAGAAGGGTAGCGGCGGGATAGAAGATGTTTGCATTTATATAGCGCTTGGTACCCCTGATGGGGTTTTGAAGCGCTTTTTTGGTGAGTAGCATGCTACTCCGGAACCCATAAGGATTAGTGTTGAATTAGTATAGTGAAATATGAAAGTAACTTGAGTAGTGGATATGTTAGTCAGTTATTTGGATTGAGAAGGGTTGGGGAGGGATAGAAAAGGGAAAAAGGTTTGCATTTATATAGCGCTTGTTAACCCTGATGGGGTGGTGAAGCGCTTCATTGGCGAGTAGCACGCTACTCCGGAACCCATAAAGGATTAGTGGTGAATTAGTATAGTGAAATATGATATTTGAGAAGTGAACATGTTAGTCTGTTATTTTGAATGAAAAGGATAGTGGAGGGATAGAAGAGTGAAGGATTTAGACTTTTCTTTTTTGGGAGGTCATAGCAGTAGGAAGAGGCTTTGGGATGAGTAAAAAGGGATGTGGAGGGGAAGAGTCAGAGGGAAGAGTTGTTTTGGGGGATTGGTATAGTAAAAGAGGTGTCAGATGATGCAAGGAGGGGTAGAGTATGGGAGAGTCTAGAAAGGGTTGTTTTGGGATCATAGTAGTGGTATGGGGTTTGGGATAAATGAGAGAGTGGATGTAGAGGATATATTGATAGAGGTATAGGCTGAGAAATAGTATAGTGCATTGGAAAGAGTAGTAGAAAGAAGTTTGAGATGAGTCAGAAAGTTGGGTTAGAAGATATATTGAGAGAAGTATAGGGTGAGAAATAGGATAGTGCATTGGATATGCTGAAATGGAAGAAAGTGATAAATATATATATCCATAAGAACATGGAAAGTATATAGATGCATAAAGGAGGTAGGTATATGTAGATTAAAGATATTGATAGAGGTATAGGATGAGAAATAGGGTAGTGCATTGGATATGCTTTTTTAGGAGAAAAGTAATAAATATATAGATCCAAGTACATGGAAGGTATATAGATGCATAAAGGAAGTAAAAAGATGCATTAGATAAACTCTGGTTTTCAAGTGTTTTTGTACTTTAAAAATGTCTTTATTTATTTTTTAACAACATAATTATTCTACATGTTTATACAATGCAATACACAAAGATAGGTACATATCTATAGTAAAATAAATGCTTATATACAGAGGGATATGCTGTAAATTTCTGTTTGCGTATGGTGCTTATGTGGGGAAGAGACAATTCTTGAGTAGTTTTCTGAAGAGAAGGTGGTTGTCCTTGGATCTTATGTTGGGGGGTAAAGAGTTCCATAGTTTGGCTGCTTGAAAATGGCAGGATGTACCATCCATGGTTTTTTTCTTGTATCTTAGGATTTTGAGGCGAGGTGCCACTTTAGAGCGGAGGTTCCTTTGTTGAATGTGTTTGGTGATTTTATTCCTGATGAAGAGTGGTCCCATTCCATGTATTGCTTTGTGGGTGATACAAAGCAGCTTGAACGTGGATCTTCTGGCAACCGGTAACCAATGCAGGGCTTTCAAGGCAGGTGAGATGTGGTCTCGCGGTTTGATATGCAAGAGTAGTCTGGCAGCTGAGTTCTGAATCCGTTGTAGTCTTTTCATGGTTGTTAAAGGTGATCCGTGGTAGAGGCTATTGGCGTAATCGGGTTTGGACAGAACAAGGGAGATGGTAGCTTGAATCTTGTGCGGAAATCCCAAATGGGGGAAAATTGGTCGCAGAGTTTTTATAGTGACAAAGCTTGATCTTGCTAGCTTGTCCACTTGGGCATTCATCGACAGCTTGGAGTCCATGGTCATTCCGAGGTTTCTTACTTCCTTCGATACTTTAGGCGGTGATCCCAGTTCATCAGGCCAGGCGGCAAGCGGGTCATAATGTTTCTAATCGCCACACGTGAGTATTTCCGTTTTGAAAGCATTCAATTTGAGATGGCTCCAAGTCATCCTTCTGGTCCATGGCTCTGAGACAACTGAAAATTGGAGAGTTTCCAATGTCTTTGGGGCATTCCAGTTGAAGGAGTATTTGTGTGTCATCTGCATAGTTATAGCACGTGAGGTGAAATTGATTGATCAGTACCGGTAATGACTTCATGTAGATGTTCAAAAGCATGGGCGAGATGATAGAGCCTTGAGGGACCCCTGCTTTTGTTGAGTATGGTTTGGACGAGAAAGGTGGGGTATGGATGACATTAGGTCTGTTTCAAAGGTAGGACGCGATCCAGTCTAGAGCAGTCCCCTCTATGCCGGCTTCATAGAGTCTTTGTTTCAGAGTGTCATGGTCAACCGTGTCAAAGGCAGCCGAGAGGTCCAAGAGGAGTAGCGCAGCAACCCCGTTGCAGTCTACTGTGTTCTTCAGGTCATCTCAGATGGCAAGGAGGGCAGATTCTGTGCCTCTTCCCGGACGGAATCCTGTTTGGAAGTCTGAAAGTATGGCATTCTCTTCAATGAATTGTGACATCTGGGCGAACGCTGCTCTTTCTATCAGTTTGCCCAGAAAAGGTCCATTTGTAATGGGTCTGTAGTTGTCAGGGTTCAGCAGGTCCAAGCTTGTTTTCTTCAGTAAAGGGCGTATGTATGACTTTTTTAGTTCTTCTGGAAATATTCCGGTAGTTAAGGAATTGTTGATGATTCTTCTTACTGGAGTGGCAGCAGAGGTTGTTAAAAGAATTGTCTTGAAAACTTTGCGGACACGGGTCAGAAGTGCTGCCGGCAGGCTGCTTGCTTTGACCAGGTCCATAAATTCATTGTGTGAGAAGTGTTGGAAGGAACGGAGAGGCTGGGTTAGAGTATTTTTGGATTGTTGTTTTGTAAAAGGGTTAGTGCTGGTGCTTTGTCTCTGTTTTAAGTACGAGTCCAACGTGTCTGCTTTGTCCGTGTAATGATTTGCCAGTTTGTCTGTGACATCTTGAGTCACAGGAGGAGTTCCTTCTAGGCAATTTGGTTTACGAAATTCATTGAGTATTTTATAGAATTCTTTATTTGCACATTTAGCATTTGGAATTCTGTCTGAATAGTACCTTTTCTTAGCTTTTTTAATAGCTGGATTGTATAATCTGTTAATTTTCTGTAGGTGAAGTTTGTCTTGTTTGTCGTTTGTTTTGAGCCAGGTACGTTACAGCTTTCTATTTTGTTGTTTTATGTCTTTTATCTCTATATTTCTTCAAGGCGCTTTTTTTCTTTCGTTCTGTTGTGTGGTTTTGAGTGGTATCAGGATGTCAAAAGCTTCCTGTAGCCACTCATAACGTTTTTTAACAGAATTTATTGTTTCCCGATCTGTACTGGATGTTAGTTGTATTTCTAAGTGTTCCAAATTGTGTTTGTTCCATGGTCGATAGGTGGATGCATGTAAGGCAGTTTTAGGTGAGTCGCTTAGTGTTGCTTTATGTTGGAAAGCAAGCAAATGGTGGTCTAACCATGTGACTGGAGTTATAGTTTGAAAGGTAACTAGTTCGGTATTAGCAAAAATGACATCTAGGATATGTCCAGCGATGTGTGTGTGTTTGTGGACAATCTGATGCAGGTTCAGTGCGTCTAGGCCAGTGATTTTTATTTTTTTTGGATGGGTCATATTGGGTTTGTCAAACCAAATGTTGAGGTCACCCAGAACGCATAGGTTGGAGTGTATTGTTATCAGGTTTGAAACTGTGTCTAGAAGTGCGTCTGGGAATGTCGCCTTGCTAGGTGGAGGTCTGTAAAGGAGCAGGAAGTTACAGGTGGAAGACGGTGTAGGATTGCATCTGGTGAGAGGAGCCTCACAATTCTTTATGGAGATGTCGTCAACTTTAGTGATATGTAATGGGCAGAATTGCACATACCAGGCAATACACCATACCTATTCTCTATAAAATATGTGAGTCGGCTAGTATTCCAGAACTTGAGCCCATTTCCTGCTAAAGCAGAAAGTCACTGATGAGGGATGTTAGATTTGGGGGTCTCTAGTTGGCAGAGGTAGGTACCTTTGACCAAATAGGGACCCTTGCATCTAGTCAGGGTAAGGGGGTACACTCCTAAAATAACCCCTGCTCACCCCCTTGGTAGCTTGGCACGAGCAGGCAGGCTTATCTCAGAGGCAGTGTGTAAAGCATTTGTGAACACATACAGTAATATGGTGACAACACTACAGACACCACGCAGGTTGTATTCATAAAAATAAGTATTTTTATATAGACTTAACACAAGACCAAACGACAAAAATCCACAATACTGTACTCAAAAATAGACTTTAAAATGTTATAAAATAGTTCAGTTCTAAATGCGACACTTTACTCTCAATGTACCTTGAATGCGTAACGCAAAGAAAACAAAAGGGTTGCAGGGAAGGTGATGCGTTGGTTCCTTACACTCAGGGGAGTGGATGCGTCGGTTCCTTACTGCTGCGCAGGGGAGTTGATGCTCGCTTCCTTACTGTGTGGGGAGGTGATGCGTCGGTTTCTTACTGCTCTCCGGTGCGATGCGACAAGATGGCACCTCGATGCGATACTCTTCTCTGGTGCGATGCGACAAAATGGCGTCTTGGTTGCGACGCGACAACGTTGATGTGATGCGTGCACGCCCGACGGCCGTGCGGCGATTCAATGATCTTTGGAGCTGCGACAGGCCCTGCGACGCGCTTCTCCGGTGATGCGATGGCGACCTCTGTGGCGGCGGCACACTTCTCCGGTGATGCGCCGCGCTTCGGCGATGCGATGATGACAGCGGCAGGGGCGGCTCGCTTCTTCGGCGATGCAACGACAGCTGCTGCGGTGGCGACACGCTTCTCGTCGTTGCGTCGCGCTTCCAGCTCCCAGCGACACGCAGTCTCTCAGAAGGCCCAGTACAACAGCAGGCACTTCAATTCCCAGCAAGGGAATTCAGGGGGGGAGCTGGTTGGTGAAGTCTTGTATCCCTGAGACTTCAGGCAGGAGGCAAGCTCTAGTTCAAGCCCTTGGAGATTCTTCTTCAAGTTGATAGAAAGCACACTCAGTCCTTTTCTCCTTTCTTTGGCAATGAAGCAACCACTGCAGGCCAACCCCCAAACACACAGCACAGGGGTAGTCTCCTCCTTCAGCTTCCTGGTTCTTCTCCTCAGCAAAGGTTCGTCTTGATTCCCAGAAGTGATCTAAAGTTCTGGAGTCTGGGTCCCCCTTTTTATACACAGTTTCTCTTTGTTCTCTGAAGGCAGAGAGGCCTTTGCCTAGTCCAAACCCGTTCTGGTCAGTCCTGGAGCACTTTGTTGACAAGACTCCTTCTTTCCTTTCACAGGGCAGGGCATGGACATCAGACACACCACAGGAGATGGTGCCAGCATTGTGGAGGGAAGGCACAGCCCTATTCAGGTCCCAGGTGCAACTCCTCCCTCCCATCTGCATGCAGATCTCTCTATTCAGCCCTGTGCTGACTCACCCTGTCTCCTGGAAGCCCCCAGCCCCTGTCACTCAAACTCCAGAAAAAAAAAACGACAGCGGCTGCGGCGGCGTCACGCTTCTTCTCCGTGAGTCGCGCTTCCAGCTCCCTGCGACACGCAGTCCTTCAGAAGGCCCAGCACAACAGCAGGCACTTCAAATTCCCAGCAAGGGAATTCAGGGGAGCTGGTTGGTGAAGTCTGTTGTCCCTGAGACTTCAGCAGGAGTCAAGCTCAATCTTCAAGCCCTTGGAGATCCTTTACAAGTTGATGAAAGTAGCACAAAGTTCCTTTCTCCTTTCTTTGGCAGTCAGGCAACCACTGCAGGCCAATCCCCCAAACAGCACTCAGCTTAGGGATAGTCTCCTCCTTCAGTTTCTCTCTGGTTCCTCTCCTCAGCAAAGGTTCTTCTTGTTTCCCAAAAGTGATCTAAAGTTCTGGGGTCTGTGTCCCCCTTTTATACTCATATTCTCTTTGTTCTCTGAAGGCAGAGAGGCCTTTGCCTAGTCAAAACCAGTTCTGGTCAGTTCTGGAGCACTTTGTTTACAGGACTCCTTCTCTCCTTTGATAGTGTGGGCCAGGGCCATCAGACACACCACAGGAGGTGGAGCCAGCATTGTGGAGGGAAGGCACAGCCCTATTCAGACCCCAGGTGCAACTCCTCCCACCACTCTACATGGAGATCTCTCTATTCAGCCCTGTGCTGACTCACCCTGTCTCCTGGAATCCCCCAGCCCCTGTCACTCAAACTCCAGACAAGGAATACACAACCTAGCAGAGGCAGGCTTGGATAGTTAGGCAAGAAAATACCTACTTTCTAAAAGTGGTATTTTCAAACACAGAATGTTAAAACCAACTTCACTAAAAGATGTATTTTATCATTCTGAGTTCAGGCATACTAAACTCGAATTTCTACCTAGTTCCCTGAGTCAGTTAGGATTATAAAATGTTATAATCTAACTGCCCATTCTGGCCTATGGGGAACAGGTAGCCTTGCAATAGTGAAAAACAAAAATGGCTGTAATTCACTATTAGGACATGCCACACACATCAGGGCATGTCCTACCTTTTACCTACAAGGCACCCTGCCCTTGGGCCTACCTTAGGGGTGACTAATATGTATAAAAGGGAAGGTTTAGGGACTGGCAAGTGGGTGCACTTACCCAGTCAACATGGCAGTACCAGACTGCTCACAGGCTCTGCAATGGTAGACCTGAGACACACTTTACAAGCTGCTCCGGTGGGTGGCACAATCAGTGCTGCAAGCCCACCAGCAGCATTTGATTTACAAGCCCTGGGGACACGCAGTGCACTGTACTAGGGTCTGACAAGTAAACCAAACAAGCCAATCATGGAGTCACTAATCCATACATCAATTTACCATAGGGAGCACTTGCACTGTGGCACTGAACAGCAGTGGCACAGTGCCCAAAAGCATCTAAAACCAGCAAAAACATAAGAGGCAACAGCAAAAAAATGGAAGGGAGACCCACGCCAATGGGGCCAGGTCTAACAAGGGAACTCACAGTTTGCCTTGGACTCATGTTTTAGCATACACAAAAGTTAGGACTCAGAAACCTTTTCATTTCTGGAAGACTGGGACAAGGTGGCAAGCATAAAAGAGAAAGGCTCAGACTTGGTAGCTCAGATTTCAAACATTTGCCTGCCCAGAGCTTTGCACATAATGTTCAAAGTTATACAGGACTGTAAAAAGAAGGGGCCCGATTCACAAAAGTAATCCGAGACAAAATCCTAACTTTACGAATTTTGGTATTCACAAAAGGCATTTAGGAGTAGTAAAGTTAGGATTTTGTCTTAAGTTTGTCTTAAGTTTTAGTTTTAAGACAAAATCCTAACTTAATTTTAACTTAAGTTTAATTTAAGTTTAATTTAGGATTTTGTCTTAAGACAAAATCCTAACTTAAGTTAAACTTAAGTTAAACTTAATTTAGGATTCTGTCTTAAGTTTGTCTTAAGTTTTGGTCTTAAGACCAAATCCTAACTTACTTTAAACTTAAGTTAAACTTAAGTTAGGATTTTGTCTTAAGTTTGTCTTAAGTTTTGGTCTTAAGACAAAATCCTAACTTAAGTTTAACTTAAGTTTAACTTAAGACCAAAACTTAAGACAAACTTAAGGCAAAATCCTAAATTTACTACTCCTAAATGCCTTTTTGTGAATACCAAAAGTCGTAAAGTTAGGATTTTGTCTCAGATTACTTTTGTGAATCGGGCCCGAGGTGTCTGACCTTATGAAACCATGCTTGGCTCTGGTATTGAGAAATGCCCCGCTGAAATAATATGAACTCCTAACTCTTACCCAACAATTGGTCCAGTGCCGGTCAGCCGTAAAGATTGCATAAGTCCATGTTTTCCACAAAATAGCGACAGAGCCTCTATCCAAACTTTACACATTAGCAAACCTAGTCGGTCTGCCCTTGATTTTTTTTTTTGCCAGCAAATGCTCCAACCATAAATATAAGAAAAAATTAAAACATGTCCCCATCTAAAAGTGGTGGCCATTTGCTTACAAAAAAAGTTCTAAATTAGACCAAACATTGGCTCGCCTTTGTGACCTATTACCAATGGTTTTTAGACATGCTGTACAGCATTCAGGATGCTGTACAGCATGGCTAAACTTTTAAAAAGTTACTGATTTGAGTTGGATTGTTAACTAAAAATAATAAATAAAATGCACAAAAGCTTTTTAAAAAAAAAATACAGGTGGGCAGGAAGAGCAGAAGCAACATAGTGGAAGGTGAGAGGAACAACAAAGCAACATGAGGGGTGGGTGGGGCGAATGGTGAAGCAGCAGGGGGAAAAGTGTGGGCCATGGCAAAGCAACACAGAAGGGGATTTGTAAGCAATAGGAGGAGGGCTGCAGGGGATGCAAAAGCAACAGGGAGGGCGAGACCGTAAGTAACCCAGGGATTGGGGTGATGGAAAGCAATACAGAGAGCGCGGTGGGGGAAGCAATAAGTACCAAGGAAAAGTAACTTTTAGAAAGTTACTTTTACCCTACCTGAAGCTCCTGGACTCTAATTTGCATTAGTTATCCAGCAGCTGCCCAGTTGGTACTTAGCCTTTAATGAGGTGTGAAATTATTTCCAGGAGCCACACAAGAGAACACTTTGATAGACAGGTTGACCTGAATGGCCAGTTATGACTACTTTGTGCTCAGTTGGATATTCAGAGGGAGGATTGGCACAACAGTGTCAAATCCTGCCTTGAAGGCTTGTCTAAGCCACATTTAAACATGATATGCCCTTGAAAGGGATCAAACAGGATCAGATCACAATTCTTGTGTATCCTCTGTCTGGTTGTTGAAGGACCCTGCTTTCTATTACCAGACTTCAGTCTCATCTTTTGTTGTGGGTCCGAGGCCTGCTTAGAGCTGGATTTTAGTTTTCGATGTGGGAGGACAATAGTTCCTTGGATCCTTGGAGCAGCTTGTAAGCCCCGCGGGTGGAGCTTTGCCACCAGAGCGGCATTCTGTTTTCCTCCTCTCCGCCCCCTAACACCAGCATCGGGGGTGGACAGGAGGCCCAGGAAGGTGAGCGGACAGGGTGCAGTGAGGAAGCCACATGCCCGCATGGGGCTTGGAAGGGGCAGCCTGGCCCAGAAGCAAGAGTTCGGGCCTGGATTCCAGCCCTCTTCCCTGGCGCCCTGTGATGAGGGGGCAGGGAGCAGCAATTGGCCATGAGTGACCATAGATAGGGTTCGACCTCTCCCGGGGGGGACCCATACCCCCCATGCCTTCTCTGACCCTGAAACTGGCACCTGCACTGCATGATGGCCACAAGACACGTGGTGCATCCCACGCCCTCTCTGGAGAGCCGACAGGGGCCTGGACAGTGGCTCGGGCAGATTGACTTAGGCCTCCCTCAGTGTTAACTGGCTGGCCACTGCCCCTGGCCTCCTTATCTCCAGTCCTTGGCCTGAGGGCTCTGCTTCAGAGGGAGAAGTACCGACCGGCCCAGTCAGGGCACGTGACCTCCTTCACGCTTGTCCCTCAGAACTACGGCCTATCGCCTACAGCAGTGGGTCCCAAACTTTTTCAACCCATAGCTCCCTTGGCTTATTGATCGTTGGCCGCGGCTCCCTATTATTATGTGACATTTTTTTGCGGGTGGAGTGGACGGATGTAGAATGGGATGGAACGCCTAGTTCAGTTGGGACATTTATCACACACAATAAATGTCAATTCTTTTATATTTATAAGAAGGAAAAATGACTTAATTTACCTTAGGAAGATGTACTTTATAACTTCAGGAAGCCAAATATTGCAGTCTGTTCTCAGAGTAAATGTTTGTGGTTACTTCATAGCTAAAACTATGCTGTGGGCTGTCTGACCATCAATGACATATATAAAGCCAGTTTTACTAAGGCAGTGTCTAGATCACTGTGATGGTCTAGAGACGCCTTAGAAACTCTGCAGCGCTCCTGAAGGGCCTCTGCCCGGTCACTAGCCAATGCCTTTTTAGCATGCTTGATGCCCATAGCAGCTATTGTGGCAGCGTGTTCTTCCTACGGTTTACCCCTCTGCTAGTGAAAGATTTTAGACTGGGACTGAACGAGTTGAATGACAGTCACATCCTTCCCACAATACACATGCAGATCGCAGGAATGATTGGCTGCTGTGATGGGCCCTGGCATGTGCGGGTGGGCACCATTCTCCTGCACTTGCAGTGGCTCTGGGTTTCTGTTTATGAGTACCTTAAGCTCCAAATGCTTTCAAAGGCGAGCCTCGAAAATAAATGGGCTTGTTTTGCCCCTGGACGTAGGCAGGCCTAAGGCCTGATTCAGAGTTGAACTTCAATGGAAGAAAGAATACCACCCAAAACCAGGGGGCAATAGTCCTTTGACACCAATCCCCACCATACAGTGCCTAAGGTGAAAGAATCTCAATGGGTAACCCCGCATTCCCCCAGATTGAGCACTTCTACGGGAAACCAGAGGACTTGCCTCTAGCACACAGCTTCAAACCAGGCGCCAGACTGCTTGAGTGCAAGAGCACTTATCTGGCGCTCTGCAGTGACCAAGGCGGTAACGCAGGACTAGATAAATCTCTGTCAAATATATTGACAGAATTGCGTGAGTGAGACCTTAACCTTCCCTCCTTTGTTGTTACAGACAGGAAACTTTTGATATCCTTCCCTTTTTTCTCTTTGTGCTTTAGACACTCTCCCAAAATTCGCTTCCCACCTTCCTCCCTTTTCTCTCTCCCTATCCTGTCCCATTCTCCCCCGTTCACGCCAGGTTTCCGCTCACCATAATCTTTCCACTCGGCTTTTCCTCGCATTTGGTTGCTGGCTTCTTAAGCAGGAAATACGAGAAATCCATCTCAATCAGTAACATTAGGTTCTGCACTCTCAATAAGGAATGCTCTGCTGCCATCTGGTGGACAGAGGTGTTATGCTTTTACTAAATAACTGCACATTTCAAAGATGTTACCGGCAATTTATGACGAATTCGAAATTCTGAAACCTTTGAAGCGCGGCGCCCCTGGCTACTTTGGAAGGCGCACCAGGGCGCCGCGGCGCACAGATTGGGAACCACTGGCCTACAGCCTGGTGATGGGTTGACTCCAGCCTCTTCCCTCCTTACCCCTCCCTGTGCCTACTGTGGACTGCATCTGCGCACCCCAGGGAGGCGGCCGGCCTCATAGGGTGTCGCCCACAGAGAGCTGTCCCGGATGCTCCCTACGGCCCGCTGTGCTCTCTCACCTCAACTTGTCAACGCCTGCCCCCATCTCCCTCCTGTCAGCTCTCCACTGTTAAGTTAGCCGGAGGAGCCTGCGGGAGCACCGGCTGGGTCCCGGTTCCTGCTGTGGGGGCAACAGGTGGAGAGTGAGGGTGAGCAGGGTGCCCTCCACAGCCTGCCATCTCTCATTTCCTCTCCTGAACTGCATCTGCTGGCTTGCCGTCCGAGCAGAGCCATCTCACCGCACCAGGTGTTGAAGTCCTTCTTGGTCCCACAGGGAGGCCTTGTGCTCTTCTCTTGCTCATGGTGGTCGAGATGTCCTCTGGGAAGCCATACTGACAGCTGCTCTTTACGGAGGCCATTTTGCAGATCATGCCTGCGTCTGCCCCATCTGTGCTGCCCCCAGACCCCAGAATGGAATGCATGCTGCAGGAAATCATTGCGATGGGTCACTGTCTGGAAGGCATGGATGCCAAAATGACAGAAATGGCAGTGAAATCGAAGTCCATTTAAGCGTACCTTGCTGGTTACAATGACAGGGTGGAGTGTATGGAGCAGCATTTTTTGGAAGTAGAGGAGAGGCTCAACTGTGTCCTAAATAAGGACTCGTAACTCTGGTATCGTCACAACAAGCAAAAGACACACAATTGATGGACGGAATGCAGAACAAATCAAAACATTCACCCCAGTCAAGAGATCTGGGTTAAATCCATCATTCTTTTGCTCTCCATGCCACCCCAGTTTAGACCTGGCCATATGCCAATCAGTCTTGACTCTGTGCCTCAGGGGAACAGTCCAGCTCGAACTGCCAAGCCAGGACCTCCCTGGATCGGAAACAAGCATCCTAGGACCGGTTTCGGGGTTTCACCCCTCATCAGCCAGGATAGCTTGAATCCAGTGGCACAGTGAGCCCGGGACCCACGTCTGGGCATACCCGGCGTAATTAACACCCAATTGCTCCACAAACATGCCACTGAGATCTGGGACATCATCACCTCCCTTACCCCGACGTCATCTTCCTCACCGAGACCTGGCTCAATCCTGCATCAGCACCCGATATCACCACTGCCACACCGAACGGATACAAAATTATAGACTGGGACTGCATCAATAAGCACAGAGGTGGAATAGTCATCATCCACAAAGAATGCCTCATCTGCCTCCTGGGGGGGCAGAAAGACTGTCCCTTTTGTGGTGGGGGCATTGGTATGCCCTATGTGAGTAGCCTCCACCCCTCTTTCATTAACAAAAACATCCCTGGTGCCTAGTGGGCTTTCTGCCCCTCCCCCCGGGGGGGGAGGCTTAAAGACTGTGGCAAATATTTTTGGAAGGGGTAGGTGCTTTATTGTGCCCATGTAGGGCAGCCCCCACCCCTCAGTATAAAAAAAATAATAATAATCCCTAGTGTTTAGTGGACGTTCTTCCCCCCTGGGGGGGCGAATCGGGGGTAATAACCCCCATCTGCCTCCCGGGGGGCAGAAAGGCTGTCCCTTTTGTGATGGGGGCATTGGTATGCCCCACCCCTCTCTTTTAAAAAAAATAAAAATAAATCCCTCTTGCCTAGTGGGCTTGCCCCCTCCCGGGAGGCAGTTCGGGGGCTAATTGCCCCCATCTGCACCCCAGGGGGGGCAGAAAGACTGTTGCTAGGTTTTGGGAGGGGCGAGGGCATTATTGTGCCCATTTAGGGCATCCCCAACCCTAAACTTAATAAAAAAAGAATACCTGGTGTCTCGTGTGCCTTCTATCCCTCTGGGGGGGCAGATTGGGGGCTACTGCCCCCCCCGGGAGGCAGAAAGAATGACTTTGCCCAATTTACTATGGGGGAGCAAAAGCCTTTGCCCAAGGGGCTGCTCCAAAGCACCAAAGCACTGAAACTGAAACAAGCCGATCAGCTCCTTTCAGTTTAATTTTCATATTTAATTACGTCAGCGCACCATGCGCGCGATCGTCATTACATATGAAAAAAAGAATGCCTCGGGAGCTTGGGGAAGCTCTTCCCCTCCTCTCGAGGCCAAAAAAAAAAACGAAATCCCTCTGCTGAAAACAGCAGAGGGATTCTGTGTTGGTGTCCCATGGACGTAACAGTTACGTTCATGACACACCAGCGCTGCAGCCATGGACGAAACTGTTACGTCCATGGCATGGAACTGGTTAAATATTCTAAGTTTCGACCCATTTTCTGTATTACACAAAAGTAACTTTGAAAAGTTAATTGTCTTACTTACCTCTGTATTGTAGGACCCACAGTGTGATATCTAGGCATATCATCCCGAGTAGTCAATATAACTAAAAAGTTATACCAAAGTAATCTAGAGTATTTTCAAAGTATTCTGAACTGCTTTAAAAGCAAATACAAACCTGTAACAATACCAGTTTCATCCACAATTGCATTTCTGTGTACAGCTTTGCATTTGAAAGTATATTTTACCTACGTGTGCCAAGTCCTCCTTGGTTGTAGAAATAGAACATAAGTATACCTTTTTTATACTTACCTAATTGGTCTGGATTCTGTCTGAGTGTGTGCCATCATTTTTTGCCTGAGTGAATACAATAAATGCTTAACACACCCAATTTACTATGGGGGGAGCAAAAGCCCTTGCCCAAGGAGTTTGGGGACTATTGACACCATCTGCCCCCCGGGGGGGGGGGCAGAAAAACTGTTGCTAGTTTTTGGGACAGTTGGGGGCATTATTGTGCCCATTTAGGGCATCCCCCACCCCTAAACTTAATACAAAAAGTATACCTGGTGTCTCGTGTGCCATCTATCCCTCGGGGGGGGGCAGATTGGGGGCTACTGCCCCCATCTGCCCCCCCAGGGAGGCAGAAAGACTGACTTTGCCCAATTTACTATGGGGGGAGCAAAAGCCTTTGCCCAAGGGGCTGCTCCCCCTTCCATGGTGCCTAGTGTGTGATCCCTGCTTGGGGCGATCCCCAAGCAGGGATCCACTAGGGAGGGGTACCATTGGAAAGGGGAGATTCTACCCTTCCCAATGGTACATCTCCCATATATTTTGGTGCTTGTGGGGCTGAGATAACCCCACAAGCACCAAAGCACTGAAACTGAAACAAGCTGATCGGCTCCTTTCAGTTTAATTTTCATATTTAATGACGTCAGTGCGCCATGCGCGCGATCGTCATTACATATGAAAAAAAGAATGCCTCGGGAGCTTGGGGAAGCTCTTCCCCTCCTCTCGAGGCCAAAAACAAAAACGAAATCCCTCTGCTGGAAACAGCAGAGGGGTTCTGTGTTGGTGTCCCATGGACGTAACAGTTACGTTCATGACACACCAGCGCTGCAGCCTTGGACGTAACCGTTGCGTCCATGGCATGGAACCGGTTAAATGTTCTAAGTTTTGACCCATTTTCTGTATTAAACAAAAGTAACTTTGAAAAGTAAATTGTCTTACTTACCTCTGTATTGTAGGACCCACAGTGTGATATCTAGGCATATCATCCTGAGTAGTCAATATAACTAAAAAGTTATACAAAAGTAATCCAGAGTATTTTCAAAGTATTCTGAACTGTTTTAAAAGCAAATACAAACCTGTAACAATACCAGTTTCACCCACAATTGCATTTCTGTGTACAGCTTTGCATTTGAAAGTATATTTTACCTACTTGTGCCAAGTCCTGCTTGGTTCTAGAAATAGAACATAAGTATACCTTTTTTATACTTACCTAATTGGTCTGGATTCTGTCTGAGTGTGCGCCATCATTTCTTGCCTGAGTGAATACAACAAATACTTAACACACCCTCTGATACGCCCAACAGCATAACATCCAAACATTCTCTGCAGGAGCGATAAGACGAAGATACTGGCACGGGAGCTGCGGAGGAAGGGCCAGAGTGTAGACTAGAACCCCCACATTGTCTGGCAGTCATAATTGACAACCTGGAACATCCCCTTGCCTCTGACCCCTCATTGACCACGGTGACGGATGCGGCAGTATATAGCCACTGCCTTGATGAACATATATCATACCGGAAGGCTGGGGACATCAGATGCTCTGAAAGGCCGAAGCCTTCCCATCCCCCCCTCTCTTTGTCACAGACTTGAGGTTCCTGTGTGAAATTCTTCTTTTCTTTTCTTCTCTCTCTCTATTCTCTACTCTTTTTCTCTTTCTTTTGTTTCCTCTAGTGAAACTGGCAGTGGGACGCCCCTCCTCGAGGGGGTGTCCCAGAGTTAGGTTCTTGAACTTCAGGGACCGAGTTCTGTGAGTGGGAGGGGTGGGCTATAGACCTCTCTGTTTCCCCGACGAGTAGGTCTGGTTGTGTAATGGGAGTCTTCACTCGTGGGGGTTCATGTGAGGTGGGGTGGGGGTAGGAGGGATGCTGAATATATTGGTACTAAGAAGTAGGCCTGGGCGTAGCTCACGGACTTTCACTTTGGAGAATTCCGCAGAGTTACCAAGAAACTCTGCGAGATTCCACGGAGTTCCGTGAGTGGGCGGAGCACACAATTCTTTGGTATCCCTCTACCCGTCTCACTCACCCTCCCACGTCCCTCTTCTCTTGCCACCCATGTCTCAAACTCATGGCTCCCCCTGCCTTTTGTGCATTACTTTCACCTCCATGATTCCTATAAACACGAGTCAGGAATCGGGAGCAGCTTGTGTACACTGTTTCAGACCATACTATGCAAAACCTTTATTCTAAAACGGAGAGGGTAAGGTACACATTCAGCAACAGGCAACAGGCTAATAAAAAAAATGCCACTGCGAGTAAATCGCTAGCATTATGCATTTTTTAAAGCAGTCTGTTTGCTTATTGGATAAAGGTGATATTTAATGTCTCGGCACGCACTTAGCAGGTAATGCTCATGCTGATTTAATAAACTGCTCTCTGTTGTCAGCATTTCATTAACGCCAATTATTCCACAGCCTAGCTGGAGCAAGAGCTGCAGCTAAACAAGGCAGAACGCCCCTGTGTCTTCTCAGAATCAATGGGCGGCCATTAATCTTACCAGCTTTTACTTCGTGTTCATTTGCTAAGGGATCGTGTAGCTGTTGGGGAGTGAAGGGAGGCCCGAGACATCCATGCATGCTGTCCATGTTTTCAGAGGAGGAGAAATCGACTCCCCGGCATTACAGAGCTGGCTAACAGCATGCGATCCATCATACTACTGATCCGATGCCAAAACCTCTGAAGTTGTAAAGTGTAACTAACATTGTCAAATTCAGAAAGTACTGCTGGCTCAGACTATTAAACCATAGCCCTGCCCACAATCCTTAAAGGCCCTTCTTTAATTCTGACAGGAGCACAGCAAACACAAGTAAAGTACATTTTCTACCTGCACACAGAGTCTTATAACGGTCATGGGCATGCACAAGAAGCTTGTGACACACAATGGGCGGGTACGTGAGCTCCCTTAGGCTGCATTTTTATCTTCATCTGTAGGTAGGGGTGGGTGCCGGTCGGTAAACTCCGCCACATGGCAGAAGGTGGAGTTTTTGATGAACTCCGTGCTCAAAGTGTAGCGCGGAGTTGCAAAAACTCCACACACTCCGCCAGCGGAGCGGAGTTTACCGCACACCCCTGTTAAGAAGTTTGTTGCTTCACATAGGGGAGACGCAGACCCTTCAGCTGAACACTATGTCATAGACGTCTTGCACACGCTCAACATCCACTGATAGAGCTATGGCACCTAACCAGTCTTTAGACACCAGAAACCTGTCCATACTCTCCTGGAATGTCAACGGTTTGGGGGGGACAAACTTAAAAGGCTTGGTAACTCAATACCTTAAGCAGTTGCAGCCCGATGTTGTTCTCTTACAAGAAACCCATCTCAAGAGGACATAATGTAGGTTCCTGGGACAGGGGGCCTATACCACTCTGGCACATGCCAGGTACACATCAGGATCCCAGGGAGTGGCCATATTGGTGAAAAAAAGAGTCCTCCATTCCAGCTGATACAGCAATGGTCAGATCCACCCGGAGGATATGTGGGAGTGAGGGGCCTCTGGGGTAGAACAGACATCACCCACATTAGCATTTATGCCCCCTACAATGGCAAAACTCTCAGAGATTCTGTTGGAGGCAAAATCCTCACTACATGTACTAGGGGAGGGAACTTTAACGATGCCATGGCAATAGAGCTGGACCGGTCCGGGAACAGGTACAACGGCATCAGTCACCCCGCTTTCGCGGTTTGTGTCCGCTCTCGGTCTCTCCAGTCTATGGCAGCGCACACACCTCAATAGGTGGAGCTATTCTTACTTCTCGTGGGCCCATAAAGGGGTATATTCACAAGAACGTGCGCTAAACATCTCCAAAAAATGTTAACGCAACTTTACACATCGCAGTCCATAGCGGGAAAATAACCCTGTGTTAACGTGGAATTCACAACACGGCGGTACCATGCAATAGTTTCCTGAAAACGCGGCCAATGTCCGCGATACAACCACCGCGACGGAGATAAAAACACAAACCCCAACGCAAAAAAAGTGCGATGAGCCCATTCGCATGAGGAAAGCAGCGTTAAGCAGCGCCAGGCCCGCGATACACACACGGCAGGCGGGAATAAGCACAACAAAAGCAGGAAAAAGAAAGACAAACCAAACAGAAAACAACAGCGAAGCACAATGGAGGCAGTCGGAGCCAGTACACAACCCCACAAGCACCATTGGCAACAAAACATTGTACATGGAAGTCCATCGTGGACAAGGTGAATGCAGCCGGAGTGCGGAGGAGGACAATGGAAGACAACCAGAACAGCTGGAATGATGCGAAATGCAAAAACAAGCAGAAACACGCCAACAACCAGAAGGCAGCAATGCACACCGGAGGTGGGAGTCCAGCGCCACACCAGGAGCTGGATGACATGGAGGAAATGGTGTCCACCACATCAGTCTGGAGATGGTGGCAGGAGTCGGGGACTGGAAACTGCTCAAAATCAACAGACACAACAGCAACAGGGAGAGGTACGACCAGGGACTGGGGGGACGGGGGAAGATGGGCACAATGGCACACATGCACAATTAAGCACAGCGCAACTGCAGACAAACCATACCCAAGAGTAACAACACCAACCAAGAGCACAAGTCACAGAAGTCGGCAATATCACACCACTGAACAAGCACAGAGGTGAAAACCACACTGCCTGAAAGGGAGAAGGGTGAGCCAAATCAGAGCTGAAGGGCCAACTCACACACAATGCAGCACACACACATAGGAAGCAGAGCACCCCAACATCGAACACAATGTGTTACAAACAGCAACATTTGCACAACCGAACACAGGACACAAGTGCACCCGCTTGTGGCCGGTAAATGGCCATACGCATCTGGCAAAGCACGAAACATGATAATGCACAAGTACAAACCCACAGCCCTGATGGGGTAGCAATGCATGTATGGCAGGGACCCAGATAGGCCGTGACATACACATTGGCATACAAATCAACCCTCATCACAGTTGGAGACAAGTGAAGGTGCAGAAACTTCATCATCAACAATTGCATGTCAGTACGGCCAAGAGAAGTGCCACAACATGCAGACCAATGCAGCAGCATGTCTGAATGAGGAACGTTGGAAAGCGCCCATGTCCACCCCGGGGGAGTCCAGCACCCACACAAGTGAGTGCCAACCCGCGTTGGTTGTCCGCGCATTTATCCGGAGTCCAGGCCAATGCAGCCATGTCCACTGTCGTCTTGGGACATGTGACCAGATCCCCAACATGCAACCAGGCATCGGGACATGTGCAATGCGTCACATTCAGTTGTGGCTGCAGGTACGTTGTCACTCGTCCATGAACCCGAGTGCAGCAGCGTAGGCCAACATTTCCAATATGAGCTCGTTGTCGACTACATCTAACATGTCGGCGACGTAACCCATCAGCTGTCCCGGACAGATGTGCTGACTCCAACCCCTGGCCCCAATTGGCACTAAAGCCCAATAGGGGAGCGGCTCAATGTCGTCACCGCACACGACGAGTCGTGCAATCTCCCATGTCCAGTTGCCAGCATGCATGCCAATCATCCAGGCATGCCTTAATCGGGCATCACGCTGACACTCCTGGTCGTGGGCCAACAGGGGGCGCACACACACGTCGAAATCCAGTTCAGCTACCGTTACGTTGGAGAGGCAGACATCCATGGTCCACTTGAATATGCACGAGCGACAATGCAACACATGCTGAACGCAGGTGATGTTGGCAAGGCGGAAGCTTAGCCGGTAACTGATCCGCAGCACTGCTAATGGCAGTGCCCCCAGTACATGCAGCAGACGTGCACAGTACCGGTCCACGTGACTGGGGTTGTGCATGTGTCCGGAATGGTCTGCCAATGCGTCAGTGGCTCTGCTTGAAGCGGCACTGTGCTGACCTGCGCCAGTCCTGTGGATGAAATACCACAGCTCGGATCAATGAGCAGTGTCTGGGTGCAACGGGTGAAGGCCTGGGATGGGGTGGGAGTACGTGTGAAGGCCATTTCACGCATGATAACTACGACCAAGGACTTCTGTGTGTGGGATGTGTACACGTTGGTCTCACGTCGGGCAATGCGTAGTGTGGGAGTCGTCAGCAAAGGCTATCATATCTGTCAGGGGGTGCTGGGCACATGCAAGTCCCAGTTCGGAGCTGCAGATGTGCTTCCGCCTGATAGTCCAGACAAAGGACCTTTCATCCCTACAGTCAGTTTACCATCTGCTTGCATACAGGAGATGTGCAGAGGCCTGTCGTGGGTGGGGTGGGATGTCTGCGACCCAGGGAATCATGGATGATATGCCGGGCACGTGGCACATGAGCGGCCTCACTGTGTGTTACGTTGCCTCACAGCTGCTCCTCCCTCCCCCGAGCCTTTACACTTGTGTGCGCTGTGCAGTTGCATCACGTGCACTCCTACGGCACACCATTGTCATGCCTGTCTGCGCATGTCCAGCAGCATGCCAACAACACCGTGATGCTGGCCGTTGAGGGTGTGCGACCACGTGAGTGTAGGCCAATGGTCTGGACAAGGCGGACACAGGTGTCCAGTCCATGGCTGGCTGTGATTGCGCTGCGATTGAGGCTGGGCATCTGACTCATGCAGCCGCAGGACTGATACACACAACACTTGGCATGTATGAGCCAAGACCCCGAGCGGTCTTGCGCTCCTACATTTCCCCATACGTGCGGGCCCGCGCTCCGGGTGCATGCTACATTGCAACATCGACGACTGTGGCCCTGGTGGCGACAACACTCCAACACAGAGACACGCTTACCGCACTTCCTGCTCATGGCCAGACCAGAGCCACGCCCTGAGCCCCCTGCCAAATCAGCACACCCCGGCGCTGACCTGACGTACGCCGTCCCAGCACACGCCGCTTGTGCATGCAGGGGGGGGGCAGACGAAGCTACATGTCCAAGGTCTTAGCCACTGCTGAGGTGACATGGTATCGTCCGCTGAACACAGCACACTGTGATGTTGCAGGGCTCGGGCCCATCATGCTGACATAATGACCACACGGACACACTTGCTTAGATGGTGTGAATGGCTACGGGCACGTGCGCCCGGCCACTTTTATTAGCAGGCTCACATGTTGAGTGACACCTGTGTTGGATGTGTGTGGGGTGTGTGTACACCAGCCGTCATGGAGTGCTTGGTGCAGTAAAAAAACTACAACAGTGTACATCGTAAAAGACACAACCATTCAACCATAAAGGCTCCATGACTTGAGCTGCACAGAGTTAGTGGCCCCGGATGCACAGCGTCCGGCACGGGCCTACCGCCACGGCACGCTGACTTGCGGTGCACTGGGGCAGGGTCACGAGAGCAGAGCAGGTTCTCGTAGATGTCAAAGGCGGTTGTCACGGAGTGTCTCGGTGGACAGTGGAAGGTGTACCCCCAGGGCATGATGCAGAGGGCAGAACCACGCTGAAACAGTCACTATGGTGGAGATGAATGGAACAGACACATGTCGAACACCAAGTCCCAGCCAGATGATGATGCAGACAACCCCCAGGCCAAAGACTCAGACGCCACCAAAGTTCAACAAGACAGTGCCCATGACTCAATGCGCACAGAGTTAGTGGCACCAGTGCTGATAGGGGATGCCACCTGCGATGAGGCATGTTCAATGGTGTGAACTCCTCCATAAATTACTCAAGACACAATTCCACATGTGGGACCTACTGGACCGCAGTGTAGGCCTGAGCCAGCAGTCAGCAGGGGCCCTCATCCAATTGTCGGCAGCTTATGTTGGATGGTCCCACCGGCCTGCGTAGTTCAGGTTCAGTGGCACCACGTGTCGCCGGCTTGCGTTGAACAGGGTTAGTGGCACCACGTGTCGCCGGCTTGCGTTGAACAGGACTAGTGGCACCACGTGTTGCAGGCTTGCGTTGAACAGGGTTAGTGGCACCACGTGTCGCCGGCTTGCGTTGAACAGGGTTAGTGGCACCACATGTCGCGTGCTTGCGGTGAACAGGGTTAGTGGCACCACGTGTCGCGTGTTTGCGATGCAGACTTTGGCGTCACTGATCGGAGGGAGTTTAGTGATGTGGACGCTGCCACAGACTTTTGGTCACTGCCATTCAAAACTCACGACTCAGTACAACATGTGCCAACAACTGGGCCGAGGAGTACGCCGGTGGGGTATGTAAACGAGAAAGGAGTACTGTGGGCCAGCGTCGTGGAGGCCAGCGATGGTCTGCGGAGGCTGCAAAGGTCGTGGGACTGGGGCTTGGAGCTTGCACCGGCACGTGGTGGGCCCTCTTTGACACACGCCGGTGTCGGCAGGTGAGCGGAGCCTCCTTGGTGCGCTGGGGCAGGCAAGACGGGTCTGGGGACCAGCGGCCGGGGGAGCAGCAGGCGCACAGGGTCGCATGCCCCACCGCTCACGGGGTCGGCCTCGTGGCGGGCTGAGAGGTGCCGCCCTGGCAGACACGTTGGCCATTCCGAAGGAGAACCACACCCAGTGCAACGGGGTTTTTATTCACACCCCTACGCAGGCCTAGCGTACGCAGAGCCAACCCACTCCGCCCGCGCCTACAGGGGGGGACGTAAGGAGGGACATTTCCGCATTCTGCCCCACAGCCTGTGGTGACATGGTAGCGTCCACTGGCCACTACACTACATGCAACAGCAGTTAATGTCCACATGGCCATTTCCGTGGTTTGCACACTGAAGTCTGTCCGGCACATCCACGCCACACTTGGCATTATGTAGGTTCTCATTCATTAGTCACTTGCCTCTCTCGCACATGCCTGCTCCAAGCCTCTACTCACATTCTGCTATTGTGTGGCTGTGGTGGCATGCCGTGGCTGGGTTGTGTGCATGGCAAGCCCAGGTTCCCAATGGAGTCGTGTTGTCGTGCCTGGTCGGTTGGCATGTTGTGTGGCATGTTGCATGTAGTTTTGCGGCGTGCCCATTGCCAGTGTCGTTAGTTGCATGACTGTGGAGTGGAGGTGTGTGGTGTGTTCATTTGGTACTTACCAACGAGCAATGCATTTCCATAGGTGCCATCCTGGAAGCACTGGTTGATGATGGACTGTCGGAAGATGTATGAATCATGCACACTGCCTGGGTAGTTGGCCACAACATTGTTGAGGAGTCCCCGGTGGTCCACTATTGCCTGCACATTGATAGAATGCGTGTGCTTTCTGTTGCGGTAGTTGTGTGCAGTGTCGGCAGGGGGCACGAGGAGTACATGTGTGCAGTCGATTGCCCCCAACACGTGAGGGAATCCAGCTATGGCGTAGAAGCCTTGCTTGGTCTCCAGCTGCTCCTGCACAGTGTGGGTGAAGTGGAGGTGCTGGGGTACCAGGCTGATGATGGCATCCAGGACAGGTGTGATGAACTTGGATAGGGCTGGCTCTGAGACTCCTCCGACTCTGGCAGTTATGGGTTGGAAGGTACCAGAGGCCAACAAGTGCAGCACAGCCAGCAGCTTTGTCTGCGGAGGGATGTTGGTTGTCCGCTGTGTTGGCACTGTCAGCCTGTGGGCGATGTGGGTCAGGATGCGGAGGATGGTTGTCCTTTTGAGCCTGTAGTGGGCAATGACCTCCTCTGGCGTTAGGTCTGTGCAGCTGGTGCGTTTACGGTAGGTCCGCTGTCTTTGTCTACGCTGCCTCTGTGGTGGTTCGGGGGGGGCGGTGCCAGGCCTGGGGGTGGTGGCGGTGGGTGTTGTGGCCCTCATGGGTCTCTGAGCTGCATGATCATTGGCTCCATGGCATCTGTGGGTCTTCAGATGTGGCTCTGGGCTGGGCTCCCTTTCATACTGCCGGTAGTCGTCCTGCTTAACACCAGCAAAAGGCAGGTGTTAAATCCCTGCTGCTACCGCAGCTTATCGCCTGTTTTTGGTTCGCATCGCAGATCTGGCAGTTCGTTGTGAAAGTGGTGTAGTGGTGTTTTCGTGTGTTTTTGCACGGGAACGCCTACTCTGCATCTCATTAGGGTTAGTTGGTGGTGTCACCCATGGAGATAAATTTTGCGGCAGTTATCGCGGGAATACTGGCGATATCTACAGTTTGCACCCGCTTGTGAATGGGGCGATAAATCTATCTCCACTTTTGATGCGCTAAAGTGCCGATAACTCGGCGATAAGTCCTTGTGAATATGCCCCAAAGTGTTCTCCCGATTGGATTACGTTTTAGCCCCAGCTGGGGAAGTGTGTGATATACAACAGGCAGAATATCTCGGCTATGGGCTCTCAGACCATTCCCCAATGCTGGTAAAACTGGGCAGGAGGGGCCGTAGGAGGTGGGCTTAATGGAGACTCAATGCATGGGATCTGCAGGATCATGAGGTAGCTGATGGACTCCACGTGGACACGGAGCTCTATTGCCAAGAGAATGAAGGTTCAGTTCTCTAGAAAGTGACGCTATGGAGGCCTATAAGGCAGTGCTCTGAGGATCTGCACAAAAACTCATTGCCCAGAAGAATCTAAGGGTGTACGGATCTCTCGAGCAACTAGAGGATAGACTGCTGGCTCTTGAGGAAGCCCTGGGTCTGAACCCAGGCTCCCCAGAGCTTCGCTAACTGGAGCTCTTCAGAGTACAATACCGCACTCTGGCACACACAGGAGCAAAGAAACAGATGCTTGCCACACTCCATAGACTATACGAGACCGTGGATGAAGCCAGGAAGCTCCTAGTGTGGTTGAGCAGGTAGGAAGCTGAGGCCAGATAGGTGCACCAGATTGTGGGGCCAAATGTGGACTGCTATACCACAAAGCGTGCCATTGCTGAGGCCTTCACTCGATACTATGAAGATCTCTATAGAGTACTGCCGCTCCATGACAAAACTCATATCACACAGTTCTTGGCGCCTGTAGCCATCCTGGTACTGGACAGCAAGGCACGTGCAACGCTGGACACCGATATTACAATAGAAGAGGTGCTGACTACCACAGCCAAGCTCAAATCTGGTAAGACCTCAGGGCCTAATGGTCGACCCACAGAATTTGTTTAAGCAATATGGACACCTGTTGGGACTCATCTCCTCTTTATTTTCCAAGAGGCAGGAAGACTTGGCACCCTTCCACCAGATCTCCGACAGGCATTCATTGTGGTGAGCCATAAGGAGGGCAAGCCCCAAGAGATAGGTGACTCGTGCCGTCCTATCTCCCTTTTAAATATCGAAGTGAAGATATTGGCCACTATATTGGCCTCCAAGCTCCTGCAGGTGATTGCTCCCTTGATTCATAGAGATCAGTCTGGGTTTATGCCGGGTCAGTCAACTTGGTACATTTACGAAGAGCACACAACTGGATGAATGAGGTTAAGACCCGATCGGAGACCCATGTCCTACGTGCTCTAGATGAAGAGAAGACGCTCAACGCAGTGCATTGGCCTTTTCTGGAGCAGACACCGAGGCGCTTTGGATTCGGTCCTAAATTTTGGAAATGGGTAGGTCTCCTGTATCATGACATGCTGGCAGCTGTTTGAGTCAATGGGACGTTGTCCTCAGATTTCCCTATTGGAAGGGGTACCTGCCAGGGATGCCTCTTGTCCCTCCTGTTTGCCCTTTCCATTGAATCGTTGGCCTGCATGGTGCAAGCTCATTCGGGGAGTCATGGATTTGCCCTCACAGACTTGGAGGTGGTCAAGGAGAAAATCTCACTTTATGCGGATAACATCCTCCTCTACATCACAAAGCTGTACCAATCCCTCCCACTGCTCTTCCAGCTCTTCAGGGAGTATGGCAGCTATTTCCTTTATAAGATTAACTGGATCAAGTCGGTACTATATCTTCCAAATGGAGAGATGGATGGAACCTTTCTCCCATGTCAACTACTGTGTAGAACAAAGGACTTCCAATATCTGGCAATCTTAATGGCGTTGAAGCAGGACCTCTGTTTCAAGAGAAATTTGGGATGGGTAGCCAAGGTCTGGCGGGAAGACTGGGAGAGATGGAAGAGGTTCCCTGTTACATTAATGGGTCGCGCAGCCTTTTTCAAAATGATATCGCTCCCGAAATTGTTATATGTGCTACAAAACACGTTTTACAGGATCCCCTGGAGGTATTTGCCAGATTGGAGGGTGACCTGTGCACTTTCCTATGGGATGGGAAACACCCCACAGTAGCCCTGAAAACAATGCAGCGCAACCCTTACAATGGGGTATTGGATCTCTCAGACCTAGAGGCCTACTACTGCGCGGCCCATCTAATTAAAATCAATGACTGGATCTTTGTGACACGCAACCACTCCACTTTCAGGTTGGAACGACCACAGGGGGGGAATCATGCCTCCTCCATCTCAAGCAAGGGAACATGTGGCCTCCTCCCTGCTACGCAAATGGCCTTGGCGGCCTGGTGGAAGGCAGTGAAGTGTTTGGGTTGGCACCGCAGGATTAGCCAGGAAACACCCTTGTGGGAGGGGCACTGGCTCCCTGAGATACAGAAATTGATGGGATTTTGGGCCTGGGATCTAATCGGGATCTCCTAGGTAGGAGACCTGTTGAGTAATGGAGACATAAAATCGTTCTCAAACCTGCAGCATAAATATGAGCTCCAAGATAACCAGATCAGGAAAGACGTGCAGCTCGGGCATGTCTGGCGGGCAGAGGGACTACAGTGGGAAGACCCCCCGGAATTTGCTCCTTCAGAGTCTCGGCTACTCATTGAGGAGCTCGGAAGAGGTGCAATTTACCTGACATATACAAAACCCTGAATAATAACATACCTGACAACTTACAGCAGTTGTGGGGAAAGTGGGTGGCTGACTTGGGGAAAATAGACGATCTTGATTGACAAGCTGCCCTGATGCACCCTAGAGAGTTAGCGATAAAAGCGAGGCTCCGTCTAATACAATTCAAAATCCTCCACAGGGTGTATTATGAGAGGAGTAGGCTACATGCGAAGGGAAGGACACAATGCCCTTGATGCCTGCATTGTGGACTGGAAGAGGGTACCTTCTTACACATAGTATGGGACTGCCCACATATAAAGGGTTATTAGAAGATGATTACTGGGGAACTATGCAAGATCCTGTGTGAACCCATCCCACTTGAACCCAAGTTCATTATCCTGGGGAGCCCTAATGATGTTGACCTTCCTAGATCTAAACTTCTGTTTTGTAATCTTGGACTGATGGTTGCGAAAAGAGACGTGGCCCAGCAATGGGTAGCGGGGAAATGCCCAACCCTGCGGAATGGAAAAGAGGTATGGATTTGTACATGATGGCAGAAAAGGTTACCTACACTGGTAATGGCTGCCCCTGCAAGTTCCGAAAGGATTGTAGTGCCTGGCTTGCCTACTAGTCCTTAGATCTCCAGGACAACGATGTGAATAGATAACAGACAACGTGATTATGACCGGGTGTGTCTAGTCTTGAACAGAGATGCAGCACTAATAGCTGTACTTTTATTGTATAGTGGTGATGGGTTGGCTGGTGGTGGTCTGTCCCTCGGGGTGGGAGGGGTGGTGGGGGCAGTGTTTACTGTTCAGGATAATGTTCATAATTCCTTGATGCTATGATATTTTCATATGTAATGGTGTATCTTTATGCAAACTTGCTACTTCCTTTGCAGTATAAAACTACAATAAAACATTTTCACAACTTATGGTAAAGTTTGATTTTAAGTTGCAAGTCTGAAAATGCCATTTTTAGAAATTTGCCATTTTCTTACTTTAACCATTCTGGGCCTTCTGCCCATCTCTGAATTATGTCTGGGGTGGGTGACAGCTGGGCTTTTTGCATTCCCTCTAGACAGACTCACACAAATGGAGGTTAGGACCATCAATATCCTGATGGGTCATCCTGGACAGGATGGGAGTGAGGAGCTGACACTTACACCTGAATGAACTGTGCATGTCCCCACACAATGAGCTGCTTATCCCCTGCAGTGGGTCTGGAGCCAGGGCAGGAAGGGCAGGGACTTTGTGCACTTTAAAGGCCTCTCTTTGAAGTCTCCCCCACTTCAAAGGCACAACTGGCTATAAGCACTGGACCCCTGATACGACCGCCTCAGTACACTTCTGGACCTCAGGATGAAAAACTGCTGTGCTGCTAAAATGACTGTCACTCTGCTGTATTTTGCTGGACTCCTGCTTTGCTGTGCCTGCCCTGCCACCCTCCTTGGCTGGGAGTGACAAGGACTGAACCTGCATCTGTCCATCCCCCAAGGGCTTGCTGACTTGCCTCCTGTTCTGAAGCCTCAGGGACTTCAAAGACTTCCAACAACCCTGCTACAGCCTCTGGGCTCTGCCAACTGCAATCCCTGCTCTTCCAAGTAGTGCCAATTCAGTCCTGGGCCCTTGGAAGTGGGTTTGTTTTTTGGCTGTTCTCTGCAAAATCCGTGCATCACTGTTGTTGCGCCTGTCGGAATCTGTGCATCTCCGCTAGATGCCAACACACCACTGCTGAGGACAAAGACATCCCAACACCAGCTGCACGGCTCGACGATGCTGCATCGCCTATGGTGTGTTACTGACTAACCCTGACTAGGATTGTGATCCTTACTTGGACAGGGTGCATACCTCTGCCAACCCCAATTTCTAACATAGGTGATCACCTGTGAGGATAGTAATTGTGTTTATGCAGTGCCTTACAGCATTTTGGTGTACACTACCATCCACATCTAAGACCAATTCGAGTCGATTCCGCCTGATTGGCATTTTTTTCCCACCCTTACTGTTTGGTATTTCTAATTTTTCTATTCTCCCTGATTGGCATTTTTCCTTTTTTCTAAAATCATGTTTCTGACTAGAGGTTCTACATCTGCACCTGCACCTGCAAAAAAGGATTTTGAGCTGGCCAAGCTTGAGAGTTACACTGTGGCCCAGCACAAGGATTTCTGCAAGGGGTTTGAGCTTTCTACTAAAGGCTTCACCAGGAAGGGGGGCTGTTAAAGGTGCTGAGGGCCTTGATGGGAGCTTGTGAGGCAGCACCTGTGACCCTTAGGAGGAGGATGAGATGCTGGATGAGGATAAGGAGCTGGAGCAGGATTCACTGGAGAATCTGGGACTGCTTGTGGGACAGGGAGCCAAAGTCCTGCCAGGGGTAGTGGTTCTCACCAGGGCAGGGAGCAGTGTGTCATCCAGAGGCCTGTCACCAGAGGAGCTGGAGGACAGGAGGGAGGAGAGAACGTCGAAATTTGAGCTGGCCAAGCTAAAATTGGAGAAGGAGAAAGCTTTGGAGGAGAAAAGATTGGCCATAGAAGAAAAGAAACTTATGTTGGCTCAGGAGCTGAGCCTGAAAGAGCTGGACATAAAGGCCAGGAGGGCTGAGTCCAGCCAAGGTGGTGGCAGCATTCCTTCTATGTCCTGTGACAGGAGGGTCCATATACCCAAGTGTCTGGTGTCTGACTTTGTGGTGGGAGATGGCATAGATAGAAGGTTTGAGGCCTATGAATTTGCCCTACAGATGGACTAGGTCCATGAGGAGGATTGGGAAGTTTGTCTATGGAGGCATATCCCTAGTAAGGGGAGGGGCACTCTACTAGCCCTAGAGGTTGACAGGATGAGGTATACCCCCATGAAGGAAGCCCTAATCAGGAAATTTGGTCTGACCCCAAAGAAGTACAGACAGAAGTTTTTAGGACAGTCAGATGCTTCCCCAACAGACCTGGGTGGATTGTGTTGATTCCTTTTGCAAGGCACTGGTGAAGGGCAGTGAGGTAAAGGATTGCCAGGGGCTGTATAATTTGTTTGCAAAAGTGCACATGTTCAGTCTTTGTTTTCCAGATCTGCATCAACACCTTGTTGACATTAAGCTCTCTGATCCCAGGGAGTTTGCTAAGGAGGTGGACCGCTGGGTTAGCACCCGGATCCACAGGAAGGTATCTGGGGTGATCACCACAAGGGTGGGTAGGATCCTTGCCAGAAGAAGGAAAGGCAGACAAAAACAAGAGCAAGGAGTTCTCTAAAGGGCTCCAAAATCATTTTTCGGGTCAGGACTCCCATTCCCTAACTGAGAAGAAAAATAAATAGTTTCCCGACAGTTGGTCTGCAAGGAAGGCACCCGCTAAGTGTTATGAGTGTCAGCAGAAAGGGCACTTCATGGGGGATGCCAAGTGTTATGAGTGTCAGCAGGAAGGGAACTTCAAGGGGGATGCCAAGTGTTCCAAACGAGCACAGCCCCCACCAGTGGGCAGTCACTGGAGTTGGCTAGTGTAGTGCTTGGGGAGGAAATTATCCCAGATAGTTTGGGTACAGAGTAGAGGTTACCCTAGTGTCCCTGGGTGATAGAGAGATGGTGCAGAGAACCCACATTCCTGATAATACTAGGATGTACAGAGCACCATCAGTGGGCAGAGGGTGGAGGCTCTGAGAAACACAGGAGCCAGCATGACAACCATCAGGTGTTATCTGGTGTCTTCAGAACAGGTAGTTCCTAATGTGTTCCACCAAGTTGTTGCAGCTGACAACCGTGAGAGCCACTATCCAGTGTCTCTGGTTCCCTTTGAATGATGGGGGTCTCAGGTTTCTTGAGAGTAGCTGTGAGTTTGTTCATGCCTGTGGATTGTCTGCTTAACAATGAACTGGAGCATACAGCCTGGAAGCAGGTGGAGCTCACGTCACACTTGGAGATGTTAGGGTTGCATGAGTGGGTGTGCCTGACCACACGGTCCATGGCAGCCCGAGAGGATAGTCAGGAGGACCTGGAGCCTGGAAGAATGGCCCAGGTGCCTTCCAAAAAGAGGAAGGGCAAGGGGCACAGGAAACCCTCTCCTGGGACTCCCATGGTTCGAGAGGAGGCGGAACCTGAGAGGACACCCCGGAATGTACAGGGGAGGGTGTGGCGGAACTGGGGAACCTGCCTGAGCTGTACAACTGGCATCACTGCTCTGTCATGGCTACAGTCCTTTCTGAGTAACAGATCCTTTGAGGTCTTTGACACTGAGGTGACCTCTAAACAGATGCCCCTTTTTTGCGGAGTACCGCAGGGGTCTTCCCTGAGTCCCACCTTATTCAACGTTTACATGTGCTCCTTAGCAGAGGTGGTATTACCTTTTGGCGTACACATAGTTACCTACGCAGATGATACGCAACTTGTGATAGGGCTTAATAGAGCCGAAAGTGCCCCCCCGGGTCTTCGCCCATGCTTAGAAGAAATTGCCAACTGGATGAATGAGTCCTTCCTGAAACTGAATGGGGGAAAAAGCGAGATAATGATCTTGGGGAATCATTCCCCCCTTGATCTAAAGTCAATATGGCTGACCACCCTTGGTCCTACCCCCACCCCAAAGACTCAGTTAAAAAGCCTGGGTGTCTGGGTGGACCAAGACCTCACCTTCAAGATACAAGCGCGGAAGATGGCGGCCACGTGCTATGGTATCTTGAAAATGATTCAAAAAGTCCTCCCCCTTCTTCCATTCCAGGCAAGAAAAATCATGGTCAGGCCCTCATCCTGTCTCGGCTGGACTATGGGAATGCCCTTTATCTGGGTGCTCCTACCGCAACCCTTTCCAAACTCCAGACTATACAAAACTGGGCAGCTAGACTTCTCCTGGGTACTCCTAAGCATCACTCAGCTAAACCTGCTTTGAAATCGCTCCATTGGCTCCCCATCCGGGAGAGAGTCAATTTCAAAGCCCTGTGCATTGTTCACAAGTCTTTAGCTGGAAAAGGCCCCGCCATTTTCAATACCGTCATTCAGTCCTACCAGCCAAACAGAAGTCTTCGCGCAGAGATTATGAACTTTGTCACTGTCCCCAGGATCAAGAAAGCCAGAAGCGGGGGTCGGCTATTGTCTTTTAATGCAGCCAAGCTTTGGAACTCCCTCCCCTCCCATCTACGTAGGGAAACCAACCACGTGGCCTTCCGCAAACTGTTAAAGACCTTGTTATTCCCTTAGCTGGCGGAATCCCATATAACTGCTGCTACTAGCGATGGGATGCCTCCGGATAGCCATGCGCTATACAAATGCTTTTTCATTTCATTTCATTCATTCATTCATTCCATCACAAAGGGGGTTCCACCAGGGAATAATTCTGCAAGGTGCAGATGGAATGTCCTACTCTTGTGGGTCTTCGGCAGCAGGCTGAGACCCAGGCAGCTGGTGACACCTCTGGCAAACACCTGAATTCCTGGGAGAATAGTCTCCTGTATAGTGAGCCTAAGGCACCTGAACATGGTGCATCCCGTGAGCTGGTGGTCCCCCAGGACTGCAGGACCTTCCTACTGGGTCTGGCTCATGATGTGCCACTGGCAGGTCATTTGGGACAAGACAAGAACTTTAACGGGCTTGTCTCCCACTTCTCTTGGCTTCAAATAAGGAAGGCCTCAGATGTGTACTGTAGGTCCTGTCCTAACTGCCAGGAGAGTGGCAAGTCAGGGGGAAGTGCAAGGCGCCCGCAACCTTTTACAGTCATTAGCAACCCCTTTGAGAGGGTGGGTATCGGCATCACTGGGCCTCTGGACTACAAGACAGCCATGAGCAACAGATTTGTTCTGGTCTTGGTGGACCATGCCACCCGGTACCCGTAGATTATCCCTCTGAGGATGCTGACAGAGCCCCCCATGGCCAGAGCACTGATGGGGATATTTACCCGTATGGGTTTCCCCAAAGAGATGGTATCTGACCCAGGTACCACCTTCATGTCTAGGTACATGAAGGCCATGTGGAAGGAGTGTAGGGCAACCTGAAATGTTCTCCACTCCTTACCACCCCCAAACCAATGGGTTGGTGGAGAGGTTCAACCAAACCCTAAAAGGCATGATTATGGGCATACCAGAAACCATGAGGCATAAGTGCGACGTCCTCTTACCATGTCTTTTGTTTGAATACAGGGAGGTACAGCAGAAGGGATTTGGCTTCAGCCCCTTTGAACTTCTGTATGGGCACCTTGCGAGAGGGCCTCTCAGTTTGGTGAAGGAGGGCTGGGAGAAAGCTCCCAAGAGACCACCCCACCCCAGGATGTGTTCAGCTACATGCTGACTCTCCGCAATCAAACAGCATAATTCCAGAAGCTTGCCCATGAGAATCTGGAAGCCAGCCAGGAGGACATGAAATGCTGGTATGACTAGAATGCCACTCTGGTTGAGTTTCAGTCTGGCCAGAAAGTGTGGATGATGGAGCCCGTGAAGCCCAGGGCCCTGCAAGACCGGTGGTCTGGGCCTTATGAGGTGAAGGAGCACAAGAGTGATGTCACCTACTTGGTGGACCTCAAGACTCCGATGAACCTTTGAGGGTCCTGCATGTTAATTGCCTCAAGCCCCTCTTCGAGATGTCTGAGTTTACCATGCTCCTGGTTCCAGATGATCGGGTGGAAGAGAAGAGTAAACCTCACCCTGACCTCCTATCTTCCAAAGAGAAGGACGGGTCAGTGGAGGGTGTCATCCTCTCCCCTACACTGACCCTAGACCAATAGAGAGACTGCTGGCAATTTCTGGGTCAGTTTACCTCTTTGTTCTCCCTTACCCCAGGACTCACTACATGGCGTACCCATGATATTGATACTGGGGACAGCACACCTGTAAAGAACAACATTTACAGATTGTCTGATAAGGTGAGAACCAGCATCAAAGAAGAGGTTTCCAAGATTTTGGCATCAGGGGTAATTGAGCCCTCAAACAGCCCTTGGTCCAGTCCAGTGGTGTGGGTCCCTAAGGCTGCCCGTCAACCTGTAACACCTGAACTTAGGTTCTGTGTGGACTACTGTGGTCTCAATGCAGTCACTAAGACTGACGTGCAGCCCATCCACAGAGCTGATGAGCTCATAGATGGCCTTGGAGCTGCCAAGTTCCTCAGCACGTTTGACTAAACATTTGCGTACTGGCGGATTGCCTTCACTGAGGGGGCTAAAGAGAGGTCTGTGTTCTCTACTCCAGAAAGGCACTTCTAGCTCTGGGTCATGCCCTTTGGGTTGAAGAATGCCCCTATCACCTTCCAGAGGTTGGTCAACCAGGTCCTGGCTGTGTTGGAGAACTTCAGTGCCGCCTGCATAGATGACATTGTGGTCTTCATTTCTAGCTAGGATGACCACCTGTGCCACCTCAGGGAAGTGCTTCAGGCTTTGCAGAGTGGAGGCCTTACTATTAAGGCCAGTAAGTGCCAGATAAGGGGTCTACTTGGGTCACCAAGTGGGAGGTGGCAAAGTGCAGCTCCTCCAGGCTAAAATTAAAACCATCCTGGCTTGGGAACGACCCCCCTCCAAAACCCAGACAGAGGTGATAGCCTTCTCAGGCCTCACTTGTTATTAAAGGAAATTTGTCAAGGGGTATGGCACCATTGTTGCCGCCTTGACAGAGCTTACTTCCAGGAAGCAGCAACATCCGGTGATCTAGACAGAGGCGTGCCAGAAAGCTTTTGACACCCTGAAGGAGGCCATGTGCACAGCACCCATGCTCAAGGCCCCTGACTTCTCCCAAGAATTAATTGTTCAGACAGATACCTCAGAGCATGGTATAGGGACCGTTCTCTCACAGCTAAATGAAGAGGGCCTAGATCAGCCTGTAGCCTTCATCAGTAGATGCTACTTCTCAGGGAGCAGAGGTGGAGCGCAATAGAAAGGGAAGCTTTTGCTTTGGTTTGGGCACTGAAGAAGCTATGGCCATACCTGTTTGGCATTCAATTCTGGATTCACACAGACCACAGGCACCTCAGATGGTTAATGCAGATGAGGGGTGAGAATCTAAAACTGTTAGGTGGTCCATCTCCCTACAGAGAATGGACTTTATGGTGGAACACCGTCCTGGAACAGACCACGCCAATGATGATGGCTCTCCAGGATCTTCTGCCTTTCTGAAGAGAACTCCCAAGGGGTTGGGTAGCTCTCCTCACTTTCAGCTGGGGAGGGGACACATGTTAGACCTGGCATCCTTGGCGTGGTTTCCCCAGACTTTTTGCCTTCTGACCTCCTGTTTTGCTGACTTAGTTTTTGCTGGCTTTAAGACTCTGGGCACTTTACCACTGCTGACCCGTGCTAAAATGCATGTGTTCTTTCCCTAAAACATGGTAACTTTGGCTTATCCACATTGGCATATTCAATTTACTTATAAGTCCATTGTACAGTGAACTGCATGTGCCCAGGGCCTGTAAATTAAATGCTACCAGTGGGCCTGCAGCACTAATTGTGCCACCCACTTCAGTAGTCCTTCAATCATCTCAGACCTGCCATTGCAGACCCGGTGTGTGCAGTTTTGAACTGCCATGTCGACCTGGCAAGTTAACCCTTCCTAAAGTTAAGACCTAAATCTTCCTTTTTAATGCATATAAGTCACCCCTAAGGTAGGCCCTGGACAGCCCAAAGGGCAGGGTACAATGCATTTAAAAAGTAAGACATGTCCTGGTAGTGCAAAACTATTAAATTCGTTTTTCACTACTGAAAGGCCTCTCTCTCCTTTAGGTTTACATTGGGATTACCTCATTACATTTTATAAGTGTACTTTCCAATTGGGAAAAAAAGTAGACATTTCGAGTTTGGTGTCTCTGAACTCACAATTTAAAATCGCAACTTATGGTAAAGTTGGATTTTAAGTTGCAAGTCTGAAAATGCCACTTTTAGAAAGTTGAAAAATTATTCCCGGACGCTAGTCCCAGACAGAAAGCGCACTGCTTGGTGAACTCAATATGAGTGTATTAACTCGAAATTATTCATCTGTGTTGAAATCAATAAATGCAAGATTAACAAAATTATCTATGCAAACACAAATTTACGAAACTCTTGATTATTAATACTATGAAAATATAATAATACAACTGTGTGTCTTCAACTTGTTTTATTCACAATTGAAGCCTTCATTAGTGTTCTTATTATGTCTTGAAAACTGTAGTACATTCAAACGTAGATAATCATCAATCCCAATGCATTTCGGGTGAGCAATCACCCTTCGTCAGGGGAAATCTACAAATCAATGTGTATACATAAAACATTGTTATGCTGGAAAAATATAAAATGTATTCTAACTTGCAAGGGCCTAAACATTCGGGACGGTTAAAGTGATTACGACAAGTGATGTTGGTGACTGTTGATCTGAAGAACAACTGAATGCTCTAAACGATCGCTACGAGCTTAGATACCAAAAGAAGATAATGATGGCTGTAGAGACATAAAAACCAATAGCCCAAAAGAAACCCAAAATCCACGTGCCAGATGAATCAACTAGAAATAATGTGCGTGACACCCGTGAATCTGCTACTATCTGTGCTAAACTGTATACAAGCAATACCTCCGCTCGTGAGCATGATATGCTTCTAATCGGGTCCTCTGCCCAAAGCTATGAACTTCTCGCGACCACCAGATAATTCAAAACCCTATCCAAAACATTAAAAAAAAACACAATAAGAATAGGGCTGGATTAACCAAATAATAACAGCATGAAGTCAACAAAAGAGAAATCAACCGCTTACCGGCGTAAAGTTTCTGAGATCAACGGAAGTACACACGTGACCAGACACGAGTACTAATGACTGTATGTCTTTATCGTTAATCGTGGTGCTGGAGAAAATAAAAACACTTGTAACTGCTTATTGTGCTAATGAAAAAATGAAAAAATTGTCTGTTGCCTGTGCATTGCCTGATGACAAAAAGCTTACCAATAAATGAGTCTCCCTCACTGAAACGCTGTAACTCGCTGCGTTCTCTCTTTCGGTCACGTTGCTAACTGAAAATGAAAAAAGAGGAAACACCCATGTAACCCAAGTAACCCAAGGCCTGTGCTAACTCGAGTCCTATTCTATCTTTTACCGACTGAGACTCACCCGAATGATGTATAAACGAGGCTCCACGACTTGCTAAATCCCAAAAAGTGAACGTAAACCCTCAACCCGATATTTAAAAGCTAGCTGTGCGTTTCTAGCCAATCCCAATAAAGCATGCTGTGTGTGAGAAATAGAAATAGGACTGTGTAAGATGAATAGAGTAAAAATGCGGCCATCTTAACATGAAACTATTCATAAACATAGATACTTAGTGAAACGCTCTGCCTACATACATACTAAAGTATAAAATTAACACTGTAAAAAATGTAGACATGATTATATCGTGAAATTCATTGTCATCACAATATTAATCAATTTAACAATGGTTAATCATCTAATCCTTGAATTACGATACACCAATACGAGCGCTACCTTTAGCACCTATAGATGACTAATAGTAAATCAAACATTTTGATTCCATGAAGAGATGACATGTCTCAAAGCAACATAATGACATATGATCAAAAAGACTGCTTAAGGTCGATTATTTTACACGTGATACATGCATCAGTATGGGGCAATGCCAGCTAATTAACATAAAACTGAATGCTCTACAGATTACTTAATGTGTAATAAAGGCACTAGGCCTGCACTCATAAAATTGCCTGAATTAACAAAAACAAATGCTGTCAACAAATGCTGAACACGACTAGCGTGTTAAATTCCCTAAAATGTGGAACAATCATTATTGCTAGTAAATATGCTTTAACAACCAATATTCAAATATCTAGGTTATGTTAAAGTTATACACATGTGCAACTACCAGAAATCTCGTCCTGTTTAAAATACCAATCAAACGTTCTGTCTAAGAGAAATATACCAAAGAACAGTGTGACATAAATACATTTGTGACCTGGTAATCATGTTGTAATTTATGTTTAAAGAATATCAAAACTACAAATAACTGAATAGAAGTTAATTGAAGAAAATACTAATGTGCAACATGATCTGTGTCCAACAGATTCGCAAAGACCATGGCCCTTAAATAGGATGACTGTGCTAACCGAACCCTCTACGTGAAAAATAAAGTAAATGCCTCTATGATGGTGAATCTAAACCCTGTCACTGAAAAATCGCTACATGTAACTATTACAGGAAACACGAGAGTTCCAATTTATCATTGAGACCCTTAGGGCTCAGAGTATCCAAAACTTTATCCAAAACGTCTCACGCTGAGTAATGAATCGAGTCATGTTCTGGTCTGGACCACTCTTAACAATCTCTAACACTGTGAATCTTAACTGAGCTATTGTATGACGAAACTCGATCCAATGGCTAGCTAACGGAGAAGTCAAAACTCTTGTTCTTATCCTACTTTTATGTTCTGTGATGCGTGTACGCAGGGATCTTTCTGTCTTGCCTATGTAATATAATCCACACGGACATCTTATGGCATATATCACATTCTGTGTGTTGCAGTTTGCTGTGAGCAATAATTTCACTGGTTTACCCGACCATGGGTGAGAAATAGATGTTCCCAATAGTACATTATTGCAATGCGAGCAATTGTAACATTTCTGCATGCCTTTGAATTCACCCTGATGGACAACCCTCTTTCTTTTAAGAATCTCTTTAATGTTGTTAGACCTTTTGTAGGCAAAAATAGGAGGTTCTTCGTACAAGGTACCAAAATCTGGTTCTGTTTGTAGTAACTCCCAACGATTAAGGATTACTCTCTTGATGGCTTTCGACTGAGTGGAAAATATAGAAACGAACACATCACGTCTACCCTTATTTCTGTCCTTCTTGGTCAACAGATCAGATCTTGGAATGACTTCAACCCGCTTAGCCGCTGCTTCAACAATCTCAGTGGGGTAACCCCTGTCTAAAAGCATCTTTATAACTTTGTAATGTCTTTTTGTATTGTGAATTGTTAGAAGTAATGCGCTTAATGCGCAAAAATTGGGAGAATGGAAGGTGTTTTTAAGAGACTCAGGATGAAAACTAGTATATAATAATGAATTATTGCGGTCCGTAGGTTTAGAAAAAACCTTAGTCGTGATCTCTGGACCGTCCAGTTCAATTCTTACATCTAAGTAAGAGATGGTATGTCTGTCCATTATGTGCGTGAACTGAATTCTCGGATTCTTGTGATTCAATGAATTTAGTTTCTGTTCCAATGATTCTGACGAACCTTGCCACACGATGAATATATCGTCGATGTATCTACGATAAAACATTAGATGTGCTGTCCAGTCTGTGTCACTCAAAATATGCTCTTGTTCAAATTTCATCATATAAATATTAGCATAACTCGGTGCCCCAGAAAAACCCATAGAGGTTCCTGTGGTCTGTAAAAATACCTTTCTTTCCATTTGAAGTAGCTATGAAATAAACAAAATTGCAAGAGTTCCAAAGAAATACTTTATCAGCCTGTATGTCCTCTCTTTGAAGAAGGGCCCACTCAACGGCCTCCATACCCTCTGTATGTGGTATGGATGTATAAAGTGCTACCACGTCTATTGTGCACAACCAAATTTCTTCACCTGTTGGCAACACAAGATTGTTTAAAAGGGTCAAAAAGTGAGTAGTGTCCTGCACATACGTAGAACCAGATTGTACAATCAATTGAAAAAATGTATCCAAATATTGACCAAGTGGCTCATGGATGGATCCGCAACCAGATACTATGGGACGCACGGGGGTCCCAAAGATGCTTGTGAATCTTTGGTAACATGTAAATCTCAGGCCTGCGTGGAAACTTTAACTGTAAGAATGCTAATGTTTTGTCAGAAATCCACCCCATATCCTTTGCATGTGTAAGAATATGTGTCAGAGTCGCCTGAAACTCATGTGTTGGATCATAATTCATGGGTAAGTAAGTAGTCTCATCTGCTAGCATGGATTCTACCTTGGTTTCATAAAATGTACCGATCCATAACCACCAGTGCTCCTCCCTTGTCAGCTGGACAGAATACTATGGACTCATTATCACGAAGATTCCTGAGTACCTTTCTATCAACGGTAGTCAAGTTGTGTCTATGCCTGGAAGGAACTGGTAACTGTGCTAAGTCTTTCTTCACAAGAGTCTCGAACGAATCCAAAATTTTGTGAGTGGTTGGCGCCATAAATGTGCTTTTTGGTCGAAACTCCTTAAACTCAAGTGCCTCCGAACTTTCTTGAATCAACTCCTGTTGATAAAGAAATATCTGAGCCTGAGTTTTCTCATAAATTTGTACAAATCAACTTCAATATTCAAAGCATTGGTGTGAAATGTGGGCACAAAAGCAGTCCCTTTGTTGAGTACCGTTTTTGGGCTTCCGTTAGTGCCACTGCTGAAATATTGACTACTAATGTTTCTTTGGTCGGCGACCCGTGCTCACCGTTTTTGCTGCCTCCGCGGCCTCTGCGAGTTTTTTTGCCTCTGATTGTACTACGGATTGTTCCGCTGGAGGACTGTTGGCTGCTGGGCTGATCTCTAAAAAGAAACCTTGGTTGTGGAAGTAGTAGCTTCCATACTCGCTGTTCCACTAGTGGATGGAACAGGTGCTCTTGTTGTCCGTGTGTCACTAACTGATACCAAGCTCTCTTCTGAAGAAGTAGTTCCTGTTTTTGAAAATTCCGTTTTTGGGCATACACCTCTGCCCATGAGTACACCTCATCTAGTTTGTAATCTATGGTGTCTCTCCTAAACTTACGAACTTTTCGCTCATGAATCTCCTTTGCATATATATCCAGCTTAACATTGATCTCCTCAAGAGTAGTATCCCAATTCCCTGATTCCATGCGTAGTTTAATTGAAACCTGTAAGTCCTTGATTTCCTGTTCTAAACCTATTAAAACTGCAGATAATTCTTCTACTATCAGAAGTATGAGATCGAGTGAACATTTATTCAAAATAGAATACCATCTATCCATGAACTTCTTGTTGGCCTTAAACATCATGGGTTTCAATGGTAATCTCAGACCTCTCGGTATCCTGCTTGCCTTGTGGTACTGAATGAGAGTTGTAGCATGTAGCCTCTGATTAATCTCGCGACGCATCAGATATTCTAATTGACGTAATTGTTGAGTAACAGGTCCTTGGGTCATATCAAATGACCTAACCTCCCGAATGAGGCCATAAATATCTGTTGCTTCTGTAGCGCTGTATGCTTTGGTTACTGCCTTGTTATCAGTAAGATGTAAAATGTCCTCAAACGACATTTTGTGGTGCAACTAGGTGCTGTGTTGGGTGAAAAATTATTGTGCTATAAAAGTCTATAAACCAACAGCAATGATGCACTCAAATTTCCATAGTAAACCTGGTCTACCACTGATTCATGAACTTATTACAAGATTAGCGTGCGTTTCTGAGGCGGTTCCACCCTACCACCTATTCAATATTGAAAAATTATTCCCGGACGCTAGTCCCAGACAGAAAAGCGCACTGCTTGGTGAACTCAATATGAGTGTATTAACTCGAAATTATTCATCTGTGTTGAAATCAATAAATGCAAGATTAACAAAATTATCTATGCAAACACAAATTTACGAAACTCTTGATTATTAATACTATGAAAATATAATAATACAACTGTGTGTCTTCAACTTGTTTTATTCACAATTGAAGCCTTCATTAGTGTTCTTATTATGTCTTGAAAACTGTAGTACATTCAAACGTAGATAATCATCAATCCCAATGCATTTCGGGTGAGCAATCACCCTTCGTCAGGAAATCTACAAATCAATGTGTATACATAAAACATTGTTATGCTGGAAAAATATAAAATGTATTCTAACTTGCAAGGGCCTAAACATTCGGGACGGTTAAAGTGATTACGACAAGTGATGTTGGTGACTGTTGATCTGAAGAACAACTGAATGCTCTAAACGATCGCTACGAGCTTAGATACCAAAAGAAGATAATGATGGCTGTAGAGACATAAAAACCAATAGCCCAAAAGAAACCCAAAATCCACGTGCCAGATGAATCAACTAGAAATAATGTGCGTGACACCCGTGAATCTGCTACTATCTGTGCTAAACTGTATACAAGCAATACCTCCGCTCGTGAGCATGATATGCTTCTAATCGGGTCCTCTGCCCAAAGCTATGAACTTCTCGCGACCACCAGATAATTCAAAACCCTATCCAAAACATAAAAAACACAATAAGAATAGGGCTGGATTAACCAAATAATAACAGCATGAAGTCAACAAAGAGAAATCAACCGCTTACCGGCGTAAAGTTTCTGAGATCAACGGAAGTACACACGTGACCAGACACGAGTACTAATGACTGTATGTCTTTATCGTTAATCGTGGTGCTGGAGAAAATAAAAACACTTGTAACTGCTTATTGTGCTAATGAAAAAATGAAAAATTGTCTGTTGCCTGTGCATTGCCTGATGACAAAAAGCTTACCAATAAATGAGTCTCCCTCACTGAAACGCTGTAACTCGCTGCGTTCTCTCTTTCGGTCACGTTGCTAACTGAAAATGAAAAGAGGAAACACCCATGTAACCCAAGTAACCCAAGGCCTGTGCTAACTCGGAGTCCTATTCTATCTTTTACCGACTGAGACTCACCCGAATGATGTATAAACGAGGCTCCACGACTTGCTAAATCCCAAAAGTGAACGTAAACCCTCAACCCGATATTTAAAAGCTAGCTGTGCGTTTCTAGCCAATCCCAATAAAGCATGCTGTGTGTGAGAAATAGAAATAGGACTGTGTAAGATGAATAGAGTAAAAAATGCGGCCATCTTAACATGAAACTATTCATAAACATAGATACTTAGTGAAACGCTCTGCCTACATACATACTAAAGTATAAAATTAACACTGTAAAAAATGTAGACATGATTATATCGTGAAATTCATTGTCATCACAATATTAATCAATTTAACAATGGTTAATCATCTAATCCTTGAATTACGATACACCAATACGAGCGCTACCTTTAGCACCTATAGATGACTAATAGTAAATCAAACATTTTGATTCCATGAAGAGATGACATGTCTCAAAGCAACATAATGACATATGATCAAAAAGACTGCTTAAGGTCGATTATTTTACACGTGATACATGCATCAGTATGGGGCAATGCCAGCTAATTAACATAAAACTGAATGCTCTACAGATTACTTAATGTGTAATAAAGGCACTAGGCCTGCACTCATAAAATTGCCTGAATTAACAAAAACAAATGCTGTCAACAAATGCTGAACACGACTAGCGTGTTAAATTCCCTAAAATGTGGAACAATCATTATTGCTAGTAAATATGCTTTAACAACCAATATTCAAATATCTAGGTTATGTTAAAGTTATACACATGTGCAACTACCAGAAATCTCGTCCTGTTTAAAATACCAATCAAACGTTCTGTCTAAGAGAAATATACCAAAGAACAGTGTGACATAAATACATTTGTGACCTGGTAATCATGTTGTAATTTATGTTTAAAGAATATCAAAACTACAAATAACTGAATAGAAGTTAATTGAAGAAAATACTAATGTGCAACATGATCTGTGTCCAACAGATTCGCAAAGACCATGGCCCTTAAATAGGATGACTGTGCTAACCGAACCCTCTACGTGAAAAATAAAATAAATGCCTCTATGATGGTGAATCTAAACCCTGTCACTGAAAAATCGCTACATGTAACTATTACAGGAAACACGAGAGTTCCAATTTATCATTGAGACCCTTAGGGCTCAGAGTATCCAAAAACTTTATCCAAAACGTCTCACGCTGAGTAATGAATCGAGTCATGTTCTGGTCTGGACCACTCTTAACAATCTCTAACACTGTGAATCTTAACTGAGCTATTGTATGACGAAACTCGATCCAATGGCTAGCTAACGGAGAAGTCAAAACTCTTGTTCTTATCCTACTTTTATGTTCTGTGATGCGTGTACGCAGGGATCTTTCTGTCTTGCCTATGTAATATAATCCACACGGACATCTTATGGCATATATCACATTCTGTGTGTTGCAGTTTGCTGTGAGCAATAATTTCACTGGTTTACCCGACCATGGGTGAGAAATAGATGTTCCCAATAGTACATTATTGCAATGC